>CM062815.1:706047583-706768034 GCA_031772625.1 Pinus tabuliformis | reverse complement strand
TTTGGGGAATTATTAATGAAAAATATAAAAAACATAAAAAAGTGTTAATGAAAAATGGATATCTAAAATATCTAGTGAAAGTAAGACTTTTAAATTGAGAAGGTGTATTGGGTTTGTATTGGTAGGGGGTTAAATAATGTGATTTTTAGAATTAATTTCCAATATGTAGTCAAATTAAGGATATTGGGCAATATGAAGGTCAAATTGGTGTATGAGACCCCCTTGTTTGAGGGGATTTGTCTGCTAAGTCTACGAAGACATACATACTCTACCCCCTCTGACTTGGAACCTTTGACCTCTTAAGAGGAAACACATGTTCTTAACCATTAGGCCCACTCAAGCTTTATAAATGATATATAATGTTCAAAAACTAAAGTTTATTAAGAAAAAAAATAATTGATGCAATTCCTACTTATATAAGAAAACTTTTTTGTTGATTATAAATAAATAATATATTAAACAATAATATATTTATATCTATATATATATATATATAAGTGGAGAAAATCATTGAGTTTGAAAGCATTGAATAAGATCTTCAAAAGGTTCCAATTTCAACAAATAATTATATCATTTATCATATTTATGATTAAAAAAAACTATGTTAATGTATATAGAAAAGGTGTAAATTTATATATATATATATATATTTTATTTATATATTTATATATATATATAAATGTAATTTATTATATTTACAAATTATTGTATAAATACACTAATTAACAAGTTATTTAGATGGTTGAAACCTATTATAATTATATCTAATTAAAATTCATAATTTGTATCAAATATAAATATTATTATAATGGGTGATAATAAATTTCAAGAATAAGGTTATAACTTACTATCATCATTTATAATTTCAAAAATAATGTGAAATAACATTAGAAAAGAGGAAAGAAAGTTAGTTTAAGTAAAATGATTTTTTTTTTTATTATTATTAAATTCCAATTAAAATTCATGAATGGTATCGAATATACATATTATTATAATGACCTATAAGTTATCATCATTGTAATTTCAAGAATGGTTTTATCATTACAAGAAATATTTTGCAAATGATGTGAAGTAACATTTAGAAAGAGGAAGAAAGCTAGTTGAATTAAATTGTTTTTTTTTTAAATTTAATATCATAGAGATTTGAAAAAATGGTTTAGTAAAATAATTTTTTAAATAATTTATTTTAATAATAAAATTTATATTTTAAAATAATAATATATCTTAAATTTGATAATAAATGAGTTAGATAAATTAAATTTTTAATAAATTTAACTTGGTACATTTTTGGGTAAATAATAGTGTACGTCATCGTGCGAAATAAATTAAATTTTTAATAAAATTTAATTTGGTATATTTTTGAGTAAATAATAGTGTACGTCGTCATGTGAACTATACAGTGATGGTTAAAGGACTCATGTGGGTTGGTTTTCTTGGGTGTGTGAGAGTCTTATGCGTCATGTTTATTATATTTTGTGTGAGTTTGATGTATTTGTTTAACGATGTTGGGGAATGGGTCATCTGTAGAGGTTGTCGTGACCTCTGGTCAACACTTTGACACTTTTCTTGAGTGTGAGGTCTACATCACAAGCTTTGGGGATGATATAGTGAATTGGAACTATGGTTCTATGGTGGATGTGTATGTGTTTATCTCTTGCTTTTTTGTAGGCAAAGGTATACATAGTAGCTACTCTAGGCGTGACCTCCAAATATTTTTCATGTCGCGACGTCAGTGGATGCACTGTAGGCGGGGGGAAGGGGGTAGTGGTTTGTAGGGGCAGAGAAGAGCAAGGATTTTCATTCATGACTCAGATGCCACTTAATTCAATACGTTTCCGCTAGAAGCAAGGAAGGAAATCCGCAAATTGGAGACTCAAGTTAGGGTGGAGAGACAATCCCACTTAGGCTCAGAAATCCTAGAGGATATGTCAACTTGGGTTCCTCATCCTGGGCACACTAGGGACAAGAAGAAGGAATATTTGAACTATATGGCCCTGTACTTACAGTGAATGCATACATTGTTTGGTCTAGACTTCGCCACCCTGGAAGACATAAAAGTAATGCTCAGGAATCAATGTTGTTGCTTGGAAAGGATTGATTCTGGCCTTTCTCATGTGGAGGGGCACATTGCATGTAATTCTAGCAGCGCAAATCCGTTAGATCCTCCAAGTTCGAGTGCGAGGTAATGAGAATGATTTCTCCTTCATATAATGGTTAAAGTTTCTATTGATTAACTTTGCAATTATATGTTTTTTGTGTTTTGGTTCTGCCTAATTAAAAATACTTTTGAATTTATGATGTACTTAGTTTTAGTAGTTTATACACCAATCTTAATGCATATTCAATAATATTACAATGCTTGATCTTGTGAATTTTGTATCCAAAATTGTATACAAATATGCATTTCAGCCAGTATTAATATCTTTAATAGCTAGTATTAATATTTTAAAGAGAATTAAAATCCTCGCGATGCAATCTGGAAAAACGATGTAATCTTCAGTTTTTAACCGTACAAAGTATTAATTAAGAAAAAACAAAACTTGGTGTATATACATTGTATCTGGAGGGATTAATAAAACATATATCAACTACTCAAAAAATTCTATACTTGGTTATGTGTTATTTATAATTTGAGGACGTGTACTACTCAAAAACTTCTATACTTGGTTAAGTGTTATTTATAATTTGAGGACGTGTACTATTTTTTAGAAGACGAAGAAATGCAATTATATTAGCTACGAAGTGGTTAGAAAGGATTAATTGTGTGAATTTAACGAATTAATTTTTTTTAATTTGAATATGTGACATGATTAACAAAATTGAGAAGTGATTTTTCATATTGAGATTTGACTTTAATGTTTGAAATTAGTGAGTTGAGATAAGTGTATTAGTAAAAATAATTTGAATATATATATATATATATATATATATTTTAATTTTAATTTTAAATTGAGGAAATGCATGCGATATATAAAATCAATAACAATAATATGAAGA
The DNA here is from genome assembly GCA_031772625.1 of Pinus tabuliformis. Classification (NCBI taxonomy): domain Eukaryota; kingdom Viridiplantae; phylum Streptophyta; class Pinopsida; order Pinales; family Pinaceae; genus Pinus; species Pinus tabuliformis. The sequence goes on along the minus strand of CM062815.1, from coordinate 706,765,037 downwards.
ATTATATATTTGAGGAAACATATTGATGATATATTATCAATATTTTTACTTTAAATCTTAAGAAAATTCTATGTAAATTTATAAAATAATAATTTAATATTATAAATTTTTAAAAAGTATTTAATAATATCACATTAATATTAATTATTTTTAAAAATTATATATTTAAAAAAATATATTAATAATATCAAATTAATAATAATAATTTTTAATTAAATAAATAAATTAAGTTGGGAAAAAATTATATATATTTATACACTATTTAAAAGATATATATAATTGAATATTTTTAATTACCTATATATTAAGTTATGCCATAATTCTTCTCATAGTTTTAATATAAAACTTTTCAACAATGTATGATAACTCATATTTAGTATAATGTTGTGAGGAAATTTTCTTTATTGTTTTAATCTATGTAATTTTAAAGTAAAAAAAATAAAAAATATTTGTTGTTTGAGTGCTTGAGAGTACAATTTGTTTTTCCATCCACTGAAGCTAAATTTCAAAAAGAATATTTAACCTTTTGTAATGTGAGGTAACTTTTATTGTTTTAATTTATGTACTTGTAAAAGTAAAATGTATCCTTTTAATTAGTTGCTTACATTTAAAAAAGAATATTTAACCTTTTGTAATGTGAGGTAACTTTTTATTGTTTTAATTTATGTACTTGTAAAAGTAAAATGTGTCCTTTTTTAATTAGTTGCTTGAGTGGACAGGAGTGGAATTTGTTCTTCCATCCACTCAAGCTAAATTTCAAAAGGAATATTTAACCTTTAATTATGAAATTATGTTAATTTTAATTAATTTCCAAAATCAAAGGAACTTATCTCAAGTGCTATGGCACACGTTTGGTGTCTCCAGTTACAATGGTTCAAGTCTCCAGAGGCATGTTGTTAAGTCGGCCCATGTGGCATTTATGAAATTGTTGTTTTACTTGGTGAAATAGTAGCAGCAATGCCCATGTGGAATTTATGAAATTATTGTTTTACTTGGTGAAATAGTAACAATATTTTGTATGAAGCTAAAAGGCTTATTAAAAAAAAAAAATTGTAAATTGTAAAAACTATACCAAACTTTTAGCAATTTTAACATCAGAATACAACAAATAGTCCTATACTTCAATAATTCCTCACCCATGCTTTAAAAATCCTTTAAATGAAGACTTTCATAGGTCAACAATATCTTTATATCTAAACCATAATTCAACAACTTCCTAAGTAAATTCACTTTTTCCATCATAATTTAATGCATAGTTTCCTATTAGCCAATATCAGTTTTGTTACACAATATTTAATGTTATTGTTCATGTAATATAAATCATCGCATTCTAATTACTTCAAAATCAATCTATATACTCAAAACCACAATATTAAATACTACATAACAAGGATATTGATTCCCTAATTTCCTTTGTAATTTCTCATAAACTCAAATCATATAACATAACATGGATATTGATTCCCTATTGTCCTTTGTAACTTCCCATAAACACAATTCATACAATCATAAATGGATGGAAACATGGGGGGTGAACTAGTATTTTGTTGCTTTTAACAAATTTTCATTTGATTAATCTTGAAAATAATTCACATCACATTATCAATCACCCATAATGTATGAACATAAAAATTAAAGTTGAAATTAAACATAAAGAAGAAACACTTGAAAACTTTCTTCAATTTATTACAACCACTTGTGAAGCAACAATCCTCTATAAGCACCAACTTACAAAAACTTGTAGGCTCCAGCCTATCAAGAAGATGAGGACACCAATCCTCTGTAAGCTCCTACTTACAACTCATTCACCTATCTAAGAGTCAATATCTAGCCTTAGTAAACGAAGGTTTTCCCTCTCAGCAACTACTCCTATATCCTTCACAAATTTGTTGTTAGCCTCTCCCATAACAAACAACCAGAACACCAAAACCCAGGCTTCAAACCAAACCTCAACTCGACCTTCAAAACACCAGAACTTGGACTTCAAATTAGACCTAAACTTGGCCTTCAAACACCAGAACTTGACCTTCAAATCAGACTCGAATTTGGCCTTCGAAACACTAGGACTCAGCTGTCAAACACTAGAACTTGGCCCTCAACACCAAAACTTGGACCAAGGCTACAGTGGAGTAGCCCCCCCCATCCCCCTGAATCTACTCTTAAAGTGTGCTCCAAGCGGGAGTGAATCAGGAGCGACCCATAAGTAAGCTTCTGAAAGTGCTCCTGCAAAACCAAAAAATTGCTCCCTATCTATTTCGCAAAAAAGAATTCACAAAGATGTTCCAACACAATTTTTTTTCAAAGAAACAAGATTTTTTGAGTGGGGCAACTTAATATTCAAGTGTATTGCCCTAGTATTGATATGCAATTTATGGTAATGTTAAATTATTAAAGTAAAAATGACATTATCCTTTATCTTTCATTTTCATCCTTTTACTTAAATTTTTAACATTACCATGAAATGACTAAGGATGTTTGAGAGTGAAATTGACCTCATTGGATTTCATATGGAGAAAGTAGAATTTTAGATCTCACTCAAAATGCAACAGACTTATTAGTTTTTCAGGATTTCAAGATTGGGGAGATTGCAATGTTTCCATTGGATTTTGTCATGTACTAGTGTATGAAACCCGTATTTAAAAAGTACCAAACCCTCTATGTACCTTGATGGTAGTGACATTTGGTTGTTGAACTCCTTTATCATGACTGTACTAAAAATGTATCCATCATTCAGGCAAAATATTGACTTAACATGCTACATTTTTTCTATCTTATGTTAATTCCTAGAGGGTGATATTAATGAGAAAGATCCCAAGATAGACAATGATTTTGATGATATCTAAGTATTTTTTGTAGCATGGTTTTTCTAGATGCTAGAGGCCATCTAGAGCCCATTTGTTGATGCATTTTTTGTTCAGATATGGATTGCACTGGATGCTATTTTGGTTATTTGCATCCTTACATGCTATATAAATGAGAACTTGTAACTTGTGGAGGGTTGATTATAACTTCTAGATTATTGATGTTATATAGTTTAATCCATGTTTTTATGTCTTTTATATATAATTCATCGTTCTACATGGTTTTGTTGACATATATGCCACAAAATATATAAAAATATATATTATATAAAAAAATTCTCACGACTTGAGAGCTTTTGAAAATTGCCTCCCCTGTCCTACTTCTGCTTACGCTCCCAAGCAACCTTGACTTGAACTTCAAATAGAAACTAAACTTGGCCTTCAAAACACCAGGACTTGGCCTTCAAATCAGGCGTAAACTTAACCTTCAAAACACCAGGACACAGTTGTCAAACAATAGAACTCAACCCTCAATAGGAACATAACTCAACCTCCTTTAGTTGCACTAGAACTCGATCTCAATAGGGATAGAAGTTGGCCTCCTTTAGTTGTACAAGAGCTCAGCCTCAACAAGGATAGAGCTCAACCTTCTTCAGCTAAACTAGAACCCATCCTCGATAGGTATAAACCTAGCCTTAACAAGCCTCAATAGAACCAAAAACCCTTTCCTAGAAATTATGCCAAAAAACCCTTTTATATCCCATCAAATATATCCCATGAAGATTCCTCCAACTTGGACACACTTCTTTTCACTTGGTTCATGAGGTATGAACCTAAGAATTGCTCCTTCACTACCCTAGAACAAACCCGAACTTGCGCTAGCGCTATGGCCTAAATGTCTCCTCCTAAACACCTATATATAGTGCATTTGAGGTTTAGCATGGGGTGACTTGTCCACTAGCTAGGATAACTAATAAAATGCATAGTGATATTCAAAAAATAGTTTCTCCTCAACTATGAAGAGTTAGGAGACATGTCACATATCATTGGGAAGGTCTGAGAAGAAGCTTTCCAACCTTATATTCTATGCTCCCTCTTAAGTTAGGTAATTGGAGTCAAATGCCTTGAAAAATAAGGTATCCAAGTAAAACTTGCTTATACTTTGGTTAGATATCTTGACAAAATATTTCATATCCCGTCATTTCTATATAATTAGGAAAAATGCCATATAAAACCCTAATAACAACTATTTTCAACCTAACTCATACAATTTATAAACAAAGTTAAATATATTAACATACTAACATGGATATTGATTCCCCATTTTCCTTGGTAACTTCTCATAAACGCAACTCATACAATCATAAACAGACTCCAGTGTACCTATGACTTCCGATATTTGGACCATCCCTCTTGTGATCAGTATCCTTCGTGCATTGACCATAAACCAAAAATCGACAAACAAAGGTGAAGATGGACCGGACAAGATTTAACTTGAGAAGCGACAAACAAAGGTGAAGATGAACCGGACCGGATCATATAACTGGAGAAGTGAGTGGGTTGATTTGACACATTGTCATTCTCAATTGAAAACGTTGAAATGCTCCCAATCTTGTCATCCCTCGCTCAGCCAAACCATCTTATCATGCACTCAGTGCTTTGCCTCATCGTTCATGGCTTTGCCCTAATGGAAATAATGCTTTGCCTCATCGTTCATGGCTTTGCATTATTGGAAACGAATCATACTTACGCCTTTCAAGTATACTCCAATCAAAGCAGTAGTCCGTTTATGAAGGAGCTCTCATTGGGCATTAGTGGACTAAGTACTAAACAATCCTGTAATAGTGGAGGGAGCACCAATATCGTGAATCATCTCACTCGAGACTCAGAATCTGATCATCACTGTCGCGACAAATTGTAACACTCGAGCTCATGTAATATTCTTTATTCTTATTCTTCTTCTTTACCACATGATCTCTCCATCCCCCCCTGATCCATTCACATGAGCAGCTCCACTCTCGAAATCCTAACGGCCTCCTCCCCGTGATACTGGCAGTGGACTAATTTTTTTACAGTCAATCGATGGGTTTTCTGCGGCGGATATTGATGCACAGGGAGGATATGTCAGCCACATTGCACAGCATTCCTAGTGGTTTGCTGCCACCACTGGGGGCGACCAGGGAACGAATCGTTTCGGCTGAGACTCGGCTGCTGCATAAACATATCATTTCTCCCTATAGTCGTTGGTACAGGTTAGTCTCTCTGCTCAATGTTGAATCTTGATTAGTTTTATGTTGCAGTTCAATCACTGTTATAAAGAAATTCATGGCAATAGATTCCATTCAATTAGATTATGGTTGCATATAGTTTCTTGGTTTGTGATGCCTGATATTTCAAGTGTTTCAGTATGTAGAAGATATTAATCAAATGGCAGACAGAATTTTGTGACTTGTATAAATATTGAGCTCTGAAATAGCTACTGGCTTGCTTGTGATTGTGTTTGTTGCTTTCTGAAACACAGCATGGATGGTGATTGTGTGGAGAGTTACTGGCTTGCTTGTGATTGTGTTTGTTGCTTTCTGAAGCACATGAGCATGGAATTGTGATTGTGTGGAGAGTTATTGGCTTTGCTTGTGATTGTGTTTGTTGTTGCCTTGAGCACAGCATGGATAGTGATTTTGTGGAGAGCTACTGGTTTGCTTGTGCTTGTGTTTGTTGCTTTCTGAAGCACAGCATGGATTGTGATTGTGTGGAGAGTCTCTTTCTAAAGCTTAGTAAGGAAGAAACTGTTACACAGTTTTCATCTGCATCCTCCTATTTGACATTTACATCTTAAGAAATTGAAAATAATAAAAATGATTTTTATATATAAAAGCCAACAGTCAATTCATTTAAGAAATTTGAAATTTTTAATAACAGTTAAAAGATCACTTCTCATCTAAAATGAATCGATACTGTGTTAAAGTAGAATAACAATTACAGTATAGTGAATATGTCCAGAAAACCAACTAAAACCAATAACCAATATTGTTAAAAGGTCTAGAAACCCTAGATTTAGGTTAACACATTGCATATTTCAGAAAGCACTTGAACGAAAACTATGAACAGTTCGTCTCTCAAATAGACTTTTTACAACTAATATTTTAGACAAAATGTTCGTGTCTGTCACATGGGAGCTTGTACTGGCCAAGTATTGCAAATTGCATGTCCTGTATCTCTTCCAAATCGATCGCCAGCATCAGATTCGTCTCTAAAATAGACTTTTTACAACTAATATTTTAGACAAAATGTTCGTGTGTGTCACATGGGAGCTTGTACTGGCCAAGTATTGCAAATTGCATGTCCTGTATCTCTTCCAAATCGATCGCCAGCATCAGAGGAAGAGGTGGGAGAGTTAGTGGCTTGATCCATTGAACCAGTTGAATCAGCATCTTGATACCATTGTATGCTCCAAAATTTCCACACTGCAAGATGTGAAATTTGTTTCACAAAGTACATAATTTGCACATGAAACAAAACTGAGCCACTAAAAGTGAAGAAAAACGGGCACCCAAATCTGAAACCCTGTGGTACCTTGGCTCTTGCAAATGCTGCCTTACCAGCCTTTCAAATTTGTCCATTAATCGCGCATGTGATAACGAAACGTGAAAGTGATTATAATGCTTTCACCCTTTTTTCTCAAGTTGTGTGTACTGGTTGGAAGGGTACGATTGCATGTCTCTTTCCACAGCGAATGGCTGGCAACTTCTATCACAAAAAACGCTATGTATTCATTTTGCGCAGAACTAAATGTCATGATACACATATTCTCTAGTATATCTAGAGCAATCAGTTTGCCTTAGTTTATTCTAAGCTGTTTTCATATATTTCTTAGTTAGTTTATTGTAAGCTGTTTTAAATAACCTAATTTTAAGTAGATTTCATATAGGTTCATATCATAATATTTAATATAGTATAAAATTTAGAATTGGGTTGAGTTGTTTCTAAGGTCAATAAATAGAATATGTGGTATTATTAATTCAAATTTAGCAATATTACATTTACAAAGAAGTTTGGAAATTTTGTTCAGCCTAACTTAAGAAGGAGATTAGAAATTTTGTTGGGTATAACTTAAAAAATTAATAAGTGTTTTTTTAATATTTTATTTTTATATGTTTTTTAATTATTATTATTATTATTATTATTATTTAATTTTAAAGTTATTGCCAATTAAGATATCGAATTGGTGTATATGGTTTTAATTATTATTATTATTATTATTATTAAATTGGTGTATGAGACCTCCCTTGTTTGCTGAACAAGTTAATTATTATTATTATTATTATCAAATTAGTGTATGTGACCTCCCTTGTTTCTAGAACAAGGGACTCACCTAAACCATTTCACTGTTAAATCTACCAAAGAATACAACTCTACTCTTTTGATATTGAACCTATAACCTCTTAATAAAAAATACATATTTTTAACCATTAAACCCACTCAAATATTAAATTAAAAATATATAATTATATTTTATTAATTAAATAATATTATTATTTTATAATAAAAAAAATAATTACATATAATTGATTTTCTTTTCACATCCGATTACAATCTTCGGATAAACTCTTTTCCATAAAACCAATCTATTTCATCATAACCAATAAACATAACAAACAAAATACAACACATAAGAAATAGAAATTACGTATTTTATATATGAATGTTTTAATCTCACTGCCCACAATTTTCCCATGAATACTTTTGCCGTTGAATCATGGTTCTTATCATTTTATTTTCCTTTAATATTTACAGCTTTTTTTCACCTCATTATATTTTTAGTCCCTAAGTTGGGATAAGCAAGTTAACAAAAGTCAATTTATTAATTAAAAAAATATTGGTATTTTTGAATAATATTTAAAAAATATATTTTGACATGGTTTTGTTGTAAAACTTTTATTTTAAAATAATATTTAATTATATATTTTGTTTAAAGCTAATTTTTAATTCTTTTAATTAAAACCGATAGTTGATTACATGTTTTTTTCCTTGTAAATTAAACACTTATATCAATAGTAACTTTATCATTTTCATCTTTTTCTCTTTTTTTTTTTTTTTTTTTTCTCTAATTTGGTAGGTGTTATCCATCTATGGGGATTCATTTAATGAACCTATGACATATCATGTGTGTTCGTGGCATATTAAACAATACCCTTAATTTGACTACATATTGGAAAATACCTTTAAAAATCACATTATTTAACCCCCTACCAATACAAATGCAATACACCTTTCTAATTTAAAAACTCTTATTTTCACTAGATATCATAGGTTTCCAATTTTTCATTAACATTTTTTATACTTTTTTATCATTTTTCATTAACTTTGGGCTCCATTTTTTATACCTGATATTATTAAAACCTTCTACCCTATATATCCCCAAAAATATTATGTCATTTTTTCCTTAATAAATATCCCGATGATATGATATTGCTCAAAATCCAATATATCAATCAAATTTCTACTTTAATTGTGAATGTCATGTTGGATTTTACTTTAATATTTAGTTTCATTATTATTATTTCGTTTATGTTTTTAAAAATACGTATAAAAAAATTAATCGTGGTTTTCATTGTGATTGTTTATAATTTTTAGGTTGGTCTATTTCTGATTAAAGTTTTTATGAGTGCTTTTTGTAGGTATTTTTTTTTAAAGTAAAAATTTCCATTTATGATCCAGTATAATGGTTTTATATTTTAATTTTTAATATTATTTTTTTGAATTTGATATTGATAGGGTATAATTTTTTTTTTTAATCAAAATTTTAATCAAATTTTTTTTTAATTTGATTTTAAAGTTAAATTTTAAAGCTTAAATTTTTTTTTTCCATGGGCATAAAACACAATAAATTGGATTATATCAATTTTTAGATTCATTAGTGTTTGTTAAATAAATAAGATTGTTTTATGCACTTATGTTTTTTATTCATATTTGAAAGATCTATCGTCTAAGCATTAACCACTAACATATCTTATAATTATTTGGGTCTAGAAGAGCATCAAATGGAAGATAACATATCTTATAGTTATTTGGGTCTAGAAGAGCATCAAATGGAAGATATCTTACCTATTTGATGAAGTTTTCACATAGTTGTTGTGGGAACTAATCAAGGTGATCACTTAAATGATCTGTGTGTATAACATCACCTCCTTGGTATTTCATGAACCAATTAGAAAATGAATCATGACTTCCTTTACCAATGTCACAACATTACCATGATATCATCAAAGTAGTAACTAATAATACAAATGAATACTTGGAAATAATAGGAGTGGGATGGTTGCACATTTTGGGAGTTGGTTCCTGCAAAAATATGTAATCAAAACTGAAAAAGATAAAACAAATTTATGGTTTTTTACCTACGAGGGTTTCCATGTACATCCAATATTCTCTTATGATAATGGAATGATGTTCTTTAATGATGCATGATTATGTTTGTAGTTTTTATTGATTACTAAATTATTTAAATTGATGAAAATTGGTCATTACGTTGATTCACCCACCCCAATGTAATTCCTATTCTAACAAAATTTAAAAGAGAAATGGAAAAGAAGATGAATGAAGATAATGAAGGAATATAAAATAATATGAGTGAAAATAAAAGAGAACTAGAAAAAAAAGATGAGTGAAAATAAGGAAGAAATAAAAAATTTCATCAGGGAAGAAAAAAAAGAATTACAAAACATCTTATCTAAAAATATCCCTACAAGGGATGCAAAGATCCAAGGATATCATGAACATAAGGGGAAGCAAGGTGTTGAGAATCAATCTCATATGGAGAGTGTGTTATTAGAATTATAGAGAAAAAATATTGAATCATAGAACCATATTAGTTTCAATTTAAGATCCACATGATCATGACTTCATGTGAGTAGCAAGGAACTACTACATCCTAAAAATCGATATGAGGAAGTTTGATGGTATTTATCTTGTAGCATGGATATTTTAGATGGAGAAATACTTTGATCAATACCAAGTGGAATCCCTACAAAAGGTAAATATTTCATCCATGTTTTTAGAACAAGACCAACACGTATGGTATCAATGGCTTTATGAAAGGAAAGAGGATTCTATTATATCTTAATATTTTTTTACAAAGGAATTGATGGCACATTGTGGGGATATTAAGTGACACATTTTTCATAAAATTGGTAAATCTTTGACAAAAAGGTCTAGTTATATAGCACATTCAACAATTCCAAAAGTTGAGCCTCAGAGTAAAAAATATTTCAAAGGATAATTTCTTAGACCTATTTATAGGAGCTTTAAAGGAAAGAATCAAATATGAGGTGTGTCTCATTGAACCTAAGCCTCTAAAGCATGTTTTTAGTATAGCAAGGAACGTTGAAAGTAAAAATATGGCCACTAGAAAATTGTTCGCTCATAACTATAGATAGCCAACAAGTATCCCTACATTGCTTAGTACATGGCATTATGCCAAGATCCTCCACCATATTCATTGGTCAAACATATCTCGCCATCTAGCATTCTTATCGAAAAAAGATGGGTCATAGTTCACCATGTACTTAAACTATCTTACAATCATGTGCTTTTAATTAATGTTTTGGGAATTCTAACATGAATTAATGGGTGATACATGATGATTGACTGATTTTTACTCTAAACTCGTTCTCTCACTTCACTAAGAGGTTAGTTTTTTATTGTAGTCCAGTGGGGCCTCCTATGAGGCCTTAGGGTTATAAGAGGGGCACTATTTGGGATACTTAAATTGAAGTAGTGAGTCCATGATATTCCATACTTACCACTTTCTATCATTTTCTTGATTTCAAATTTGTTCTTTGAGCTTGTATTTAATGGTTTATTGGGACTAGTACCCTTATTATGCTCATCCTTGAGTCTGGATTGAGAACTTTTCTCTAGAGTTTGATGTAGTTAAAATAAAAATGAAAACATAAATGGACACAATCAAAGAAAAATAAATTATAAAATGAAAAAGATGGCTGGGACATTAATTAAATCCTAGCATGATGTACACCCCCCTCGTTATCCATTACCTAGCTCCTTGAGCACTTTATGCTTCATCACATAATAAAGGGATTCTTACAAGTCCCAACACTAGTGAGTAAGAAACTAACTCATAATTATGGGGTGAATAAATGCTAAATAATTAAAAGTAAGCTTGGGCTCCTAAGTTATTCTCCCAATCAAAGTATTATATATAAAAAGTAAAAGGCACACCAAAGGGATGGAAAAATCAAGCCAATGGAAGGGATAACTCATGCCTCCATAATTTCTCCCTACTTACATATATACACTCACAATGATAGACCCTAATTAGATGGTACCATAGTCATGGAACCTTGGCTCAAAGTCCTTCCCCTTTATCGCCACTATATTACAAGCACCTATGGATTGAAAGGTTGAGCTAGGACCCATCACATCCCCTTAGTGGATAGAAATAACTAATAGGGTTGACCATCTAGCCATCCCTAACACAAATAGGGAAATTTTTTACGATACTTGGTCTAGTTAGATATTTGAAGGCGATCTCAGTTTGAAGTACTATTATGCCTTTAACAATTCAGTATGGTCCCCTATGATGCATCTATGATCATTGTCCCTAATTATTAGTGGCTTTCACTTAATCTTGAGATGGTTTTTCAATATGGCTATTGACACAATAGTAGAAGTCTTTGAGGGTACATTACATCACCCCACTACATAGCATGCCTAGGCCATTTTTCACCTTCCATATAGCAGTGATGACCTTGCAAATGTAGTTTTTGCCTTCCAGAGTAGAGTGTTGGGAACATTGATGATTCCATATGGTGATTGACACCCTAGAGTACCCTAAATGTTGAAACAATGAGCTCTTGTTGCTTGGTGTTTCATTTACTTGATATTGTACCTCATGGACCTAGGGCACCCCTAGGTTGGCCTCAACATTTTTGGATGGGTGTTGCTTGTTCAAGAGTCCAGATGATCATAGTAATCAACAAGATGACAAGGGAGGACTTATACTTATTCTTGGAGTGCCAATGCTAAAGGGAGATAATTCCATGTCACTCATATAGCCCTTGAGAGTGTTATGTAGGGCACCCAAAGCATTTTTTTTGACATAGAGGCACTTCTTGAGGTTTTCCCTCAAGATTTGTAGTTGATTATGATGGCGGATCATTTACATAGAGTATTCTACACCTTCTTGTGGAATTTATCACTCAAAAAGGAGATGATTCCATGCTTATGGAGTATATAATCCCACACATGTGGGCATTTATGGCATTATTTTTTTCAGCTATGAAGTTCACTTGTAACTTATTATCATGTCAAACACTCAAAGTCAAACTTGTTTTAGGGCTTGTGGGATTTTAATTTTATAGAAGTGAAGGGATGAACCTAATATAAATAGAGTATCCCTCCACTTCTTTTGATCATTACATGGTGAATGTATCCTCCTTAGAAATTTCATTTATCTATATCGCTACTTGGAAAAATGTAATTTTTGTGGAGCATCTTTATATCAGAGATTTATTTTTTCATTGTAGTCATCTTTTTAGAATTGAAAGAAGGCTTGTCTTGGTGGAATTTGTAATTTTATTACTGATTTTTCTATTTTTTTTCATGCGAATGAATTTATGTTAGGATTTTTAAATGTTCCATAACTAAATGCATATTGTTTATTGCAGATCTTGGTAAAATTTTACATGTTAAAATTAATATTCCTTGAAACCTATAGAAGAAATCCTAGGGTGAATTTTCTATATTTATTTTACCCTCTCACAAAAAGGATATCTAGGGTTTTACAAGAGGAAATTATCCTCTCCCTCCGCCCCACCACACCCCCCCCCCCCCCCCCCCACTCTAATATATTTTCATTTTCCTTTAAAAATTTCCCTAAAACTCCATTACCATAAGCGGATTAGGCACTGACTAGGGTTATGTTTATCAAAAAATATCAAACCATATATATATATATATATATATATATATATATATATATATATATATATATATATATATATATATATATATATATATATATATAGAGAGAGAGAGAGAGAGAGAGAGAGAGAGAGAGAGATAGATATATAGTTTTTGCATTTAAGCTTCTATGATCCATAAGTTTAATGAGAAGATTTTTCGGCAAAAATCACATTATAGTATTTTTGTTGACGCGTTTTGAACCAATGAGTGTGGTTCATCATCAGGACAAGTTGAAGAACCAGATCATGGCTACAGGTTAAACAGGGAGAGCAGATCTTCCAACGACTATATTTGACTAGGAAACATCTATTTTGACTGAGAAACGGTTAAATTTGACTGGAGTGAGGGAGAGGAAAAATTATTAAAGTTATGATTATTATCAAAATTATTGTTATATATATTACGAGAATTTGAATAAAAGTAAAGTTCGTATTCAATTTTTTTTGAAAATTAATAAATTAGTTGTCCAATTATAATAAAAATATATAAATGGTTAGTAAATCATTAAGGAAGTTAGTTTTTTGGCTAACTCAAAATTGCTAATAGGAATACTAATTAATTGATTTTGTTTATTAAGAAATAATTATAAAACAAAAACAATACATCAATAATATAGTAAGGAAAGATATGTAAAACTACGCCTTCTTAATTTAATATAAATATATAAGTAAATAGTCAATAAGTTATTATATAAAATAGTTTCATTTAATATTAATATCATAGACATAAAATGTAAGAATCAACTCGCAAGACCCTGACCTATTAATATCCTAACTAAAAAACACAAATGAATGATCTAAAAAGGATATATATATATATATATATATATATATATATATATATATACATACTAATATGGAGAACTAAATAAATGTATATTATGAAAACAAAACCTTAAATCATTTACCAAATTAAATATATAAATAAATAGCTAATTAGTTGTTATGCAAATTAGTTTCTAGAAAGAATCAACTCACAAGACCTAAACCTATTAATTTGCCTATCTAGAAAGAAAAAAAAAAACAATTATAAAAGGATATATATGTTAATCTGGAGGGAATGAAGGAGAATAGAGAGATGAGAAGGGAAAAAAGGACAACGATCAAAGAAGGTAAGGAGGGGGAAACCAAGGAAACCGAGCCGAGGACGGGGGGAGAGGGAGGGAGAAAACGGGGAGGCAGCTAGGAGGAGAGGGCAGGGATCTAGTAACTACTAATTTTATAGCCGTCATCGCCATTGAGGTTTCTCGATCTTATTTCGATTTTTATGGCTTCCCTAAATTTCCGGTGATGGAAATGCGCCACCTTGGCGATAACATGGCCTTCCTCAATACATACATGGTTCTTTGTCTTCTCCGCATGTTCAGCAAGGGTGGAAGACTGGGTTCTCTTATTTTTATGTCGGCTAAGTGTTCATTAATCCTTTGGTTAATAGAGCGACCAATCTCACCAACATATGGGGTCCCTAGCAAGGAATAACATAAACACCTTTCATGTCCTTGGCGTCAATCAGGTCTTTTACCGATCTAAGGGAGTTATGTATGGTGTTAAGGGGTCTAAAGGTAGAGGGAACATTATGATTCCTGAGAATTATAGCAATCTTATCAGTCATCCCTTAGATGAAAGGGAGTTGAACCCCTGAGACTTTCTCTTTAGGGTCTTTCTTTACCAATGAATTCTTGTTGGCTTTGAGGAAAAATTTCTCACCGAGGTGCCTACTATAACCATTATTGGCAAAAACATTAAGGAGATGAGAATTCTCTTTATCGAGGATCTTTTCATCAGAGATACTAAGTGCCCGGGTAGCTAGCGTGTTCAGAACACCTAATTTTTGGGTGGGGAAATGATGGGAACTGGCATGAAGATACTGCTCAGTATGAATTTTTTTCTGAAACACTTGGTGGGAGACTGAACCATCATCATTCCTTGAAATGAGAACATCGAGGAAGGGCAGTTGTCCATCAACTTCCTGCTCCATAGTGAACTTTATGGAGGAGGACTGATTGTTGAGATGATTGAAGAAAAGATCCAATTCTTCTTGGCCATGGGGCTAGATGAAATTCATGTCATCCACAAATCTCTTCCAAAGCTTGGGAAGAAGTTGGGTAGAAGCCAAATCCTTGGATTCAAAATATTCCATAAAAAGATTAGCAACAACCGGGGATAAGGGGAGCCCATGGAAAAACCACGGGTCTACTCAAAGAACTCACCCTCAAAGCTGAAGAAATTTGAAGTGAGACAGATCTCCACTAAACATGCGGTATTAGGGTCCGTGAGGCTGTTGATGACATCAATGTCCTCTTTTATAGGAATGCACGTGTAAAGGGATACTACATCAAAAATAACAAGCATGTCCCTAGGGTCAAGCTTTATGCCCTTAAGCTCTTCCACAAAAGATGAAAAGTCTTTGACAAAAGACTCTGTGAGACCAACTAGGGGTTTAAGTTTTAAGGCAAGGAATTTTGCCAGAAGGTAAGTAGGACCATCAATGGTATTGACAATGGGCCTCAGGGGGGACCCTTCTTTGTGAATCTTTGGAAGCCCATAGATCCTTGGAGTAATGGGGCTACTCTCAATTAGCTTATGGCTAATGGAAGCCACAAAGTTACTAGACTTGATGGCAAGAACCACTGCCCTTGATATCTTTTCCAGGGGATTCTTAGAGAGCTTCTTGTAGCTTTCACTATTACATAGATGATCCAACATCTTATGTCTATAATCCTCCTTGTCAAGGATGATGACAACCCCTACTTTATTAGCTTTTAGAACCACTATATATTTATTGTGGTTTAAGGATTTGAGGGCCTCAAATTCATCCCTATTGATGTTGCTTCTAGGGGGCTTAGTCTTCCTAAGGACAACGGTGCAATCTTGCTTTATAGTGTCCTTAATATTATCGGGTAAGCCCTTAATCCCAAACTCTATGTCGCATATAATGTCTTCTATCAAGATCTTTTTAGGGGCTAGGGAAAAATTTAAAACCTTACCCAAAAGATTAAAGACAGAGGGGGAAAGGAGAGACTAGAGATATTGACCACTTTATTAGAATGAGAGCAAGGAGGAAGATTATTACTATTACTATTATTTTTATTGTGATTAAAAATACTATTATCACAATTATAATTCGTGGTCTTACCATAATAAAGGTTATTATTAATAATTTTATTCTTGTTATTATTAGTAAAAACAATATATTTCTTATTAATAAAGCTATCATAACTATTTTCAATACTTATACTAGTACTATTATCATAATTATTATTAATATCTTTATTGTTATTCTTATTATTATTAATAATATTAATATATTTCTTACTAATAGAACTATTAGGATTAGAAAAATCATTATCATAGCTAATTCCATTATTATTATTATTATTATTATTATTATTATTATTATTATTATGATTGTTATTAATATTATTATAACCTGAACTAACTTCATTATTATGTTTATTTGCATTATTAAAGTCAACGTAATAATTATCAACTCTATTATTAATACATGAAATATATTTCTTATTCCTTAAACTGTCATTGACATTATGTAAATTCGAATCTGAAATATCATCATATATATATATATATATGTATGTATGTATGTATGTATGTATGTATGTATGCACACACACACATCTCTTAGGAATTTTAAGGCAAGCTGTTAGCGCTTTCCTAGGGCCAATTTGCCATGGATTTCAGTTTGGGTAGATGCTTCTCGATGAAATGCCAAGGCTTGACTTCATAAACCTTCTAAACATAAAATCTAGCAATAACGGTGGTGAAAGCTCCCTAATTAGGGTTGATGTCATATTTTCCAAGATCCTTTATGTCGTTAAAACCCTAGTCCCTAGCCAAGCTTCAACTTGAATCGTATGTGAGTATTCCACCTATTCCAATTTTGTTGAATTTCATCATTGAGGGAATCCTTTCTTTGACTTCTACATGTATACATACACCTTATCATTGCATATCAATAAACACTAACTTATAGTAGTCCTTGGATAGTATAGGATTAGAATACAAGTGTCCCTTTATAAAGAAGATTTAATCGCATTTAATCTTTAAGGTATATATCTCTAGACCAATCATATCACCTAGAACCATCTAATTTGAATACCCTTATAGGTGAATATAGGAAAACTTCCATGTGGTGAAATTCCAGTAAATAACATGAGGAATATTATTGAGGTGATAGTCAAAATCCTTCCTCATTGTTTCCATAGAGTCTGGCTCTTTCTTTGTGAATCCCATCATTAGGCCTGCTAGATTTTGCGACAACATTTCTAACATTGTTTTCGAATATGGGCTTGGCCAACCTCCTTGTAATCTAAATTCATTGCTTCAATAGATATTTATGAGAACATTCCAAATCCTATTGAAATAATGAAGCCATGGTTCTTCATTGAGCTTCAAAGTTTCAATGCTTATAGGGTTAAGAAATCATCTCTCAAAGCATTTTGAATTCACCCTCGTGATTCCCTATTTCATTGTTATGCAAGATTCAATATAATGGCTACTTGATATTTGCATGTTAATGATATTCCTAGATATCCAAATCATTATGGTACAAGTTGTTTAACAAATCTTCCAAGGTATAATGGTGATCCTTCTTTAGCAGATGATCATGTGGTGAAATTCATGAAGTATGATTTAGAGATAAAAATGGTTCATGAGGATGCTCTCGTTAGGTTATTCATTAATTATATTAGGAAATATAAAAGTGATTAGGTTAAATATTCCTATGAACCAAAGAGCATTCCTTCTGTTAATATATTTTATTAAATTTTTTCTTAAGTATTGGGGGCCAATGTTTCAAAACTATGGAGATACCCTTCAATATTTGGTCATATCCATCTAAAAGGAATAAATTTTTTATTCCTCTGAAGATGTAGAGGAGGAATATAAAGAAAGTCATGGTCACCAAGAAGATAAGACTACCTCTGATTGTCAAGTGGAGCATATCAAAGAAAATATTTAAGAAAGGAATGATTAGTTTGTTGATGAAGAAGAATATCATGAGCAAGAGGAAGAGTTATTTATAGATCATCAAAAGGGATATGTTCTTGAAAAAGGTGATGATATGAGAGTGGAATACAGGGTTAATAAATTGAACCCTACTAAAGATAATGCTTTGACATGTGAAGTTGAGCCAAGTTGCACCATTTTGATGGGTATTTATTTTGATGGTATGCCTTATGAAGACCACAAAAAGGGTGATCCCATTAGTTCCCTAGAATTAACGATGATGAGTTTCTATATGTGGAAGACTAGAAGCAGGATACAAAGGGCCATAATTTTGAAAAGGATCCAATATATGATGTTAATGATGAATTTGTCCTACATTGCACTCCATATGGTGATCAAGAAGATATAATTATTGACTTGTTTGAGCCGTCTTCACTTCTTCCTGATATTATTTCTTAGTCACATTTGGTGTTGAGTTGTGTTATATTCTTTCCACGACTAGCCCACGTAGTTAACTAGGGGGTTAGAGGGGGGGTAGAGCCCCCCCTTCATTGTGCCGGATTGTGTAGCGGGTGGGGTCATAGGGGGTTTGAGGCATACCCATAACCCCACTTTATGGGGTCCAAGGTAGCACCCTAGAAAGTTTTGGTCTTGGACCCTATGTTAGTTTGGGCGGACCGACCTATGGTTTTGTGCATGATTTTTGCACATGTTTTTGGACGCGATGGTTTTTGGCCCATGGTATTGGACGCGATGGCTTTCATTCCATAGTATTGGATGCTTCAGCATGTATAAATATGTATTGTAACATTGGAAGGAATATAATAAAAAATCAAACTGGTAGTCCCGATTTTGGGATCCAGGGGAAAATCTCTGTGTATATATGTTTTATGTGTTATGCTCTTGCATTGTTTATTTTCTGTGTTTTTTAGAATTCGTATGCAGGTAATTTTTGTACGGGGTTAAAACCTATATTTGGTATCAGAGCTATTTTGGCTTCAAGGGGATTCCTTTATTGCTGAGGGGTTTCGCTCAGGCCTGTGGTAGACCCTGTTCAGTGGGAGATCTACGAGATCGATTCTGGTGGTGAAAGAAGATGGCGAGTAGTGGAAAGATAGAGATCGAGAAATTTAATTGTTAGAGTTTTGAGTTGTGGAAACTCAAGATGGAGGATCTGTTGGTGGATAAAGATTAGTGGATCGTGGTAGATCTGGGTACTAAACCAATGGGAGTGTCCGATGAAGAATGGAAGAAGTTGGATCGGAAGGCAAAGAGCACAATACGATTGTGTGTCTCAGATTCAGTATTGCTGAATGTATCAGGGGAAGCTACGGCGAAGGCTTTGTGGGACAAGTTAGGGACTTTGTACCAATCTAAGTCTCTGGTGAATAAACTATTCTTGTGGAAAATGTTATATAACCTAAGGATGAAAGATGGAGACTCAGTGACAGACCATCTGAACGCATTTAATATTGTGGTAAGTCAGTTAACATCTGTTGATATTAAAATTTTAGATGAAGATAAGTGCATCAGTTTGTTGTTTTCTCTACCAAATTCGTGGGATAGTCTGTGTTGGCTAGTTGAATTGTTTATTAATTAACAATCAAGTACCACATTAAATTGTCAACCTGGGAAAGTCTTTTTATTTCAAAGGCTACTGCGTACTGTATGTACTTAACTCTAAAAGCATTAAAAAGCTGTAGTATACGTAATTCTCACGTTATGTCATAACAATGTACTGTAAAGATAAAATGAAAGCAGTTAATTTAAGATAACAAATCCGAAAAGAAGAGTGATGGATGCTCTGTTATCAGAGGATCAGGACCCTATCCTCCAAGCAAGGACGTTCAACACCTGCCCCTGTAACCAGATTGCTAATACACACTGAAATTCTAATTCACCGGTGAAGTACAGCTTCAAACGATTAACGAAACAGAGTGCCAGCAAAAAGGAAATTATCAGAGGTAATGCTACAGAATCCAAAACAGAGTATCAGCATAAAGAAATCACCAAACACACTTACACACTTGACAGAAAAGTAAATGGGTGAATCTTGTGAAGAAGGTGGGCCCAGTCCCTCTCACAAGATTCCCCAGAACACAACTGTTGGATTAAGTACTCAGAACAATCTTCTATTCATCTGCCAAAAGATTCAGTACAATAAAAGTTCAGACTTTGCTGTTGTCTTTCAAAATTCCCCTTACAAAACTATTTCCCCCCCCCCCCCCCCCGCTCTCTAATGTAGATGTCTCCTCTTTATAGAGGAGACATCTATTACAATAGATTATCACAGTTCATTTAGTTAACCAAAAATAAGAGTTACAGAATGTTGTTATAACAGTGCGACCGTGTATTCCTTCTTGAGTTTGTTTCTGTTACACAGCTGGTACCTGAACTTCGCCCGTGCTCTTGGGATCCTCGTATTATCCTTCGCCGTTTCCCCATGGTTGCTGATTTAGTAAACCCGTGCTATTCTTGATACTTTAGCAATCGTAACTGTGTTTTGCCCTTTTTTTGGACAGTTTCTGATTATGTCGCGTCAGCGTGGAATTCTGGCAATCTCCAGATAGTTGCCGTTTGTTATTTCCAGTTGTTGCAAAAATAACATTCTCCTGCTTTTAGATGGTTGCCGTTGCTGGCTGTAGCAACTGCGTAGTTGCTGCTTCCGGTGTTGCAGCAACTGCGTAGTTGCTGTTTCTGGTGTTACAACAACTGTAAATTATAATTTCTGAAGACTTTAAACAGTCCAGCGATTACTTGCCAACTTAATTAACTTTTCCAAAGATAAATATAAAGATATTCATGAATATGCAATGAACAATTAAACGTATAGATATGCGGAAAGTTACTTCGTACCTTGGGGTGATTAAGTCATTATACAATCAAAGCTTCCAACCTATGACTGAAAAAGGATAATATTATGGCAAAAATATAAGGTCAAAATTGGTCAATTTTGAGTCCTAACATCCCCCCCAACTGAAGAGATTGCATGTCCCTATGCAATGCTTACTCTGAGTCTGAGTCGGAGTACTGGGATGAACAATGTAGATTACTGAGACAATAGTTATAGGAAGTGGCATCAAACTTCTTCCTGAACCCACAAACAGTCTGTATTTGCCTCCATGCTGCTGCTTCTTCCTTGTTGGATAATCCAAACTGGCCCTTGTATTGTTCACCAGATAACCATAGAAGTGGAAATTTAAATCTGTAACCCATCCAATTTTCAGCACAGTGTTGCATGCATCTAACATAGTAAGGTACCCTTGAGAGTGCTACTTGTAAATTAGGTGGATTATAAGGGTGATATTCTTGCCTCTCCTTGGGGCAGTTTTCCCAAAACAAGTTATTTGCCTTGACAGCCAAGGGTGCCTTAGTTCTCACATAATGCTGACAGTCTCTTAGGACCACTGCTTGTAGTTGCCTGACGCGGTCCTTCATTTCAGGATCACTTACCATTCTTAGATGTTGTGCAATGAAGGTGGCTGCGTTCTGCGGTTCAGCTCTAATCCACAGAAGACAATTTTGTTCATTATGTTGAGTTGAGGTAAAGGCGTTCTGCCATGTAAGTTGGTTAGCTAAAAAGGATATGAAGGCTCTCAGCTGTATGTCACCAACAACAGGTATCATATTCATATTTCTTTCTTCAGACATGGCTTCATTATGGAGATAGAGCTCGCATAACAAATTTTGATCATTTTTAGGTGCCTCTGCAAAGGTTTGCATAAATTGCTCTGATGTAACCACCTGATGAGGTCTACCTTCTCTAACGGCCTTTATCTGTAAGAATGTGAGTCTTTCCCTCAAAAATGTTGCATAATTGAAAGAGGGTTTCCTCGTGGCAAGTATTCTTTGGAATAACTCAAACATCTGGGACAATCTGGCTTTTAGCTCCTTAATTTCTTTGTACTGAGCTCTACACTGCTCAAGTGCTTCCCAGTTCTTATATGCATAATTGAACCTGGTCCCCTTTTGCTGTTGGAATGCTTTGCCTTGTGACAGCTCATATTCTCTCTACCATTTTCCTTTTAGTTCCTAAAAACTGTCTGTTTTTGTGCATGCATCACTAACAGAGGGAAGTTCTGTTTGTGTAAAGGCATCAACAAGGGTAATCTGCTCTGTGATAATTGGAGTAGGTCGGGATGATCCAATGTCTTCCTTTCCATTTCCAGCTACTGTTTCTTCTTCATGTTCTATATTCTGTACTGATTCCTGTGTATTTGATTCCTCTTCTTGTTCTGTGGCGATTTGGGTAGGCCGGGGTGAGTCTATATTTTCTTCTTCATTTTCTTCTTTTTCTATGGCAGTTTGAATAGGCCTGGGTGAGTCCATATTCTCTTCTTCATTTTCTTCTGTTTCCATGGCAGTTTGAATAGGCTTGGGTGAGTCCATGTTTTCTTCTTTGTTTTCTTCTGTAACCATTTCTTCCTCTTGGGTAGGCCGGGGTGAGTCTATGCCTTTTTCCTCATTTCCTGCTGTAACTTCTTTTTCTTCTCGTTCCATGGCAATTTGGGTAGGCCGTGGTGACTTTTCCTCTTCTTTATTCTCTGTTACCTCCTGCATAGTTTCTGGAGAGCTTACTGGTTCTTGTGTGTCAGTAAGTTCTTCTGTTTGCTCTGGTGCAGTTTCTGGAGAGCTTACTGGTTCTTGTGTGTCAGTAAGTTCTTCTGTTTGCTCTGGTGCAGTTTCTGGAGAGCTTACTGGTTCTTGTGTGTCAATAAGTTCTTCTGTTTGCTCTGGTGCAGTTTCTGGAGAGCTTACTGGTTCTTGTGTGTCAGTAAGTTCTTCTGTTTGCTCTGGTGCAGTTTCTGGAGAGCCTGTTGGTTCTTGTGTGACAACAGGTTCTTCTTTCTGTTCCTGCACCGTTTTTGGAGAGCCTGTTGGTTCTTGTGTGACAACAGGTTCTTCTGTCTGCTCCTGCACCTTTTCTGGAGAGCCTGTTGGTTCTTGTGTGACA
This sequence comes from Pinus tabuliformis, assembly GCA_031772625.1. Taxonomy (NCBI): domain Eukaryota; kingdom Viridiplantae; phylum Streptophyta; class Pinopsida; order Pinales; family Pinaceae; genus Pinus; species Pinus tabuliformis. Next base: position 706,742,334 of record CM062815.1, on the reverse strand, counting down.
ACAAGTTCTTCTGTCTACTCATGCACCTTTTCTGGAGAGCCTGTTGGTTCTTGTGTGACAACAGGTTCTTCTTTCTGAGCGGAGGGTTGTGGTGTTTCCATCTGTGTAGCAACAGGTTCTTTTGTTTCAACCACAACAGCAGGGTCTTCATTCATTGGTTCTGCCACTATCTTGTATCCTGCTTGAGTATATATGTCACCACAACTGGTACACACATATTCATTGTCCTTACTCTTTTCTGCTGCAGATGCTACTCGTGCTAAAATATGCAGGCTAAATTCATTTTGATAGGCTTCCTTGACCCTTATAATTTCCTCCTGGTAGTCCTGAATTTGAGCTTTTAAAAATTCAATTTCTTCCTGCAGAGCCGATATGGTGGGCTGAGCTTGTGGAGCAGCAGGTTCCAGTGGAGGCAGAGGTTGTGTTTCATCATTAATTTGATCCCTTATACTCTCGACAGGTGGTTCTTGTGTGTCACCTGGGGTAGTGGCTGTTTCTTGAGTTGCAGCTTCTTGGCCAATATTACCTTGGGTGTCGGCAGCTGGTTCTTGTGTGTCAGCTGCCTTAAAATATGATGTCACGAAACTGTGAACACTCTGCATCTCGGCCTCCGAGGGTGAGGGAGAGGAGTTTCGAGGGCTGGTGGAAATGCGGGTTTTCAGGGTGATGGGCGGTGAACTGGGAGGGGTATGGCTAGGAGATTCAGCTATTGCAGACGACTGAGTCCTTTGCTTGGGTAGAGAAGCAGGGAATTCAGGTTTTTTTCTTTTCAGACCGGCTTTCTTTAGGATAGGGACAGTGGTAGAAGTAGCAGCTGCTTTAGCCGAAGCCCTAGTTCTTCTTCTTTTTGGTGGGGTTTCTATTTTCCTCTGCATTTTTCGTTTGAGCAAGGTAATAGGGATGTTATCATCAGAGTCATCGGTAGAAATACCAAGTATGGGAATGGATGGATTGGTTCTATCAGGGGATGGGGTTGTTTCTGCAGGTATTTCTACTGCTGATTGTTCATTTTCAACAACTTGCAGGGGTATTTGCTGGAGGACTTCTTTGGGAATTTGTTCTGGGATGTCGTCTGCGTGCTGAGGGATTTCTTCAGGTATTTTCTCAGGAATATTCTCTGCTTGCTGAGGGATTTCTTCATCTTGCTGAGGTATTTCTTCATCTTGCTGAGGTATATCTTCAGCTTGGTGAAGGATTTCCTCTTCTTGATGAGGGACTTCATGTTCTGGCTGGGGAATTTCTGCCTCTTGATGGGGATTAATGGGGGGTGGAGGGTTATTTAAAGCAAGGCCTCTATTTATTAGCAATTGAGCTAGACGGTGGTGTTTCAAGGAAAGAAGCGGACGCTTTGCATTAACAGTATAACGTGACATATTTTTAAGACATCCCAATAAATAATATGGCACGTTTATCAACTGACGATTTCTCAAATGATTCAACAAGATGAAATCGTGCTGGTAAATTACCTGGTACCGGCCTTCACACATCAGGTATTGCTTTACAAATTCAGCAACTTTCGGACATGGTTGAGGCAATGACTGAAGTGCTACACCTCTGCCCTTCGGTTCCACCTGCTCGCCAGGTTGAAGAAAATACCGCTGCACATTAAGGATCAAGTGCTTTCTACTGAACCACCGTATGCCATTAGCTGGTAGCCCGGTAACTTGGGCTATGACTTCCTCTGTGACTGGGATTTGGACTCCTTGAACAACAGAGAATCCTTCTGTTAAATTGCATGCAAATTCGAGGACTTGCTGCTCGTCGAAGTCTGGAAGTCTTCGGAAATAATCTAGCCATCCCGCTTGCAGAAAGATTTGATAAACCTCGGGATAGAGCTCAAGAAGTGCTGTTGTGCCAGGTTCATGTGTGATGAGATTTCCTCCCATAGCTGTTGTTCCAGTGAATTTCACAGTTCAGAGCCGAGTTTCCGAATTCAGTTCAGAGTAAACCGTTGCAAATGGTAACATGCCGTGATAAGGTGACTTTTACATATTGCCGGGAGAGTTTAAGGACGGCGGCAGTTGGCGTAGTATGTAATTATGAGAGCGCTTTGGTAATCCCCCCCCCTACGCGTAAGTGATATGATTGGAAGTACAATTATTTGGTAGTCCTATCAGCTTCTCCGCATTAACTATTATTTAATGTCCATACATAATCATGCGTACCTTTATGTTTTACCTTTTTGGTTGCTGCGTCAAAAAGTCTTGTCTTATCTTTTGCTAGATCATAATGATTACCACGGGTCTAGGAGCATGGGAATACCGACGATTTCTAATAATAATGACGGGAAGTGATAGTGAAGGATTGTAATCATCACAAAAAGTGGTGTATTTTATAAAAACTCGTTTCTTGGGGGCTGAGGTGATAAGACTGGTGTTTTTGTAAATGAGAGGATTGCTAAAAAGGTATTACGGGATCGGGAAGTGGTGTTGCAGCAACGGGGATCGGTGTTGCAGCCACTGGGAATGATGTTACGTCATCGGGAAAAGATGTTGTAGTAACGTGAAAAGGTGTTGCAGCAACGGGGATCGGTGTTGCAGCAACAGGAAATGGTGTTGCAGCAACAGGAATTGGTGTTGCAGCAACGGGAATTCCAAATCCGCAAAGTGATTCCTTTAAAGCTTTCGTTCTCAGCTATTTCCCACAGCTCAAATCTGCAAAATACTGAAACATAATATGGTAACCCTTGGCAGGGATTATTAGTAGTTAAATAAAAAGAATATCTAATCTAAAAAAAAAATGCATAAGTAAAAAAAGATTTAAGTGCTTTGAGGGACAACAAGTTCCCCTGGAAAAGAATACTGTTTAATTGCCATGCAAGTGGCTTTAAAATCTTCTTTAGAAACAGGTCTCTGATATAACCAAAGTCGATAGCCATTCACTAGTAGCGGTGTTCTTCTTCCATCAATTGTTAAAAGTCTAACTGTCCCATTTGGAAAAATAGCATCCACTTCATAAGGCCCTAACCACCTTGTTCTTAACTTACCTTGGAAATTCTCAAAACGGGAATCATAGAGTAGAGCCCAGTTACCTTTCTGAAACTGCTTTTGCTTGATGGTTCTGTCATGCCACCTGCTCCTTTGTTGTTGTATCATGGTTGTCTGATGGATGGCATCCAGTCTTTTCTCATCCAATTCTTGAAGTTGTTGTAACCTGGCTGTCTGTGCATCAGTCAAATCAAGGTTAACAGCTAAAGCAGTTCTTAAAGTTTTGATCTCAAACTCTACAGGGAAAATAACATTCTTTCCAAAAACTAATTCATAGGGTGAAAAACCTGTGGTATTCCTCCAAGTAGTTCTATAGGCCCACAATGCCTCGGGCAACCTTTGAAACCAGTCCCTTCTATTTTCCTTTATTGTTTTTGTTAAGATGGCTTCTATGACTTTATTGGTGCTTTCTACCTGCCCATTTGCTTGGGGGTGGTAAGGTGTAGTCATTTTGTGCTTAATATGATATTTCTGAAGCGTATTTTTGAAGCCATGAGAGTTGAAAGGAGGTCCTCCATCTGTGACTAATTCTCTAGGCAATCCAAATCTAACAAAGATTTCTTCAAATAAAAATGTTAATACTACTTCTTCATTAGCTTTCAGGAGTGCCTTAGCTTCTACCCATTTAGTCATGTAATCTGTGCATACTAATATATACACTCTTTGGTTGGATGGAGGATTAATGGGACCTATAAAATCTAATGCCCATTTCTCAAAAGGTTCAAGAATTACCTGGGGATTGAGAGGCATTTCATCCCTGTGATTAGGCTGGCCCATTCTTTGACAGCTATCACAGGCCTTGACATATTTTCTAGCATCTTTAAAGAGTGATGGCCAATAATAACCCATTCTGAGTACCTTGTGTGCTGTTCTTTTATCTGCAAAATGTCCTCCACAAGGGCCATCATGACAAGCTTTTAGTACATCATAAATTTCATCTTCACCAATGCACCTTCGGATTTCCTGATCAATTCCTGTATGGAAAAGACACCCACTTATCCAGCTGTACCTAGCACTTTGCTGGATGATCTTTCTTATTTCCCTGTGTGATAGGTGTGATGGTAATTTTCCTGCAACTAGATAATTGGTAATGTCTGCATACCAAGGTGAGTGAGCAGATACTGCAAATAAATATTCATCAGGAAAAGAATCATCTACTGGAGCATTTTCATCAGTTTTTAATCGAGAAAGGAAATCAACAACTACATTTTCTTTTCCTGGCCTATCTACAATTGTGATGTCAAATTCTTGCAATAATAACAACCATCTGGTGACTCGGGCATTTGTAACTGATTTATTCATCAAATATTTAATGGCCGAGTGATCAGTATGCACAAAAGTAGTGTAGCCAGTAATATAATGTCGAAATTTATTTATTGCATAAATAACTGCTAGGAATTCCTTCTCAGTGACTGTATAATTTAATTCAGCTGGTGTCATGTTCTTACTGATAAAATAAATGGCATAGGGAAGACTATTTTCTTCCTGACCCAAGACAGCTCCAATTGCAGTGTCTGAGGCATCAGAGGATATATGAAAGGGTAGTGCCCAATCAGGTCCTCTCAAAATGGGAGCTGCAGACAACTGATGTTTAAGTTCATTAAATGCTTTTTCACAATCATCAGTCCACTTAAATTCAGCATTCTTTGTTAATAACACAAATAAAGGAGAGGCTATTTTGGAAAAATTCTTCATAAATCTTCTATAGTATCCAGCATGTCCTAAAAAGCTTCTTACATCAGTTTGTGTTTTGGGGATAGGGAGAGTCTGAATTACCTGTATTTTAGCTGGATCGACTTGACTTCCTAGGAATGAGACAAAGTGACCCAATACAATACCTTGATTCATCATCATATGGCACTTTTCAGTGCTTAAGGCAAGGTGTGCTTCTATACACCGCTTAAGTACTTTTTCAAGATTCTGCAGTGCATCCTCGAAAGTCACTCCATAAGGAGTAAAGTCATCCATAAATATTTCTAATGAATCATTTAACATATCAGAAAAAATCCCTATCACTGCTCTTTGAAATGTTGCTGGAGCATTACATAGCCCAAATGGAAGTACCCTGTAAACAAAGGTCCCCCAAGGGCTAGTAAACGTGGTCTTGTCCTGGTCTTGGGGTGCAATCTTAATCTGATTATATCCACTGAACCTGTCCAAGAATGAAAAGAACTTCTTACCTGCCAAATTATCCAATACCTGATCGATGAATGGTAAAGGGAAATGGTCTTTCTGAGTGGCTTTATTCAGTGCTCTGTAATCCACACATACTCTCCATTTACCATTTTTCTTGGGTACAATTACAAGTGGGGAAACCCACTCACTATCAGATATAGGGTATATAAATCCTGCATTCAAGAGTTTCTGAAGTTCCTCCTTCACAATTTCCCTTAGATTGGGATTCATTCGCCGCTGGGGTTGACAGACTGGCCATGATCCTTCTTTAATATAATTTCGGTGAGTGCATAGCTCAAGGGATATCCCTTTCATGTCTATATAGTCCCATGCAAATGCTTCTTTATTTTCCTGGAGTAACTTTATTAATTGATGTTTTTCATTGTCACTTAAATTAGGATTTATATTTAATGTTTTTCCAGGCTCAATTTCTATTGTTGTACTTTTGGAGGGGCTGCCTACTGCTGTCTGAAATAAATTCTTATCTTCCAAGTTCTGCTGAGTTTCAGATTCCAAGATTGCAGTAAAGTGCCTGTACATTTCTGGGTTGACCGAAGAAGGTTCAAAAATGAAGCTGTTGATTAATTCATCTTTGGTAGAATCTTTGAAAGTTAAAGCTTGTCTGATAGTCAATATAGGTTGGGTTTCTTCATCCTCATAATCCACCCATACAGAGCTGTCATTATTAATCATGGGTGTAGCATGAGGATAAAGGGTAAGCTGTTTTGTTTCCTGTCCGTTAGAGATGGTCATTGATCCTGATCTACAGCTAATGAAAGCATCTGCTGTAGCCAGCCAAGGTCTTCCTAGAATCAGCGGATGACCCCCCAACTTTGTTTTAGTCTGTAACACCACAAAGTCGGCTGGGTAATTCCAGGATTCTACAGAAATTATTAAATCTTCAATGACCCCCTCAGGTTTAATTGTAGAGCGATCAACCAGTTCTAGGATGGTTGGTGTTTCCCTAATAAAGTTTTTTAACTGAAGCAATTGTGTTGTTTCCAGTGTCATAATATTTATTGCAGCTCCTAAGTCTACTAGAACTTTAGAGACAAGAGTTTTTCCAACCTGCACTGTTACTGTAGGGTGACCAGGGTCACCATATTTCACAGGAGGATCTTTTTCTGTCATTAAAGCAGTCAGTTCTCCCATCACATGAACTGTGAGGGGGTCCTTAGCTTTTCTTCCAGGTTTTTTTATGCAGATATCTCTAACAGTCCTAGCATAAATGGGAACATCTCTTAGCGCTTGCAACAATGGAATTTTAACGTATAAATTCTGTAGTTCACCCAAAAGGTTAAAAGCAGGTTGCTCCAGTGTTTTAGTGAGAGCCAATCGTTCAGGGAATGGTGGATCTGTTGTCTGATCAATGTTGTTAGATGTTGATTCGACTGTTTCAGCATTATTGTTAGCAGGTTTTTCTTTTCTAACTTCCTCTTTATCAGAGTCAATGATGTCATCAATGATAGGTTCAAAAATTCTCCCTGAACAAAGATGGATATCGTTACATTGCATGGGGAAGGCAGGCTGATTTTGAATATCAATTACTTGCAAAGCTTTATTATTATTTGGGTTGGGGTTGGGTTGCACAAGCAGCTGCGGTCTAATTGCCTGGTTATTTGGAGGAGTATTAGATGGTAAGGAAAGAGACTGTTGTTGTTGAGGAAATGGCATCTGTTGGGCTGCCTAGCCTGGGTTCCATTGATTGAAATATGGTTGCTGGGGAGCCCAAGGATTCCATATGGTAGGATCAGGAAAAGGGAGATTTGGTTGTTGCATAGGTGGAAAACTCATTGTGTTAAAGGGTGGGTACTGCATTTGGTTAATGGGTGGGTAATTTGTTTGAAAAGGAGAATGGTTATTCCAACGATTAAATGTTGTGTTAGAATTCATACCTTGTCTTTGTGGCCATTGCCTCCTCTGTGTCATCAGGTACACTGCTTCAGCCTCTTCTTCAGTTGAATGCAATGCTGCTTTAATTCCACGCAGAGAGGGGCATTGCTGGGTCTCATGGTCCTTTTCGCAGATCGTGCAGATTGGTACCTTATCTAGTGGGCATTCCCTGAGTGGGTGTTTTTCTCTGCATTTGGAACAAAAAATAGCTAGGGCAGCTTCTGCTTCTGCCTGTTTCTTCTTTACCTGTAGAGCATCAATTTGTGAAGCAAAAGAGCTTAACATCTCAGTTTTAAATTCTTCTAATAAATTACCTATTTCAGCCCTTGTTGCTCCTCCGCTTGCTGACTTCTGAACTCTTGAATATACATTGTCCCTGCTTTTTGATCTGCTTACTGCTCCTCTTGAACATCTCATGCAGAGATTGATAATTTCATCAAATGGTTCTTTGGAAATGTCCCCTTTTCCCAGCATGTTTAACATGTCCAAGCAGTCATCTCGTACCCCTTTCAACAATATAGTCTTCAGAATATCTTTACTCATATTAGGATGGTCAGACCGCTGTAGATTATACTGCAATCTTTCCACAAAATCTTCCAGATTCTCGTCCTCCTTGTTGACACCTAATCTGAAACGGATGGGTGAACTGGACAGTCATCTAGAAGATGAACTGATCCATTTTTATTTTTGTATATAAACATGAGTTACCTAATGAATAAGATCACTCAGTTTTCTCTCTTGTTCAATGTGGAGTTACCCTGGCCTGTCATGGTATCAGAGCTCAGGTCCCAGTCCCTAAAATAGTAGTAACTCCTGTCTTGAGAGCTGCTCTGGCTTGATTCCCTGGCTCTGCCTCTGCCTGGCCTGACTGCCAGAGACTGCGCATTTTTTTGTATAATTGTTTGCCTGAATTCGCTGCCCCTCTCTGCGCTGCCTCTGACCTGATATATCTGTCCATATTCCAACGCATCTGTCTGAAACTATTTTCCTACTCTGTCTCTGTCGCTGCCCAGAGATGCATGTAATCGTCCAACGCCTCTATCCAGCTGCGTAGATACCATAACATCCGCATGCTCACTCATTTGCCCGTTTGGCTCACTGGTTTCTGTCTGCCATGTGCTTGAGCAGATTTCCTTTGAATGACTGATCATTCCTTCCTTCCAGGTCTTCGATACCCATATGCTCAAGCTCTAAACTGCTCTAACGCCTGCGCAAATATCTGCAGCAGTTGCCTCGAAGCTACCAGCGGCACATATGATCTACAATATGGAGCTCGGAAGCGTCGAACCCTGGTAACATGAAATCCAAGATCCGCTGGCTGTCATCTTCAGTCTTCTCTCTTTTTTCTGAACGCTTCGTTCCTTCGCCCTCTTGGTTGCTCAAAACCCTCGACAAGATCATTCAAAACATTTCTTATTAATTTGATCGGATAAGGAGTTGGCAGTGGCTTTCTTTTTCTGCTAAATCCATTCCGACTTTCGACCTATAGCTCCATATCCTTGCCGAAAATAACTGCGATTCTGGACCAAAAGAGAGCCATTCCGGACAAACAGAAAACAAAAAAAGGTCGAAGGGTTTTCGAAGTTTTTTCGAAGGTCGAAGAGAACGTCCCTACACATGCCGGCAGGGGGGCCAATCCGGCTTGATTTCGCCGCTGGAGCGGGTGGAGAAACCTGTTTCTGAGAATAAAGTGATGCCTTCATGCGCAACAAAGATGCAGCCATTGGGAGCGACAAAGGTTTGACATTAATATATTTTCACTGAGGTAACAGAACCGACAGCCTAGAGTCAAAAGCCTGAGAGATACTTAACGTTAATCCGTGTTTCTGTTCACAAGTTGTTGACTTTGTGGATTGTTCTGTACAATCGTATTTACAATCTCTGCAGCTCTTGAACGAAGTGATGCATAAGGATTCTTGAGTTTTTTGCATTGATATATATTGTAGCAGTGATATATGGTGAAGAGATATCTTGAGCGCCCTCTTTTTTTTTTTCAAAACATAATATTGTAGCAGTGATATATGTTGAAGAGATATCTTGAGCGCCCTCTTTTTTTTCAAAACATAATATTGTAGCAGTGATATATGTTGAAGAGATACCTTGAGCGCCCTCTTTTTTTTCTCAAAACATAATATTGTGGAAGTGATATAAAGAAATGGTGATATAAGAAATGCTGATGATATGCTGATGAAATGTTAGAAGGAAAATAAAATGCATAAGGCTATGATATAAGGATTTTTTTTCTCAACAGAAGTTTTTTGGCAGAGATATTTTTTTTACAGAATGCATTCAATCATTTCTATGGTAGGAATAGTTCTCACTGGCAAGGAGAACTATTCAGAATGGTCTCGGATGGTAAAACACACCCTCATCTACAATGAGCTGTGGAAAGGAGTGTGTGTCGGAGAAGAATACAAAGACCCTGTGCAGCCTACATCAGATAAAGAACTTGTTATTTTGGAAAACAAGAACAGCAAAGCCTATGCATTGATCGCAGCATCTGTAAATGAGGAAGTAAGTCGTCATATTTCATCCTATTCCACTGCCTTTGAAGCTTTACAAAAGCTGAAAGAACTCTATGATACACATTCTGCACTTGAAGTTGTTCAGCTCATGATTAAACTCTTCACTCTTGAACTGAAAAATAATGATCCTCTTGCTCTTGCATCTAAAATAAAGTCTATAATGCATGATATTAAATCCACTAAGGTTGAGCTGGATATCTCTCTTATTGCCTTTCTCAAAGCACTCTATCCTACCTACTCTAATTATCTTGAGTCTTTATAAGAAAATGGAAATCTTAAAGATATAACCTTTGACACTCTTGTGAAAAAGTTTGCTGAAAGAGAGAAAGCCTTTGGAAAGAAAACAGTCCCTGAATCTTCTGAAGAGACTGTTTGCCTTGCTCATAAAGAAAAGCATCCTGCTCAAGATTCTACAAGAGGAAGAGGTGGACGAAGAGGAAGAGGAAGATACTTCAGAGGCAGGGGGGGCAGACATCCTCAAGCAGAAAAGGTAGATCTGCATTGCATTCACTGCAAACGAAATGGATCACATGATGCTTCTACATGCAAGCTACCATGGGACAAAGTTGAGCAGAGAAGAAATCAGCAGAAAGGTAAAACTGATGACACAGACAAAGGTAAAGCACTTGAATCCGCTCACTATATTGAGGCACAATGTAACATTGGAGTAAATGAAGATTTGTTTAATGCTTCACTTGCTTCTTCGAAAAATGACTGGTTGCTTGATTCAGGAGCAACCTGTCATATGACTCATAGGAAAGATTTCTTTGAAGATTTCACTGACAATGTTGATGGAGCAGTATACTTTGCAGATCAGTCAAAAATCAAGCCATCAGGGCTTGGCACAATCAGGCTTAAACTTCCTGGTCTTCCAGACTTTCTTCTGGATCATGTTCTATATCTCCCACAGCTCAAGAGAAACTTGTTGTCCCTGGTCCACATCCGCCAGCAAGGTCACTCCATTCACATGTTTGATGGCAAGCTTGAGGTAAGAAAGGCATCTGACCACTCACTTGTCATGAGGGGTATAGAAGAAGAAAGACTTCTTAAACTGCAAGGAACCTCTGCTCATGCACAACATTTCTCATATATTTCTCATCATGAAGAAGATGCACTTCCATCAAGTTTATTATGGCATGCTAGATTTGGACATTTAAACTATGATAGTCTCCGCTTGTTGAAGAAAAATGGTGTTGCTGGTTTGCCTACAATTCCTAGAAAACATAAACAATGTGATGCTTGCATTCTAGGAAAGCATAGCAAACAGTATTTTCATGATTCACATTCAAGAGCACATAGGAAGCTTGAACTTATTCATTCAGATTTATGTGGTCCAATGCCTGTTCCTTCTGCAAATGGAAATAAATATATCATGACATTTATTGATGATTACACCAGAATGTGTTGGGTTTATTTTTTGAAGAACAAATCTGATGCTTTTCAAACATTCAAGAATTTTCATAAATGGATTGAAAATGATGCACAATCTCATATTGGGTCTATTCGCACTGATAATGGAAAAGAATATACATCAAATGAATTTGAACACTATCTTCGCCAACATGGGATTAAACATCAAACAACTGTGCCTTATAATCCTCAACAGAATGGTGTAGCTGAAAGAATGAACAGAACAATTTTGAATATGGTACGATCCATGCTTTTCTTCAAAAATGTAAAGACAATGTTTTGGGCTGATGCTGTTCTATGTGCTGCATATATAAAGAATAGATCTCCATCTAGTGCTATAAGAAACAAGACTCCTTATGAATTGTGGTATGGACATGTTCCTTCGGTAAAACATCTCAGGATATTTGGTTCCACCTGTTATGCTTTAATACCAAAGGTACATAGAAACAAACTTGGTGCTAGAAGTCGTAAGTGTATCTTCCTGGGGTATTCAAACAGATCTAAAGCATACCGCCTTTATGATGAAGTAAATAAAAAGTTTGTTTTATCTAGAGATGTCATTTTTCTTGAATCATCCAAATCTGACAGTGTTGTTGAGCGGCAACTTGATCGCTTGGATAGATTCACAAAACCGAAATCATTCCAAGAGTTTGATAATCAGATTCCACATCTTGAAGGGGGGATTCCTATACTAGATCAACATGTGGAATCTCCTTCTGAAGAACAATCTCCCCTGCATGACACTCCAACAACGGATGATGCTTTAAGTGATGTAATTGATAGAATTGGGAGACTTAATCTTGATTCAGTCCCAACTCAATCAACAGAACAGCCTGGACCATCTCAGAAAGGTCCCCCAAAGTGGCTGACAAAGACACTTGAAAGTGTTCATCCTGATGAAATTGGAAAAACAGGAACCAGAAATACAAACCGACAAGATGGAGGTGATGTAGATAACTCTAATTCACCTGTTGATATGGATGTTACTTATGATTGTGAATTGAACTTGTCTACAGATTTTGAACCAACTTCCTTCAAAGAAGTTGCTTCTCATGATGAATGGAAAGAAGCGATGCAGAAGGAGTATGATGCCCTCATAAAGAATGGCACTTGGAAGCTGGTTGATCCTCCATTTGGAACCAAACCAATTGGCTGCAAGTGGGTCTACAAGAACAAGTACAAAGCTAATGGCTCACTTGACAAGCACAAAGCTAGGCTTGTGGCAAAAGGTTTTGCACAGAAGGAAGGGGTCGATTATGAGGAAACTTTTGCTCCCACAGCAAAATGGGCCACCATCCGGACACTCTTTGCACTAGCTGCTCAGAACGGTTGGAAAGTCCATCAAATGGATGTAAAAACTGCATTCTTGAATGGAGATCTAAAAGAGAATGTTTTTATGTCCCAGCCTGAAGGATTTGCTGTGAAAGGACATGAACACAAAGTATGCAAACTTGTGAAGTCCTTGTATGGCCTCAAACAAGCACCACGAGCCTGGTATGAAAAACTAACTGAGCATCTTCTGAAACTCAACTTCAATCATTTTGATCTTGATGATGCAACTTTATTTGTCAAGAAAGTTGGCAAAGCAGTTGTATATCTTGTGGTATATGTAGATGATATTTTAATGACAGGGAACAATGAAAGCTATATTGCATCCATAAAGAAAGAATTAGGAAAAAATTTTGAAATGACTGATTTGGGCTATGTTCATTACTATCTTGGCATTGAAGTAACCCAACATCCAAAGTCCATATTTCTTTCTCAAAAGAAATACATTGGAGATTTGTTAAACAGATTTGGCATGACAGAGTGCAATCCCCTTTCTACTCCAATGGAACAAAACTTGAAGCTCACATCTATTGAAGGAAAGGAATTTGAGGATGCAACAAAGTATAGACAGCTTGTAGGAAGTCTCATCTACCTCACTACTACCAGACCAGACATTTCATTTGCTGTTGGAATCCTCTCCAGGTTTATGCAAAAGCCTTGTGAGGGACATTGGTCTGCTGCAAAAAGAGTTCTAAGGTACTTGAAGGGAACTCAAGACCTTGGAATCAAGTATACACAGGTGGACGACTTCAACTTGATTGGATACTCTGATTCAGACTTCGATGGAGACAAAGAAACTGGGGTATCTACTTCAGGATATGCTATGAGTCTTGGATCGGGAGCTGTCTCCTGGAGATCACGCAAACAATCAGTACCAGCAGATTCCACAACAGAAGCAGAATATGTGGCAGCAGCTGAAGCAACGAAAGAAATTGTGTGGCTCAGGAAAATTCTTGAAGATTTGCAGGTAAAACAAATACAATCAACTCCACTCATGATTGATAACACATCTGCAATAAAGTTGGCCAAGAACCCAAAGTTCCATGATCGTACTAAGCACATCAATACTAAATATCATTTGATCCGACATCATGTTGAGGCCAAAACAATCCATCTCCGTCATTGTTCCACAAACGAGCAAATTGCAGACATCTTCACCAAAGCGCTTGGAAGAGAAAAGCTTGAAAGATTCAGAACGATGCTTGGACTCACCAACATCCCTTCAGATTAAGGGGGGGAATGTTGACACCTAATCCGAAACAGATGGGTGAACTGGATAGTCATCTAGAAGATGAATTGATCCGTTTTTATTTTTGTATATAAACATGAGTTACCTAATGAATAAGATCACTCAGTTTTCTCTCTTGTTCAATGTGGAGTTACCCTGGCCTGACACTCCTTCTGAACCATTTTAAACAATTCTTCCTTCCTTTCTCTTGTCCGGAAGTAATCTTGATACTTAGCCAGAAAGCTTTCTTTCATCTGATCCCAGGTATCGATTGCCTGAGCTCCTAAGCTCATAAACCATCTTAACGCATTCCCTTTCAGTGTTGCTGGAAACAGTTTTAGTTTCTGATTAGGGCTCACATAATCATAACTTCTACATAGTATGTCAAATTCAAAGAGGAATTCATCCGGGTCTTCAAAGGATAACCCATGAAAGTTGGGTAATGCTGAGAGTGGAATGTTTTTCATGCGAGTTTCCCCTCTCGGGAGCTCCCCAATAGGGAATTCCAGGGTAGAGAGCGAATTTTCCCCTCTTCTGTTATCCTCCATTGGTCTTTTTCCTGAATCACTTTCTTTATCTTCTGTATCTTCTGTTTCTTCAGGTTCTTCTACCGGTTCCTCAGTGTATTCTGGTACTTCCAGCTTCCTTTCAGGTCCCAGTACTTCCTCCGTCAGTCGATCTGTTTGTGAGGAATACTGGATCTGAGGTCTCCGGGAACTTGTCCACTGTGATGTTTCAGCTTTTGAGATGATTTCGTCAATATAAGTTTTTCTTCCTCCTCCGCCTTTGTCGCCTGTGAAATTAGGTTTTTTGCGTCCTCTCATGCACCTGTTATTCTCAAAAAGAAATCATTAATGCCTTTAGAAATCTCTAGTTGCCTTCCCCGGCAACGACGCCAAAATGTTGGCTAGTTGAATTGTTTATTAATTAACAATCAAGTACCACATTAAATTGTCAACCTGGGAAAGTCTTTTTATTTCAAAGGCTACTGCATACTGTATGTACTTAACTCTAAAAGCATTAAAAAGCTGTAGTATATGTAATTGTCACGTTATGTCATAACAGTGTACTGTAAAGATAAAATGAAAGCAGTTAATTTAAGATAACAAATCCGAAAAGAAGAGTGATGGATGCTCTGTTATCAGAGGATTAGGACCCTATGCTCCAAGCAAGGACGTTCAGCACCTGCCCCTGTAACCAGATTGCTAATACACACTGAAACTCTAATTCACCGGCGAAGTACAGCTTCAAACGATTAACAAAAAAGAGTGCCAGCAAAAAGGAAATTATCAGACGTGATGCTACAGAATCCAAAACAGAGTATCAGCATAAAGAAATCGCCAAACACACTTACACACTTGACATAAAAGTAAATGGGTGAATCTTGTGAAGAAGGTGGGCCCAGTCCCTCTCACAAGATTCCCCAGAACACAACTGTTGGATTAAGTACTCAGAACAATCTTCTATTTATCTTCCAAAAGATTCAGTACAATAAAAGTTCAGACTTTGCTGTTGTCTTTCAAAATTCCCCTTAGAATACTATTTTGCTCCCCCCCCCTCTCTAATGTAGATGTCTCCTCTTTATAGAGGAGACATCTATTACAATAGAATATCACAGTGCATTTAGTTAACCCAAAAATAAGAGTTACAGAATGCTATTATAACAGTGCGACCGTGTATTCCTTCTTGAGTTTGTTTATGCTACACAGCTGGTACCCGAACTTTGCCCGTGCTCTTGGGATCCTCGTATTATCCTTCGCCGTTTCCCCATGGTTGCTGATTTAGTAAACCTGTGCTGTTCCTGATACTTTAGCAATCGTAACTGTGTTTTGCCCTTTTTGGACAGTTGCTGATTATGCCACGTCAACGTGGAATTCTGGCAATCTCCAGATAGTTGCCGTTTGTTATTTCCAGTTGTTGCAAAAATAGCATTCTCCTGCTTTTAGATGGTTGCCGTTGCTGGCTGTAGCAACTGCGTAGTTGCTGCTTCCGGTGTTGCAGCAACTGCGTAGTTGCTGTTTCTGGTGTTACAACAACTGTAAATTATAATTCCTGCAGACTTTAAACAGTCCAACGATTACTTGGCAACTTAATTAACTTTTCCAAAGATAAATATAAAGATATTCATGAATATGCAATGAAAAATTAAACATATAGATATGCGGAAAGTTACTTCGTACCTTGGGGTGATTAAGTCATTATACAATCAAAGCTTCCAACCTATGACTGAAAAAGGATAATATTATGGCAAAAATATAAGGTCAAAATTGGTCAATTCTGAGTCTTAACAGTCTGGTTATTGCAATAGGTAGCAATGCAACTGCCTTGTATTTTGATGAAATAGTCTCATCCTTGCTGACAGAGGAGATGAGACAGAACAATATGGAGAGATAGAATGGTGATTCTTTGTTTGTACGAGGATGGTCCTAGAACAGAAAAAAAAAAGTCATCGAGTGGGAGATCCAAATCTAGAGGGAGATCTAAACCTCCAGGAAAACCTATAAAGGTGGTGTGCTGGAAATGTGGAAAGGAAAGGCACTTCAAAAGGGGTTGTAAATCTAAAGCTCCTGATAAAGGAAAGGGATCTGATGATGCTCCTTCTGTAGAGGCAAAAACCACCTTAGATGAAGGTGGGGATGTGTACTTGGCTTCTTCAAGTACACATGTAGATCATGAGGCATGGTTGATTGACACAGGTGCATCCTTTCACTTCACTCCCCATAGAGAGTGGTTCTACAAGTATGAGAAATATGATGATGGTGATGTCTTCTTAGGGGATGATAGGAAGGCTAGAATCGTTGGTCACGGAAAAGTAAAGTTGAAGTTGCAAGGTGGAAGGGTTAGAACACTTCTGAGTGTTCTGCATATTCCTGCATTGGTTATAAGTCTGATTTCTATAAGCAACCTGGATGATGCAGGTCTAAAGACAGTGTTCGAGAAAGATACCTGTAAGATGGTTCAGGGAGCACTGGTATTGATGCAGGGAGTTCGGATTGAAACTCTGTACAAGCTGCAAGGTAGCACTGTTGTTGATGGGTGCAACAGTTCTATGGTTCCTAAAAGTGGAGCTGAAAATCTAGTGGTCTTTAGAGAGAAGACCATGCTGTGGAATCAAAGGCTTGGACATATTGGAGACAAGGGCCTTCGAATACTTCAAGGTCAAGGTATGGTAGAAGGTATGAGTAATAGCTCTTTGGATTTTGATTTTTGTGAAAATTGTGTATACAGGAAGCAGAATCAGGTGAGTTTCCCCTCTGGTGGTAAGAGGGCGAAATAGATATTAGAGCTTATGCACAGTGATGTGTTTGGACCTGTGAAGGTTCCATCACTGGGTAAGTCTATGTACTATGTATCATTTATAGATGACTTCTCAAGGAATATGCGGATATATTTCCTTAAGAAGAAATCTGAAGTCTTTGACAGGTTTAAAGAATTTAAGGCTCTAGTGGAAAACTAGATAGAGAAGAAGATAAAGGTGCTGAGGACAGATAATGGTGGAGAGTTTTGCAGTAAGGAATTTGAAGAATTCTGTAAGAAGTGTGGTATAGCACGGTAGAAGACTACTCCATAGACACCTCAGCAAAATGGAGTTGCAGAAAGAATGAACAAGACGTTAATGGAAAGGGCAAGAAGCATGCTTAGTGGTGCTGGGTTAGGACATGAATTCTAGGCAGAGGCGGTGGAGACAGCATGTTACCTGGTCAACAGATCACCTTCATCAACGTTGGAGGATAAGACTCCACAAGAGGTATGGACTGGTAAGAAACCCTCTCTTTCACATCTGAGGGTATTTGGATGTGATGCATATGTACATGTTCCAAAGGAGAAACAAACCAAGTTGTATAGTAAATCTGAAAAGTGCATCTTTATTGGGTATAAGGATGGTTTAAAGGGTTATAAGCTTTGGAACCCAACAACAAGGAAGGTTGTGTACAACCGAGATGTGGTGTTCAGAGAGGTGAAAGATGTTATTAAACATGAAGTCCAACGAAAGGAACTTGAGAAGATAGAGTTTAAGCTAAAGGAGGAGAATTAGACTCTACAGCAGAGGAGGAATCAGAAGATGAAGAGCCACAAACTCCGGGTGTAAGAAGATTAGTTTGAGAAAGAAGGCAACCAGAAAGGTATAGTCCATTTGCTTTTTGTTCAAATTTTGCTTTATCTATTACTGATGATGATCCCAGAACTGTGAAGGAAGCAGTAGATTCAGAGGATGGAAAACTCTGGAAAGAGGCCATGGTTGATGAAATGGCATATTTGCACAAAAATTAGGCTTGGGATCTGGTGGAAATGCCAACTGGAAGGAAACCCATTGGCAACAAATGGGTGTTCAAGAAGAAGACAAATGCAGAAGGAAAGGTGGAGAAATACAAAGCTCAGTTGGTAGCAAAAGGTTATTCCCAGGTGTCGAGAATTGATTTTGGTGATATTTTTTCTCCTATTGCCAAGGTATCTTCTATTAGGTTACTTTTATCTGTTGTTGTTGCTTTTGATTTTGAGGTAGAACAGATGAATGTGAAGACAACATTTCTTCACAAGGATCTGGAAGAGGAGATCTACATGAAGCAACCTAAAGGCTTTGCAGTGAAGGGTAAGAAAGAACTAGTATGCAAGTTAAAGAAGTCTCTGTACGGGTTAAAACAGTCACCAAGGATGTGTTATCAGAAATTTGATACATTTATACGGGGACTTGGCTTCACCAGAAGCAAAGCAGATCACTGTGTGTATTTTAAATTAATTGGTGACCGTGTTATTTATCTAGTCTTTTATGTGGATGATATGTTGTTGGTTGGAATGATCCAGGTGGACATTGGTGGCCACCTACAAAGTCCACTTGGACCACCACCATTGTTTCTCTCAGCATTTTCAATTTCCTTAATTGTAGCACAACTTATTATTTTTTGCAATTTTTCGGGTCCTGAACTTCCGGAGCCGTTTTGAGGCAATAAACAATGTTTCTTGGGAAAACTGGGAGCAACATGGGTACATGGACCAATGTTGCCCTTCCCAAAGTTGTATTTCTCAGATAGATCTTGCTAATGAGATATTGTGCACGTCAAACGGAGATCATATGCCAAAGTTACGACCCCGAGAAGTTGATGTACCAATTTACCCAAACAGGGCCCTGTTGTGGCCAGCAACAACCCCCCCCTTCGTTCAAATCTAGTATCAGTCATGATACTAGAATGAATGGGGACCCTTAGTTAATTTTTGAAAAATCAAGGATTTCATTCTAGAGTACAAACATACACTTAGAAAAGGTTTCTTGAATGACGTAAGCCTAAACCTATGTTCATGAAAGCAAATCTTTAAGGTTGCATCACAAAGGAATGAGAAACACCTTCGTTTCCCTTCTAAAGACCAACATGCGCACTGCCTCAGTGTTAATAACAACATCGCATCGCAACATGCTAGTACCCATAAAGAAAAGCTTACAAACCCACCGATTTGCGATATTGCGATCACGCGATCGCATATCATAGAAATAAGGCAGGCGAAGATTGGCAAGCATTGAGTTATTGCGATCTGCGATATGGCGATCTGCGATATTGCGATCACTACTGTTTGCGATTGCGTGACATGCAAGGGTACGTTGGCAAATCATAAAAGCACCTTAGTACGAATCCCTTGGGCGCGCCACCCAAAGAAAAGCCACTTACTATAACCTGACTTGGAATTATGCGCTTTTAATGATAGTAATAAATCAGTTGTCAGTTATTAAGTGGAATAAAGACGCGTGCCTTAATGCGGATTTGCTTCACGTAAGGTGGCGTATCTAATTTATCTCTTGCATTTAAAACTCTCCCATCACCTTTCTGATCAATCTTTCTATTTCACTCATAACCTGCAGGAGCAAAGTGTGAAGGCAAAATCAGATAGAAACGCTAAGCGGAATGGGGAAGAAGAACAAAGCTCAAAGCTCCGAAACAAGAGAGAAGACCAAGGAGATGGCGCCCCTGTACACAGACACTGCATGCAATAAAGATGCAGCTATCTCAACATGGGAAGGCATGTATAGGCTGTTAGAAGAAGAGAACCCTAGGATACTCAAAGTAACTGCTGCTGTCGCGGGTGCATCACGTCCCTCAGAGGCATCCCTGGAAGACCTAGCGTGCTCTTTCCTCCATAGGATAGCGGCAAGGCCGAAGATTCTACCGTATACAGACATGATCAAATGGATTTTAGATGATGCAAAGTTACATCATAGACAGTTCAAAGTCCAGGGACATGGGCTCGTGGGATCGTTTGCTGCTCAAGACCTGAAGCTCATGTATCATCTTCCTGAACCACAAGCGACCTATAATGCAGAGTTTGTTAGGAAGTTCGCATTGGAGAATCAGGACCTATCAGACACCACCAAGGAATGGTCAAGAAGAGATGAGCCGTTGAAAAAAGATAAGAACGATATGTATAGCACTGGTTCCCTTACCTCTCCATATTGTTTTGCTGCAGCCATGCTCTGTAGGCTATTTGGTAAGCCCGATATCAATAAGTTTTCATTTGAATGGCTACCGTTAATTGATGCCACGACTAGTTCTGAAATAGTGGATTGGGCCAAAATCCTTTCTGACACTCTATACACGGCGGTTCTCCACTACCGTTCTAAGAGATGCTTCTCCCAAAGGGCCTATCCTCCTTTTTATCTGTCTGCCTATATAATGGACTCTGTCTGTCTTGTATCGAAATTCCCTACTATGTGTTGGAAATGGACTAACCAAGACCCATTGCCCATTCATGTCTATCATAAAGTCTTATGGGATTCCCAGTTTGCCCCTCATTTTTACCAGATTTGCCATGGGCTCATATTGCCCATGCATAGAATGATATATGATAAGGACCCCCCAAGGTGCTCTCCCGAGGCCCAAATTGACATCCTCCCCATCGCAAGATGGTTTGGGGAAGAATGGTTTACCTATATTCGAGTTTTTGGAAGCACTGTACCTCCACATGTCCTACCCTTGTATGTTCCTGATAAATTGTTGGCCCGGGAAATTGCTTATCAAACTTGTTCTGAAGGCGGCTTAACCAAGGAACTAAAAGACAAAAAGAAGGCCACTTGGCCTCCATTTCCCATCACTTGTGGGGTCTTCTCTTTGTTCGATGTGGGACACGCTTTTGATGAGGTGGAGAATGTGACGTGTCTTCAATTATTTAAATTCTCATCAAGACCATTCGACCCAAATAAAGTGGCCCAGGAATTTACAACCAACGTCAAGATAAGGGTATTCTCTGGGAAGAAAGATCTGTTTGATGATCTCTTTCTGAACAAGAACTCGCTCAGAGAAGTTTTGCAAGAAGCTCAGTCAAGATTGTCTCCAGACGACCTTCAGAAATTCACGTTGTACAGAGAAAGAAGACTGGCTAGTACCCCACTGGAAGTACTGCGAGTAGCTACTAGACAGCCGACTCCGAGCATCAGCCTCAGCGAAAACTCCAGCGCTTCCAGATCTAAGTCCAGCGCCGCAAAAGGAATATCTGAACATCCTGAAGAGTCTGTGCGCAACAAAGAGAAGAACGAAGAAACAATCAAAGACACAGCTCAGTCGAGTACGATGGCTCAGCAGCAAGTTATCGCCTCACCACCGAGAGAGGTTTCCCCTCTTGTCACAGTAGAGTTGGATAAAGAATGGGACACCTTCAATGAATTAATTAATCTTGAAGGTCAAGCCCCAAAAACACCTGTGAGAAATACACAGGTGGTGCAAGAGGTCGTCTCGACCATAGTCAGTAGTGCCGCAGAAACGGAGCATCTCCCTATCACTCCATCCTCAGAACTTCTACTCAACGTAGAAGAAATTCCTCCACTGGACGTATTCTACAGCCCCCAGCACAAAGCAGTTGTAAGGAGACAAAGAAAGAAGAGAAAACTTGAGAATGCACTATCTCAAGATGCTGAACATCTAGATGTCTTGTGGAAAGACCCAAATAATGATCCAACCGAGAATCTCACGAAACTGTCTCAGATTGCAGGAGCATATGCTTCTGCAACTATCGACAAGGCCTCTGAAGTCCAGCAACTTCTAAAAGAACATGAAAATCAAATACAACTGCTACAACAACAGTTGCAGCAAGCCAATGCGAACACTGAAGCCTCTAGACAGCTCGAAAAGCTACAGGAAGACTTTCACCAGATGCAGGTAAGCTATCAAAGAAATCTTGAAGAAAAATAAAAGCAGCTGCAGACGGTGCAAGAAATGCATAAAGATGAACCTAAGCTGACAGAGTTCATTTCAGGGTCCATCGGCTTGAACGACCAACTATCATAGCAACAAGAAGATATGGTACGTAGAATATCACAGTGGAGGCATTTTTGTGAACTAAGCGACAAGATCACCAGCCAGGTGGTGGAATTGCGGAACGACTATGACCAGGCCAACAGAAGAGTGACAGAATATCTGACTTGGCAAAATGACGAGGAAGGGAAAAGAGCAGGAGCACCCAAGATTAATGAAAATCATAAGGAGCTGCTCTTTAATAAATGGGATGAACAAATCACACAGGCGGAGCAAGCAGCAGAGACAGCGGCGACACAAGCGAGCATCCTTATCGACTGTGTAAATGAAAATTTACATAGGGCTAATTTGATTTCAGAGACCACCCCGGGGTACCTACCGAGCACGTTGCAACTGGAGGCAGAATGGAGACAGAGAACGCAGGCAAACGGGAAAACAATCTAGGCATTGGCTAGACTAAATTGGGAAAGTTACTGGACTTACTTAGTTAAGCCACACAGCCAATGCATGACGGTAAGATGCATCATGAACGCAGCCGAGAAGGTAGCGCCAGCTCTTATGGATGCCGTTTTCGCAGCCCAGCTAAGCACAGAAATCAGCCAGCCTACTCTTCTCAAGCCTATGCTTGAGAGCTGCAACTTCAGAGACCAAATTCAGAAGTAATTTCATTTAGAATGTTGTTTTTTCCTTTTTGACTAAATTAGAAAAAGGGCGGTCATTCGAGAACCGTATCCTCAATTTTGTAACATACTATTATTAGGATTAGATAGTAGTATTTCAACCCTTCTCATTGCATTGGAGAAGGGTCCAAAAATTTGTCAAAAACTTGTCCTCAAAACATGCACTTTTGCACCTCAGAGGAGGTTTTGATGAATGGAAGGATCGGATTTATTTATATTTGCATTTTAATGTCTGCTACTGATGTTGCACTTCTATACTCTTAGTAGGCGTTCAAAGTAAGTAGAAGTAGATCATTATTGCTTCAAGTTTGTGAGTAGAAATTAGTCATAAATGGTACTTTTATCTCTTGACGAATTTCTACTGATTTGCTTAAAGTGATATACAGCTGATGTTATTTGTATGTTAATGTATAGATTTATGGTTACCATTTGGCACTTTTGTACGGTGGAATCATCTGTTTATGTTTGACATATGAATGATTTATCATGTGATATGTAGTCCACAACTGTCCTGTTTAACTTCTTATGCAGAATGGTTTATCTTAAATGGTTTATATTCTTATAGTAACTGAATAATCTTCATTACCAGTTATTATATGAAATATTTTTAGATCGCATGATAGAAAGGATATATCCCGGGTTAGCGTAGGTTGTATATGTTATTTTTATTCTGATTTTAGCAGCTTATAGTCGAATGATGAGTTAGATTAAAATTAGTTCTCAGAAGCTCTCTAGAAACAGCATAAATCAAAACTTACACACACACACACCCCTTGCATCGGGAAGTTGGTCCCGTTATCCCCAGTCGAACCCGCTACACCAAACGGGTACGGAGCCGCCAACCAGGTTCCCGACCGGGTGGGTATCCCCCTTGTTGTTGACCCGATCTTAGGGCCCTCAACATATTTGGCGCTAGAAGGAGGGCCTGAGCATAGTACCTGTTGGAATTTTTTTTCGAATTATAAATCTTGAAACAGGATGGCTACTCACAGAATTCCTATTTGGAGTTGCATCCATGTTCCTGCTTCTTCCAACACTCCACCAGATGTGGTAAGGCTATTGTCTCAGGTAAAATTCAATGGTAAGAATAATTCTTCTACATTTCATCATGCCCTACAATTCATTCAAAGAGTTTTGAGTTCTGATATTCAAAAAATTGACGAAGGCGTTTTGTGCAGGATTTTTACTCTTACATTCACAGCGGAAGCTAGAAGATGGTGCAGAAACCTCCCAGTTGCATCAGTTCACAGCTGGGACCAGTTCGTTAGGACTTTCATCTTGGAATTTGATTGCTATGAATATGACCAAGTATATGATGAAATCGACTATCTGCGGAAAGAAGACGAACCCGTAAGGGATTTCAATATGCGATTTCATCTAAAATGTCTACAATATGACCTTGAGAATGAGTTCACAGATGAAGAATCTTCAGATTATGATGAGTATTTCCTACCTCCTGTACCTGACCAAACAGAATTCAGCCTAGGAGTATTGCATGCTCTAACACCAGAAAGCAAACGCGAAAGTACTGAAAGGGAAAATACCCTGGCACCAAAGGATGACTTTGACAAAGAGTCAGACAATATCATTTCAAATCAACAAACGCTGATGCCAAGGTTAGATCCACCAACTGTTTCTCTTTCAAAGAGTATCGGCGCAAAAAGTTATGATCTAAAGCCCGGTGCTTATAGTGAATCTGATGAACGAGATTTATTTGATGTTGTCAAATGCGTTGTTCCAGATTTACATTTTTCTCTTTACCCCAATGTTTTTAGTGATGACGATTTTTCCCCTCATAATATTGAGCATATTTCGACGGACACAGAGGGTTATTCGAATGAACCATCATTGGGTTTTCAAAATAAAGAGACCACTTTAACACAGCCTTTGATCCATATTAAACGAGAGCTGCCTCACCTCCCTTGTCTGAAAACATATAATGAAAAAGAGGAACCTAGGGGACACTGTAAAGTCTTTTGCGATAGTTCCTTTGCCGATCGTGATGATGTTGAGTTATTACAAGTAACTCAACTAGGGTCAGAGGATAAAAAACATCTTAGATCAGGAATTATACCAGCTGACCCTCACCTCAAAGAAAAAGCTCAATTGAATAATTTTACCATCCAAGACGATACTCCGATCTATGATTCATATCAAGAGGAAGGCTTCATCCCTGTTCACAATCATAACTCAGTTCCTGATTCACAAAACTTGGCCAGTTCTTGTGAAAAGCAAAAAGTCACCAATAACTCCCAGTTGTGCGAAACCACTATTTGTACAAATACCCAATCATTTCTTTCTCACTCGCGTTCATTTTGTACAAAATCGAATCTCTTTTTAAATTTTCAAATTTTTGATAGATTAGATTTCAGCGATTTACATATAAGAACTTTCATTTCAAACGAAATCGCTAAAAACTCAACGTCAACAAGCAACGGGTTACAAGCCATCGAAACTGAAAAACCCATTTCACAATTTGACTTGTTATCCCTCCTATTGAAAGATCACCAAATCACAAAAGAAATCCATCCCGATTTTTATGATCCAATAGGTACTCAGTTAGAAAAGACCTCTCATGAGAAAATAAAATCAGACAGAATTCCAATTGAGTTTGTAAGTTCTTATTCCCTAGCCAACAATTTCGATCCAAGAGAAATTCGATTCTTTTTACCAATGCTTGGAAAATTCAGGCGGCTAGGGATAATAATGAATCGTTGGTTCCATTGGAAATATCATTTTACTTAGTTATTTCCTGTATATAATTAGAATAGGAGTAGGAGTAATTTAGCTAGGTTATTAGTTTTGCTTTCAATAATTGATAGGCAAAGTTAGTTATATTCTCTACATAACCCTAGAGAATGTTTGCCTCTCTCAAATAAAGTTTGTTCTGACTAAATAGTATTTGACATTTACTAAAGACGCCTTGTCTCTGTTGAAGATTTTGAACTTTGGCTCCTATGAACAGCAAGTCTTTCGAGAATTTGATCTTTATTATCAATAGAACTTTAACCCAGATATGATGATAGTTTCAGCTCCAAAAAATTAAAAAAAAGCTATCTCAGTAAAGAATTCATTTTAGGTCAGCACAATGAAAGGTATCAATATTAAAATAAAGATTCTCTGTGAAAACAGCCACTATCAAAAGCAGCCCTATCATTGTCGTCCAGAACTTTCTTAAGGAAAGAGAATTTGATTTCCTCCCTGCTGAAGGGAAACGCGACATTCAGAAGAACGACCTATAAAGATGCTATATCTCAAGGAATAAGAGGTCTCATCACGAGCCGACTTATCATGATCACAGATATTATAACTTGCTGACTTTGCCAAAACTGTCTACCAAAACAGGGCAATGACTCAAGATTGTTGCAATCAAAAGACAAGGGGTCTCATCACGAGCCAGCTTGTTCAGCAAAAGTGTAAATCAAGTGAATGACTGTGTCATAATTTGGCCACCAAACCAAGACATTGTTCTTTAGAGAATAAAAAAAAAAAAACATCAAGAAAGGGATTTTTTCTGAAAGAGTTGTAAATAACCTTAAGCAGGATAAAGGATCATTCCTGGATAATAGGTAACCCTGTCGAGGCTATGGACGCCTGCTGGCAGCAGTGGCTCTACCTGCGACAAAGGAGCATTCTTAAAAAGGGTTGATACATAGAGAACACTTTATTTTTATGTTTTTACAAGACCGAGTAATGACTGACCTGAATTCGAAAACAATCTGGGAATGCAAACAATTGAAATAAAATGGGGCTGAAACAAAACATCATTGACGCTTTGAAGTATCATTTGTTTTTATCTTTTTATAATAAAGTTCAAAATTCCTGAGAAAATTTTTTTTAGGAGTCTGAAGACGTCAATAGAAAAAGAACAGAGATAACTAGTTCTCCCAAGTGAATCGCCAATTGTTGTGGCCAGCAACAACCCCCCCCCTTTGTTCAAATCTAGTATCAGTCACGATACTAGAATCAATGGGGACCCTTAGTTAATTTTTGGAAAAGCAAGGATTTCATTCTAGAGTACAAACATACACTTAGAAAAGGTTTCTTGAATGACTTAAGCCTAAACCTATGTTCATGAAAGCAAATCTTTAAGGTTGCATCACAAAGGAATGAGAAACACCTTCGTTTCCCTTCTAAATACCAACATGCGCACCGCCTCAGTGTTAATAACAACATCGCATCGCAACATGCTAGTACCCATAAAGAAAAGTTTACAAACCCACCGATTTGCGATATTGCAATCGCGCGATCGCATATCACAGAAATAAGGCAGGCGAAGATTGGCAAGCATTGAGTTATTGCGATCTGCGATATGGCGATCTGCGATATTGCGATCACTACTGTTTGCGATTGCGCGACATGCAAGGGTACGTTGGCAAATCATAAAAGCACCTTAGTACGAATCCCTCGGGCGCGCCACCCAAAGAAAAGCCACTTACTATAACCTGACTTGGAATTATGCGCTTTTAATGATAGTAATAAATCAGTTGTCAGTTATTAAGTGGAATAAAGATGCGTACCTTAATGCGGATTTGCTTCACGTAAGGTGGCGTATCTAATTTATCTCTTGCATTTAAAACTCTCCCATCACCTTTCTGATCAATCTTTCTATTTCACTCATAACCTGCAGGAGCAAAGTGTGAAGGCAAAATCAGATAGAAACGGTAAGCGGAATGGGGAAGAAGAACAAATCTCAAAGCTCCGAAACAAGAGAGAAGACCAAGGAGATGGCGCCCCTGAACACAGACACTGCATGCAATAAATATGCAGCTATCTCAACATGGGAAGGCATGTATAGGCTGTTAGAAGAAGAGAACCCTAGGATACTCAAAGTAACTACTCTTGTCGCGGGTGCATCACGTCCCTCAGAGGCATCCCTGGAAGACCTAGCGTGCTCTTTCCTCCATAGGATAGCGGCAACGCCGAAGATTCTACCGTATACAGACATGATCAAATGGATTTTAGATGGTGCAGAGTTACATCATAGACAGTTCAAAGTCTAGGGACATGGGCTCGTGGGATCGTTTGCTGCTCAAGACCTGAAGCTCATGTATCATCTTCCTGAACCACAAGCGACCTATAATGCAGAGTTTGTTAGGAAGTTCGCAGTGGAGAATCAGGACCTATCAGACACCACCAAGGAATGGTCAAGAAGAGATGAGCCATTGAAAAAAGATAAGAACGGTATGTATAGCACTGGTTCCCTTACCTCTCCATATTGTTTTGCTGCAGCCATGCTCTGTAGGCTATTTGGTAAGCCCGATATCAATAAGTTTTCATCTGAATGGCTACCGTTAATTGATGCCGCGACTAGTTCTGAAATAGTGGATTGGGCCAAAATCCTTTCTGACACTCTATACACGGCGGTTCTCCACTACCATTCTAAGAGATCCTTCTCCCAAAGGGCCTATCCTCCTTTTTATCTGTCTGCCTATATAATGGACTCTGTCTGTCTTGTATCGAAATTCCCTACTATGGGTTGGAAATGGACTACCCAAGACCCATTGCCCATTCATGTCAATCATAAAATCTTATGGGATTCCCAGTTTGCCCCTCATTTTTACCAAATTTTCCATGGGCTCATATTGCCCATGCATAGAATGATATATGATAAGGACCCCCCAAGGTGCTCTCCCGAGGCCCAAATTGACATCCTCCCCATCGCAAGATGGTTTGGGGAAGAATGGTTTACCTATATTCGAGTTTTTGGAAGCACTGTACCTCCACATGTCCTACCCTTGTATGTTCCTGATAAATTGTTGGCCCGGGAAATTGCTTATCAAACTTGTTCTGAAGGCGGCTTAACCAAGGAACTAAAGGACAAAAAGAAGGCCATTTGGCCTCCATTTCCCGTCACTTGTGGGGTCTTCTCTTTGTTCGATGTGGGACACGCTTTTGATGAGGTGGAGAATGTGACGTGTCTTCAATTATTTAAATTCTCATCAAGACCATTCGACCCAAATAAAGTGGCCCAGGAATTTACAACCAACGTCAAGATAAGGGTATTCTCTGGGAAGAAAGATCTGTTTGATGATCTCTTTCTGAACAAGAACTCGCTCAGAGAAGTTTTGCAAGAAGCTCAGTCAAGATTGTCTCCAGACGACCTTCGGAAATTCACGTTGTACAGAGAAAGAAGACTGGCTAGTATCCCACTGGAAGGACTGCGAGTAGCTACTAGAGAACCGACTCCGAGCATCAGCCTCAGCGAAAACTCCAGCGCTTCCAGATCTAAGTCCAGCGCCGCAAAAGGAATATCTGAACATCCTGAAGAGTCTGTGCGCAACAAAGAGAAGAACGAAGAAACAATCAAAGACACAGCTCAGTCGAGTACGATGGCTCAGCAGCAAGTTATCGCCTCACCACCGAGAGAGGTTCCCCCTCCTGTCGTCGAAACACCTCTTGTCACAGTAGAGTTGGATAAAGAATGGGACACCTTCAATGAATTAATTAATCTTGAAGGTCAAGCCCCAAAGACACCTGTGAGCAATACACAGGTGGTGCAAGAGGTCGTCTCGACCATAGTCAGTAGTGCCGCAGAAACGGAGCATCTCCCTATCGCTCCATCCTCAGAACTTCTACTCAACGTAGAAGAAATTCCTCCACCGGACGTATTCTATAGCCCCCAGCACAAAGCAGTTGTAAGGAGACAAAGAAAGAAGAGAAAACTTGAGAATGCACTATCTCAAGATACTGAACATCTAGATGTCTTGTGGAAAGACCCAAATAATGATCCAACCGAGAATCTCACGAAACTGTCTCAGATTGCAGGAGCATATGCTTCTGCAACTATCGACAAGGCCTCTAAAGTCCAGCAACTTCTAAAAGAACATGAAAGTCAAATACAACTGCTACAACAACAGTTGCAGCAAGCCAATGCGAACACTGAAGCCTCCAGACAGCTCGAAAAGCTACAGGAAGACTTTCGCCAGATGCAGGTAAGCTATCACATAAATCTTGAAGAAAAAGAAAAGCAGCTGCAGACGGTGCAAGAAATGCATAAAGATGAACCTAAGCTGTCAGAGTTCATTTCAGAGTCCATCGGCTTGAACGACCAACTATCACAGCAACAGGAAGATATGGTACGTAGAATATCACAGTGGAGGCATTTTTGTGAACTAAGCGACAAGATCACCAGCCAGGTGGTGGAATTGCGGAACGACTATGACCAGGCCAACAGAAGAGTGACAGAATATCTGACTTGGCAAAATGACGAGGAAGGGAAAAGAGCAGGAGCACCCAAGATTAATGAAAATCATAAGGAGCTGCTCTTTAATAAATGGGATGAACAAATCACACAGGTGGAGCAAGCAGCAGAGACAGCGGCGACACAAGCGAGCATCCTTATCGACTGTGTAAATGAAAATTTACATAGGGCTAATTTTATTTCAGAGACCACCCTGGGGTACCTACCGAGCACGTTGCAACTGGAGGCAGAATGGAGACAGAGAATGCAGGCAAACGGGAAAACAATCCAGGCATTGGCTAGACTAAATTGGGAAAGTTACTGGACTTACTTAGTTAAGCCACACAGCCAATGCATGACGGTAAGATGCATCATGAACACAGCTGAGAAGGTAGTGCCAGCTCTTATGGATGCCGTTTTCGCAGCCCAGCTAAGCACAGAAATCAGCCAGCCTACTCTTCCCAAGCCTATGCTTGACAGCTGCAACTTCAGAGACCAAATTCAGAAGTAATTTCATTTAGAATGTTGTTTTTTCCTTTTTGACTAAATTAGAAAAAGGGCGGTCATTCGAGAACCGTATCCTCAATTTTGTAACATACTATTATTAGGATTAGATAGTAGTATTTCAACCCTTCTTATTGCATTGGAGAAGGGTCCATAAATTTGTCAAAAACTTGTCCTCAGAACATGCACTTTTGCACCTCAGAGGAGGTTTTGATGAATGGAAGGATCGGATTTATTTATATTTGCATTTTAATGTCTGCTACTGATGTTGCACTTCTGTACTCTTAGTAGGCGTTCAAAGTAAGTAGAAGTATATCATTATTGCTTCAAGTTTGTGAGTAGAAATTAGTCATAAATGGTACTTTTATCTCTTGACAAATTTCTACTGATTTGCTTAAAGTGATATATAGCTGATGTTATTTGTATGTTAATGTATAGATTTATGGTTACCATTTGGTACTTTTGTACGGTGGAATCATCTGTTTATGTTTGACATATGAATGATTTATCATGTGATATGCAGTCCACAACTGTCCTGTTTAACTTCTTATGCAGAATGGTTTATCTTAAATGGTTTATATTCTTATAGTAACTGAATAATCTTCATTACCAGTTATTATATGAAATATTTTTAGATCGCATGATGGAAAGGATATATCCCAGGTTAGCGTAGGTTGTATATGTTATTTTTATTCTGATTTTAGCAGCTTATAGTCGAATGATGAGTTAGATTAAAATTAGTTCTCAGAAGCTCTCTAGAAACAGCATAAATCAAAACTTACACACACACACACCCCTTGCATCGGGAAGCTGGTCCCGTTATCCCCAGTCGGACCCGCTACACCAAACAGGCACGGAGCCGCCAACCAGGTTCCCGACTGGGTGGGTATCCCCCTTGTTGTTGACCCGATCTCAGGGCCCTCAACAGGCCCACAGTTTGACGTTTCATCTTCTAGGGTTAGGTTTTTTCTTGGATTTTTAGGGTTTTCCATTGTTTCTCAACAATAAATAGGCCTTTGAGCCTCATTGTAAAGACAGTTCAAAGGCATGTAGCCGCTACATCTCTTCTCAGAGATAAGATACCATCGCCTTAGTTGGTTTATTTCCATTACTGTTTGTAAGCATATTTTAGTATTTTAGATTAATGAAATGAAGTATTATTTCCGCTGCATATCTGTGTTTATGGTTATCTCTGTAATTTGTTGCATTCCTATTTAAATCCGGATCAGCGGTATCAGAGCGGTCTGCTTTTTCTCTATTTTTCTTTGCATGTCCCCAACAAGGTCGGGATATAAGGAGTTAGGGCTTGAACTGGTCGAACCTTTGCAAGACTAGCCTCGCAAATCCTGATGGCCTCCCATGGTGGATGAGAAGAAATATGGGGCGCAGGAGATCCTATCAAAATCTTGCTCGAAGAAGCCCTCGAGTGAGAAAGGAATGATATGATGGACAACTTTGCCCAGATCCTTCAGCGGCTACCTAGAAGCGACGCATCAGCTTCCAGTAGCTACTCTGGAAATGTCACGCCTTTTAAGGTACAAGTTAATTTTGAAATCCCCATATTCAAGGGTCAGATAGATGCAGATGCCGTAGATAAATGGTTAAATCTGCTAGAGGGTTATTTTTCTGTTCATTAATTTTTGAGTCGAGAAAAGATTGTTTTCGTTCTTCTCAAAGCAGCCCCCCACGTCAAGGACTGGTGGAAAACCTACTGCAAGCAAAAGGATGAAAATACTGGCTCACTATTTTCAGCCGCACCCACCTGGAATTCATTTCGGGATGCCATCAAGGAGCAGTATTACCCTGTTGGAAGCTATGAGGATCAATACATAGAGTGGACCATGCTGCGGTAGGGAAGGGACCAAGACGTGCTGGAGTTTACCAATATTTTCCATACCGTTTGCACAAAGTTGGGTATCAAGGATTCAGAGCAGTATTTGATACTAAAATACCATGGCTGCCTGCACAAGTACATCTAGGAAGAAATAGAATTCCTGAACATCTCCTCGCTCGGCACAACATACTGATATGCCGTCAAGGTCGAGCAAAAGTTTAAACAGAAGAAGCGAGACTTTGGATCTGCAAATCCAAAGCAAGAGAAAGATGCCCCTAAACCACAGAACAAAGGACAAAGCCAAGGTGGCGAAGCCCAAGACAACCTGCCAAAGCTGCAAGGAAAGAACAGCACCGCGAAGCCAAAAAAGGACACGGGAAAATGGTGTGAGTTCCATAAGAGCTCCACTCACAACACAAGTGAGTGTCAGGCCAAGAAGTCACTGGTGGCTAAGCTAAAGGTTTCAGAATTAGAAGCATGTTCCGATTCTGAGTCAAAACCCGACAAGGGGAATGACAAAGGGAAGCAGATTATTGATGCAGAGCCCAATGCCACCATTGCCACCACGAAGATACAAAAGGAAGAACCCAAAGATCCAGAGGAGGACGAGCGTCTCTTCCACTCCTAGGTGTGGGTAAAGGGCTCCCCGCTACAATTCATTATCGACAGCGGGAGCCAAAAGAACCGCATTTCGTTAGAGGTCGTGAAGCGGTTAGGCCTACCGACCACAGCACATCCACAACCATACACCATTGGGTGGCTTCACCAAGGACGAGATCTTTGCGTGAGCCAGCAGTGTCACCTTCCATACAACATCAAGCCCTTCACAGATGAGGTATTGTGTGACATTGCTCCCCTTGAATTTTGTGATGTATTATTACGACAACCATACTTGTGGAAGCGACATGCTGTGTATGAATCACAACCTCGTGCTATTATTATTACATTGGGAAATAAGCTATACAGGATACTGGAGGTAGCACTACCTACCGCCATCTCTTTAGTTACTACAAAACAATGAAGTAAGCTCATTTCCAAAATCGGGAAATTTATTTTCCTGATGATACGCCCTCAAGGAAAGAAGAAGATAGTGGCCACGACCTCCAGACAGGGCCCCTCTGGACGACAACTACAAATGGACAAGGTTGTGGAGGAGTACGAAGACATCTTCACCTCCCCCACAAGGGTTCCTCTGCACTGTTAGGTCAAGCACTCCATTGATCTGACCCCAGGTGCACCGCTACCCAATGGACCAATCTATCGATGCTTCATTCTAGAGAACAATGAAATCAAGAGACAGATTCAGGAGCTATTGCAGAAAGGTCACATCCATCCGAGTTCATCACCTTGTGGGAGGCTGATCGTGTTGGTACAAAAGAAGGATGGGACTTGGAGACTCTGTATTGACTATCGGGCATCGAACAAGATCATTGTCCGTAATAGGTACCCGATCTCATGGATTAATGACCTCCTGGACCAACTAAAGGGGGAAAAATATTTCAGTAAGATCGATCTGAAGTTAGGATATCACCAAGTACCAATCGAACCCTCTGATGTGTGGAAGTCTGCCTTCAAAGCCAAGGAGGGCCTTTCGAATAGTTGGTTATGCCTTTTGGATTGACGAATGCTCCTACAACCTTCATGAGGCTAATGGATGATATCTTGCGGCCATTCACCAAATCATTTGTAGTGGTATACTTGGATGACATTTTGATCCTCAGCCAAAGTTGGGAAGAGCACCTCCACCACATCCGATAGGTTCTCCAAACACTGCGGCAACACAAGCTATGTGCTAATTTGGAGAAATGTACTTTTGGCATGACCCAAGTTTAGTATCTGGCATACATTATTGATGAACAGGGGGTGCATGTGGATCCAGCCAAGATCCAAGGCATTCGGGATTGGCCATCTCCAACCACTCTGATAGAGCTCTGCAACTTTCTAGGTCTTGCCAACTTCTATCGCAGGTTCGTGTTGGGGTTTTCTCATATCACTTGGCCCTTGAGTCAAGTCACCAAGGGAGGAGCGAAAGAAAAATTCTTTTGGTCTGAATCTAAACATAAGGCATTCACAGAGTTGAAAAATCACCTCTGCATGACACCAGTGCTCGCGTTACCAAATTTGCAACAACCATTTGAGGTCGAGACAGATGCCTCTGACTATGCTATTGAGGCAGTCCTTACTCAACATGGGCATCCAGTGGCATATCATAGTGAGACACTTTTAGATACAGTCCGGAAGTATCCCACTTATGACAAAGAGATGTATTCCATTGTGCAGGCCTGCCGACAATGGAAGCATTACATTTTGGGGAAGGAAACGGTCATCCACACAGACCACTGACCTCTGCAGTTCATACAGACCCAAGGGAAATTACAGAATGATCACCATCAGAAGTGGTCTAGATACCTGCAACAGTTCCATTTGAATATCAAGTATAAGAAGGGCGACACCAATAATGTTGCAGATTGCCTCAGTCGACCATCGATCATGGCGTTAACCACCGTGCTCAACTCTTGTGGGCACAAGACTTCTGATTGGCCACTTCTCTACAAAAGCGACCCAGAATTCGGCCACACATACCAGAAACTCTTGGAGGGTCGGCATGTTCCAGATTTTCACCTCCAGGATGCCCTGTTATGCCACCTGGGTCACCTTTGTGTTCCTTCAATTGAGCGTGCCAAGATGATTTAGGAAGAACACTACAGTCGGGATGCTGGGCATTTCGGGGTCGAGAAAATGGTGGCAATACTGCAAAAGTATTTCTATTGGCCAAATCTTCGACAGGATGTCGGGAAGTACATCAGATCATGTACTGCCTATGCCATTGCCAAATCAACCATCAAGAAGCAAGGCCTCTATACCCCACTGCCTACCCCTAGTCGACCTTGGGAATCCATCTCCATGGATTACATGTTAGGCCTTCCTTCCACTAAGCATGGAAACGACTGTGTTTTGTGGTCGTTGGCAGGTTCTCAAAGATGGCCATTATGGTGGCCTGCAAGAAGAATATCACAGCAAAAGCCACTACTAAACTCTTCTTTGAACGAGTGTGGGTGCACTTTGGTATCCCACAATCTATCATCTCAGATCGGGACATTCGGTTCTTCAATACATTTTTTTCCAGTCTCTGGTCAATGCTGGACACCAAACTCACTCAGTCCACAACCTTCCATCCTCAAACTGATGGCCAGACAGAGGTTCTCAACAAGATGATTGTACACATTCTACGCATGTACAACTCAAAGCATCCATGCACGTGGGACGAGAGCCTCCCCTATGTTCAGCACAGCTACAATCGAGCTCTTCACAGCTCGACTGACCACAACCCTTTTCAGGTGGGCTTGGGATTCCAGCCACTATGCCCCACTGATGTGGCCATGCCACTTGCAGCTACTCACACAGATTCGGCTCATATCTAGTCCGAAACAGACAAGGCAACCAGCTTCATTGAGCACATCCAACATATTCGCCAGCAGGTCCATGACATTTTAGAGAAATCAAATGCCAGGTACAAGCAGCGACATGATCAACATCGAGTGCCACTCAAGTTTTAGGTGGGCGACAAAGTATGGTTGCATTTGCAAAAGGAACGCCTTACTGGAGCCTATCGGAAAATGTGACCACTCTGATATGGTCCTTACACCATTACTGAGGCTGTGGGAGACAATGCATTTGAGCTCAGCATTCCCCCATTCCTTGGCTTGCACCCATTATTCAATGTGGACCACCTTCGGCTATACTTACCACCATTACTAGACACATCTGACATTGCAGAATAGCTCACACCCACAGAATTAAATCTAGACTGCATGGAACAAGCTGCAATTGATCGGATCAAGGACACACAGATAAAGAACACTCACCAATAGAATATCCAACTATATTGAGTTATCAAAGTAGGCCAACTCCTTCACCAGGGCAAGTGGCTCATGAGGGACCAAGTTCAGTAGAAGTTTCCTCATCTCATTGAGGAACTCAACGCAATGGGGACCATTACTTCTTAAGGGGGGAGGAATGATCCAAGTGGACATTGGTGGCCACCTACCAAGTCCACTTGGACCCCCACCATTGTTTCTCTCAGCATTTTCAATTTCCTTAATTGTAGCACAACTTACTATTTTTACCAGTTTTTTGGGTCCTGAACTTCCGGAGCCGTTTTGAAGCCATAAACGACGTTTTTTGGGAAAACTGGTAGCAACATGGGTCCATGGACGAATGTTGCTCTTCCCAAAGTTGTAGTTCTCGGATAGATCTTGCTAACAAGATATTGTGCACATCAAACGGAGATCATATGCCAAAGTTATGACCCTGGGAAGTTGATGTACCAATTTATGAAAACGAGGCCCACAGTTTGGCGTTTCATCTTCTAGGGTTAGGTTTTTTTTTGGATGTTTATGGTTTTCCATTGTTTCTCAACAATAAATAGGCCTTCAAGCCTCATTGTAAGATAGTTTAGAGGCATGTAGCCGCCACATCTCTTCTCAGATATAAGTTACCATTGCTCTAGCTGGTTTATTTCCATCACTGTTTGTAAGCATATTTAAGTATTTTACATTAATGAAATGAAGTATTATTTCCACTGCATATCTGTGTTTATGATTATCTCTGTAATTTGTTGCATTCCTGTTTAAATCTGAATCATGGAAATGACAAAGAAATTATCCAGGATTTGAAGACCCAATTGTCCTCCAAATTCGACATGAAAGATCTTGGTGCTGCAAACTATATTTTGGGCATGGAAATTAAAAGAGATCGGGCAAAGAGAAAGCTCTAGTTAAACTAGAGGAAGTATGTCGAGACAATACTGCAGAGGTTTAATATGAAGGATAGTAAATCGGTGAAGGTTCCTATTCTTGTAGGTGTAAAGTTATCTACTGAACAGTGTCCCAAGAGGCAAGAAGAGGAAGAGGATATGTCCCATGTTACATATACAAGTGCAGTCGGTAGCCTAATGTATGTAGTGGTCTATACTAGACTAGACATTGCACATTCAGTGGGAGTATTGAGCAGGTTTATGCCAAAACCAGGGAAGGAGCACTGGATAGCAGTGAAGTAGGTTTTCAGGTATTTGCGTGGCACTAGTGATTATGGTTTGTGTTACCAAGGAAGACCAGGATTGGACAGAGTGTTGAACATTCGTGGCTTTGTTGATGCAAACTGGGTTGGAGATCTAGATCAGAGAAGATCTACAAATGGGTATGTGTTTAACCTATTTGGAGGTGCAGTCAGTTGGATGAATAAGAAAAAATTTGTAGTGGTGCTATCAACTACAGAGGCAGAAT
This sequence comes from Pinus tabuliformis, assembly GCA_031772625.1. Classification (NCBI taxonomy): domain Eukaryota; kingdom Viridiplantae; phylum Streptophyta; class Pinopsida; order Pinales; family Pinaceae; genus Pinus; species Pinus tabuliformis. Next base: position 706,705,067 of record CM062815.1, on the reverse strand, counting down.
ACATGACAACCACTCATGCAAGCAAGGAAGCAGTTTGGTTGCTGAGATTGTGTTCAAGTATGGGGTTAGTACAGGGAGCTATAAGGATAGACTGTGATAGCCAAAGTGAAATTTTCTTGGCAAAGAACCCTGCTTATCATTCAAAGACAAATCACATTGATGTTTAGTATCACTTTGTGAGGGATACGATAGAAGACAAAAAGGAGTTGCTGGTAAAGGTGGACACTTTGAAGAATACTGCAGATGCATTGACAAAATCTGTGAGCTCTGAGAAGTTCTCTTGGTGTAGAGAGACAATGGGTGTTTCAGGGCTGGAAAACTGACTAAGCTCTCTTGTGGACCACCGTGGAAAGAAAACAACAAGTGGGAGAATGTTGGGTTGTGTTATATTCTTTCCACAACTAGCCCATGTAGTTAACTGGGGGGTTAGAGGGGGGTGGAGCGCCCCCCTTCGTTGCACTAATTGTGTAGCGTGGGGGGGTCACAGGGGGTTTGAGGTGTACCCATAACCCCACTTTATGGGGTCTAGGGCAGTGCCCAAAAAATTTTGGTTTTGGACCCTATGTTAGGTTGGGCGGACCGACCTATGGTTTTGTGCATGATTTTCACACATGTTTTTGGACACGATGGTTTTTGGCCCATGGTATTGGACACGATGGTTTTCGGTCCATGGTATTGGATGCTTTGGCATGTATAAATATGTATTGTAACATTGGAAGGAATATAATGAAAAATCAAGCTGGTAGTCCTAGTTTTGGGATCCAGGGGAAGTCTCTGTGTATATGTGTTTTATGTGTTATGCTCTCGCATTGTTTATTTTCTGTGTTTTTTAGAATTTGTATGCAGGTAATGTCTATACAGGGTTAAAACCTACATTTGGATCCCATAGATTTTTAATGTGATGAGCTAACTTTGGTTTACTTTTTGAATTTAAATATTGTGACAAGAAGTCAGTTTGTCGAGACCTTTTCTTCCAATCATTTCTCTACTCATGCCACTCACAACTTTTCCCTAGTGACATCAATGAGATTTGTATGCCTAAGATAGATAATGACCAAAAATTCCAAAAATTGATCATTGATTACACCATATTCAGGCTAAAAGAAAGGATTCACCAATGTAGGAAAAAAATTCTTTCCTCTGTTCATCCTCTGTCCCTTCTTACGGTGGCATGGTCAATCCATGGTTCATTCATTTTCCCACCTCCCAGCCTTATGGCTTCGATCCAACATTTGCACATTATGATATAATTGATTGTGATGTTTATGTATTCTATGTTCTTGGTGTCGTAACTTTAGCCTATGATCTTTGTTTGACACACACGATAGCCCGTTAGAAAGGTATATCTAAGGAGGCCAACTTCTAACTTCCAACAGGTCCCAAATAATGTTTTTTATGGCTTAAAAAAAGTGAAAATTTCCAAAATAGGAAAATTGTGTTGTGAGCCAATGGAAGAGGTGGGTGGCCACCAATATCCACTTGGATCATTCTTCCCTGCTTAGAAATCAATGGCATCCATTATGTTGAGTTCCTCCATGAGATGGAGAAACTTCTGTTGAACTTGGTCCCTAGTGAGCCACTTTCCTTGGTGTAGGAGCTAGTCTGCCTTGACAACCCAATACAAATGAATCCTCTATTGGTGAGTGTTCTTAATCTTTGTTTCCACAATCTAATTAGTTGTGGACTACTCAATTAAATCTGGGTTGAGCTATGTTGGTGTTATCTACTCTACAATCTTGTATGTGTCCAACATTGGTGGAATGTATGAACAAAGGCATTCTACATTGAACATTAGATGCAGGCAAAGGAATGGGAGGATACATAGATTAAAAGTGTTTTCACCCAAATACTTGGTGATAGCGCAAGGTCCATAGTGGAGTGGTTAAAAGCTTTCGATGGGCCCCTATAAGGAATTCCTTCTATAGATGCAACCAACCCTTGTCTCCCACTTGAAACTTTTGTGGCACCTGGTGCTAATCATGGCATTGTTTATACTTAGTGTTGGATTTTTGTAAGATATCATGGAAATATTAGTGTATGTGTTGAATTTGTTAAATAATCACAGTAGCTTTGTCAGATTCAGATTGAACTTGTGCACATTATTCCCAAGTAGTTGCAAGGGGAAGTGCGACATCAATGGGACACAATGGTTGAAATCCTAGGCCCACCTAAAAGAGGTTCTGGCTTGTCGAGCTATGGAGAGCATTGTTGTAATTGTTAAATATCTTTATTATACTATCGTGACAGCAAATGGCTGGAAAAATTCTATCACAAAAAACGCTATGTATTCATTTTGCGCACAGCTAAATGCCATGATACACATATTCTGTAGTATATCTCGAGCAATTAGATTGCCTTAGTTTATTCTAAGTTGTTTTCATATATTTCTTAGTTAGTTTATTGTAAGCTGTTTTAAATAACTTAATTTTAAGTAGATTTCATATAGGTTCATATCATAATATTTAATATAGTATAAAATTTAGAATTCGGTAGAGTTGTTTCTAAGGTCAATAGATAGAATATGTCGTAATTATTAATTCAAATTTAGCAATATTATACTTACAAAGAAGTTTGGAAATTTTGTTCAGCCTAACTTAAGAAGGAGTTTAGAAATTTTGTTGGGTCTAACTTAAAAAATTAATAAGTGTTTTTTTAATATTTTATTTTTATATGCTTTTTAATTATTATTATTATTATTATTATTTAATTTTAAGGTTATTGCCAATTCAGACACCAAATTAGTGTATATGTTTTTTAATTATTATTATTATTATCAAATTGGTGTATGTCACCTCCCTTGTTTATAGAACAAGGGACTCACCTCCACCATTTCAATGCTAAGTCTACCAAGGCATACAATTCTACTCTCTTGATATTGAACATATAACCTCTTAAAAGAAAACACATGCTCTTAACTATTAAACCTACTCAAATATTAAATTAAAAATATATAATTATATTTTATTAATTAAAATAATATTATTATTTTATAATAAAAAATAAAAAAAATTACATATAATTGATTTTTTTCGCATCGGATTACAATCTCCGAATAAGCTCTTTTCCATAAAACCAATCTATTTCTATCCAACTTTCAATATATGAATGTTTTAATCTCACTGCCAACACTTTTTCTTTGAATACATTTGCCCGTGAATCATGGTTCTTATCATTTTATTTTCCTTTAATATTTACAGCTTTTTTTCACCTCATTATATTTTAGTCCCTAAGTTTGGATAAGCAAGTTAACAAAAGTCAATTTATTAATTAAAAAAATATTGGTATTTTTAAATAATATTTAAAAAAATATTTTGGCATATGTATTTTGGTAAAACTTTTATTTTAAAATAATATTTAATTATATATTTTGTTTGAAGTTAATTTTTTATTTTTTTAATTAAAAACTATAGTTGATCACATGTTTTTTTTCTTGTAAATTAAACACTTATATCAATAGTAATTTTATTATTTTCATTTGTTTGAATTTTTTTTTTCTAAATTGGTAGGTGTTATCAATTTGTGGGAGATTCATTCATTGAACCTATGACATGTTATGTGTGTTCGTGGCACATTAAACAATACCCTTAATTTGACTACATATTGGAAAATACCTTTAAAAATCACATTATTTAACCCCCTACCAATACAAATGCGATATACTTTTCTATTTTAAAAACTCTTATTTTCACTAAATATCATAGGTATCCATTTTTTTCATTAACATTTTTTATATTTTTTTTATAATTTTTCATTAACTTTGGGATCCATTTTTTATACCTGACAATATCAAAACCTTCTACCCTATATATCCCCAAATATATTATGTCATTTTTTCCTCAATAAATATCTCGGTGATATGGTATTGTTCCCGCAGCAACAATATCAAAACCTTCTACCCTATATATCCCCAAATATATTATGTCATTTTTTCCTCAATAAATATCTCGGTGATATGGTATTGTTCCTGCAGCAACAGAGTCCCGTATATCAATCAAATTTCTACATGAATTGTGAATGTCATGTTGGATTTTACTTTAATATTTACTTTCATTATTATTATTTCGTTTATGTTTTTAAAAATATGTATAAAAAAAATAATCATGGTTTTCATTGTGTTTGTTTATAATTTTTAGGTTGGTCTAATTTTGATTAAAGGTTTTATGAGTGCTTTTTGTAAGTATTTTTTTTTTAGGTAAAAATTTCCATAGTATATTTATGATCTAGTATAATGGTTTTATATTTTAACTTTTAATGTTATTTTTTTGAATTTGATATTGATAGGTATAACTTTTTTTTTCACCAAAATTTTAATCTAAAATCTTTTTAATTTGATTTTAAAGTTAAATTTTAAAGCTTAAAATTTTCTTTTTTCCATGGGCATAAAATACACTATCAAATTCAAATTCGAATATCAAATGGAAGATAATATGGAAAAATGGAAGATATTTGTCTAGAAGAGCATCAAATGGAAGATAACATATCTTATAGTTATTTGGGTCTAGAAGAGCATTAAATGGAAGATAACTTGACATATGCGATGAAGTTTTCACATAGCTGTTGTGAGAACTAATCAAGGTGATCACTTAAATGATCTATGTGTATAACATCACCTCCTCGGTATTTCATGAACCAATTAGAAAATGAATCATGACTTCCTTTACCAATATCACAACATTACCATGATATCATCAAAGTAGTAACTAATAATACAAATGAATACTTGGCAATAATAGGAGTGAGATGGTTGCACATTTTGGGAGTTGGTTCCTGCAAATCTATGTAATCAAAACTGAAGAAGATAAAACAAATTTATGGTTTTTCACCTACGAGGGTTTCCACGTACATCCATTATTCTCTTATGATAATGGAATGATGTTCTTTAATGATGCATGGTTATGTTTGTAGTTTTTATTGATTACTAAATTATTTACATTGATGAAAATTGGTCATTACATTGATTCACCCACCCCCAATGTAATTCCTATTCTAACAAAATTTAAAAGAGAAATGGAAAAGAAGATGAATGAAGATAATGAAGGAATATAAAATAATATGAGTGAAAATAAAAGAGAATTAGAAAAAAAAGATGAGTGAAAATAAGGAAGAAATAACAAATTTCATTAGGGAAGAAATAAAAGAATTACAAAACATCTTATCTAAAAATATCCCTACAAGGGATGCAAAGATCCAAGGATATCATGAACATAAGGGGAAGAAAGGTGTTGAGAATCAATCTCATATGGGGAGTGTGTTATCAGAATTATAGAGAAAAAATATTGAATCATAGAACCATATTAGTTTCAATTTAACATCCACATCATCATGACTTCATGTGAGCAGTGAGGAACTACTACATCCTAAAAATCGATGTGAGGATGTTTGATGGTATTGATCTTGTAACTTGGATATTTTAGATGGAGAAATACTTTTATCAATACCAAGTGGAATCCCTACAAAAGGTAAATATTTCATCCATGTTTTTAGAACAAGACCAACATGTATGGTATCAATGGCTTTATGAAAGGAAAGAGGATTCTATTTTATCTTAATATTTTTTTACAAAGGAATTGATGGCACATTGTAGGGATATTAAGTGACACATTTTTCATACAATTGGTGAATCTTTGACAAAAAGGTCTAATTATATAGCGCATTTAATAATTCCAAAAGTTGAGCCTCAGAGTAAAGAGTATTTCAAAGGATAATTTCTTAGACCTATTTATAGGAGCTTTAAAGGAAAGAATCAAATGTGTGGTGTGTCTCATTGAACCTAAGCCTCTAAAGCATGTTTTTAGTAAAGCAAGGAACGTTGAAAGTAAAAATATGGCCACTAGAAAATTGTTCGCTAATAACTATAGAGAAAATCATGCTCCTTGTCCTAAATTGATAAGGTTGACTCCTCAACAAAAGCATGAACAAAGAGAAAACGGATTGTTACCCACCAAAATGAGACTAACCCCATATGAGGATATTTTTCACCTTCTTTGGATAGATAGCCAGCGAGTAGCCCTACATTGCTTAGTACATGGCATTATGCCAAGATCCTCCACCATATTCATTGGTCAAACATCTCTCACCATCTAGCATTCTTATTGAAAAAACATGGGTCATCGTTCACCATGTACTTAAACTATCTTACAATCATGTGCTTTTAATTAATGTTTTGGGAATTCTAACAGGAATTAATGGGTGATACTTGATGATTGACTGATTTTTAATCTAAACTTGTTCTCTCAGTTCAATAAGAGGTTAGTTTTTTATTGTAGTCCACTTGGGCCTCCTATGAGGCCTTAGGGTTATAAGAGGGGCACTATTTGGGATACTTAAATTGAAGCAGTGTGTCCATGATATTCCATAATTACCACTTTCCATCATTTTCTTGATTTCAACTCTGTTCTTTGAGCTTGTAGTTAATGGTTTATTGGGATTAGTACCCTTCTTATGCTCATCCTTGAGTCTGGATTGAGAACTTTTCCCTAGAGTTTGATGTAGTTAAGATAAAAATGAGAACATAAATGGACACAATCAAAGAAAAATAAATTATAAAATGAAAAAGATGGTTGGGACACTAATTAAATCCTAGCATGATGTCCACCCCCCTCGTTATCCATTACCTAGCTCCTTGAGCACTTTATGCTTCATCACATAATAAAAGAATTCTTGCATGTCCCAACACTAGTGAGTGAGAAACTAACTCATAATTATGGGGTAAATAAATGCTAAATAGTTAAAAGTAAGCTTGGGCTCCTAAGTTATTCTCCCAATCAAAGAATTATATAAAAAAAGTAAAAGGCACACCAGAGGGATGGAAAAATCAAGTCAGGGGAAGGGGTAACTCACGCATCCATAATTTCTCCCTCCTTACATATATACACTCACAATGATAAACCCTAATTAGATGGTACCATAGCCATAGAACTTTGGCTCAAAATCCTTCCCCTTTATCGCCACTATTATTACAAGCACCTATGGATTGAAAGGTTGAGCTAGGATCCATCACATCCCCTTAGTGGATAGAAATAACTAATAGGGTTGACCATCTAGCCATCCCTAACACAACTAGGGAATTTTTTTAAGATACTTGGTCTAGTTATATATTTGAAGGTGATCTCAGTTTGAAGTACTATTATGCCTTTAGCAATTCAGTATGGTCCAGTATGATGCATCTATGATCATCATCCCTAATTAATAGTGGCTTTCACTTAATCTTGAGATGGTTTTTCAATATGGCTATTGACATAATAGTAGAGGTCTTTGAGGGCACATTACATCACCCCACTACATAGCATGCCTAGGCCTTTTTTCACCTTCCATAGAGCAGTGATGACCTTGCAAATGTAGCTTTTCCCTTCCAGAGTAGAGTGGTGAGAACATTGATGATTCCATATGGTGATTAACACCCTAGAGTACCGTAAATGTTGAAACGATGAGCTCTTGTTGCTTGGTGTTTCATTTACTTGATATTGTACCTCGTAGACCTAGGGCACCCCTAGGTTGGCCTCAACATTGTTGGATGGGTGTTGCTTGTTCAAGAGTCCAGATGATCATAGTCATCAACAAGATGACAAGGGAGGACTTATACTTATTCTTGGAGCCCCAATGCTGAAGGGAGATAATTCCATGTCACTCATCTAGCCCTTGAGAGTGTTATGTAGGGCACCCAAAACATTTTTTTTGACATAGAGGCACTTTGAGGCACTTCTTGAGGTTTTCCCTGAAGATTTGTAGTTGGTTATGATGGTGGATCATTTCCTTAGAGTATTCTACACCTTGTTGTGGAATTTATCACTCAAAAAGGAGATGATGCCATGCTTATGGAGTATATCATCCCACACATGTGGGCATTTATGGCATTATTTTTTTCAGCTATGAAGTTCACTTGTAACTTATTGTCATGTCAAACACTCAAAGTCAAACTTGTTTTAGGACTTGTGGGATTTTAATTTTATAGAACTGAAGAGATGAACCTCATATAAATAGAGTATCCCTCCACTTCTTTTGATCATTATATGGTGAATGTATCCTCCTTAGAAATTTCATTTATCTATATCGCTACTTGGAAAAATGTAATTTTTGTGGAGCATCTTTATATTGGAGATTTATTTTTGGATTGTAGTCATCTTTTTAGAATTGAAAGAAGCCTTTTTCTTGGTGGAATTTGTAATTTTATTACTGATTTTTCTATTTTTTTCATGCGAATGAATTTATGTTAGGATTTTTAAATGTTCCATAACTAAATGCATATTGTTTATTGCAGATCTTGGTAAAATTTTACATGTTAAAATTAATATTCCTTGAAACCTATAGAAGAAATCCTAGGGTGAGTTTTCTATATTTATTTTCTCCTCTCACAAAAAGGATATCTAGGGTTTTACAAGAGGAAATGACACCCCCCCCGCACTGTAATATATTTTCATTTTCCTTTAAAAATTTCCCTCATCTTTTTAGAATTGAAAGAAGGCTTTTCTTGCTGGAATTTGTAATTTTATTATTGATTTTTCTATTTTTTTCATGCAAATGAATTTATGTTAGGATTTTTAAATGTTCCATAACTAAATGCATATTGTTTATTGCAGATCTTGGTAAAATTTTACATGTTAAAATTAATATTCCTTGAAACCTATAGAAGAAATCCTAGGGTGAGTTTTCTATATTTATTTTCTCCTCTCACAAAAAGGATATCTAGGATTTTACAAGAGGAAATGACACCCCCCCCCGCACTGTAATATATTTTCATTTTCCTTTAAAAATTTCCCTAAAACTCCATTACCATAAACAGATTAGTCACTGACTAGGGTTATGTTTATCAAAAAATATCAAATATATATATATATATATATATATATATATATATATATATATATATATATATATATATATATATATATATATATATATATATATATATATATATACATATATATATACATATACATATACATATACATATACATATACATATACATATACATATACATATACATATATATTATCAAAAAAGATCAAACCATATATATATAGTTGTTGAATTTAAGCTTTTGTGATCCATAAGTTTAATGAGAAGATTTTTCGGCAAAAATCACATTATAGTATTTTTGTCGACGCTTTTTGAAACAACGAGTGTGGTTCATTGTCACGACAAGTTGAAGAACCAGATCATGGCTACAGGTTAAATAGGGAGAGCAAATCTTCCAACGGCTATATTTGACTAGGAAACATCTATTTTGATTGAGAAACAGTTAAATTTGACTGGCCAAATTGACTGGACCGAGGGAGAGGAAAAGTTATTAAAGTTATGATTATTATCAAAATTATTGTTATATATATTATGAGCATTTGAATAAAAGTAAAGTTCGTATTCAAATTATTTTGAAAATTAATAAATTAGTTGTCCAATGATAATAAAAATATATTTATGGTTAGTAAATCATTAAGGAAGTTAGTTTTTTGGCTAACTCAAAATTGCTAATAGGAATACTAATTAAATGATTTTGCATATTGTGAAATAATTATAAAACAAAAACAATACATCAATAATATAGTAAGGAAAGATATATAAAAATATACCTTCTTAATTTAATATAAATATATAAGTAAATAGTCAATAAGTTATTATAAAAAATAGTTTCATTTAATATTAATATCATATACATAAAATGTAAGAATTAACTCACAAGACCCTGACCTATTAATAGCCTACCTAAAAAAAACAAATGAATGATCTAAAAAGATGAATATATATATATATATATATATATATATATATATATATATATATATATATATATACACTAATATGGAGAACTAAATAAATGTATATTATGAAAATAAAACCTTAAATCATTTACTGAATTAAAAGTTAATTAGTAATTATGCAAATTAGTTTCTAGAAAGAATCAACTCACATGACCTAAACCTATTAATCTGCTTATCTAGAAAGAAAACAAAAACCAATTATATATATATGGAGGGAGTGAAGGAGAATAGAGAGACAAGAAGGGAGAAAACGACAATGATCAAACAAGGTAAGGAGGGGGAAAACCAAGGAAACTAAGCTGGGGACGGGGGAGAGGGAGGGAAAAAATGGGGAGGCAGCTAGGAGGAGAGTGCAGGGATTCAGTAACTACTAATTTTCCAGCCATCATCCCTACTGAGGTTTCTTGGTCTTCTTTCGATTTCTATGGCTTCCCTAAATTTCTGGCGATGGAAATGTGCCACCTTGGTGATAACATGGGCTTCCTCAATACATACATGGTTCTTTGTCTTCTCCACATGTTCAGCCAGGGCGGAAGACTGGGTTCTCCTATGTTTTATGTCGGCTGAGTGTTCATTAATCCTTTGGTTAATAGAGTGACCAGTCTCACCAACATATGGGGTCCCACAAGAGAAAGGAATAACATAGACACCTTTCATGTCCTTGGGGTCAATCAGGTATTTTACCGATCGAAGGGAGTTACGTATGGTGTTAAGGGGTCTAAAGGTAGAGGGAACATTATGATTCCTGAGAATTATAGCAATCTTATCAGTCGTCCCTTGGATGAAAGGGAGTTGAACCCCTAAGACTTGGTCTTTAGGGTCTTTCTTGACCAATGAATTCTTGCTGGCTTTGAGGAAAGCTTTCTCACCAAGGTGCCTACTATAACCAATATTGGCAAAAACATTAACGAGATGAGCATTCTCTTTATCAAGGCTCTTTTCATCAGAGATCCTACGTGCCCAGGTAGCTAGCATGTTCAGAACACCTAACTTTTGGGTGGGAAAATGATGGGAACTACCATGAAGATACTGCTCAGTATGAGTATTTTTTCGAAACACTTGTTGGGAGACTGAACCATCATCATTCCTTGAAATGAGAACATCGAGGAAGGGTAGTTGTCCATCAACTTCTTGCTCCATAGTGAACTTTATGGAGGAGTACTGATTGTTGAGAAGATTGAAGAAAAGATCCAACTCTTCTTGGTCATGGGGCCAGATGACATTCGTGTCATCCACAAATCTCTTCCAAAGCTTGGGAAGGAGTCAGGCAAAAGCCAAAGCCTTGGATTCAAAATCTTCCATAAAAAGATTAGCAACAACTAGGGATAGAGGGAGCCCATGGCAACACCACAGGTCTGCTCAAAGAACTCAGCCTCAAATCTGAAGAAAGTTGAAGTGAGACAGATCTCCACTAAACGAGTGGTGTTAGGGTCCATGAGGCGGTTGATGACATCGATGGCCTCTTTTATATGAATGCACATGTAAAGGGATACTACATCAAAACTAACAAGCATGTCCCTAGGGTCAAACTTTATGCCCTTAAGCTCTTCAATGGAAAATGAAGAGTCTTTGACAAAAGACTCTATGAGGTCAACTAGGGGTTTAAGTTTTAAGGCAAGGAATTTTACCAGAAGGTAAGTAGGACCACCAATGGTATTGACAATGGGCCTCAGGGGGGGCCCTTCTTTGCGAACCTTTGGAAGCCCATAGATCCTTGGAGGGATGGGGCTACTCTCAATTAGCTTATGCCTAATGGAAGCCATAGAGTTACTAGACTTGATGGCAAGAGCCACTGCCCTTGATATCTTTTTCAGGGGATTCTTGGAGAGATTCTTGTAGGTTCCATTATTATAGAGATGATCCAACATCTTATGTCGATAATCCTCCTTGTTAAGGATGATGGTAGCCCCTGCTTTATCGGCTTTTAGAACGACTATATCTTTATTGTGTTTCAAGGATTTGAGGGTCTCAAATTCATCCTTGCTAATGTTGCTTCTAGGGGGCTTAGCCTTCCTAAGGACAACAACACAATCTTTCCTTATAGTGTCCTTAATATTATCGGGTAAGCCCTTAATCCCAAACTCTATGTCGCATATAATGTCTTCTATCATGATCTTTTTAGGGGCTAGGGAAAAATTTAAAACCTTACCCAAAAGATTAAAGATAGAGGGGGGAAAGGAGAGACTAGAGATATTGACCACTTTTTTAGAATGAGAGAAAGGAGGAAGATTATTATTATTACTATTATTTTTATTGCGATTAAAAATACTATTATCACAATTATAATTCATGGTATTACCATAATAAAGGTTATTCTTAATAACTTTATTCTTGTTATTATTAGTAAAAACAATATATTTCTTATTAATAAAGCTATCATAACTATTTTCAATACTTGTACTATTATCATAATTATTATTAATATCATTATTGTTATTATTATTATTATTAATAGTATTAATATATTTCTTACTGTTAGAACTATTAGAATTAGAAAAATCATTGTCATAGCTAATTCCATTATTATTATTATTATTATTATAACCTGAACTAACTTCATTATTATGTTTATTCGCATTATTAAAATCAGTGTAATAATTATCAACTCTATTATTAATACATGAAATATATTTCTTATTCCTTAAACTGTCATTGACATTATGTATATTCGAATATGAAATATCATCATATATGTATGTGTGTGTGTATGTATGTATGTATGTATGTATGTATGCACACACACATATCTCTTAGGAATTTTAAGGCAAGCTGTTAGGGCTTTCCTAGGGCCAATTTGCCATGGATTTCAGTTTGAGTATATGCTTCTCGATGAAATGCCAAGGTTTGACTTCATAAACCTTCTAAACATAAAATCTTACATTAACGATGGTGAAAGCTCCCTAATTATGGTTGATGTCATATTTTCCAAGATCCTTTTTGTCATTAAAACCCTAGTCCCTAGCCAAGCTTCAACTTGAACCTTATGTGAGTATTCCACCTATTCCAATTTTGTTGAATTTCATCATTGAGGGAATCCTTTCTTTGAATTCTACATGTATACATACACCTTATCGTTCCATATCAATAAACACTAACTTATAGTAGTCCTTGGCTAGTATAGGATTAGAATACAAGTGTCCCTTTATAAAGAAGATTTAATCGCATTTAATCTTTAAGGTATATATCCCTAGACCAATCATATCACCTAGAACCATCTAATTGGAATACCCTTATAGGTGAATACAGGAAAGCTTCCATGTGGTGAAATTCGAGTAAATAACACTAGGAATATTATTGAGGTGATAGTCAAAATCCTTCCTCATTGTTTCCATAGAGTCTGGCTATTTCTTTGTGAATCCCCTCATTAGGCCTACTAGATTTTGCGACAACATTTCTAACATTGTTGTCGAATATGGGCTTGGCCAACCTCCTTGTAATCTAAAGTCATTGCTTTCATAAATATTTATGAGAACATTCAAAATCCTATTGAAATAATGAAGCCATGGTTCTTCATTGAGCTTCAAAGTTTTAATGCTTATAGGGTTAAGAAATCATCTCTCAAAGAATTTTGAATTCACCCTCATGATTCCTTATTTCATTGTTATGCAAGATTCAATACAATGGCTCCTTGATATTTGCATGTTAATGATATTCCTAGATATCCAAATCATTATGGTACAAGTTGTTTAACAAATATGCCAAGGTATAATGGTGATCCTTCTTTAGCAGATGATCATGTGGTGAAATTCATGAAGTATGATTTAGAGATAAATATGGTTCATGAGGATTCTCTCATTAGGTTATTCATTAATTCTCTCAGGAAATATAAAAGTGATTAGGTTAAATATTCCTATGAACCGAAGAGCATTCCTTCTATTAATATATTTATTAAATTTTTTCTTAAGTATTGGGGGCCAATGTTTCAAAACTATGAAGATACCCTTCAATATTTGGTCATAGCCATCTAAAAGGAATGAATTTTTTTATTCCTCTGAAGATGTAGAGTAGGAATCTAAAGAAAATCATGGTCACCAAGAAGATAAGACTACCTCTGATTATCAAGTGGAGCATATCAAAGAAAATATTTAAGAAAGGAATGATCAGTTTGTTGATGAAGAAGAATATCTTGAGCAAGAGGAAGAGTTATTTATAGATCATCAAAAGGGATATGTTCTTGAAAAAGGTGATGATATGAGAGTGGAATACAGGGTTAATAAATTGAACCCTACTAAATATGATGCTTTGACATGTGAAATTGAGCCAAGTTGCACCCTTTTCATGGATATTTATTTTGATGGTACGCCTTGTGAAGACCACGAAAAGGGTTATCCCATTAGTTCCGTAGAATTAACGATGATGAGTTTCTATATGTGGAAGAGAGGAAGCGGGATACAAGGGGGCATAATTTTGACAAGGATCCAATATATGATGTTAATGATGATGCTAATGATGAATTTGTCCTACATTGCACTCCATATGGTGATCACGAAGATATAATTATTGACTTGTTTCAGCCATCTTCACCTCTTCCTGATATTATTTCTTCACCACATTTGGATCCCATAGATTTTTAATTTGATGAGCTAACTTTGGTTTACTTTTTGAATTTAAATATTATGACAAGAAGTCAGTTTGTCGAGACCTTTTCTTCCAATCATTTCTCTACTCATGCCACTCACAACTTTTCCCTAGTGATATCAATGAGATTCGTGTGCCTAAGATAGATAATGACCAAGAATTCCAAAATTTGATCATTGATTACACCATATTCAGGCTAAAACAAAGGATTCACGAATGTAGGAAAAAAATTCTTTACTCTTTTCATCCTCTGTTCCTTCTCATGGTGGCAAGGTCGATCCATGGTTCATTCATTTTCCCACCTCTCAGCCTTATGGCTTCGATCCAACATTTGCACATCATGATATAATTGATTGTGATGTTTATGTATTCTATGTTCCTGGGGTCGTAACTTTAGCCTATGATCTTCGTTTGACACACAATAGCCCGTTAGAAAGGTGTATCTAAGGAGTGAAACTTCTAACTTCCAATAGGTCCCAAATAATGTTTTTTATGGCCTAAAAAAGGTGAAAATTTCCAAAATAGGAAAATTGTGTTGTGATCCAATGGAAGAGGTGGGTGGCCATCAATATCCACCTGGATCATTCTTCCATGCTTAGGAATCAATGGCATCCATTACGTTGAGTTCCTCCATGAGATGGGGAAACTTCTGTTGAACTGGGTCCCTAGTGAGACACTTTCCTTGGTGTAGGAGCTAGTTTGCCTTGACTACAAAGGAATCCTCTATTGGTGAGTGTTCTTAATATTTGTGTCCAAGATCTAATTAGTTGTGGACTACTCAATTAAATTTGGGTTGAGCTATGTTGGTGTTAGCTACACTACAATCTTGTATGTGTCCAACACTGGTGGAATGTATGACCAAAGGAATTCTACATTGAACATTAGGTGCAGGCAAAAGAATGGGAGGAGACTTAGATTAAAAGTGTTTTCACCCAAATACTTGGTGATAGTGCAAGGTCCATAGTGGAGTGGTTAAAGATTTCGATGGGCCCCTATAAGGAATTCCTTCTATAGATGCAACCAACCCTTGTCTCCCACTTGAAACTATTGTGGCACTCGGTGCTGATCATGGCATTGGTTATACTTAGTGTTGGATTTTTGTAAGATATCATGGAAATATTAGTGTATGTGTTGAATTTATTAAATAATCATGGTAGCTTTGTCAGATTCAGATTGAACTTGTTCATATTATTCCCAAGTAGTTGCAAGGGGAAGTGCGACATCAATGGGACACAATGGTTGAAATCCTAGGCCCACCTAAAAGAGGTTTTGGCTTGTCGAGCTATGGAGAGCATTGTTGTAACTGTTTTGGACATAGGGAAGAATCTCATCTCATTTTCGTGAATGCTTGGAGCTATACATGTGTAAAATGTGCATGATCATCCTTTTGACAACCTTTATATGCCCACTAGTATCGAGGTGGAAGGAAATTATCTTAGTGAGATTGGTGTTCAATAATAACTAGAGGCTCGACCAAAATGCACCTGGGAACCTATTATCCTAATATGATATGATGTTTTGCGGGATCCAAAAATGTACCCACACCCATTCGAGGAAGAGCTTGGCAGTGGCTTCTATTGTGATACTCTTCTTATAGGTATCCAAAATGGTCATCTTAGAAACATTATCAATGATCCCAAACACAATCATCATTATCATGTTTTGTAAAATCAAGGCTAGACATATAGTCCATTGAGGTGGATTCCCAATGCTAGTGAGGAGTAGGTAGAGGGTTTTATAGGTCCTTTTTCTTAATGGTTGGTTTGGAAATGGTGCACTTAGTGTAGGATATGATATACTTGCAAACATCTCGTCGAAGATTCGGCCAATAAAAATACTTTTATAGAACTACCATTAACTTCTCCACACCAAACTTCCCTTCTACTGGGCTGTAAAGTGCCTCCCAAATTATCTAAGCATGCTTGCTTGAAGGAACACAAAGGTTTCCCATGTAGCAAAAAAATTCATCCTAGAGGTTGAAGTATGAAATTTTCTTGCCTTCCATCAACATGTGGTATCTGGAAGTGAATTTTGGATCATTATTGTATATTTGTGGCCATCTAGAGGTCTTGTTTCCACAAGAGTTGAGAACGGTGGTCAGTGCCACAATTGGGGTCTGACTAAGGCAATCTGTATTGTGATTGGTGCTACCCTTGTATTTAATATTCAAATGTAACTATTGTAGATACATGGACCATTTATGATCGTGGTTTTCTGCAACTTCCATTATGTCTACATAAACTTAAGAGGTCGATGGTCCACATGGATGATTATCTCCTTCTCCATAATATAATGTTTCCATTATTAGTAAGCCTACATGATGGAATACATCTCCTTATCATAGGTTAGGTATCTTCAGGCAATATCAAAGAGTGTCTCACTATTATAGGTCATCATATATCCTTATTGAATGAGGAATGTACCAGTAGAATAGTCGGAGGCATTTGTATTAATCTTAAACGTTTGTTGCAAGTATGGTATGATGAGGACTAGTGAAGTGCAAAGGCAGTGCTCTAATTCATCAAATTTCTTATGTTGTGACTTGGATGAAAAAAACTCTACTTTTGGTCCACCCTAGGTAACTTGACTTAATGGCCAAGCAATATATGAGAACACCAACACAAATATTCAGTAGAAATTAGAATGGCCCAAGAAGTTGTGTGTTTTGTTAGAGTCATCAGGGTCAGCCAATCTCGAATGACTTGGATCTTAGCTGGATCGACATGTTCATCTTTCTCATTAATGAAGTAACCCAGATAATAGACCTTGACTATGCTGAAGGAGCATTTTTCTAAGTTAGCACATAGCTTGTGTTGTCGTAGAGTGTGAAGGACATGTCAAACATGTTGTAAGTGCTCTACTAAACTCTTGCTGAAGATGAGAATATCATCTAGATTTACAACCACAAAAGAGTTGGTGAAAGGATGCAAGATATCATCATTAGTCTCATGAAAATTGTTGGCCATTCGTCAAACCAAAGGGAATCACCAACCCTGTAATCTTCATGGAAAATATTAGAGAAAACCTGCAAAAATCTTATGGAACTTGAAAAATATATGCCAAAAACTACAAGAGATAACCCAATGGAATGAACTTTATTTTATTAATCAAAGATATCACTTGTGGAGTAGAATATAAGTGAGTTGGGTCTTTAATGTCCTCCTTTATGGGAGGGTTCTCTTGTGTCCCTACACTTCAGATAGTTTTTTCTCTCTCTTCTGGTTGCAAGTGGGAAAAAAAAGTTAAAAGGTAGAACTCAATGTTGAGAGCTCAAGAGTTATGGGATTAGAGCGATGATTATGATAGTGATCATGTGTGTGAAGTGACGACAAACCTGTCTACTTATAGTAAAATATTAGGATAGATTTAAATCTAGTCAAATACTAAAATATTATTAGAACAAATCAATATCTAATCGTTATGAGTATTTTAATATATTTAGGAGAGGAAAAGATTAATAAATTAATGGTCAATAATCTTTTTTTGCTTAACTAACTGAAAAAATAATGATTAATTGAGTTAATTAGGAAAAGTGAGTCAAATAATTAATAAAAAAAAGAATTATTATTTATTTCTAGGCGATAAGGTCAAAATAAGCTAGAAATAATTACTAAATAGTTATTTAATAATGATTTCATATGAGAAAAGTGCAATGATTGAGGAATAATAAATAAATAAATAATGATTTATTTAATTATTCTAGGGTGATATGGTCAAAAGGAGTTAGAAATAAATACTGAATAATTATTTCAAGAGAGCAAAGTGAAATGATTAATGAATAATAAATAAATAATGATGGTAGGGGAATCTGGAGAGCGTCTGAAACTTTGCCAATGTCGACTACTGCATGTATTGTCCAGGGTTTGAATCTTGTTGCATCATATCTGGGGCGAGCACCAGTGTGGAGGAGGGAGAATGGTGTGATAGTCAACTACAGATCCCCTTTCCTTGGGAAATTGACATTTTTGAGCTTTGGTTTACGTTGGTCCATGGAAATGAAGGGGAAGAGAAGAATTTCTTCCTCTTCTGCTAGTGTTGTCATGTTTGCCTCTGGCAATGCTGCAGAAGTACAGATAGAGATGCTAGAAGAGGTTCTCTCCGGCGAGTGGCCAGGAAATTTCTCCATGCTTAACTTCAAAGATCTGTCTTCTTACTTGGAGCCTATGATCTTTAAAGAGGAGAGAAAGGGGTTTGTGGAAACCAGAGAAGGAGCAAATATGAAGGCAATGGAGAGGGTTTCTGCAGGTACCTCTTATGCGACTAACTAGTCCCGCGACCAAGGAAACATTGACGATCACAATGCTGGATCTGTCTGCCTACATGCCATCGGCTCTGAGGCCCGAGATAAACTACCCTACATGTATCTTATCCATGAACCAGAGTACGACAGTGCTGCACCTAATAGAGGAAGGCAATATTATCTTTAGATATGTCATCAATCTAACAGATCGAGAATCTAAAAGACCGAACGTACCACAACATGACCAGATTTAGAGGCCTGTATACGCCACAACATCTTTCCACTCTAGATCACAGTCCCAACCTACAGAGAAGGGCAATACATGGGCAGCGCTGACAGGAACCTGGAAATCCCTAATACATTTTCTGACCCTACCAGAATATGCTCTAGATCTAACAAAAATGGAACTCAAACACCAAAAAGGCCTGTCAGGCAAGTAGATCGGCGGTGAACTCCTAGGCTGGATCAGGTTGAAGCTCTACGCAGAAGCAATGGGACAAATAGATCTAACAAATCTAGGCACATGGGTAACAGATTCAGCAACACAGGTGGACACACACCCAAAAGAAGAGGATCTGACACAAATCTTTATTAAAACATTGGGAGGCAAGACCCTTTGCTGGAGGATCTAGGAAGGGAGGAAGATTCAGGAGCTAAAAAGCAAGATCTAGAACCAACTAGGTACCAGCATACCAACAAAATCTAATTTGCTCAGGCCATAGTTTACAGGACAATCTTACACTACAAGATTATGGCATCACCGTAGACACAACCATAATAATTAACTTGCGTCTGAGGGGTGGAAGTGTTGGAAACAACTCAAAAAGCACAGGATCCTTCAAGGAAGTGGTCAAGGGCAAGGAAAAAGTGCATGACAAAACTGCAGCATCAGTCGAGCTTCCAGGACCCTATATTGTAGAACAAAAATCTGAGAACCCTACACTCACCATCGCTCTGCCTGAGGTAACAAACCTGTACATAGATCTTTATTCCAAATCAGTTATATGCAGATTCAATGGGTTTTGGCCAAAATCTGATGTTTTGCACCAATGGATATATGAGGCCTGGTCTCCAGACTGTGAGATATATTTATGCCCCAAGGGTTTTTTCATAGTCAGATTCAGAATAGAACAAGAAAGGGAATATATCCTCAACAAGGGGCCATGGTTCTGGGGCAATGCAGGACTATTTATGACCCCATGGTTCCCAGAATTTGACGCCAACACAATGGTGGTATCAAATATGCCAGTGTGGGTTAGGTTGCACAACCTCCCGTTACATTTTTGGCATCACAATGTATTAATCACCATAGGGAATGTATTGGGAAAATTCCTAAAGACTGATGAGGAAAGAATCTCAAGGGGGATACTCACTTTTGCTAGGATATGTGTTGAGGTAGACCTCAGTGAGGGACTACCAGAAAGCATAAACTTGAATTTCAATAATACACAGTGGACACAACCACTAGATTATGAAAACACAGCTTTCCGATGTCGTGGATGTCTACAAATAGGACACCTCCATAGTGTCTATCCTAAAGCAAAACAAACTCCCAAATGGAACAAGAAGCAACAGAAACAGCCAAAAGGATGGAAATGTACAACCCCCTTGGAGGAAGAAGTAGAAAAAGCAAAAATAATAGCATACAAAGTAGAAGCAGAGGATCAAAAAGACCAGAAGAGCACACTAAAGAAGGAGGAAGACCCCAACAACCAAACATAGCACAAAACACCTCAACTAACAGGAATGGAAATAACGAGCATCAAGTGAACTCATGGATTAGAAGGATCTGATTTTGACAAAGACACTCCCACTGAAAATCAGCTTTCCATTGTAATGACAACTCCCAACACTGGAGGTTGGCGCAAGGTGGAAAAAAAGAAAGGGAGAAAAGAACAGTAGTCAATTTTATTTATTTTTTACTTTTTGTCTTCCTTGCATCCTGTGAAAGTAGGTACAGGCCATATGCATATGCTTTTTAGCATCTACAAAGTGTAATTTTGTCATTATGAATAAAATTATGACTTTTTCCAAGGGAAAAAAAATAATAATAAATAATGATTTATTTAATTATTCCTATGGATGGGTGAAAATATTTTTAATTATTTTCACAAAAATATGAAAATAACATGAAATTAATTAAATGGATTTCTAGGTTATTTTCAAGTCGATAAACAAAAATAATTTAGGAAAAATGGTTCTCTAAATTATTTCCTAAGGTGAAAGTGGGTTTTAATATGTAAACCGCATACCACATGGTGTATTTCGATCATCCTAGTAGAAAATTTCTAGGCAATCACTTTTTGGGTGATAACATACATGCTTGTTGTGTTGACTAAAGGCTTGTGTTAACAATTAAGGAATGTGGTTTCATGTGGGGATGTGGAAAGAATGAAATCCTATAGTTATTTTATAGGCATGAATCATGTTAATTTCTTGTCCTAGGAGACATGTAAAACCCTGGATTAATATGAGTTTGAAATCAGTCTAAATTAGTCTAAATTGCATGAGAATAAGGAAATGGGTGAAATTTTGTTAATAAATCAATCCCTATGTTAAATGAATTGATCAACAGGCCTTTGCGCATAACCAATATGCTCAGGAGAGATGGCCACTTACATGTATATATAAAGAATTTCATAAGTCATGAGTAGGCTAGGCTCAAGTGTTATTAAGCTCAAGAAGGATAGTAGCCAAATCTCTCTCTCTCTCTCTCTCTCTCTCTCGATATATATATATATATATATAATATATATATATATATATATATATATATATATATATATATATATATATCTATATATATATATATATATATATATATATCTATATATATATATATATATATATATATATATATATATATATATATATATTGTACCTGACATGAAAATATAAGTATGATGTTACCTCGGGTTGATGTCATCCCAACAAGACATTGAAGGTTAGGTAAATCATAGTAATTCCTTCTTCTACCCTTAGTATAGGTAAATGGTGGACGAGGGTATTTTACATAGTGGTATCAAAGCAACATGTTCAATACTTGGAC
The DNA here is from genome assembly GCA_031772625.1 of Pinus tabuliformis. Taxonomy (NCBI): domain Eukaryota; kingdom Viridiplantae; phylum Streptophyta; class Pinopsida; order Pinales; family Pinaceae; genus Pinus; species Pinus tabuliformis. The sequence goes on along the minus strand of CM062815.1, from coordinate 706,683,444 downwards.
CTATGGGATAAAGTTTTGGGTATCTGACATTATAATTCCATGCATTAACGTATGCTATAGAGTAATGTAAAAGCATAAGGTTCAATGCTTGGACCTATAGAGATGAGTGGAGCTCAAGATTTGAGTGTATTTATTGAATATGAATGTGGTTGTATGTTGTTTTAACATTTGATTCCTTGTTGATTTCAATGGTGTTTGAATTGTTTTGATAAATGTAATGGCATTGCATGTGCTTGCAATCAGTCATATTGAAGGTTTGGACAACATATTGATGTGACCTTGGATGCTTGTCTTTTATTTACTTGTTGCACGGTTGTGTGTCTAGTTGATTATAGAGTGCATTTTCATACTTGATATGTGCATTTAAATGTTCATATGATATGAAGGGTTTGGGAAATCCTTTTGTTTCTTGTATCTACATAACATTTCTTTATTCTATTCAACATTAGATGTGCATATATGTGTGCTTATTGGGATGTGAGAATCCCACGATCTATATGTTATGTGGCAAAGAGCCTTGGTGAATTGAAGGAATGATAATTTGTGACTCTATTAGAGAGTGATATCTTTTGATTGATTGTGCAAGTGGGTGTTGGTTATAGCATCATGATTGAATATTTATGTGTTGATTGTAGATTGCATGTGTATCCATGATGCATTTCATAAATGTGATAATCATAATCTATAAATATGGCAAATGTTGATGTAATGGGTGGCTTGCCAACTGGCCTCTAGAGATTGAAAATGCCCTGATAGTTGACCTTGGTAAAGAGGTTGAACTTAATGGCTATTATTGGCCTTTTCAATGATATTGATCCTTGAAATTTATAATGTTGTTTCACAAACAAGACAAACCTTTGAAATTTTAAAAGGGTTGATTTTCTCTAAATTTTATAATGGTGGTCTCGGTAAAGAGGTTGATTTTAATTAATGTTGATGGTCTTGGTAAGAAAAATGATTCCTAAAATATGTGATGCCATGTTGGCAAAAATGTTGATACATACATACATGTATTTATGATTTTTCAAACCATGTTCTTGTATATATTTAAATTATGTCCTATCTTGATACATGTGACTGATAAGAATTTTAAAGAGGTGTGAATAGTTGTAGGGTAATGCGCTTGGCTTACCATGGAAATGGGGCAGCTGGTATATTTATTTATATTTTATTAATGCACTAATAATTGAGTGTGTTTGGAAGCACATAAGAAGACTCAGTGGAAGCAATAGGAAAAACATGTCGAGTGGAATTTAGCATGAAAAGTAGAAGGGAAACTCCCCTGAAAAGGAAGAAACCTTCAGGAGATTGAAGGCTAAGTTGAAGAGATGCAAGGTAGAAATTAGGAATCTTGCGAGGAAGTAGAAAGGGTTAGCCAAGTTGAACTTAAAGTTACAAAAATTCCTACAGGACTTGAAACAATGGGCTTTATCCTCAAAAGACGAAAATCATGCTAATAGAAAGAGGCCTCATGATGTTGAGAAGGAAAAGTAACCCATCTCATTTTGGTTATGTGGGGAGAAACACATGAGAAAGGACTACCCCAACAGACCAAAGCCGAAAAATAGGAGTCAATAGTGTGTAATTTCAGACGAGAGGATGGGGTATGCCCTCACAACCTTTGAATTGCATAAATATATATGTATAAATCAAAAGGGTCCCTCGATGGATTTTTTGGGGGATGGGGGTGTTGGAATTTTGAAGTAATGTAAAGATATGTAGAATAGACTTCACTAGAAAATAAAACGCATATATGTAGCTTATATGATGGTAAAAAGCACATTGAATACTGAACTTATGGTAATTGAGTCAATTTTTGGGTGTTGTATGTTTCATACTATTTTCATGAAGGAGTTTATATTTTTATTTGTTATTTATTGTGGGCTATATGCCTGGCCATGTTGTTTTGGTTTGTAATTTTATGATTGTTTTCATGAATTTCTTTTTATTGTTTTCACTCATTTCCTTTTGATTGTTGTCTTTCATCTTTAATACTTTGGGGCCTTGGGAAAATTTGTTGGGTGTGGAAGGAAAGCCATGGAGCTTTGGGGAAGAGCGAATGGGACCCAACAGAAATTTTGACCTAGATGAAGGCCTTACATATAAATAAAATCCATGAAAATTAGAAAAGTTGGAGTGGGGGAAGATGGGCCAAAAAAATGCCATCATTGGAATACATTGGAGTGATGCTCTTGAGTGTGGAAAAAAGCATGAATAAGGGAGTACCAGTGGGTTGGAGATTGTCTGTGTGAACAACAATATCAACAAGTTATAGCTAGAAGTGTTGGTACTAATAGAAAGTTGAAAAGGTAAAGAGAGGAATTCAGATAAAAGAATATATTTCGCCCTTTTGGTAATTGTTATTGAAATTGTATAAAGGAAGTTATATAAAAGACTAATTCTATTTGACATATGCTAATGTGTGTTATTTCCATGAATAAGTGAAAAGTAGTATGACATCTAAGTGGGTTGGTGGGTCATGGGAGTAATGGACAGTGATATGGAAACCATGAAAATGGCACAAAAATAGGTTCTCTTAACCTTGATATTACTTGAAATATACAAATATTTGTTATGAATATGATAAGGATTAATTGAATGTAAGTAAAGTCATTGTGACTGATAGGTTATTATTAGAGTTCACTCTTGTAGAAGAATGATTTTTAAAATTTATCTAATGCATATATGAATGGATTGTTGGGATAACATAACAAAATTACCCAAATAGGTTCCTGACTGTGAGAGGAAGTTTATTGATCAAGGGGGAATTCTTGCTGCCATTTATTTTATCATCATCAGATTATGACACTCATGTTATTTCATGATTATGAAGAGGAAATTTTGAAGGTTATGTTAGTAGATAAAGTGTCGTATGATATGTGGCATGTTGGAACAATTATGGGCAAGTTGAAGGAATCGATTTGCGAGGCACCTAAAATTTTATGTGTTGTGTGTGTGTGTGTGTTTGAGCATATATCATAGGGTCAAGAGGGATTGGCATTGTGGTTGTGAGCAAGGGGCTATGGCAAAGGCCATATATGTCCATATTCAAAATGTTCCAAGAACCTTGGTAAAGGATCACACACACACACACACATATATATACATATATATGTATATATGTATATGTATGTGTGTGTGTATATATATATATATATATACATATACATATGTATATGGGATCTCACACACACACACACACACACACATATATATATATAGATATATATACATATATATATATATATATATATATATATATATATATATATATATATATATATATATATATATATATATATATATATATATATATACATATATATACATATATATGTGTGTGTGTGTGTGTGTATAGGACTAGCAAAGGTCAAAATTGAGCATGGTCTCAAATGGTAGGATAACATTGGCACTAGTGGAGAGGGTTCATGCAACAATGGGCCATAACCATCACATTAAATTACAGTCCTCAACACCTTAAAATGGAGACCACCTGTGCCTAGAACAAAACCCTCGAGGAGTTCATGTCTCGAGGTATTCACGTCATAGAATGGAGAAAATTTCCATTGGTGGCATGGTTCTGGTTGGGCGGAATGATTATGAGGGAACCCTACCTTCTTCATACCTCATGGGAGTTAACCTCCCTATTGTCATCGATCTCTGTAGAACATTTTTCTATGATTGATATGGGGGTGTAGATCCATAGAATGGAACCACAAATAAGGAGCATAGTGAGAAAAATCTAGGTATTTATATATCAAGAAACGAAGAATTTATCAATTGATGACAAAGAACTAGGTTCTATTATGAGGACTTGGTAAGGTGATATTAGAGTGATGCCACCCCAATATGACTTCACCCCAGAGACCTTTTGTGCATTCCCATGGGTTTTAGCTGGGGAAAAATGGTCAAGGTGAGGTGGCAAGCCATGAGGGCATGCCACAACAGCATAATAAAGGTCACAATACCACATGGACCTATCATGGAGTGTGAAATGAATATGAGATAAAGTGCCATGTTGGCACCACATGGGTACCATGTGGTAGAATGTGGTGACATGGCAAGACTTCATTGGCTAAATCTTTAAATAACATATATTTTGATCCGAAAGTCAGATTGAATAAGATTTTATATTGTTGGAAATGTCTCGATGAGATGAATGTAATGTAGATAATTACTTTGGGGTTTGAGGAGTTTGAAAGATGATGAATTTTTAGACCCCATTTCCATAATAGGACATTCGAGATTGGGTCAATCATATTAATGCCTTCTTCTACCCTTAGTATGGTCTAGTGGTGGATGGGTGTATATTACATTAGCCCCTTTGATATAGTCAAGAAGGTCATCAATCTATGGAATCAGGTACCTATTCCAGACTGTGATTTTTTCAGAGCTCAATAATCAATGTAGAGTATGCAACTCCCATCCTTCTTTTGCATGAGTACAATTGGGCTCTTTCAAGGTGAGTAACATGGTCATATGTTCCCATTTTATAGAAACTCTTGAATTTTCCTCTTGATTTCCCCATTATCTAGAAGAAAGTGTCGCTATAATGGCCCATTGAGTAGAGGTGCAATGTGGGTTTAGATCAATGGAATGCTTGACCTGATAGTGCAAAGGTACTCATGTGGGTAAGGAGAAGATGTCTCTATACTCTTCCATGGCCTTATTCTCTTTCCTCTATTGTGTGGAGGAGATGGATGTGGCCATGATCTTCTCCTTACTTTGAGAGTGAATTAGGTAGAAGAAAACTTTCCTAGTCTGGGAGATGATATTACTACATTTCTTAGTAGAGATAAAAGAAATGGAAGTAGGAAGGGGTACCTTTGGTATCTTCTATTTTTTTCTGCCAAAAGAAATAATAATAGTATGAGGTTTAGACAGATACAAAACATGGTGCTTCCATAAGCATGGTTGGCCTAACAAAACAACATAAACTTCAAGGGAGCATAATCACACAATACATCATCCTGTGAAAGGATATATGTTTTAGGGAAGGCAACACTAATGGATAAAGCAGATATCTCACCCCTGGTGGAGCCACCCAATGGTATATATTTGGGGTGTGGTGTTATTGATAGGTGCAACTGCTTAATGAACTCTATTGATATGAGGTTATTTTGACTCTTGTTTTTGACAATTGAACATAGTGGAGCACACTTCACCCACATTTATGATTAAAAAAGATGCTCACCTTCCTTTGAACCTGCGGGCTCACATTATTTGACATTGGTGGTGGCGATAGTGGAACTGGGTTCTGCATCAATGATTTATTTCCCCTTGTCTAATTATTGTTCAAATTAAGAACTTGCGTCTGACTTTGAATCTTTTAGGAAAGCCACTAGTGACTAGTTTGCATGATATTCATTTATGTTATGAGTGGGCATCTGGTGGAACTCGTTCCACTTTCCCCTGCCTTTTTTCATCTTCCCATGACCATTCTTTGTTTGAAGCTTTAATGGGTTGTTATCAGGTGGTCCACCTTGGGTTTGTCCTTTTTTCTACGGTTTTGGGATGTTATTTCCCTGCTTCTGCTATGAAGTATTCTCATATTCAAAGTATCACTTCTTCTATTTAAATTTTTGCTCAATTTTGATAGCGTATTATTATGTTGCGCCAAGTGAGTAGATGTCCAAGAACTCCATTTCTATCTAGATGTATATGTGTATACATCCACGATACTTGAGCACTAGATGTCACTCAGATTCCTTGATACTCAACTTGGTGCACAAGGTATGAAAGACATATGTTAAATCTAGCACTGCTTTATCCTTTTCCTTTCACAATGTGGTCCATCTCATGTATTGGTCTTTATAGCTTCCAATAGGGTAATATTGTTCCTTAATAACAACCCTCAAATAGTCCCAAATTTGTGCTACTGAAAATAGTGTGGATTACTCTATGGGCTTTAAATCACAATAAGTTTCCCACCATTCCTTGACATGGGGGTCGGCCTTAAGGAGTGCAACAATAATATTTTCTCTATCGGAAAAATTATAGACTAAAAAAAATCCTTCTAGCAGATTTAACCATTTGTCTAGAGCATGTTCATCTATCTGGCGTTCAAATACATGAATATCAAAATTAACTTGTACCTTAAATCATGGTACCTCGAAAGTGGTTATTACATGAAGATGTGTTACCTATTGGTATCCGCTGAAGGATATTGGAAAAAATATCCATCATCTTGTTCCTTTGTTGCTCAAGGGTTTCTTTAAGAAACAATTTGATAGGATCTCTTCCTCCCTTGCCTTTCCTTTCCTCCACCGTGGGAGCCCATTAGAGTTGGAAAGGGTGTTCTTGTAAGGGCTCATGCAATTCGAGTCCCAATTCCTTATACCCCGACCTTGATAGGGACATGCATAGAAAACAAAGAAAGGGAAAATTTCTTAGATACCATTGATCTAGGTTTATGAAGGGAATAAAATGAAATAAAAACTTAAAACCAAAACATGGAGATACACAAAACTTGAATTCAATTACTAAATGAAAAATATAAAATATGCATACATGCAGAATAAAATCAAACTGCCTTGAATGGTGATAGCTTATCTTCAAGAAGAGATGCCACAGCTACGTGCATTCTTGAACTATGTTAAAATGAGGATTGAAAGAATTTTTAGCATGAAAAAACAATGAGAAAACATAGACATCCAAAAACATAACCCTAGGAGATGAAGTGCCAAAGGCTTATGGACCTCAATGAGGTAAGTTGGAACATCAACTTTCCGATGTCGTAACATTGGCATTTGATATTCGTTTAGCACATACAATAACCCATTAGAAAGGTCTATCCAAGGAGTACAAATTTGACTATTGATCTAATTCTATGACTTTCTTCAACATGTTTCCCCAAAATACACCATTTAGGGCCTCAAAACAACTCATAAATTTCAAGACTAGAAAAATACCAAAAATAGAAAACTACCAAAATAGGAAAATTATGTTGTGAGCTAGTGGAATAGGTTGGTGGCCACCAATATCGACCTAGATCATACTACATTCCATAATTTCATTGATTTCATCTCCATTCTTTGGGCTTGTGGTCATTGGCTCATTGGGATTAACACCCTTATTATTTTCATCCTTGTGTTTGGGTTAAGAACTTTACCCTCGAAGTTGATGTAGCTAAAATAACATTAAAAACATAAATGGTCATAATCAAAGAAAAAGAAACTATAAAATGAAAAATATGGAAATGACATTAATTAGCACATGGGTAAAATATTAGCATGAGCTCTACTCTCCTCATTAGCCATCACCTAGTTCCTTGAGAGCTTGATGTTCCATGATATAATAAAGGAATTCTTACTTTTCGCAACACCAATGAACAAGAAACTAACTCATCATTAAGGGGTGAATAAAATCTAAATCAATAAAAGCAAACTTGGGCTCATGAGCGATGATACCAATAAAATAATTATAAAAAATAAGTAAAAGGTGCACCAAATGGGTGGAAAAAGGATCCCGAGGAAAGAGGTAACTCATGCCTCCATGAATGCTCCCTCCTTACGTATATATACACTAAAAATGATGGAACTCAATCTTATTGGTGCCATGGTCATGGAATCTTACCCCAAAGTCCTTCCCCTCCATTGCCACTATTATGATAATAACTTATGGATTGAAAGGTTGACCTAGGAATTGTCACCTCCCCTTATGGGCTGAAAACAACAAACATGGTTGAACATCTAATGATCCCTAACACAAGTAATGAGTTATTTTATGGGACATGATTTAGTTAAATATTTGAAGGTGATCTCAGTTTTAAGTGTTATTATGCCCTTGAGCATTAATTACGGTCCACTATGATGAATATATAGTCATTGTCCCTAATTATTAGTGGCTTTCACTTGATCTTGAGATGGTTTTTATAGGTGGTTCTTCACACAACAAGAAAGGCCTTTGAAGGCACATTACATCACCCCACTACACAACATTACCAAGTGATTTTGGACCTTCTAGAGAGAAGTGATGACCTTGTGGATCTAGTGTCACCCCTCCAAAGTAGAGCGTTTGTTACTTTTATGGTTCCATAGGATGATTAACACCCCGAAGTACCCATAGATGCTGAAATGTTTGTTGGCATTATGATGCATGTGTTGTACTTGATGGAAACCCACTTTTAACAGAACAATGCACTTGTATATGGTAACTAGATGAATCTACGTAACTAGATGAATCTACAGGATAGATAACATATGTGACAAAATGCATGGCAATTTTCTTTACAAATGTAACAAAATGCAGGGTAGTTCAAAGGAATCATTTCAGAATTAATATGGCAAATCACATTATAACAAGTCTATTAAGAGGGAAAAAAGTAATGGTACAAAAGAATAGGATGAAAGAACAAAGGACTACATATCAGAATTAAGAAATTGAAGAAAGAGAATGGTTTAAGAAGTATACGTTGGTTCACCTTGTCCAAGTAGCGTATACACATGGGCTCATGAAACAAAAGAAGTGTATATGTATGCACGCACTTTCATAGAAGGAAAAGCATGTATGGGATGAAAAATCAAGGTTTTGGTTTAAGGTTTTGGTCCGAGGTTTTGGTTCAAGGTATTGGTCTGGGGTATTGGTCCGAGGTTTTGGTCTGAGGTATTGATAAAGGCTAAAAATATATAAGGAGAAGAAGATCAAAGCGATAAGAGGAGAAGTAATGACTATCTTATGAAGTGTTAGATCAAAAGAAAATATGCATTTTATGGGTTTCTGATGCTTTGCTCGATCTAGACTAAGTATGCACCTGAGTGTTTGATGATGGATGAAATCTAATGATAGATCATGATCTTAATGACTTATCATTATGTGATATGATAATGGACAGGCTAGATTTGATTACTAACACATGCCTTATCCTTTATATGTGATGATCTGGGTATGTCTAAAATCTGGAATTGCAACAAATTTATAAGTAAGTATTTGCAGATCTATACGCTGGTTTGGCTCTTCCAAGTAGCATATGCAAAAGAAAAACTTGATGTTTAGGGATGACTAATCTAGCATATCAGTATTGTTTTTTTACTGTTGTTTGTCAATGATGTCTTCATTAGATCTAAAAGTAAAGTTGATGGTATAAGGAGATTGAGTCTGGTTGATTGATTGATTAAGAAAGAAGGGTGATCCTTGTTGCTATCTATTTATAAATTTGTAATACAATAATAGATCTTCAAAATGTCACTGGTTGGTATAGTTTGTGGTTTAGAGGTTTATGATTCAATATCTTTAGAGGTATATGTAGGTTGGGCTAAAGGAAGTAGTGTATACACACAGGTTGGCTTCATTGAAGGGGCATATACATTTTGACATATGACTTTTGAGTTTACAGTTGGTTCTGCATGTTGATGCATTGTTCTGGGTTCAGATTTGTGTATTGGTTACAGTGAGCTGTCTGTTCCAATTGATTGGTTGAATTTGATTAAGTTTGAATGAATGGTTGATTCATTTGTGTTAGAGGTTTAGTGATTTTTTGATTCAATATGTCAGAGTTTCAGTGAATTTTTGATTCGGTATGTTAGAGGTTTCATTGATTGATTGATTTAGTCACAGTTATATCATATATTGATGATTGAGTTTCATTGATTAGTTGATGCAAATGTATTTGATGGATGTATTGTAGTGGTGATTGATTTTGAGCTTCAATGTTACTAATGGGTCCAATGTGAAAATTTGATGAAACATGGCCTTCATATTGTGTTGTTATGTACCAAGAGTATCCAGTCTGAAAATTTATGAAACGTGGTCCCTGGAGGATACTGAGGGTTGGAGCTTTTAGTGAGGAAGTCGAAGCTTCCTGCCAATAGTAGATAGTGATTTGATCAAGGGGTTGGAGCTGCCTTCCAGTAGCAGCTAGAGAATGAGTGAAGGTTGTGGCCTTTTGTCGGTCGGCACCTACGTACTAGTAAACATATCGACTAGTACAAAAGCTAGGGGGTTGTAGCTCCCTTCCAGTAGAAGCTGGAGAACAAGAGAAGGTTGTAGCCTTCGGCAGGGGGGTTCCTACGTACTGGTATGAGTTTGCACCATTACAATATTGTAAACAGATTATTCTTTATACTAAAAGAAGAGAGAGACAATAACAATAGGTGGTTCTTCTCCTGCATTGGGTTTCCACCTTAAATCTTGGTGTTCACGTGTGTTGCTTATGTGTGATGGTTTATTCTGTTATTACTACACATGGTTATTATTTAATGTTTAATAAATTATTGATGCACTGATTAAAGATTAACATATGATGAATTAACTGAATCATAATCTCATTGGATATACGTTGGTTGCCTTAAGAACAGTTATGTGCACATGTGAGTTCCCTTCACTGAAGTAGCGTATATGAATCTGATTATGGAAATGAAAAATTTATTGATTTGTAAATACTAATTCACACCCCCCCAGTATTATTTCCAACAATTGGTATCAGAGAAGGTCCTTTGGCATAAGCTTGATCGCTTGAAGGAGATCCATAGAAACAACGGGAAAGAAGCTAAAGAAGAAATCACCTCAAAAGAGGAAGACATCTAAAAGGAACTGTGACAGTGGGAGAGATGATTGGCCATTATGTGGAAGCAACTCTTCAGATTCAAAATCACCTCAGAATGAAGATGAATGAGCAAAAGAATTGTTAGGTACAAATTTGTTGTCATTTGGTGATACATTTCTCTATTCGTTTGAATATAATGAATGTGACAGCGAAACAACTGAATTTTCTCTTATGGGTGAAAGAGAAAGAAATCAAATAGAGGCATAATTTAAAAGGCTCACAGACACAATTATAGATCAAAAATATCTAATTGATAAAAGGAAATGTTCCTACAAAGAAGAAGTTACTAGGTTAAAATCTTAGTTGGAGGAAAGAAAGAAGCAGTACAAAGAAAAGGAAGATCAAAGTCAAAGGCTACAGGATGAAGTGACATCATTGAGAAATGAAGTGAATCAAAAGGACACAACAACTAAGGAGCTTATAGAAAGAACCAGTTACTATGAAGGTGTTGAAGCTATGGTCGTTTCTCTAAAAGAAGATCTCAAAAATTCAAATAAGCGGAATGAAGAAATACTTCAAGAATTTGAAGAAAAAGAAAATGAAGTTCTCGAATTAAGGAAACAAGTGGAAGAAGGAACAAAAGTTGAAGAAATCATGAAGAAGCAGTATCTTGAAAAGGAAGAGAAATATGAGGTTGAGGTAAATATTCTAAAAGGTAAATTAGAAGAAAAGGAGAAACTTTTATGATTTCAAGATAGTACTAAGATTTTGGATGATATTCTTGGTAGTCAAAGGTCTTCTACCATCAAATCTGGTCTTGGTTTTCATGAAACTATTAAAAGTGAATCTAGCTCACAAACTGAAGTAAGGAACTCTAGTGAAAAATCTGAAATGCTCAACAAGAATATAAGAGGTCAACCCCATCAACAACCAAAGAAAGAAACACTTCAAAGAAAACCATTTACTCGTAACTATGGAAGTGATGATCGGTTATTTCCTATGGTGAATAACGTTGAATGTTTTATATGTCATAATTTTGGACATGTTGCATCCAGATGAAGAAGTAGAATGGTTCAAGCTAATAACCGTCAGACCGAAATATCATCAACTTCCAGGTACTTTAAGGGATATTGCTTTTCTTGCAATATATTTGCTCACAAAGCCATTGATTGCTATAGAGGGAATATGAAACAAATAAGATGTTGTTCTTGTAACAACTTTGGTCATATAGAAAAAAAATGCAAGAGAAAATTTCGGCCAACATACCAAAAGGAGAAAACATCATCACACTTGAAGGTATGGAAGAAGAATGAATCATAGTCAAAAAAATGTGGCATAGCTCAGTATACAGATAGAATAGACTCAGGAGGAACTAAAAGTATGAAATTTTAGTTTTCTAATTCTCATACGCAGGTATCATGAAGACAAGTCACGTATATATGTGAGTTAGAAGTTGCACAGTGGTGTATATGTTGGTTTGATGTAAAAGTAGTACGAGAGACTCATGAAAAGGGGTATGATATGGTTCAATTAATTATCGATTATCCTTTATGTTCTCATTGATGATGATTACAGTTTGTTGATGATATGTAGAAGTGATTTTGACCCTCATAAGTTGTTGATGACTTGATGTATAACTAGTTGATGATGATGCCTTGATGATCCTTTCTGATATATGCAATGATTAGATATGACAGTGAATAGGTGGTATAGGTTCAGGGGGAGAATATACTATGCTTCTAATAATGCATTGTTGGCATTATGTTTAGAAGTCTTTGGTACCTAATGATTCTCATCAATTTTGATGATGCTTATGTTGCTAAAGTGCTTATATGAAACATCATGCTACGCTGTGGTGATAAGTTTCCTATGATAAAGTCTCAAATGATACTTGTATCGCTTGGGGTTACATAGTTGTTATTCAGATCAAATTTATGGATGTTTGTGGATGACTATTTTGATGATGCATATAGTACATATGGATCTTCATAAGGACAAAGAAAACAACAAAGCTTGAGTACACAACTTCATGATGATAAGAGTCACTCATTTATTTTATGTTGATGTCATCATGCCTTCAAAGATGCATAAAATTCATATAGTTCAGTTATGGATGAGGGTTCCTATAGTTCTTGGCTCTCACATGGTTGAGGATTGTTGTTGTTGATAGTATCAAGAAAGATTGACAAATTACTATGAGCTCATGGTTTGCTAGATACATATTGGTATCTCTTTGATGGATACATATTAGGCTGGATACATGGATGATTACTTAAGTTGCATATTGGCAAAAATGTTGGTTGGCCAAGAGAATGGTGATATTGCAAGTTTCATGAAGACATATCTATTTGGAGACATGGCTTACTTAGTCACATAATGATGATGACTTCTTACTTTATGATGATAGGTTTGATACTCACATATGTTGATTATCATGGTTGATGCTTATCAGATGTGGGATGTTTCCTAGTGATGATACATGGTTGATATATTGAGGGTTCTTGTGGAAAAATCATGCAGTTCTTGATGATGATGTTATGATCATAGATGATGACTATGGTGTTTTCACATACATATGATATGATGTGAATGATTTTGTGTTACTACTTGGAGATATGACATATTCTTAGTTGATTCATGGAAGGTTATGATAAGGCTCTTTCTACTAAGGAAACAGAGCAAGTTGATCTTGATGAGATCAAGAGGATAAGTTGTTATCTATATGCGACATACTTTGTCACAGGTTGATTGGAACTGATGATGGACATATACATGTTTCTGGTCTGGATGTTTCTGATAGATGCTTATGGTGCAAATCATATATGGTGTATGATAGTTGTTGATGACTATCATGGTCTTGTTTAGATATTTTTTATAAATGTCATGTATATCATTTGAAGTAAAGGTCATATAAAGGCCCATGATGTAATAATATGTCTTTGTCTGTCATAATCTTTTAATGAGTCCTTTTTGGTCATATGATGTAATTTGTACCCCCACTATGCAAGGGAAGGATGATGAAATAATTGCTATATTTCAGTCATATATAAACAATTTGGTATATCCCCACTTGGTTGGGTAGATGAGTCAAATTTGGTATATCCCCACTTGGTTGGGAGATTGATTTATGTATGAGTCATTGGTGATAGGAATCTCATACTCACATAGTTGAGTTATAGGGTCATGTTATTATTTTGAAAAATATTTTTGCAGACTTTACATGTGCTCAGGGGAGCATGGACGGTTTGGTGCATCTCAGCATGTACAAAGGGGGAGTTTAATCATAGAATTCATCTTGTGCCTAGGGGGAGCATGATAAATGTTCATATTCAGTTGTTTAGATATGGAAGTCTTCATTTTTGGTCAGCCCTTTTTCCCTTGATCTCAAAAGGAGAGAATATCTTGGTCTTCCCTTTGCCCTTGATGTCGAAGGGGGAGAGTATCTTGGTGTTGCTTGATACATCTAACAGGTTCTACAGCTTGAAGTAATCAACACTAATATGGTTTCCATCAAATCCAAAGGGGGAGATTGTTGGCATTATGATGCATGTGTTGTACTTGATGGCAACCCACTTGTAGCAGAATAACTCACTTGTATATGATAACTAGATGAATCTACAAGAGAGATATCAAATGTGACAAAATGCATGGAAATTGTGTTTACAGATGTGACAAAATGCAAGGCTATTCAAAGGAATCATTTTAGAAGTAATATGGAAAATCGCATTATAACATGTCTATTCAGAGGGAACAAATATTATGAAACCAGCTCACAAGAATATATAAAAGAAAGAAAAACGCCTTAGAATTCAGCCTCTTCAGGGGGAAACCTCCTTTACATTGCACAAATGAACAATTCTTGGATGATACAAATGACAGTACCTCCTTTCTATATATAGGAGTCTAAGGGGTCATAATATAATTAAAGTCGGCATAACAATAATAATGTAAGGGCATAACAATAACAATAGTGGGATTCAATGGGACAGAATAGTAACAATATGGGGAGTACATGGGCACAACAATATAATAAGGGGTTACACTAGTAGTATAGGGACCTAACTGTTATAGACATTTTTGTGCCTCACAGCATGGAGCATGAAATGTCGATAATTACAGGGATCCAAAGTCCCTAAACATGTTGTTCTTACCCCTAGAGGAACAAGGTCAGCAAACCACAGCACTTCCTATCAGTTCTCCACCTGAAAACACTCAAAAACAGGCTATTTTTGGATCATGTCAGCTGCTCCACTGAGCATCTGCGCTGAATGTCAACTGCTCCTCCTTGTACCTGCGCTGAAAGTCAACTCCAATGAAGGCTACCTGCGCTGGGCGAGATTGGCCAAGTGGCACAGTCATTCTGCAAGGTGTCAATTGCCCAGGAAGCTTCCAAACTGACACTTGGTTCAAGGGATTCGCCCTGTGATGAGTAAGAGGTACTTGATCTCCATGTGTAAGCAAGGATCTCCAAGTGGACTCAAGAACTGAAGTTTAACTGAAGAAGGAGAGGACACAAGGCAGCTTTATGTCAGTCTCAAGCTGACTCATCCTTTCTTCTTCTATCTTATATATAGAGCTCTTCTATGAGGTCTAAAGGGGCTGGAATTTTGTGCAAAGCAAGGAAGTGCTGTTGGTTTACAGTTAGAGCTATTGGGTGATTGCTTTTATAGAGGTGAAGAGGAGATTTCTTGCTGCTGGGGAGGTGCTGCTGGATTGGAGCCAATGATGGTTGTAACCTTCTCAGAACCTTTTACTTCTATCAATAAAGCTTTGAATGTTCTCCTATATACTTGTATTGCATTGATGTATTGTATTTACTTGTATATCTGATTCACTCTAATCCATGCATCAGTTATGAGTACATGTTTCTTGTAGTTTCCCTCTCTTGTTTGTGCAGGATCTTTGTGTAGCTGGGCCGGCAAGGGAACAAGGAGCTGGGAGCAAGAGACGAAGAGAGAAGACAAGATCGACAAAAGCGAAGGATATCGGTTGGTCAATCTTTTCTTCCTTCTCTGTACTTTCATAAAGGAAAATATCAAAGCTTTACTTTCAGTTGTTGCTAAGGAACTATCGCCCTTAGAGTAGGGATAGGGTCATTCCGAGTCGGATACTTTTCCCCACAACAAACTGGCGACTCCGCTGGGGAGCCTAGTATCTTGTTGGTGTTTGTAGTATCTTTGCTATTCATTTCCTGAACAAAAGAGTACCAAATCGAAAAGCTTTTGACTATATCAAAAGCGAAGTAGAGGGGCTGCTACTCTTGCTCATTTACTGAGCAGATTCATGATTTGAATAGCTGATCTACAAAAGACTCTTGTACTCTTTGTGATAGCTTTTCATCCTCTTGATCATCCCTTAGCTTGTACTTGACCTATAGCTTTTTATTTCAGCAAAAACAGTGAATTTTTGAGCTTTTTATGACCCGGAAATCCTTGTAAACGCAACTCTCGTGTCTCAGTGCAGGCTGTCCAAAGGCAGTCTGCATTTCAGCGCAGGTACTCCCTTCGGGAACTGCGCTGAGAGTCAGTTTGACAGACCAGAGCCTGCGCTGAACCAGTTAGCCAATGTCTTGCTGAGGTTTCCTACTGAGTCTTAGCCCTGTTTTCACTGTTATTTTGCTGCTGATTGCTTGTCATTTGTACTTGCTGTAAACCAACTTTCCTTGACATAATTCCCCTTTTTGTATTTTAGTTGATCAAGTAATCCGCAACCGTGGAGGAAAGTCAATTAAAACTCCGTCATTCGAGGAGACTCGCGAGTCAACCGTCTTTGTCTCCGGAATCGAGAGTAGTACGGACGAAGCGAACTCGCTTGACCGGGTCAAAATCTCCCATTAAAGTTAGAACAACAGTTCCGACAACATCTGAGATTCTGGTCACTCCTAATATTTCTGGAATCCCTGCCTCTATTGAAGAAGTTCAACAGCAACAGAGGGACAGTTGTACTGATCCTAGTCTGAGGACAAGTACTTGCATAACTGAACCAGTTCCATCTGAAACCGGTCCACAGAGTCTTGTTGCTCAAACAACTGTCGCTGTCGAAGCAACCCCTTCTTCGGCACCAGAAATCTTTTACGGACCTGACGGTCTTCCTCTTCCTCCTGGTCTGATTGCAATAGAGGAAATCGTAGAGGACCAGCAAGCAAATACTCCAACTCATTTTGGAGTAGGCGCCACTCTTTTTCCTTCTGCATCAGAAGTTTGTCCATCGCCACTTGAAGTTCCTGTAGAATCGTTAGGCAGTTTATTGGATAGACTTAAAATGTCTGAACAACCGTCGACATCTAGGACTGTGCCAAATGACACAGCGACAGCAGAATCTCCTGCTGTCACTCCAACGATGTTTGCCGGCATACCAGCTGTCCCGATTAGCTCTCATCAGCTAGAAGGAGTCCACCCAGGGACTATTACGACAACTTGGTCTGTTCCAGTTTGTTCTTCCGGTATAATACCCGGTAATTCTTATGTTGAAACTAGACAAATTGATCCCTTTGGAAATCAGTTTGGGCAATCCAGTCCTCAAAGACAATCTATACCCTTGAGCTCCGGATTGTTACCGTATGGGGGGCAATATGCCCTTTCATTTCCCCTTCCGGGGGGATACCCATACGGCAGTTTTCAACAACATTCAGGTTTGACTGAAGTAACGACGAGTGGTTGGGTACCTATGTTACCCCAACAACCGAGAGTTGTATATTCAATGCAACAGTGTGTACCTATGTCTAGTATCCCGACGACGCCAGCAATTGTAACCGTGTCGCAAGTTCAATCGATGCCTGTTGTATGTCAACCCCAATTTGGAATGCAACAGCCCATTGAACCTGCAACACAACCACAATCGCCAACTGCCGGGACGACACAGACACAAACGGGAACCGTAACCCCGCATCTTGGTCCGTCGGTTAGTATCGCACAGCAAAACATGGCTTCGCAACCATGGATGGTGCAATACCAACAACCTCAGTTTCAACAGGTGTACCAGGGATCTGAACAACAGATCTTTGCGAATAGTGGGCAACCCTATATTCAGAACGGGTTAAATCAACCACTTTACAGTGGCCAAGCCCACCAGCCATATCAGTCATATCAACATCAGTTGCATTATGCTGGTATGCAAAGGCCTACTGCTCAGACGATTCCATCGTATCCTGGGTACGCCTCGCCAAACCTGAATCAGCAGTTGCCATTCGTGGCAACTCTAGAATTACCAGATTTACATCGATTGACGAACGATCCAATCGCCTATGCCCATTGGTGGCCAGCGATTCCTCACAAACTTCCTTCGGACATTCCTAAATTCAATGGAAATCCTGGCGAAGACCCGTCGAATCATGTGATGACATTCCATCTATGGTGTTCGTCGAATACCTTGAATGATGATTCGATAAGGCTTCGCCTTTTCCAGAGGACATTGACTGGTCCGGCAGCTAAATGGTATATTGAATTACCTAGAGCCTCTTTCGACAATTTTAGTTCCCTAGCCACGACTTTCTTAACACACTTTCAGTTACCTATAAGGTACGAAACTGGAACAGAGATCTTGACCAATTTCAAGCAGACAACGGCCACACATATATCAGATCATATACATGAGTGGCGTCGTCGTCGCAGAATGGTAAAGACCTATGTTCCAGATCAGCTATTAGCTGAGTGGTTTATAAAGTCGCTTCTTCCTGCTATAACAGAAGATGTGGCCAAGGGAGGCGTCGTAACAGAGGAGCAGGTTATTGCTCGTGCTCAATTTTTGGACTTAGTATATACTCAGTCGGGCACGCTCTATGATAAGATACCTGACGCCCCCAGACCGGAATTTTCAATCCCTCCTCCTCCCGGATCGAATAGTGACTCTCATGCCGGTGATGGCGTGATTGGAACTGCAAACGCTAAGTCGACAAGGGATTCAAATAAGAAAGCCCGTAAGACTTCGAATCAAAAAGCAAATCAAGAGATTCTTGCTTCAGAGGTAAATGCTGTATCTACGGATAAAGGCAAAAACTCCAATCAACCAGGAAGCAAGAAGAAACAAAACAAAGGGAAGAAGAAGAAACAGGGTGAGTCATCCCCTCAGAAAACTTCTTCAGGATCTCCCGGAAAGAGGAAACCACCCCCGTCAGGGTGTCAGATATGTGAAGAGGATCATTGGACGAGAGATTGTCCATTCAAAGCTGAGCTTAAAAGATTCGTAAAGAATTCGCAAACCCCAGCTGTTTTAAATGATCCGTTTCCAAATCCATGTCAAAATCTGGTTGATAGTAGGGATGCTTCTAGATGCGAAGTACTAATGTTGTCGACTTCTAAGCAACAAGACGATGCTTTGATTTCGACAAGAAGAAAAGATTGCGGGGATCCGCAGTCATCGAACAGCAAAGGAAAAGATCAACCAAGCAGTTCGACGACAACTTCGGCAGAAGTTGTGCAACCTCGCATCATGGGAAGCATTCCAATAATCCATGGGAACAATTGTTCTCTCCAAAATATCGGATTCATCTTCCTAAAGAACCCTCCATTGATGGGTACTTTCGCCTTACCGCCTCCAAGTAATCTGGCAGAAATGGCTACAGTGGAGTATGAAACTTTCTGTTTCTAATGGATCTAAAGTTTCGAGGATAGTTCCTATCTCAGGTCAACCTCGTTAAAAAATGAAATAAGGATAGTTCTTTACCGTGTCAACCTTGTTAAAAAATGAAATGACCCTATGAAGACTAGGGGGCATGTGCCTCGGTTGCATTATTATACTGGGGGCATATCGAGCAGTTTTAGCACATAGTTCATGCTCGTTAAAAAATAAACGCAAGATCCGAGCAGTTTTAGCGCATAGTTCATGCTCGTTAAAAAATAAACATAAGTTTATGAGCAGGCTTTCCTTTAGAGTTCAAGCTCATTCAGAAAAAATGAACCGGTAAGTACCCTTTTGAGATCGTAAATTCATCAGCCATAAAAGCCTTGGTCGTGTTTGTGCACCGTCACCTCCACCGTCATTTGGCCGATCATTCACTTCCATTTGTGTGTTTACCCATTTTGAGGAACATCTGCGAAGAGTGATTTCACCTAGCCATCCTTGTGACACTGCCGTGATTGGAAAATTCCAACTTGTACCTGGAATCAGTTGCTATCCCTGTTCATCACTCGTTCCTCAAAAGACGAGTCCTCTTTGAGCTCTTTTCAGACTCGTAAAATATGAAAAGTTTGCCGAGTTTTGGCCTTCCAGCTCGTTAAAGGGACCAGAAGAGCTATCCCTCTTTTAGACTTTAATCTTTTTGGACCTGAGGGATTATTACACAAAAAGATCGAGCGCTTGTCTTGTTCGGCTCGTTAAAAATACCGAACACCCATCCCTTCTGTATTGTTTTATACTTTTTCGGACTTAAGGGATTAGATGACGAAAAAGGAGTTATGGAGTTAACTTTCTGTACCTTTTCAGACTCTCTAAAAATGAAAAGGACCGAGTTTTCCTTGTCGTTAGACTCGTTAAAATGATTAAATAGCGACAAACTTGTCTTTAGACGAGAACGAGTTTCCCTATCGCTAAGCTCGTTAAATCATAGCGATGGGCTTGCCCGAAGGGCAGGTTATAGAACAAGCATATGTTATCCTCCTCAAGCTTGACAAAAATAAAGAGGTACTGGTCAGAAATGACTGGGGAAAAATTGGGAGAACATCAAAGCTTAATGGTAGCAAGTCGCTCTTGAACATGACACTTTTCTTCCGTACCACATCGGGTTGGGTTGTTTCATTCACCGGTCTCATCACCATGGTCTTCGCCAAACCATCCACATTTTGGGGTAATGCTACCAATCCATCGCATCAGTGTCGTTATATGTTCAAGAGAGGTCATTCTGAAAGTGTCAACTGTGTCCCATCCACTGCCATACATTATCCTTCATCCATTCATGATCGCCACCCTGAATCATGTGTCACAGTTTGTTTTCACCTCCACTAAAATCATTAGCTCCGTTCCGTGTCATTGATGTGGGATTCATTAAGGCCCTCCTTTGACAGATCGCTTCTTGTCGACTTCAGCTCATTATCCAAGAAGTTGATCTAGGAACAACCCCATCAGTACTTTGAAGCTTGCATGCCTCAATGGCAAGTTTCTCACTTCCGGCGACAGGTATACATCAATGACCTCCGACCAGAAGATTTTGCGTGGCGTTCGACGCCAAGTCCTTTATTCACGCCACGTGAATTGTACTGCAGTACCTTGAGGGTCATTATCATTATCAGTGATTCCTCTCGCGCTTGTTAACGGTTTTCATCATTGACCGGTAATCAAGCGATGTCTTTCCATGTTCGACTTCAGTGAAATTCTCACATGGATCGACTTGTACTTAGAGTGAAGATCGAACGAGTTTGAAGACCCCGGATCTAGTTTCATCCATCCGGGCTGCGATACATATTTAGGAAATATAAAAGCATTTGTCATGTACATCATTGCAGCAGATGATCATCCTACTCAAAGGATGATAATTTCAGCAGAGAATTATCAGTCTACCATCAGACGATCGTCTGTTCTATGTACCAAAATGTATTTATAAAGCTGAGCATGGGAATGCCCGCCTCAGCTAGATCATGAAAACAGAATGAAAAATAATGTATTGTATTGTATTGTATTACAGGGCACCTCTCAGCACTTGAATGAACTTCGGACCCTCTGGATAAAGCATTTCACCCGATAAACGGCCTCATACTTTAGGGGGCAACTGTTATAGACATTTTTGTGCCTCACAGCATGGAGCATGAAATGTCGATAATTACAGGGATCCAAAGTCCCTAAACATGTTGTTCTTACCCCTAGAGGAACAAGGTCAGCAAACCACAGCACTTCCTATCAGTTCTCCACCTGAAAACACTCAAAAACAGGCTATTTTTGGATCATGTCAGCTGCTCCACTGAGCATCTGCGCTGAATGTCAACTGCTCCTCCTTGTACCTGCGCTGAAAGTCAACTCCAATGAAGGCTACCTGCGCTGGGTGAGATTGGCCAAGTGGCACAGTCATTCTGCAAGGTGTCAATTGCCCAGGAAGCTTCCAAACTGACACTTGGTTCAAGGGATTCGCCCTGTGATGAGTAAGAGGTACTTGATCTCCATGTGTAAGCAAGGATCTCCAAGTGGACTCAAGAACTGAAGTTTAACTGAAGAAGGAGAGGACACAAGGCAGCTTTATGTCAGTCTCAAGCTGACTCATCCTTTCTTCTTCTATCCTATATATAGAGCTCTTCTATGAGGTCTAAAGGGGCTGGAATTTTGTGCAAAGCAAGGAAGTGCTGTTGGTTTACAGTTAGAGCTATTGGGTGATTGCTTTTATAGAGGTGAAGAGGAGATTTCTTGCTGCTAGGAAGGTGCTGCTGGATTGGAGCCAATGATGGTTGTAACCTTCTCAGAACCTTTTACTTCTATCAATAAAGCTTTGAATGTTCTCCTATATACTTGTATTGCATTGATGTATTGTATTTACTTGTATATCTGATTCACTCTAATCCATGCATCAGTTATGAGTACATGTTTCTTGTAGTTTCCCTCTCTTGTTTGTGCAGGATCTTTGTGTAGCTGGGCCGGCAAGGGAACAAGGAGCTGGGAGCAAGAGACGAAGAGAGAAGACAAGATCGACAAAAGCGAAGGATATCGGTTGGTCAATCTTTTCTTCCTTCTCTGTACTTTCATAAAGGAAAATATCAAAGCTTTACTTTCAGTTGTTGCTAAGGAACTATCGCCCTTAGAGTAGGGATAGGGTCATTCCGAGTCGGATACTTTTCCCCACAACACTAACATGCCCCTCTCCTTCAAAAAGTGTTGTCCTCAATGCTTGAGTAGTTCTGGATGCTTCTGTATAAAATTATCTTCCTCCCATGTGGAATCTTCAACAAGTAAGTTCTTCCACTTGATGAGATACTCTGAAATTGATCGATTTTGTAGTTGTCGATTTCTTGTTTCTGTGACTGCTTTGGGTTGCAATATGATTTTTTCTTCGTCAAGTTCTGGCAATATTGTTTGAACTGGGATCTTCTGCAACTTTTGAATGAGTGCCCACACTTCTTCGTCATTGTTCCATTCATCCTTTGCTTTGTTTATCCAGTCTATTTGGATAATAGAAATGGCACAAAAAATGCTTCCACATCCTCATCCTTTCTTGAGAGTTCATTTGCAACAACATTTTTCTCCCCCTTTTTGTAGATGATTTCAAAGTCATAACCCAACATCTTTGTGACCCATTTTTTCTGTTCTTCTAAAGATAATATTTGTTCTAAAAAGTATTTAAGACTATCATGATCCATTTTTACCTTGAAGTGTCTTCCCGTTATGTAAGGTTGCCATTTCTTAAGTGCATGTAGTATTGCAAACATTTCCTTCTCATAAATAGCTTGCTTGAGATGTAGCCGTAAAAATACCCAATCACTTACATCAAAACTTCTTTCACTACGATGTTGATCTGACTGTTGTTTCATTCGTTTCTTCATCAAAGTGGCATTATCCTTTAAAAGTTGGAGAACTTGTTGTTGATGCTCGATGTGATATTTCACTACTTGAATCTTTTTCTTCTTGATATGTCCTTCTATCTTGAGAGTTTGAGGAGTGGTAATTTCTTCCAATGCATTACAAGATATGGTCGGATTCATTTGTTCTTTCTCAATGGTTGGTTCCCAATGTATATCATCTTCTTTTGATGTTTCTTGACCCTTTCCTTCCTCCTCTTCATAATCTATATAAAATAATTTCTTCTCAGCACACTTATGACCTTTAGTGTATTTTCTATCACAATTGTAACAAAGCCATTTTGCTCTTTTTTCTTCCAATTGTTGTGGTGTCAACCTTGTAGGTTGTGGAAGTCTAGGGGAAACAATACTTCCATCTTTATATTTGTGAGGGGTAGACTTCCTTGTTGCCATAATTTTTCTTTCCACTTTTTTTGCCAACATGTATGCCTTCTCCAATGAATCAGGTTTCGAAAGGCGAACCTCATGTTGGATTTTATCTTTTAAAGACCTATGAAGACATCAATCATCTACTTCTTTGGAATATCATTTACCATTATATTTAATTTTTGAAAGCCCTCAATGTGCTCTTCCATCGAACCCTTTTGTTTGAGATTTATCAATTGGCGAAAGAAGGTGTTTCTCTTTGTATCCTTATAATGTGCTATCATTTCCTCTGTGAAAATTGACTACATGACAAGTGGTTTATGAGAACAAAGCCCTTCATACCATAAAAATTGATTTGGTTCTAAATATAAAGATGTAATATGTACCTTTTGTAATAGTTGCACCTCATGTAGATCAAAATATTGCTCCATCTATAGTATCCAATTTACTAGATCTTTGCCATCAAACTTCCTCATATCACTTTTCTAGATTTTGGGAGATCGATATTGAAATGAATTTAACTCTCTAAATTTGGATCTTTAAGTTCTAAAATATCAGCTTGTGATAGCCCTCTGAGTCCTATTTCTAACCCCGCGAGTCTGATCTCAATTGGATTCCCGAAGAAAGAGTTATGACCAATCTCCCATGATGACCTAATTATAGACTAGTTCAGTAGAGCGAACTTGTACGATGTGTCACGTGTCACTGTTTTGACCTTAGGTTCTCCAACTGATACCCAACAAACTATAGTCCATCTTATTTTTGTCACTTTTTATGAAATTTAATTAGATGCTCCAAGAGAGAGTTATGATGATTTTCCCAAGGTCACCTATTTGGGATGTAATTTGGGGGCCTGTAGAAACCCTAAATGTCTTGGACCGTATCTTTGAAAATATAGTGAAGAAAAATCTGAAATTTGTACTCGCACTTCACAAAGATTTCATATCAAATGGGTTTTCTTTTATCTTTTGAAACATCATAGAAAAGAAGTTATATATAAAATTCCACGAAGACTTGTTTGGAGTAGTGAAACCCTAGAATCCAAAGCTCTGATACCAAATGTTATGAAACCATCTCACAAAAGGATAGAAAAGAAAGATCAACACCTTAGAATTCAGCCTCTTCGAGGGGGAAACCTCCTTTACATTACACAAATGAACAATTCTTGGATGATACAAATGAAAATACCTCCTTTCTATATATAGGAATCTAAGGGGTCATAATATAATCAGAGTTGACATAACAATAATAATGTAAGGGCACAACAATAACAATAGTGGGCTTCAATGGGACACAATAGTAACAATATGGGGACTACATGGGCACAAGAATATAATAAGGGGGTTGCACTAATAACAATAAGGGGTTACACTAGTAGTATAGGGACCTAACAACAAAGCAATGGTATAGGATGAAGAAACAAAGGACTACAGATCAGAACCAAGAAATTGAAGAAAGAGAATGGTTTAAGAAGTATACACTCATTCACATTGTCCAAGTAGTGTATACACGTAGGCTCACGAAACAGAAGAAGCGTATACATATGAATTCACTTTCATAGAAGGAAAAGCACGTATGGGATGGAAAATCAAGGTATTGGTCCAAGGTTTTGGTTCGAGGTATTGGTTCGAGGTTTTGGTCCTAGGTATTGGTCTGAGGTTTTGGTTCAAGGTTTTGGTCCGAGGTATTGGTCTGAGGTTTTGCTTCGAGTTATTGAGAAAGGCTAAAACTATATAAGGAGGAGAATATCAAAGTTATAAGAGGAGAAGTAATGAATATCTTATGAAGTTTTAGATCAAAAGAAAATATGCATGTTATGGGTTTCTGATGCTTTTCTTCATCTAGACTAGGTATGCACCTGGGTGCTTGATGGTGGATGAGATCTAATGATGGATCAGGATCATAATGACTTATCATTATGTGATCTGATAATGGATAGGCTAGATCTTATTGCTAACACACATTTTATCCTTTATATGTGATGATCTGGGTATGTCTGAAGTCTGGAATTGCAGTGAAGTTATAAGTAAGTATTTGCAGATCTATACACTAGTTTGCTTTGGTGAAGGTGCGTATACACGTTGGTTTGGCTCTTGCAAGTAGCCTATGCAAAAGAAAATCTTGATGTTCAGGGATGACTGATCTATCAGATCAGTGCTGCTATTTTACTATTGTTTTTCAATGATGTCTTCATTAGATCTAAAGTAAAGTTGATTGTATAAGGAGATTGATTCTGGTTGATTGATTGATTGAGAAATAAGGGCGATCCTTGTTTCTATATGTTTATAACTCTGTATGTTAGGTCCCTATAATACTAGTGATTACCCCATTACTATTGTAGTTGTATCCCTTATTAATATTGTTTTGCCCCTATTGTCCCCATATTGTTATTACTATGCCCCATAGAATCCCTCTATTGTTATTTTTGTGCCTTTATATTATTATTGTTAGGTCGGCTGGGTTATATTGTGACTCCTTAGACTCCTATATATAGAAAGGAGGTTTTGTCATTTGAATCATCAAAGAATCATTCATTTGTGTAATGTAAAGGAGGTTGTCCCCTTGAAGAGGCTGAATTCCAAGGCATTGATCTATCTTTTCTATCTTTTTGTGAGTTGGTTTCATAACATTTGGTATTAGAGCTTTGGATTCTAGGGTTTCGCTACTCCAAATAGGTCACTGTGGCATTTTTGTTATAACCTTTTTTCTGCAATGTTTCAGAAGCCAAAAAAAAAACCATTTGAGATGAATTTGCACGGAACCTCGGATCCAAATTTTAGAGCTTTTCGCGCTATATTTGCGGAGATATGATCTGAGGAAGTTGGTCTTTTTGCAAACTCCTGAATTACATTCTAAACAGGTGACCTGGGGAAAATCATCATAATTTTCTCTCTGAGCATCGGATTGAAATTTCATGAGAAGGTACAGAAAGAGGACATACTGTAGTTTCTTATATATATTTTTCAGAGCCAAAGGTCGAAACAGGGACACGTGGCATGTCGTACAAGTTTTCTCTTCTGAACTAGTCTATAATCAGGTCACTGTGGGAGATTTGGCATAACTCTTCCCTGGAGAATCCAATTGGGATCAAACTGGTGGCATTGGAAAGAGGACACAGAGGGATACTATAGATCACAATTTCAGAACTAGATGATCCGAAATTACAGAGATACATCAGAGGTAATATCAAGCTCCTACAAAGTGAAAAAAGGTGTGTAGATTTTTTTAAAATTTTTTCTTAAGCTTGGCTTGAAAAATTATTTTGAAGGAATTCAAAGGGTATAGTAGAGCATTATTATCGGTAACTGATGCCCCGAGGAAAGAAAATGCAAACACCTAGTAAGCAACCTGAAAGCTCTAGCATGACTTATGAAGAAGAGGAAGAAATGCTACATGATATATCAAAATTACAAGACCAAGTGCAACAAATTTCACTCTCACAAAAGCTAACAGAAGCTAAGATAAATGGTGTGGAATATAAGATAAAGGGCATGGAAGCTAAGATTTATGATTTAAAGATAGATTTGAAGATAGATTTGACAAATTTTCTACAAGAAATACTTACTAATGGTGAAAGGGTAGTAAAGGAAACTCATGATGCGAACAAAAGAAATGTTAATCATGATTTCATACTCTAATGTTGGATCGAAGACCCACCATATTCCAAAAATCGATATGAGGAAGTTTGATGGCAAGGATCCCGCAACATGGATATTACAGATGGAGCAATTTTTCGATCTCAATAATGTGAAAAACACACAAAAGGTACGTATTGCAACTTTATATTTGGAACCAAATCAGTTTGTATGGTATCAATGGCTTTGCTCTCATAAAAAAATTATCACTTGGGCAATTTTTACGGAAGAATTGACAACACATTATGAGGATACAAAAAGCAACACTTTTTTTAGCCAATTGATAAGTCTCAAACAAAAGGGTTCAATAATGGAGCACATTGAGGAGTTCCAAAAATTGAACATAAGGGTAAAAAATATTCCAGAGGAGCATAGGATTGATGTGTTCATAGGGACTTTAAAGGATAATATCCAACATGATGTTCGCCTTTGGGAACCTGATTCATTAGAGAAGGCATTTAGGTTAGCAAGAAAAATGGAAAGCAAAATTATGGCAACCAGGAAGCATACCACTCACAACTATAAAGATGGAAGTGTTGTTGCCCCTAGTCTTCCACAACCTATAAGGTTGACACCACAACAATTGGAAAAAAAAGAGCAAAAGGGCTTTGTTACAGTTGTGATAGCAAATACACTAAAGGTCATAAGTGTGCTGAGAAGAAATTATTCTACATAGATTGTGAAGAGGAAGAAGAAAAGGAGCAAGAAAGGTCAAAAGAAGAGGATATACTCCAGGAACAAAGCCTAGATAAAGAAGAAATGAATCCGACCATATCTTGTAATGCATTGGCTAAAATTACCACTCCTCAAACCATCAAGATAGAAGGACAAATCAAGAAGAAAAAGGTAATAGTGTTGATTGATTCAGGAAGTACCCACAATTTTATTCATTGTAAGGTAGCAAAAGAATTGAATTGCTTCCTATATCCAGCACCAAAGTGTCAAGTGATGGTTGCAAATGGAGGAACAATAAATTGCTCTAGAAAGTGCCATAATATCAAGCTATCCATGGGAGAATATGTATTGACTAGCCCAATGCTTTCCATTCCAATGGGAGGTGCTGATGTTGTACTAGGAGTCCAATGGCTACAATCCTTGGGTACAATAGCTTTTAATTTTCAAGAAATTTTCATGAAATTTTATGCAGAAGGAAAGGAAGTTGAATTAAGGGGTATTGCAGGGAAACCAGGAAAGATAATCAGCTCTAACGGTATGACAAAGCTTCTAAAAAAGGAACAAAGAGGTGTAATTGCACAATTATGTTCGCTAGATGTTTCCACATCGAAATCATCTATTTCTCCAGATCTCCAAAAAGTCTTGGACAATCATTCCAAGGTATTTGAGACTCCCAAAGGTCTCCCACCTATTCGTGATCATGATCATGCTATTCATCTGATTCCAGGAAGTGTTCCTCCAAACATCAGGCCGTACAGATATCCCTATGCCCAAAAGAGTGAAATTGATGGTTGCAGAAATGCTAGAGGCTGGTATAATTCAACCTAGTCAAAGTTCTTTCTCTGCTCCAGTAGTATTGGTGCACAAGAAGGATGGATCATGGCACATGTGTCAGGATTATAGGGAGCTCAACAAGCTCACTATTAAAGATAAGTTTCCCATTCCTGTCATTGATGAATTACTGGATGAATTGCATGGATCAATTTACTTCACCAAGTTGGATCTTCATTCAAGATATCATCAAATCAGAATGAAGACTGAAGACATTCCGAAAACAACATTTAGAACTCATGAGGGTCATTATGAATTTTTGGTCATGCCTTTTGGCCTTACCAATGCACCTTCTACATTTCAAGGTTTGATGAATTCCATTTTCAAACCCTTCCTTAGAAAATTTGTGTTAGTATTTTTTGATGATATACTAATCTACAACAAGTCTTGGAAGGATCATGTTGAACATGTTGACAGGGTGCTACAACTATTGGAGGAGAAACAATTATATGCAAAAAGATCCAAATGTTTCTTTGGAGTATAAGAGGTGGAATATCTAGGTCATATTGTATCTCATGAAGGAGTTAAGGTAGACCCTAGCAAAATTAAAGCCATTAAGGAATGGAAAATCCCCACATCCATAAAGCATATGCGAGGATTTCTTGGGTTGACAGGGTATTATCGCAAGTTTGTTAAGAATTATGGGAGAATAGTAGCACCTCTAACAACATTATTGAAGAAAGATGCATTTTCATGGACTCCAGAAGCAACAAAGGCCTTCGAACATCTTAAAGAGGCAATGTGCCAAGCACCAGTCTTAGCTACATCGGACTTCACAAAAACCTTTATTGTGGAATGTGATGCTTCAGGAAATGGAATTGGTTCTGTTTTAATGCAAGATGAAAGACCCATTGCTTTTGAAAGTTGTCCAATCAAGGGAAAGTTTTTACACAAAGCTATTTATGAGAAGGAAATGTTGGCAATACTACATGCACTTAAGAAATGGCGACCCTACCTAATGGGAAGACACTTCAAGGTAAAAACGGATCATGATAGCCTTAAATACTTTTTAGAACAAAGATTATCCTCTGAAGAGCAAAAAAAGTGGGTCACAAAGATGTTGGGTTATGACTTTGAAATCATCTACAAAAAAGGGAAGCAAAATGTGGTGGCAGATGCACTCTCAAGAAAGGATGAGGATGTGGAAGCATTGTTGTGCGCCATTTCTATTATCCAACCAGATTGGATAAACGAAGCAAGGGAGGAATGGAAGAATGATGAAGAAGTGTGGGCACTTATTCGAAAGTTACAACAAGATTCCAGTACATCTGATACATTTAGCTGGAAAATGATTCGTTATGGTACAAAGATCGCTTATACCTCTGTAAGAATTCCCAACTCAAACAAAAGATTCTTATGGAATTGCACACTTCTCCCTTAGGAGGGCACTCAGGATTTTTAAAAACTTACCACAGGGTTAAGAAGGAATTTTTTTGGGATGGCCTTAAATCAGATATTCAAAAGTTTGTGGCGGAATGTTTGGTTTGCCAACAAAATAAAGTTGAAACAATTAAGAACCCGGGTCTATTACAACCTTTATCCATTCCAAGCCAACATTGGGAGGAGGTTTCAATGGATTTTATCACAGGTTTACCCAAGTCTGAGGGAAAGAGTGTCATCATGGTGGTAGTTGACAGACTTACCAAGTATGCACACTTTTGTGCATTATCACATCCATTTAAAGCCAGTACAGTTTCTACTGCATTTATGGAAACAATTCAAAAGCTACATGGAAACCCAAAGATTATTGTAAGTGACAGAGATCCCATTTTCACTAGAAATTTTTGGACAGAATTATTTTCTTGTCTCGGTACTCAGTTAGCTCATAGCTCATCTTATCATCCTCAATCTGATGGGCAAACTGAGATAGTAAACAAATGTTTGGAAGGATATCTTCGTTGCTTTGTATCTGATAAACAAACACAATGGGTCAAATGGTTGCCTCTGGCTGAATGGTGGTATAACACTTCCTTCCATACAGCAACAAAAATGACCCCATTTATGGCACTTTATGGATATCAGCCACCATCCATCACATCATATTTAAGAGAAAATTCTAAGGTTCAAGCAGTGGAACATCACATCGAGCATCAACAACAAGTCCTCCAACTCTTAAAGGATAACCTCGTGTTGGCACAGAATAGAATGAAACAACAGGCAGATCAACATCGTAGCAAAAGAAGTTTTGATGTAGGTGATTGGGTATTCCTACGGCTACAACCATATAAATAAATGTCCCTCAAGCAAGCTAAGAAGGATAATAAATTATCACCAAAGTATTATGGTCCGTACAAGGTGTTGCAAAAGATTGGTACTATGGCATACAAATTGGAGCTTCCTGCAGCTTCTCGAGTGCACCTAGTTTTCCATGTTTCATGTTTAAAGAAGGTTATAGGTGACAAGCTCCCAGTTCAAACAATATTGCCAGAACTTGACGAGGAAGGAAAAATTATATTGGAACTGGAAGCAGTCACAGAAACAAGAACTCGACAGCTATGAAATCGATCAATTCCGGAGTATCTCATCAAGTGGAAGAACTTATCTATTGAAGATTCCACATGGGAGAATGAGAATTTTATACAAAAGCATCCAAAACTACTCAAGTGTTGAGTACAACACTTTTTTGAAGGAGAGGGGCATGTTAGGTCCCTATAATACTAGTGATTACCCCATTACTATTGTTGTGCCCCTCTTGTCCCCATATTGTTATTACTGTGCCCCATAGAATCCCTCTATTGTTATTTTTGTGCCTTTATATTATTATTGTTAGGTCGGCTGGGTTATATTGTGACTCCTTAGACTCCTATATATAGAAAGGAGGTTTTGTCATTTGAATCATCAAAGAATCATTCATTTGTGTAATGTGAAGGAGGTTGCCCCCTTGAAGAGGCTGAATTCTAAGGCATTGATCTATATTTTCTATCTTTTTGTGAGTTGGTTTCATAACACTGTAATACAATAGTAGTTCTTCAGAATGTCACTGATTGGTACAGTTTGTGGTTCAGAGGTTTTATTATTCTCTATCTGTAAAGGTATATGCAGGTTGTGCTAAAGGAAGTAGTGTATACACGCACGTTGGCTTCATTGAAGGGGCGTATACATTCTGGCACATGACTTTTGAGGTTACAGTTGGTTCTGCTTGTTGATGCAATGTTCTAGGTTTAGATTTTTGTAATGGTTATAGTGATCTGTCTGTTCCAGTTGATTGGTTGAATTTGATTAAGTTTGCATGAATGGTTGATTCAATTGTGTTAGAGGTTCAGTGATTGTTTGATTCAGTATGTCAAAGTTTCAATGATTGTTTGATTCATTATGTCAGAGGTTTCAATGATTGATTGATTCAGTTACAGTTACATCAGAAATTAATGATTGATTTTCAGTGATTGGTTTATGCATATGTATTTGATGGATGTATTGTAGTGGTTATTGATTTTGAGCTTCAATGTTATTAATGGGTCCAATGTGAAAATTTGATTAAATGTGGCCTTCATATTGTGTTTTTATGTACCATGAGTATCCAGTCTGAAAATTTATGAAACGTGGGCCCTGGAGGATACTAAGGGTTAGAGCTTTCAGTCAAGAAGTCGAAACTTCCTGCCAGTAGTGGCTGGTGATTTGATCAAGGGGTTGGAGCTCCCTTCCCATAGTAGCTAGAGAACAAGTGAAGGTTGTGGCCTTCTATAGGTCGGTGCCTACATACTAGTAAACATATCAACTAGTACAAAAGCTAGGGGGTTGTAGCTCCCTTCCAGTAGAAGCTGGAGAAAGAGAGAATGTTGTAGCCTTCTGCAGGTGGATGCCTGCGTACCAGTATGAGTCTACATGAGTACAAGTTTGAAAAAAGATTATTCTTTATATTAAAAGAATATAGAGACAACAACAACAGGTGGTTTTTCTCCCGCATTAGGTTTCCACCTTAAATCGTGGTGTTCATGTGTGTTGCTTATGTGTGATAGTTTATTCTATTATTACTGCACATGGTTACTGCTTAATGTTTAATAAATTACTGATGCACTGATTAAAGATCAACATATGATGAATTAACTGAATCATAAGCTCATTGGATATACGTTGGTTTCGTTAAGAACAATTGCATGCACACACGAGTTCCCTTCACTGAAGTAGCATATATGAATCTGATTATGGAAATGAAAAATTTATTGATTTGTAAATATTGATTCACCCCCCCTCCCTCTCAGTATTATTTCCAACAATGTTGATCTTTTCTTTCTTGTCATTGGAATTACTTGATATTGTACCCAACAGACCCAGGATGCCCCTAGGTTGGCCTTAACACTATTTGATGGGCGTTGCTTGTTCTGAAGTCTAGACAATGATGGTCACCACAAATATGAAAGGGAGTGCTTGTACTCATTCTTGGCACCCCAATGCTAGAGATAGATAGTGCCACGTCATCCACCTAACCCTTGAGATTTTGAGGTAAGGCATCCAAAGAGTGGTTTTTGGACATGGAGGCACTTCTTAAGGTATTCCCTTAGGATTTCGAGTTTATTATGATGGTGGAGGATCCCCTTAGCCTATTACACACCTTTTATGGAATTTATTACTAAAAAAGTAGATGTTGTTATTCTTATGGAGAATATTGACCCAATCATGTGGGAATTTATGACATTATTTTACTATTTTGAGCTATGAGATTGACTTGTAACCACTTCTCTTATAAAAATCTCAAACTCAAACTTGGTTTAGGGCTTGTAGGTTTATTGTTTTTTAAAAGTAGGGGGATATTCCTCATATAAATAGAGGATCCGTCTACTTCTTTTCAACATCACACATGTATTAAACCTCCTTATAAAGAGTGTGAAATTCCTTCTCTATTTCGCTACTTAGAAAAATGTGGTTTTTGTGGAGTATATTTATATTAAAGATTTATTTTTTAATTGGAGATGTATTATTGGGATTGAAAGAAGGTTTTCTTGGTTAAAATTGTAAGTTTAGTGCTAATTTTTCTTTATTTTTCACAGGAATGGATTTATGCTATGGTTTCTAAATTTTCCAAGACTAAATGTGTATTGTTTATTGGAAATCTTGGTGAAATGTTGCATGTTAAAGTTATTATTCTATGAAACCTATAGGATATCTCCTGTGATGCATATTCTATATTTAATTTCTCCCCTTACTCCAATCAATTTTCATATCCCTTGAAATTTTCCCTAAAAATCCATTAGCGCAAGTAGTATTAGGCACTATCTAGGGTTTTATTAATAAAAATGCTATCAAAAACTGTTTTTTTTTGTTTTACATCCTGTAGGCTTTTTAAGGCAAACCGCTAGGGCTATCCTAGGGAATTTTCCATATATTTGAGTTGGTTTGGATGCTTGTGGGTGAAATTCAAAGGTTTTCCTTCATAAACCTTTCAAATGAAAAATATATCATTAATTCTCTTGAAACAAAGCACATAAAAGAGAGAACAAAGAAACCTTCATATAAAAATATCTTGAAAATCAAAACTACCAGAAACATCTAAATATTACTGAATAGAAAAATATAAACCAAACTTCCATACATTCATTAGTTAAACAAAATAAGTAAACAATGAATAGCAACATATGGATACAAGAAAAACCAATCTATATTATTAATGGAGCTGGAGGAAAGTTACAAGCATCAGATGAAGTTTACAGCAACACCTCCCCCAACTCCTAGCTCCAAAATTATCCCTCTCAAGATAGATCTTAGTAGTATGACAATACACAAATGCCCATCCCTTTCTCAATAGCCAAGCCTCCAATATATATGCAAGTGAAGGTTATGCATATTTCCCAATTTCCTCTTTACTTCGATTTGGGCAAAATATTTTGGGTGAATAATGTTTCCTCATATAAAAATGGTTTTTTCCACTTTGTAGATGCTTTTGTGCTTAGGAAAAAGCTTCCCCATGATTTATAGCTCTTTCCCACTTTTGTATGATTTTATTGTTTAGGAAAAATCTAAAGATGAGGATAAAGAGATCACATTCCACCATATGAGTTTTTGAAAGTGAACAAGAGTGTCAAAGCTTAGTTAACTCAAGTTTTTTGCCTCTTGACTAAGTGATAATTTTGGAAACACAAGTTAGATGAAGGGGACAACTTGCTATAGACTAGGATAATGCAGTCCTCATGGTACATAACTTATATTATTGTCTTATTTAGGCTAGGAAAAAGGGGTATTTCAACCAACAATGTGGTATTCTCCTTTGAGCTGATGAGGAGGTATTTTCATATATAACAATTATAAAAGAGGAATTGCAGAAATTATTAGATAGAGGTTTTGTAAATCCAATTTTGGATAGTGAGTGGGTTTCCATGTTAGTAATTATCCCTAAGAATAATGGAAAAAAGAGATTTTGATTTTATTATAGATAGATAAATAAATCCACCAAGAAAGGCCATCTTCCCTTGCCTTTCAGTGACCTAGTTTTAGATGATCCTACAGGGAAGAAGTTTTTTTGATTTTTAGATGGATTTGGTGGGTGTAATCAGATTCAAATTAGTTCCAAGAACCATGATAATACCACTTTCACGTACCCATGGGAGACCTATTCCTATAGGCTTCTTCCACTCTGCTTGTGTAATGCCCCTGCCACTTTCCAAAGGGTTTTATAGAGCATTTTCTCTGAGCTTGTACATTATTCAGTAGAGATTTACATGGATTATTTCACACCTTATGGAGATGCCTTCCATGAATCTCTCTCCAACCTGTGCAAAGTTTTATAAATATATATAGAGATGAATCTCTCATTGAGTCCTAAAAAGTTTCATTTTTTTATGAATGAAGGGATTGCTTTAGGAAAATTCCTCTCTAAAGAAGGAATTTAAGTTGATACCAACAAAATAACCGTCATTAGAAACAAATTATTCCTCAAAAAAATAATATTTTAGGAGATTTTTAGGACGTGTTGGGTACCATAATATATAATTTAAGGATTGTAGCAAGATTTACTCGCCTTTGTTTTGTCTACTAACAAAAGATTTAGAATTATGTTTGGAAAACCTATGTCAAAAGGCATTTGAAGAGATCGAAGATAAAATGATGATCACACTAGTCCTTAGAGGCCTAAATTGGGCCTTGCCCTTCCACACTCAAACATATGCATAACATAAAGCAGTTGGGGTAGCACTGGGATGGCTTGAAGGTAAAAAAAAGTATGCCAATTATTTCATTAACAAGAACTTGTCCAAATTCCAGCTTAATTACAAAGTTATCGAAAAATAACCTTTAGTTGTTACACATTATTTGAATAAATTCGAGCGCTACATTATCGGATGTCAGGTTTTCATACATACTAACCAAGAAATAATTAAGTATTTAATGAATAAACCTAATGTAAATGCTTGAACCATTAGATGGTTATTATTGCTATGTTAGAAATTAAATAAAAAATAAATGAAACAAATAAAATATTGCAGAAAAACAAACACAGAAAATCATAAAACAAGAGACACACAGATATACGTGGTTCACCCAATTTGGGCTATGTCCATGTAGAAGCAACCAATCCTTTTATATTATCCAACAACTGAAGGGACAAAACCTACATCAAATCCCTTGTAACTTCATATATACTCTCACATAGTCTCCTCTCTTTTTCTCAAACAAAATAATACACAACTGCAGTACAATTCCCTCATATAAACTGAGGGTTTCCTTCTAGGGGAAAAAAACTTAAATTAACATAACTTCTATCGTCAGATCTTCCGCATAAAGAATGAACTAGATTAACTACAAAATTAAAATATTTTAGAAGGAAATTTATTTATCTAGTTTTTTCTTCAAGGGTTTTGCCCCCGAACCCCTTCTAAGGTGGGCTAGGTGGTTGTTTCCACCCCTCAACGACACTCTTAGCAAGGGGGGCAAGCCTTCCCCACAACTCCATTAGAGACTAGGATCCTATCATGGCTAAAAAAAACCTCTGAAATAGGAAGATATTTAGGCTACACCCCCAACATTGTTACAACAATTGATCTAACCATTGTTGAAAAATCAAGAAAAGAAAATGGTGTTGCATATTTTCTATCTAGACTAACCTTATCTACATAGGAACAAGAGGTGGTCAATGACCAACTCCCTAATGAGCACCTTTTTTCCATATCATTATTGTCTCCATGGTTTTTTGACATAGAAAACTTCTTAGCTACTGGAAAATTTTCCCCTCATTTATCTTCAAAGGAGAAAATACATATTTTAGGGAAGAGTGCTCCCTATACTTGGATTCGGGGTAACCTCTTCATGTTGTGGCCTGATTATATCTTGAAAATATGTGTAAGGGAAGATAAGGTTTATGAAATTATCTTAGCCTATCATGATGGACCCTATGGGGGGCATTTTCTACTAAGAGGAAAACCTACAAGATTATTTAGACAAGATACTACTGGCATACTCTTTATTGAGATGCTTAGAGATACACTGCATAATGTGATGAATGTGAGAGGATGGTGAAACCTACTCAGAGGGATGAGATTCCTTTACAATATCAAGTGACTTTTGAGCCATTTGAGAAGTGGGGCATGGACTTGATTAGCTCTATTGATCCTCTGTCTAGAAAAAAGAAGTACATCATTATGTGAATACACTATTTCACCAGGTGGGTTGAGGTGAAAGCAGTCAAGGAAACAAAAAAACAAAAGTTAGCAGATTTATTAAGGGGAAACATCTTCTATAAATTTGGTTTTCCAAGAAAACTAGTGACAAACCAAGGTTATAATTTTAGTTCCAATTTGATAGAGGGGATCACTAGGCAACTTCATATTAGACATAGCAAATATATCCTATATCACCCTCAAGAAAATGGGAAAGTGGAGGTTACTAATAGCACACTCAAACGAACTCTAAGGTAGTTAGCAGCAGCAGGAAATATTGGACAGAAAGGTTTCTTGGGGCCACTTGGACCTACAACACCACTTGGAAAACCACTACTAGGTATATGGAAAGAAGGTCCTACTATCCATTGAGTTTGAGTACAATACACTAAGAATGGTAGCACAACTTGACATGGATGTCACCAAGGCACAAGAAGAGAGATTGCAAAAACTAAATGCACTTAATGAGCTTAGGTTTCATACTTTAATGCACACTTAAGTGGTTCAACTACAAAGAAAATCATGGAATGATGAACACATTATGACCAGAGCCTTCCAAGGGGGTGACTAGGCCCTCTTGTATGACTCTAGGCTCAAATATTTTAAAGGAAAACACATGACTAGATGACTATGACCTTATCTGGTTAAAAAATGCCATGATAATGGCTCAATTCAAATCAAGGCAATTATTGAAGATAAGGTCTCACTTCTAATGAATGGCTACAAATTAAAGTTCTATAGGAATCCCCTCTCAAGGGATGATTTTTCTGATTCAATAAGAAAATATTTAAATGTGATTGAGAGCATCAAAGCTACCAATCCATTTAACATTTGTTAAAAAAAATAGCAAAAAAGAAAAAGAAAAAGAAAAACCCAAGTGAAAACCACCCTTGAGGCACTTGAGGTAGGCTCATTTGTTGAAAACCTCCCTCGGGCAAGCTATGAGCTTGAGAAAAAGAAAAATATATATATAATCTATAAAATATCCCCATGTAAAAACCTCGCTTGAGGTAGTTGGGGAACACCCACTAAAGCTGAAAACCACCATGAGGCATCCAATGGGCCCAAAATAAAAAAATCAAGAAAAAAACAAAAGAAAAAAACATAGACTATGAAAACAGTTTATTTTTTACTCACTCTGATCAATGTGTAGGTACAACAGAAAATCAATAGCAAGACAAAAAATCCATCTTGTAATAACCAACAAACTCACCGCCAGAAAAACTAGGAATCTTCTCCACACCCTTTTCATTCATTCCCACACCATTCATAGGCCTTTCCCATTTATTTTTCCTCATTATCCTGAGTTACTACAGGATTCCATAGAATGAATAAAAAGGACACAGGGCTGAATTTTTCTTCACCTACAAGTGACAGGAAGGTACATAGGACTCCCTGAAATCCATACATTTCATCAACATCTGTCACCTTCCATTCTCCCCTTCAATGTATCTCACAGTTCACTCGCAACAACCCAATATTTCCACTTTCCCCTATCAGTAAGAAGTAGAAACCTCTCCATAACCGCCAACAACTTCCCTTTGAATTATCATAATTTTGTGAAGGAATTTTTTTGAAGGCTCCAATAAGAAAAATCATGAATCTGAGGAGCTTTTGTGACTACTACAGGAAATATACAGCCCCATAGTAGACTTCAGAAGCCCTAGAGGCCCAAGTCTCCATCATGTTTGAAAACGATCCATAGATTCCACCATCTCCAAAGGGAAAGCAAATCAGTCCTAAGCAACTACAAGATCCCCTATAGGCTGCCACAAGATCTCCTTTCCACCTATAGTAATAGCACTTCATCCACCTACAACACAACACCTCAATCACCTACAATGAAATCACCTAGAGCAGCAGTAGCAGCACTAAGAAGATTTCAAAAAGGAAACAGGAACATCAGAACTCCTATAAAAGATATCAAAGGAAGCTAAAATCTTTATCAAAACCCTCACAACATCTACACTAGTAGTGTCCTTGACACTTGCAAGAAACACTAAAGGTAAGGCAAAGGTACACGTCTCTCAAAGCTCACCCTTTGAACCTATTCTAGCTTGAGAAAACATTAAAAGTGTAAGGAAAAGTTTTTATGGCTAGGTTTGGTTAGCTGGAAATCCTTGTCCGTATCTAGTATTTAACTTAACTTTTCCTCCAAAGACACCTACACGTATGGGAGAAGAACAAGACAAAAAAAGGAAAAGAATCAAGAGGGTGGGTTGATAACACTTACTCATTAAGGAATGTTGAGCATGACGAGATAGGTGGGGGCTATCTCACCTTTGCACACTGAACCAATCACCTCACATCATCCCAAAAAATGACCACCTAATTTAAGTCCCACCAAGTCCATTGTGCATGAAAATTTATTTTAAAACTCCAACAAGACCACACCATTGCTACAAGAGATCAACCCAGATACAATTCTTCCAAGACAATCCACTATGAGAACTTATAGGAATCTACAAGAGAATGATAGAGAACTAAAGGAAGGAAAAATTTTCCCATAACAACAATCAAAGGCTAGAGAAGCAAAGAAAATATTTAGATGAAATGTAACATAAAAATTATTCCCTTATATTTAGCATAAGTGTTCCAAAAGCATCTCAACTATTAGAAAGAAACCCTTTGCATTTTACAATTTGAATTCCAACAGCTGTATTAGTTGGATGGTTTGAGTATTTCCTTAAGAATATGGTGTATCAAATAAGGGAGGATTACATAATTTAATTTCCATTTCCCAACCTTGAAGAAAAATTTTCAACTTTTATTTTCCACAAAATTTCCCACTATACAAGAAACCCTAGGCTCTTGTAGCAGTAGAAGACCAATATCCCCATTCCTTGCTTCATTCTATCAGAATTATAGTAATCCATGACAGGAGGATTTAACAAGAAAGATCTAATAGACACCTCAAGAATCCATCAAAGCCTTGAATTCATAGACAGTTTTGAAAGCTATCATTGGCTAGGATTTTATAAGAAGTTGAGGGGTTTTGATGATGAAGTTGTTCTGGAATTTGCCTCAAATTTCCAACAAACAGAAGGGAATGAGATGATTATTGTGGCTAGAGGCATAATTATCTATCTAAGTGAGGATTTCATTAGAAATGTCACCACTCTTCCCAGGGGAGCCAAATGGCATAAAGAGGAGAGGCTTGAGGCAGTCACTACTAAGAAAATATTTTTTCTCCAAAATGAACAACCAGTGGAGGATAAGAATGGAGTGAGAAGAGAAATCTTGCCACATCCATGAGATGAGTTGGCTCCCAATATCCTCAAGTACATTTACTATGAGGGAAGGTTCAATATTATTTATGCCTACCAGTTTAGGCGACTCTACCAGTTAAGGTTTTAATTGGACTTAACTACCCAAGAGAGGCTCAGTATCCCACACTTTCTCCTTCATTCCTTGAAGGAGATGAACACAATAGTAAAATGGGGAAAGTGTACTATATAGCTCATCATGGTCTAATGGGACTAATAGTTCGAGATTCCTTGGAGCACCTATAGAACCCTATCTTCTAGACTGACTTCATTGATATGGACTGGGAATCTTTCTTGGAGACCAAATTGGAACCTCAAATAGGGTCAGAGGAGGAAAAAATAAAAGAAGAAACTAAGGTAGGAGTAGAAGAAGAAGTTGAGATAGAGATAGGGGAAGAAACAAAGGAAGAACTAGAGGAAAATATATAGAATGAGGTAGAAGAATAGGAAGAGGTACAAATTGAACCATAAACCAACATAGAGATAGCTGAGACAGGGTTGGCCAAGATACATTTAGCAAAATCAGAGGCTCAAGATATACTAGCACCATAGGCAGTATCTCAAAAGCCCCAAGAGGCTATTAAGGCATCAAATACCAACAAAGAAGAGGGAAAAGGGGGAAAGGGAGGGAATTGTAGAAGAGAACCTAAAAAAAGAAGATGCTACTAATTTAGCATCCTTAAGCTCCCCAAAAAAATCCAAAGTGATAAAATTAGGAGAACCTCCTCTTTATATCAGGGAAAGAAAAATAAATAGAATAAAGCTCACTAGAAAACCTCAGCCACCATTTCCCATTATGATTACCATAGTCACTTAGCCTTGAGGAGGAAGGGCCTCAAGAGGAAGAAGAACACAATTTAATGATAACTTCCACATCACTTAAATGGAAAGAACTACAAGCTTAGATAGAATAGCCAAGCACTCAATATAAAATATTGACAGAACAAACCATAATGCAACAAGAGAAAGTTGCAAAGCTACAAGAGCATAATGCAAAGCTACAAGAAAAGACTATAGAACCACAGGAGAAGGCTATAGAGATATAGATACTAGAATCTTAGCCAAACCTCTCTTCTTATTTCTCTTGGATTGAGGCATGCAAGGTGATCCCTATCACCTTGCACTAGTCCCATTATTTGAGCTTGAGACAAAGAGGGGTAGAACCTATAGGTGGATGCAAACTACAAAACCTAAAGGGGTTTCTGAAATTGGCATCATCAAGGAGAAGATGAAATATATGGGAGAAGAAATGGCCAACCTTAGATTTCATGAAGCCAACATAAGAGATCATCTAGAGAAGGGAAACAAGAAGTTGATGACCCAGTTACAGCAAACACAAAAGTTGTTACAGGAAAAATAAAACAATATTTCCATTATGGAAAATCTCTCCTAGGAAGCTATAACTTGTAGTCTCCCCTGAAATAATTATTCTTTGTTTTTAAAGGATTGGTGGTGTCATTTTCATATTAAAACATTGGCACAAAAATGTTCTCGTCCCCTGCAGAATGTAATATTTCTCATTGATTTTTTCCTCCACTGTAGCATGGAGGACAAAACCAAAAATGCAAAATTTTACATGCATAACTTACTACTCCCTGACATGAACATTTGTGACCCAAATTCTTAGGTGGGTGATGCACAATTAATGGCCCTATCGTCATGGCTAAGCCATTAAGAATTAAGGGTAGAGGAGGTCAAGATATTATTAGCCAAGGAAGTAGAGGAAACACTATGGGTCACGGTAGAACTTCCATCCCCATAACTCACCATTACCAATCATAAGCTCATATAAGAAGATCCTAATGTAGTGGAAATATAAAAAGAAAGGTATGAAAATGACATCCTCCACTTTGAGGATAACTTTAGGCTATTTTGCGAGGAAATCTTACATGCATTCCAAAGGATATTGCACACATTTCCATATAGTTTGACGAGAGAGTATATCATTCACATAGAAGGTCTACGACTGCACTAGCCAAAACTTGTTTGTACAAGAGAATAATATATAGACTTGGACTCCACTAGATTGGACTCAAGTTTAGTCCTCCCTTATTATTGGGCCTATAGAAGCATTAGAATCAAGAGGAGGAGACAAGGGAATGGAGATAATTTGGGGAAAACACAATTTTCCATCTAGCAGGGTTTACTACATCTCACATGGAAGGAGATGCCAAACATACCATCAGGAGGATGAATGAAGAGTGGAAAAAAAGTATTATGAATAGGTTTCCCATAGGATGAGTGAAAATTTCAATAGGGTGGTATGATGGGCTTCGCAAATAATTACAACTTAAGGCCCATCTGACCTTTCCTAGGAACATTTAACCTTTCCTTTTGCACTTAATAATGTGTTTTTCAGATTTAATATGTTCTTAGGAAGGTTGAGAAATGATTGCCATATCTTGTGTACCTAATTCATTTATCATATAAGATATTGAGGATATTTGATGCAAATCATGCAAGAGTCCAACAAAGAGAAAAATATGGGGCTTCTCCCTTGCTGAAGGATGGTTAAAAATCAGTTTCCTTAAGGTCACTATCACTCCATAGTAGGTGTGAAGTCATAAGGGGACCAGATCCTAATTTCTAGTATTTTTGGAGGGAAGAAATCCTCTCTTCAAGGAGGATTCCCCTCAACAATTTTCTATAAATAGGGGACTTGAGTAACCCATTAGGGATTCAAACTTTTGGAGATTGTAGTGAATAGTGGTGAAGGATTTTTTCTCGATATTTTTAGTTCTGTAATATCTCATGTATGAGCACATTTCTTGATTAATGAGAAGCACTCTTTGGTTTCCATACCAATTTTTATTTAGGGACTTGAGTCTCCTTGGGTTAGGGCCCAACCCAGGTGCTCAAACCCCCTTCTTGTATTCTTACTTTCCATGCATTAGTTAAGTCATACATTTCTACAAACACTATCTTTAAAAATATTGTCTTTGCAGGTTAGTGAATGAGCTTTCCTTCAAGTTTGTTTATGCATCTTTATTTTATGAATCTAGCAATAAATTGTCTTATGTAGTAATAATCTTTTCATTCGGAAGTGCAACTCATCCTTTCTATTATTAATATTGTTTTATGCAGTTATTTAGTTTATCAAACCACTTATGCATTCTTCTTTAATTTTAGACAATAGTGCTTGATTTAGATAATAGTTCATGGATATAGTTAGTACTATTTTTGTGCACTTAGCTTACTTAGATCATTATCTCTTTTCTTACTGTCATACATTTCTGCAATTTGTTAGTACATGAATTTATGTCTTCATAGGCCACATAAAACTTCATATTTTCCCATTTGTTGCATGAACTAATCTACCAAATGTACCTAGGCTTGGGAAATACTCCTTAACAATTATTTAACCCGCCTTCACCTTATCCATCTCTCAAACTGCATGTATAACACATAATACTGATCTCAAATTTGTCTCTTATAGTAAAATAAGGACTCCTCTAGCAACCAACAAATTGCATCAAACACCTCTATATTTTCACTCAAAGCATGTTCATCCTTTCTTAGCACATTAAAATGCACACCAAACGTTGAAGATAGAATTTAGTGTAGGTTTTAACCCCATACAGAAATTAGCTGCATACAAATTCTAAAACACAGAAAA
The DNA here is from genome assembly GCA_031772625.1 of Pinus tabuliformis. Lineage (NCBI taxonomy): Eukaryota > Viridiplantae > Streptophyta > Pinopsida > Pinales > Pinaceae > Pinus > Pinus tabuliformis. Next base: position 706,639,499 of record CM062815.1, on the reverse strand, counting down.
TAAACAATGCGAGAGCATAACACATAAAACACATATACACAGAGATTTTCCCTTGGATCGCAAAAGTAGAACTACCAGCTTGATTTTTCATTATGTTCCTTTCAATGTTACAATACATATTTATACATGCCGAAGCATCTAATACCATGGACCAAAAAACCATCGCATCCAAAACCATGGACTGAAAACAATCGCATCCAAAACCAAGTGCGAAAAATCATACACAAAACCATAGGTAGGTCCCCCCAACCTAATATAGGGTCCAAAAAAAAAATTTCGGGGCACTACCCCAGACCCCATAGAGTGGGGATACCTGCACCCCTCAAACCCCCTGTGACCCCCCTTACTACGTAATAGGCGCAATAAAGGGGGGGCTCTACCCCCTTTCTAACCCCCTGGTTAACTATGTGGGCTAGTCGTGGAAGGAATATAACACAACCCAACATTCTCCCACTTGTTGTTTTCTTTCCACAAGGGGCCACAAGAGAGCTTAGTCATTTATCCATCCCTGCAACACCCATTGTTTCTCTACACCAAGAGAACTTCTCAGAGCTCACAAATTTTGTCAATGCATTTGTAGTATTTTTCAAAGTGTCCACCTTTACTAGCAACACCTTTTTGTCTTATATCATATCCCTCACAAAGTGATACTGAACATCAATGTTCTTTGTATTTGAATGATATGCAGGGTTCTTTGCCAAGAAAAATGCACCTTGGTTGTCACAGTCTATCCTTATAGCTCCCTGTACTAACCCCATACTTGAACACAATCTCTGCAACCAAACTGCTTCCTTGCATGCATGAGTGGCTGGCATGTATTCTGCCTCTATAGTTGATAGTGCCACTACAGATTGTTTTCTTACTCATCCAACTGAATGCACCTCCAAATAGGATAAACACATACCCACTTGTAGATCTTCTTTTATCTAGATCTCCAGCCCAGTCTGCATAAACAAAGCCAAGAATATCCAAAACTCTATCCAATTTTTGTCTTCCTTGGTAGCACAAACCATAATCACTAGTGCCACGTAAATAACTGAAAACCCGATTCACTACTATCCAGTGCTCCTTCCTTGACTTTGACATAAACCTGCTCAATACTCCCACAGCATGTGCAATGTATGGTCTAGTACAGACCATTGCATACATTAGGCTACCGACTGCACTTGCATATGGAACACAGTACATGTCCTCTTCCTCTTATTGTGTCTTGGGACACTGTTCAGCAAATAACCTCACACCTATAGGAATAGGAGCCTTCAACAGTTTACTATCCTACATATTAAACCTCTGTAGTATTGTCTCGGCATACTTCCTCTGGTTTAACCAGAGCTTCCTCTTTTCCCAGTCTCTTTTAATTTCCATGCCAAGAATATAGTTTGCAGCACCAAGATCTTTCATGTCGAATTTGGAAGACAATTGGGTCTTCAAATCCTAGATAATTTCTTTGTCATTTCCAATTAGCAACATATCATCCACATACAAGACCAAATAAATAACACGATCACCAATTAATTTAAAATACACACAATGATCTGCTTTGCTTCTGGTGAAGCCAAGTCCCTGTATAAATGTATCAAATTTCTGATACCACATCCTTGGTGACTGTTTTAACCCATACAAAGACTTCTTTAACTTGCATACCATTTCTTTCTTACCCTTCACCGAAAAACCTTCAGGTTTCTTAATGTAGATCTCCTCTTCCAGATTCCTGTGAAGAAATGCTATCTTCACATCCATTTGTTCTACCTCAAAATCAAAAGTAGCAGTAACAGATAAAAGTAATCTAATAGAAGTTACCTTGGAAACAGGAGAAAAAATATCACCAAAATAAATTCCCAGCACCTAGGAATAACCTTTTGCTACCAACTGAGCTTTGTATTTCTCCACCTTTCCTTCTGCATTTGTCTTCTTTTTGAACACCCATTTGCTATCAATGGGTTTCCTTCCAGCTAGCAACTCCACCAGATCCCAAGCCTCATTTTTGTGCAAAGATGCCATTTCATCAACCATGGCCTCTTTCTAGAGTTTTCCATCCTCTAAATCTACTACTTCCTTCATAGTTTTCGAATCATCATCAGTAATAGATAAAGAAAAATTTGAACAGAAAGCATATGTATTATACCTTTCTGGTTACCTTCTTTCTCGAACTAATCTTCTCACACCTGGAGTTTGTGGCTCTTCATCTTCTGATTCCTCCTCTGATGTAGAATCTAATTCTTCCTCCTTTAGCTCAAGCTCTATCTTCTCAGGTTCCTTTGGTTGGACTTCATGTTTAATAACATCTTTCACATCTCTAAACACCACATCTCGGCTATACACAACCTTCCTTGTTACTGGGTTCCAAAGCTTATAACCCTTTAAACCATCCTTATACCCAATAAAGGTGCACTTTTCAAATTTACTATCCAACTTGGTTCATTTCTCCTTTGGAACATGTACATATGCATCACATCCAAATACCCTCAAATGTGAAAGAGAGGGTTTCTTACCAGTCCATACCTCTTGTGGAGTCTTATCCTCCAACGCTGATGAAGGTGATCTGTTGACCAAGTAACATCATATCTCCACTGCCTCTGCCCATAATTCCTGTCTTAACCGGGCAACACTGAGCATGCTTCTTGCCCTTTCCATCAAAGTCTTGTTCATTCTTTCTACAACTCCATTTTGTTGAGGTGTATATGGAGTAGTCTTCTATCGTGCTATACCACACTTCTTACAGAATTCTTCAAATTCCTTACTGCAAAACTCTCCATTGTTATCTGTCCTCAGCACCTTTATCTTCTTCTCTGTCTGGTTTTCCACTAGAGCCTTAAATTCTTTAAACCTGTCAAAGACTTTAGATTTATTCTTAAGGAAATATATCCATGTATTCCTTGAGAAGCCATCTATAAATGATATATAGTACACAGACTTACCCAGTGATGGAACCTTCACAGGTCCAAACACATCACTGTGCACAAGATCTAATATTTGTTTCGCCCTCTTACCACTAGAGGGGAAACTCACCCAATTCTGCTTCCCATATACACAATTTTCATAGAAATCAAAATCCAGAGAGCTATTACTCATACCTTCTACCATACATTTACTATGAAGTATTTGAAGACCCTTCTCTCCAATATGTCCAAGCCTTTGATGCCACAACATGGTCTTCTCTCTAGAGACCACTAGATTTTCTTCTCCACTTTCAAGAACCATGAAACTATTGCACCCATCAACAACAGTGCTACCTTGCAGCTTGTACAGAGTTCCAATTCGAAATCCCCGCATCAATACTAGTGCCCCCCGAACCATCTTGCAGGTATCCTTCTCAAACACTGTTTTTACACCTACATCATCCAGCTTGCTTACAGAAATCCAATTTCTGCCTAATGCAGGAATATGCAGAACACCTGAAAGTGTTCTAACCCTTCCACCTTGCAACTTCAACTTTACTTTTCCACGACCAATGATTCTAGCCTTCTTATCATCCCTCAAGAAGACATCACCACCATCATATTTCTCATACTCGTAAAACCAATCTCTATGGGGAGTGAAGTGAAAGGATGCACCTGAGTCAATCAACCATGCCTCATGATCTACATGTGTACTTGAAGAAGCCAAGTACACATCCCCACCTTCATCTGAGGTGGTTTTCGCCTCTACAGAAGGAGCATCATCAGATCCCTTTCCTTTATCAGGAGCTTTAGATTTACAATCCCTTTTAGTGCCCTTCCTTTCCGCATTTCTAGCACACCACCATTATAGGTTTTCCTGGAGATTTAGATCTCCCTCTAGATTTAGATCTCCCACTCGATGACTTATTTTTGTTTCTGTTCAGGGACCATCCTCGTACAGAAAAGGCATCACCATTTTGGCTCTCCATATTTTTCTGTCGCATCTCCTCTGTCAGCAAGGATGAGACTATTTCATCAAACTGCAAGGCAGTTGTATTGCTACCTATTGCAATAACCAGACTATCCCATGAATCTGGTAGAGAACACAACAAACTGATGCACTTATCTTCATTTGAAATTTTAATATCAACAGATAATAACTAACTTACCACAGTATTAAATGCGTTCAAATGCTCTATCACCGAGTCTCCATCTTTCATCCTCTAGTTATATATCTTTTTCCGCAGGAACAGTTTATTCACCAGACTTAGATTGGTACAAAGTCCCTAATTTGTCCCACAAAGCCTTAGCCATAGCTTCCCCTGATGCATTTAGCAATATTGAATCTGAGACACATAATCGTATTGCACTCTTTTCCTTCTGATCTAACTTCTTCCATTCTTCATCGGACACTCCCGTTGGTTTAGTACCCAGATCTACCGCGATCCACTAATCTTTATCCACCAACAAATCCTCCATCTTGAGTTTCCACAACTCAAAACGCTGACCATTAAATTTATTTATCTCTATTTTTCCACTACTCACCATCTTCTTTCACCACCAGAATCGATCTCGTAGATCTGCCACTGAACAGGGTCTACCACAGGCCTAAGCGAAACCCCTCAGCAAAAAAGGCATCCCCTTGAAGCCAAAACAGCTCCGATACCAAATGTAGGTTTTAACCCCATACAGAAATTAGCTGCATACAAATTCTAAAACAAAGAAAATGAACAATACAAGGGCATAACACATGAAACACATATACATAGAGATTTTCCCCCGGATCTCAAAACTGGGACTGCCAGCATTATTTTTCTTTATGTTCCTTTCAATGTTACAATACATATCTATACATGCCGAAGCATCCAATACCATGGACCGAAAAACCATCACGTCCAAAACCATGGACCAAAAACCACCGTGTCCAAAACCATGTGCGAAAAATCATGGACAAAACCATAGGTAGGTCCGCCCAACCTAATATAGGGTCCCGAAACAAAATTTTCCGTGGCGTTTCCCTGGACCCCATAGAGTGGGGTTACTTGCACCCCGCAAACCCCCTCTGACCCCCCCTGCTACACAATCAGTGCAATGAAGGGGGGGCTCTTCCCCCCTTCTAACCCCCTGGTTAGCTACATAGGCTAGTCGTGGAAAGAATATAACACAACTCAATATTTAGAAGTTCAGAGACCATCTAGAATCCTTAATCTAGTGGTTGTAACCAAACATATTTCTTTTCTACAAATTAGGGTTTACTATTTGAATTCTCTCTTTTAATTGCAATTTTTTTACCATGAATAATAAAATATATTTGATTTTGTTCCATATTTCTTGAAATGGTTTTCTTTCACTTCCTACAATTAGAGTAGGTTTACTTGTTTTTCTTTGCCTTAGTGGAATTTCTGAGTTTTTCATGTAGCATAGATAGAAGAATTTTTTCATGAGTTTCTCGTATTTCCTTTTAGTTGCATCAGATAAACAAAATAAGAATGCATTTCATGTTGCACACATAGTTCTAGCCCCTATTAATCTTTTATGAACCCCACGTTGACAATTAAAGTTGAGATCCCTTAGGAGTTGTAACATTCTTGTTGTAATATTAAGGGTCATCATGTTGTTAGTTAAATGAATATCTAGTTGATGTAGATGATTGCTTATCTCTATAATGATGTGATAAATTTGTAGGTTTGTGCACACTCATATTATGGTTGTAAATGATAATTATAACTAGCTTAATATTCTGATATTAATACTATTTAAAACATTGGTTGTAGCCCTCTTGAGTAGTCATACAAACATGTATGTCTCCTTGATGATGAATGAAGGAATCCTATCTCATCGAAGAAGTTAACTAACCCACAATAGACAAGAGAGTTGGATTTCTTAAATCTTGGTAAAATATTTTTGTAGCCATGACTTTATGTTACTCTGGATCTATTATAGTTTGGGTCTTATTGGTGCCCCTTTTTCTCACTTTGGACATGGCATAGTACTTCTAAGAAATTATGCTCAGGAATTGGCCATTTTCTTCAAGAAATTTGGAGTTTTGGGAGTTTCCCTTTTCCTTCAGAAATTCCAAAAATTTCCCTTGTTTTCACTTTGCTTTAGCAAATCTACAAAATCCAGTGATTTGAGGTTCAAGACTAGCATAGAGTAGTTCCTTTGTATGTTGCCTGAATTTAATCTAAGGTTGTATTTGCCTTTCCAATATTTTATCATGTCTAGGATCCAAGGATATGGTGGTGGCAAGGGACATTGAGCCTAGATTTACCCTATTTATGTGTTGTTACATCTGGGATTCATGGCTCCAATGGCGGCAAGGGCCATCACTATTGTATGGAGGTGGATCATGTTGGGGGTGGATTTCCCTTGTTTAAGTGTTATTGCATTTATAATATGAGGATTCAATGGTGGCAAGGGCCATCACTATTGTGTGGCGGGTGGATTACGTCAAGGCCGAATTCCTTCCAAGGTTGGATTAACCTTATTTGTTCACATTCGGGGATTTGGGCTCCAAGGGTGGCAAGGGCTATAATGAAGTTGAAATGTTAGATGTAGCATGGGCTAGATATAATGGCAAAGTAATTCAAAATAACATGAGGTGATGACTAAGTAGGCCCTACACTTATGTTGACATGCTTATGCCATGGGCGACAAAATAGGACCATGTGAATGCCACATGGTAGCATGATCCAGATTTAAAGAGGAATGCAACAAGTTATAGATATAACCATACATACATAGATGTAGTAGAAATAATACTTCATTTCATTACTATAAAATATTGAAATATGCTTACAAACATAAATGGAAATAAACTAGGTAAAGTGATGGTAGCTTATCTCTGAGAAGAGATGTGGTGGCTACATGCCTCTAAACTGTGTTGCAATGAGGCTCGAAGGCCTATTTATTGTTGAGAAATAATGGAAAATCCTAAACATCCAAAAACCTAACCCTAGGAGATGAAATGCCAAACTATGGGCCCCATTTGGGTAAATTGGTACATCAACTTCTTGGGGTCGTAAATTTGGCATACGATCTCCGGTTGATGCACAGAATATCTCACTAGAAAGGTCTATCTGAGGAATACAACTTTGGGAATACAAACATTGGTCCATGGACTTGGGTTGCTCCGCGTTTTTCCAAAAAATGTCATTTAGGGCCTCAAAACTGCTCCGGAAGTTCAGGACCCGAAAAACTACTAAAAATAGTAAATTGTGCTAGAATTAAGGAAACTAAAAAACTGAAAGATACAGTTGTGGGGGTCTACATGGGATAGGTGGATGGCCACCAACATCCACCTGGATCATTCCTCCCCCCTTAGGAAGAAATGGTCCCCCTTGCGTTGAGTTCCTCCATGAGACGAGGAAAATTCTACTGAACTTGGTTCTCAGTGAGCTGTCATGCAACCTTTGATGTGTCCAATAATGGTGGGAAGCATGGTCGAGGGTGGTCCACATTGAACACTCGGTGCAAGCAAAGAAATGGGGCAATTCTGTGCTCCAAAGCATTTTTTCCCCCAGCCTTGGTATGGGCTCTTGTAAGGTGTTCTTTCTGCAGATGCAACCAGACTTTATCGCATACCTGAAACTTGTGTGGTACCTAATGTTGATCATGTCGCTGCTTGTACTTGGCATTTTCCAGAATGGAGTGATGATGTATCGACCTGTTGGGTAGAGGTGCTCTAGGAGTCAGATCGAATGAATGCTTAACCTGACAGTGCACTAGTACCCCAGTGGGTGAGGAGAAGATGTTCCTATATTTTGTCATGATCGTATCCATCTACTGATGTTGCTGCGTGGAGGAACCATTCGCAAGGGTCATGGATGTGGTGACAATCTTCCCCTTACTTTGGGAGAAAACCAGACAGAAAATGAATTTCCTAGTCTGGGAGATGATCTTGCTGCATTTCTTAGCAGTGATCAAAGAGGTGGCGGTAGGTGGGGCTACCTCTGGTATCCTGTATAATAAATTACCCAAAGAAATAATAACAGCGCGAGGCCTTGACTCATACATAGCATGTCACCTCCATAAGTATGGTTGGCCTAATAGTACATCACAAACATCAAGAGGTGCAACATCACACAATACCTCATCTGTGAAGGGCTTGATGCTGTAGGGAAGGTGGCATTGCTGGTGGACTCGGAGATCTCGTCCTTGGTGAAGCCACCTGATACTATACGGTTGTGGCTATGGTGTAGTCAGTAGGCCCAACAACTTCACGATCTCTATTGAAATGAGGTTCTTTTGGCTCCCACTGTCAACAATGAATTGCAGCGGCAAACCCTTCACCCGCATCTGTGAGTGGAAGAGACGCTCCCCCTCCTTTGGATATTTGGGCTCATTCTTCTGGATCTTGGTGGTGGTAACAGTGGCGTTGGGCTCTGCATTAATGATTTTCTTCCCTTTGTTATTCCCCTTATCAGGTTTTGACTTAGGGTTAGAACATGCATATGATTCAGAAGCCTTCAACTCAGCCACTAGTGACTGCTTGGTTTGACACTCACTTGTCTTGTGAGTGGGGCTCTTATGGAACTCACACCACTTTCCTGTGTCCTTCTTTGACTTCATGGTGTTGTTCTTTTCTTGCGGCTTTGATGGGTTGTCTTGGGTCACCCCGCCTTAGCTTTTTCCTTTGTTCTTCGGATCCATAGATCTAAAGTCTCGCTTCTTTTGTTTAAACTTCTACTCAATTTTGATAGCATATTGGTACGTCGTACTGAGCGAGGAGATGTTCAGCAACTCCATCTTGTCCTGGATGTACCTGTGTATGCAGCCACAATATTTGAGTACCAAATGAAACTCAGAGTCCTTGATACCCAACTATGTGCAAAGGGTATGAAAAATGTTTGTGAACTCAGGCACATCTTGGTCCCTTCCTTGCCACAGCATGGTCCACTTTATGTATTTGTCTTCATAGCTTTTGACAGGGTAATACTGCTCCTTGATGGCATCCCAAAATGAATTCCAAGTGGGTGCGGCTGAAAATAGTGAGCTTGTACTTTCATCCATCTGCTCACAGTAGGTTTCTCACTAGTCCTTAACGTCGGGGGCTGCTTTGAGAAGTGCAAAAGTGATCTTTTGCTGGCTGGAAAAATCATGAACAAAAAAAACCCTTCTAGCATATTTAACCATTTATCTATGACATCTGCGTCTATCTGACCCTTGAATATGGGGATTTCAAAATTAACTTGTACCTTAAAGGGTGTGGCATTTCCAGAGTAGCTGTTGGAATCCGATGTGTCACCTTTGGGTAGCTGCTGAAGGATCTGGGCAAAGTTTTCCATCATCATGTTCCTTTGTCACTCGAGGGCTTCTTCGAGAAAGATTTTGATAGGATATCCTACCCCCTCATCTTTCTTTTCATCCTCCATGGGAGGCCGTTGGGATTTGCGAGGCTAGTCTTGCAAAGGTTCGACCAGTTCAAGCCCTAACTCCTTATATCCTTACCTCGTTGGGGACATGCAAAGAAAAACAGAGAAAGAGCAGCCCGCTCTGATACCACTGATCCAGATTTAAATAGGAATGCAACAAATTACAAATATAACCATACATATAGAGATGCAATAGAAATAATACTTTATTTCATTACTGTAAAATACTGAAATATGCTTACAAACATAAATGGAAATAAATAGCTAGGGCGATGGTAGCTTATCTCTCAGAAGAGATGTGGCGACTACATGCCTCTAAATTGTGTTATGATGAGGCTCGAAGGCATATTTATTGTTGAGAAACAATATAAAACCCTAAAAATCCAAAAACCTAACCCTAGGAGATGAAACGCCAAATTGTGGGCCCCGTTTGGCTAAATTGGTACATCAAATTCTCGGGGTTGTAACCTTGGCATACGATCTCCGTTTGACGCGCACAATATCTTGTTAGAAAGATCTATCTGAGGACTACAACTTTAGGAAGATCAAAATCAGTCTATGGACCCTTGTTGCTCCCAGTTTTCCCAAAAAACGTCATTTAGGGCCTCAAAACGGATCTGGAGGTTCAGGACCTGAAAAACTGCTAAAAATAGTAAATTGTGCTACAATTAAGGAAACTAAAAAATTGAAAGAGATAGTTGTGGGGGTCCAAGTGGGATAGGTGGGTGGCCACCAACATCTACCTGGATCATAACACAAATCTAACATGGCATAATATAATTGGTTGGCCTTTTGAGGGGCATAAATTTCAATCCAAGAGTAAGATTTATGTGAAACTTATATCCCCAAAAAGAGCTTGACAAGTTGAATGCGATGTTGGAACAATGTTTTAATATTTCAATACTTCAAGAAAAAGAGGAATTTGTATCCACATCTTCATAGTAGAAATTGTAGGTCAAGTCAAAGGAAACAAGCAACACCTCCTACAACCCAAGATAGGACAAGGAGGTGGGAGGGAATGTTATAGCGACATAGTCTTCTTAACCCAAACTCACCTCACCATCTATATTGTAAGACTAGCCTAAAAGTGAATAATATTCACAACCTTCTGCTTGAGAGGTAGACTTGTGGCCAAGGTAACCATATCTCAACAATCATCTTCTTATTTAAAAATCCAAAAACCCCTTCAATTTTCTATTTAATTGCATATATGAATCTTATGAAGGACTAATTTAACATATTTTTGATGTCTTAGACTACCCTACTTTTAGATTATCAATCTAGAGTGTATAGCACTTTTGGGTGGCCTTATAAAGGGATTTTCTAATTGTTTTCTTGCTTTTTTCTACATATTTTAGATCTACAATCTAAATATAGAAAACAAAAATATTTAAAACACCCCCTTACCAAAGGTACATACCAAGAATAACTTATATATTTAGTATTTGTATTAAATATTTACTCATGTGATCCATTTTCATGTTGTTTATCTTTAGTTTTGAGTAAATAATCTTGTTGGTTTTCCCTATTTTCCCTACATAATCTACATTTACAAATCACTAAAGTAGTAAATAAGTAAATCATCTCTTCAACTAAGACACTATTTTTGGCACTAATCAATCATTTGTTTGGTAGTCTCACATGGTAAACCCTTCCATTGTGATTCTTACCTAAAACCAACTATGGTACATAATCAATACCAACCTGGTCAAGGAAAAATGACCAAAACCTAGTAGCACTCCAACTTACAGTCTCCCATATCCAATAAATATACACAACCCAAGGTATTTCACCCCTTCTATGCACCCACAATCCATCAAGTTGTGTCACTACCCTTCTAAGGCTACCACCTAGGGTGAGCTAGGAAGTTCCAAATCCCTGTGGCTTCCAAGAGTTCCAACTATTATCAGGGGTCTCCAAGTATCCACCAGGCCCTACCTATGGATACCTATCCCAAGAAAACCCAAATAAAAGTGCACTCACACCTAGGACTACCTTTGTTCCTCAAGGTATAGTAGCTAGAGAGTCTTGGGTGTTGGCATCATAGTGGTCATGCTATTATATTAATCTAGTACCCTCCTAGAATATATATATATATATATATATATATATATATATATATATATATATATATATATATATATATATATATATATATATATAGATATATATATATATATTTATTTATTTATATATTTGTGTGTGTGTGGTGCCTTTTGACACATGGCACCCATGCAAAACCCTTTCCATTTTATACAAAACTTTATGATATAGTTTTTACATTATAATGTAAAACATAGGGAACTACATTATAATATTATAATGCATTTTAATATTAGTCCCTCTCACCTTTTTTGGCTTAAGATATACTTTTCACTTAGGAATGTATCTTATGGGTTCATATCTTAGGGTTGGGGGAAAATATAATATTTTCCTAGCATAGCCCCCTAGCTAAGGCCTCTAACCCCCTCATCATTCCCTCTAATGGAGTCCTATCCCATAATATTTTTTCATCCCCTAGTCTATAGCCATAGTGTTACTTTAATAATATATCAGTGTTTACATATTATATGCACTAGGATCATTATCCTTATGGAAAGTAGGCTCTCCAACCTAAACCACACAAGCGATTTAGCCTCAATAATATATACACTAACCCATAATCCCAACACACTTATACGCACATGCGTGCAAGCCCCAACATAACCTAGCTCACTAACCTAATTATCATGGATTGGATCATCATCCTAATTATCAAATGTACATATACAATTACCATTTAAGGATCAAGTTAGGGGTATTACATTCCCCTCCCCCTTATTTATGCATTAACCTCAATGAATCTAGATGTAGGTACAATCAATCTTTAGAAACATATCTGGAAAATATTGATTGCATGGCATCCTCATGCCACTATTTTTCATTTTCAAGATTGCGACATGGTCATGGAATCTATACCAAATTGATGTCTCTATTCTGGAGCACCTCAATCTTCTTGTCCACTATGCGCACCAATATAACCTAAATGTTTTCTTCATGCTTCAACTTTACTAACATTCCAATCTTGCATGATGGTTATCATACTTCACTAACCCAAAGTAGAAATACTATCAAATATTCTAATAAGGTTCACAAGGCTGGAGTAGTGATCCTTATGCGAACCATAAAAAAAAAACTAACAATAATATTGATTGCCCCACCACACCTATTTCCCATGCTAAACATTAAACTTATCCATTTTCTTTATTTTCTAACAAATTCTTCAAAAGGTAGTAGCCATGTACTTGTAGAAACTCAAGATTTTTGAGTCATCCCATTGATTAATTCTATATATGTTGCTATACTTGAAAACTATGAGGATTATTAGTAATTAACCAAGTGAGTCATAGACAAACTGTTATATCCCGTAGGCCCTTGGATAGAATTTAACCAAACATGATTCCACTTGGTTTTCTATTGATCAGTATTTTCTAATAGCCTTGCTCATTAGAAGTCATATATAATTCTCATTGGAGATATTTACTGTCACAATGATGTCAGTAGTTTTCTCATAAATGTTTGTGCTACATTGTTTTTGGTGTCAAAAAGAAATACCCCTGCAAAATTTGGAAGCTAGGAGGCACAAGTAGCTTGTTTTTGGTCCAATTCCCATCAAGCACTATCGTTTGTAGGCCTCAGTGATTTCCTTCGGCCGATGACAATGGCATCAACATGATCCATAGTGTCAAAACCCTAAGCATTAGCCACTGGTGGGAACACATAGTGCAAGAACTACACACGTAGATGTGGGTAGCATGGACACATCACACGAGAGCGAATGGGAGAGGGTGCCGACAAAGTTTCTCATCGGCCAAATTTGACGGCTGTATTTGATGACCAAAGTGTTTGCTAATTCAATATCTAGCAGCACTCCTGCTCCCCAAGATGCAAGGTAAATAATACTAAGAGGAGGTGCAAAAGAGGGCATGTGTCAGCTCCATATGCCTCCCACATGCCTCTACAAATTTCAAATGTCATGGCCCTAATATTGCAATATGTCACCATGTGTCTCATCCACATCAGTGGCCAACTAATCCCATCGTACGCCACATCACTCAGCCACCTTCTAAGTCACCCTCCACGGTCTCCATTGTAAGCCCAGCTAGCAACTCCATGCCACCTTCCACATTGCATAAATTTCACCAGCCACGTCACATTAGAGAAATTTTTAGATCTAAAATGGGCCTCCTAAGGAATATTATAAAATAATAGTGGAAATAATAAAATAAGATTAGATTACATCATCAAATTTTAGAGGGAAAAAAACCACTTTTTCAACTCGTATTTTCAACATAGCTCCCTATAGTTTTACTCAAATTTCGAGCAGGAGAACTCATTGGATGTGGAATTTAATTCCTCATCCAAGGATTACCCATGTTTCATACTTTTGATGCTCCCTGCTACACGAAAAATGAGAAATACATGAAAAAATGTCATTGCAATCACATTTTTCATGTATTTCTCATTTTTCATGTAGCAAGGTCCATCAAAACTATGCAACATGGGTACTCCTTGGATGAGGAATCAAATTTTGCATCCAGTGAGTGCTCCCACTCGAAATTTGAATAAAACCATAAGGGGATAAGTTGAAAAAGTAGTTTTTTTTATTTTTTAAATTTTTATTCTTTTTACTTTTTTACTCCAAACATGGTGAATCATTCACCATGGTTGACATCATCATCTTGAATCCTATTGGTTATTATGAATTTGATTTTGGTTGTACATTTTTGTTTCGAGGCCCATTTTAGGCCTAAAATTTTCTCTAATGTTAATCCACCCATCCAATCATCATTCACACAACTCGGTCCCACCCTTGACAAGAGTCATCCTAACATAACTAGACCCATCCATTAACGTGCTTACCAGAAAATCCAATGGCAGTGGTAGCCATTCATCCAAGAGCCCTCAAATCTCCACCTGATAAAGAGACATCAATGATAATTCCATGGAGGGGTACGGGAAATGCTACATGTTGTCTCCTCATACACTTTGCATGCCCATTGAAGTTCCAAAAATGGAATCCTTCATCATGCAAAAGGATGACACATGGCTATCCACATCATCCTACCTTGTGTCATTCCCTTACACACTAACTAAATCACACTTTACCTAGTCATCTCTCCACTCAGATCCATTATTTTTCCAGTCGCCCATCTCCTGACACGTCGCACCTATTAAGTCAACATGCACTATCTAGCCACGTCCTGCTGATGTGTGTGTGACTTCATTCCAACCTTCCCACCCAAAGAAAGCCTCACATGTGTCAGGGACTAACTACTATAAAAATGTACTAGATGTCCATTTTTGGTAAAGTGTACCACTAACGTCCACTCCAGCCCATGCACATATAAGATGTAAATTACGAAATTTGGAAAGTTTTGAAGCTCAAAATTCATGAATTCATACTGCAAGTCGAGTGTGGTCAATGAGCACTCCTGTTGAAGGCTACATATGTCAAAATTTGAGAAAAACTAGCTCATATTAAACCCTGGTCTCGCCTTAAGGAGAAAAGTGTGCTCCTCTTGAAGAAAAACCTTCTCCTAAACATAAGGATCCTATAATTCCGCTGAATTTTCCTTATTTTATGTAGTATTTAGCTAAAAAGAATATTCTTATATGCTAAAATCAGGTTACCCAATCTCCAAAACATTAAGTCAGTTAGTCCTCCTCATGCCATCATATTCTTACACTAATGGTTTAAAAGGCCCTCTCACCAAGTTGTCCCTCATTTTGTGACACATGGAATCCTATTGTTCACCAGCTATGACACCTCAAGTCTCTCCTAAACCCCTTACTTTTCTCATCAACTGACCACACTACCTCAATATTTTTCCTTGTCAAATAGCTTCCTTGTCCACAAGAATCAGTGTAGAAGTGGAAGGAAAGGGAAAAGAGACGAGTTGTCTTGACACAAGCACCAATGCCCGAGGTCCATTTATGTTAGCATCCAAAATAAGAGATTTCATTCATGATCTGGATAAGAAAGTAAACTTTTGGACCATTCAGGAGAACATTGACGAGACACAACCTTCATCTTTACATATGGAACAAAAACTAGAAGCATCTGGGGAAGAAATTTGTTGGGAAAAGGAATACATCAGAAAATTGGAAATTCAGCTAGTACTTCAAGGAAGAGAAAACTCCAAAAAATATCATTCAAAAGAACAAAAAAGATCATTTTTGAAAAGATCATAAGGCTAGTGGATAAGCAGTGTGGTCATTTGGAGTTGATGCAAGAGAATATTGAGATTGTCAAGGTTGCATGCAAAGATACAGATATGCTCAAAGGAAACATTAGGAACACCTCACATAAATCCAGAAAATCATATACTTCCTTAATCATTTGAGAAAAGAATAAGTTATAAGGGCCAACATCAATCATTCTCATTTAGTAGTTCAGGCAAGCCAACTAAAAAAGAAGCATGAGTTGGTAGCACAAATAAAGGAGAAGGAAAAAAACATGACTCAGAAAGCACACTAATTTAAATGTAAATGTGAGAAGCTATATAGAAATAGTTTCACATTGTTCTTTTATGAACTTGGAAACATGTACCCCAAAGAGCCTTTTATAAATGGGTTGAAGGTCGTTGAGGAGGATCAAACGTAATTTGAATGGAGAAAATAAAAACCGTGAGAGAAAGGAATTGTGGACCTGCATAAAGAAAATTTTGAGCTTTGGTTCATATTAAGGGGCCTTTCAAGGAGCAAGGGAGAGTACATTATCAACCCATCATGACTATTGAAGGGGTAATAACAGAGGAACAATCATGTGATGTTCCAGTGGGGAAAGAATGGAAGAACATATTGGACATGTATAGATCATCTATATGAAAGGAACTCGCAACAGAGTGAAAAGAAACACCAGTAGGAGCAAACACAAGTTCGGCACCATTGACAAGAGCATTGGCACTGTTGGCAACATGCACATTCTAGTGCCTATCTGATGTAGTTCCCAACCAAGAGAGAGAGGATAAATAATTGTTAAAGCCAAATCTTAAGGGGCCCACCCCAAAAGCTAGCAGATCCTTCAAGAAACTTCTAGAAGTTAGTTAGTACAACTGATAATTTTGTAACAAATCTTGGTGGTTTTTCAAATACCAGTAGTGGTTTGGGGTGAGGTCCAAGTTCTTGATTTCCTATATATAGCCCTCATTTTGTAAATTTTAAAGGGAGAGAAATCTTGGTTGTAGGGGAAACTCTGTCATAAATTTTGGTGAATTGCTAGGAGGTTTTGAAGCTATTCTAAGGAATAATTTTGCAGTAAATTGTGGGATATTGATACCTTGTTGTCATGTATTTTCTCACACCCATGTCATATTTTGAAGTTTACTACATGCGAATACAATTTTATGGAATTTTCATGGAATTTTAAGTTGTGAGTCTAATATGTTATGTGAATTGTGTATAAATTGTATTGGAATGGTTAACTGAAATAAAATATGGCATTAACATGATGGTTTCTTATGGTTTTGCAAAAATTGTCAAGGTAGTTTGAAGAGTATCTTGACTTATTTGATATTTTTTACAAGGGTTTTGTAAGAAATGGTAAATTTCAAAAGTCTGCGTATTCTAATGGTTGAATTCTTAATTGCTCAGTTTCCCATCAAGTCTTAATTGATTTAAAGGAGTTTTTGATTTCTCCTTTACATTGCTGAGGGATCGTTCTCCATCTCTAATCCACCTTTCATATTTTGAAACTCTTCATGTCAAACCCAATGGTTATGAATGCTCTAACTTAGGATCAATGGAAATGAAACCTAGCAAATGCATTTAATGTCTAATAGTTTTTCCCTTAACATTGAATCTCAAACAGATTTCCAATTTCACACAAATAAGAGCTAAATTTGAAAATTATTCATGCATATTTAAGGCACTTTCCCCCAAGAACATATTATGAATGTTTAATGTGAATGATGAATTAATTGTCAATGTTATGATCATAATAATGATGCCTAGTTTATTCATTTTCATTTATTATAGATAATTTCACTTTGCATAGATATTTACATCCGCACAAGATTTTATTTAGTGTTTTTTTTGTATTCTTCATGTTGTTTTATTTTATTGTGACACCTTATAGGAGAAAATAAAGTGCATGAACTTTGAACCTCATTTAAACAATTTGTAACTTTAATTAAGTTCAAAACATAATTACACTGTTATTTTTACAAGCACACCTTTACAGGAATAGTTTAAATATACAGTCTTATTTGCTTGCATTTCAAGTCATTTACACCTTTGACCAATTCTTATATCAAGAACCATGAGCTATAACATTAATGTTAAAGGGCTGTGAAAATACATTAGATAACACTAGCTGCCAATAGATGGCCATATATGTTGAGTTAAATAGAATATCCTACAAACATAATAGTGAATAGGATCACACTTAGATGTTCCCAAGATCTACATTACAACACAATGTAGTGTAACTATGGGGCCACAAGATCTCATGACACCATTTTCAGGGATTGATTTGAATTAGTTCCCTGGGAAGAATGACATTTATTCAATTTTTTCTCGTGGAAAAAAATTCTGAAATCATTCTTGTGTCTTTCACCTCAAGACTCCATATTTCAAAATTTCCATTACTCACCAACACCTCATAGTCATCATACACACCACTTGTTACAATGAATCATGACATTAATACATTACTTGTATATATTTCACTCATTGTACATAACCATGTCGATTTCATCTCATCATTTTAACACATGTTCCATAATCTATATGTTCACACTCTAGCTTCGTCAAGAAGGCACACACAGCATAACCCGGATAGGAATCTCACACCTCTTGTCTTTGACCTTGAGTGCTTTCTGTACATATCGAATCAACGTAACAAAAAATTATAGGTAGAACCCTCAGGTATTTAAATAACCATCATTACATCTTAATGCAGGAGAATCCTACTCAGAAAATCATTGTATATTTGGCTAACTTAGGGGGTGTGATGTTTGATTTGAAATTTAATTTATTGATAGGAAATTTATATATTTTTAATAAATTGAGTGAGAAAATGTATGTAAGGTTTTCAATTTAAATATTCTCAGTTAACGTGAGAATATGAGAGATGTTTGACTTGTGAAGATCTTAGGGATTAGGAGATCTTAGAATAGGGAATTAGTTGAGTTAAAAGCGGAATGAGAGGATTTTCAGGATATGGTTGTGTAGATTGTGGATCTGAACCAAAAATGGTTCCAGAATCCTTTTGTATATGTTGGTAAGCCTCGAAGGCAAGGCAGTGTGTGTGTGAGTGATGTGATGTATGGAAGGCCATTTTTAATGTTCAAAATCAGGCCAAGTATTGTATTTGAAACTAATCAATGAAATACATTTTATGTTCTTTTGGGAACTATGTGAATATCTATGTCCATATATATAAATGAAGAATATTGCTAAATATTAGAGTTGTTATGGTCGATATTTATGTTGGTAGTTGATTGCACTTTGAAGCACTCATAAGGAGATTATTCTAGCATAGCGAAAGGGAGGAAAACCCACTCAATCATTTTTGACACTAGATTGAAATTTGTAGTAAGAGAATTTTGGGTTTGTAGGTCTATCTCTTCAATTTCCAAGGCTGAGTACAATACTTTTTGGAAGAACCAATTGCTAGGTTGGAGAGTCTAATTTCTTGATATCTTCATATTTGTTTAAGACTGATACTCTATTTCTGAGCGAGACTTGTTCTCAGAGGATAAGAGGGTTGAGACTTTAATTGGAGTAGCGCAAATACAAAGAGGTCGAGTTGTAATTTAGAAGTCAGTTATATATGACGGAGTCGTAATCGAGGCTTTGTGAAAGCATCATAAATGAAGTACATATAATGAGCGACTTTTGCAGTTAAGAGGTGTCATGGAATAGAGTACTGAATGCACTGGATTGGTGGTTTTTCTTGGAGAGGGTTGCTAGGTGAGACACATTCATTCTGCGTATTTTAATCACTATGTGGCAAGTTGTGATGCATGGGTTTTATCGGAGGATAGGAGCATGATTCAGTGATCATCATAAGTGATCAAATTTGAAACATGGCAAAGGGACTCAGTTTCTTTTGAATCAAGATCCGATGACTAAGAGAATCAGTGACTGAAAGAATTTGTCCTCGGTTCACTCATCATTCATCGTGCCCTCAACACACCAGGCGAAAAACCAAATAAATCGAATTTCTGGAAGTTGCGCTATGCTTTACTTAGAAACTCCTTTCATGCCTTCATAACCTCTAGATTGACTACAAGTATATGGATTTGAGATTGTTGTTTGTTGCATTAGCTCATGTTTGGCTTGAAAAATGGAATGTGCACTACGAAGGCCTTGATTTGTAAAGAGGAGTTCGAACAGGTGGTGAGGATGCTCACTTTATTGCGCAGGCGAATAGACTATTTGGGTGGTTGATGGTGTGGGAGATTGGGCATCATATGATTGCTAATGGGGAGGGGTGATTCCTCCATGGAACTATGCTGAGAAATTGGGGCTTGTTAAGGTCATCGATTCTGAATAGATAGCAGAACCTCTGTGTGTGTTTTATTTTTGTTCAGGCTTACATCAATCTGGTATCAAAGCTGAAAGATTTATGGAGAATGAATTGTCGGAGAAAAAGAAACCTTGTTCTATTTGGAAAAGAGGAACTCCTACTACCACCATTTGGGATTGCACCGTCGTTGAAAATGGCATGCAATTGAATCCAATTGCCGAAAATGGAGCATGGAGTTGACATCGTTCAAGCATAGAGAATAGGTGGGAATAGAAACAGAAAATATTCTTACACATAGTGAAGAAGAGACTTACTGTGTGTGAAGCTTGTAAGACTACAAGGCTTGATCTTGCGCATATTCGGCATGAAGAACTATAATGCATAAAACCATGTTTTAAGTAAATTATTTCAGACATGTGAATTGTTGAGGCCACGATTGGGATTAATCAATAATTGTTTGAAAGCGACTATTTTTGGGGTGACATTGATCAAGTAAATGATAGCCGTGTTCGTTGGGGAAATTTTTCTAGGGGAATTCAACTTTAGAGTGAGAGAAACATGGATCGAAACATGCAATATTACCTTGGAAGAATTCACTACATAAGGATAAGCATTGGGCGTAATATTCCATATGGTTTATACTGCCAGTATCATATTAAAGGTGATAGTGTGGAGGCAGGTTAACAAAGGGCAATATTACATGCAGATTACGAACAAACCATATTCAAATCTAGAAGAAATTGAGAGGAAAAGTGTCACATTTCTTGAATTTATATAAATATTGGAAATTGCTGGTCACTGAACAGATTTGGCTTGAGAAGTAAGATTCTGCTGGAAATAACAAAGGGGGGTAGGCAGTAGGAAAATATGAGTAGAATGAACATTCAAATAAGGATTGCGATGTACAAGTGAAAAAAAACTGTAATAGTCGTGTGTGCAATTGAGGTTGAGGTAACAGTAATTAGTGAAGTATCTCCGCAAAAGAAGATCAGTCTTAAGAGCAGTGGTGAAGGAAGCCAGTAAGAGTTTCCAAGCAGAAGAAGAGTGTGGCCAGAACCTAGTATTTCAGCTGAGGTTGAAATACAAGAGGACAATTAAGTGTTCTCAAGAGAAGAGGAGTTGAGGATATAAGCCTAGAAGGAGCAGGAAGGAGTGCTCAAGAGGTTCCTGATAGAGGACCAATGCTATCCAAAAGACCAAGTACAGGGGAAAGCTTGGTGAGGTAATTTGTAGCAGGGAGAACTTGTTATAGTAGATGCTTAGTGTAGCTCATAGTGAGTTTTAGAAGCTCATGAAGATGGAGAAGAAGATGACTACTGATAGTCATAGCAGAGGTTCAGGGAGAAGCCACAAAGTGAAGAAAGAAGATGCCAAGGCAAATGGCATATGAAAGCAGTTGAATGATGAAGAATATGAGAGGGAGAAGGCTAAGATAGTAGTCCATCTTGAAGTATTAATGGAGTTGTTATAGAGAAATAAGGAAGACCAGAGATGTGGTTTTCATGTAAGAAGAAAGATGAGGTGGCATAGGCTACAGAAGAAGAAAGAGAAAATGATGAAGGCTCAAGGAGAGTATGGGGTACTCAAGGAAACTAGGTATCAGGATGAAAGTTTGATGGATGAAACATCAAGTGAAGCCAAGGGGTCTCATGATTTGAAATCTGATATCTTATATATGTCTACAGGTGAAACATGTGAGGAAGGACAATTTTATGATATTGTCACCGAGGAGAAAGAAGGTAGATAGAATCTTTTGTTTTGAAAGAAGATGGGACCGTTAAGTCTCACATAAATTCTCATACACAGTTGAGAAGAGGTGTTGTTTTTCATCATGCCGCAAGGATTCAAAGTAGAGGAAGTTTGGCTCGTGATGATGGTCAAAAGCAAGAAGAAGCAAAGGATATCAAACACTTAAATGCTATGCTTGAGGAAGATGAGATGAAGACCATTGAATATTTTCTGAGTCATGTAGAAAACTTGGAATAGAGAAGGGATTTGATGACTGAATCATCAAATAAGACCATTGGGTCTTATGGTTTTAGAATTGACAATTTGTGTGTGATTGTAGGTTTTGCAAGGGACAGAAAATCTTTTGGAATTGTCTTGAGTGAGGTTGAAAATTTCCAAGTAAAGCATGATGATGAATGGTTTTCGGAAGAAGACAAGGATGAATTGTTGTAGTAGAAGGAGTTCATAGATTCCTTACTTAATGAAGGAAGTATCTCCAATGGAGATGAGATAGTTATGCCTCATATGATGGAACTTGTTATTGGTAAGGACAGGGAGAAGTTGGCTTTCTTAACTGACCAAAAGGAGACTGTTGGATAAACATCTAGAGCTGTAACAAAGATGGAGGATCAGAATTCTATTATGATAAAGAATGAATAAGAATCATTAAGAGATTGTATTTTTGGCGAAAAACAAGAAATCAATGAGGATGAAGGTGAGACAAACATGTCTCATGCTAAAGAAGAATCAATCTTAGAACTAAAGGAGACTGAACTGACTACTAGGATTAATCAAGGAGCTCAAGGACAACTATGGAATGTTGTCAAGGAAAAGGAAGAGAAATTTGCTGGAATTGATAAGAAGCATAATGATGAGGTGTTTGAAAGGAATTAGGTAGAAAGTGATTTGTTGAACTAGTTGCTGGAAGCATCTAAGCATGAGAAAGGGATTGCATACATTGACAAAAGAATGTCTCAAGTTTTGGCTGAGACAAAAGCAGATATTAGTTTGCTAAACTATGTTATTTTAACTAATATACAGAGAAGTGTGAGTGAATATGGTACTGCAATCAAGGAATTGGACAACAATTTACTTTTTAAAAGTAAACTTGCAGACAAGAAGAAGAAATTGGATACTGCAGAGGGAGATATCTTCAAGGATATTAAGGAATTTTGGGTGGCACCAATATCTATAGCAGTATTTGGAGCAATCTCAAAAGTAATAGCAAAAGTTGAAGTAGAAAGTGCCGAAGAAGGTAATAAGCAGTTTGAAGATGAATGGAAAGAGTGCAGCAAAGTGCAGTGGCAGAGCGATGAAAATAAGGTTTGTTTACAACAGAAAACTGAGTTGCAAGAGGCCATAGATGAATCATGGGAATTGATGCAAGTTCCTAAGAAAATCTATAGCAAGAGAAAGCTAGTAATCCACTGTAAAGTTGAATGGAAAGTGAATAATGATGAACATAAGGACAGTGGAACACTACAACATAAGGTGTGCAAGCCTGGAAGGTTGCAGCAAAAGAAAAATGAAGGAGAAATACTGAGGGACCAACAACAAAACAAAGTTTGGAATCCTAGAGTAGCAAGTCATTGAGACTTGTAGCTATCACATTATTACAGAAAAGTGACAGACCTCATAGAAAGGAGTCTATGAATTCTTTTTCTACATCGAGAGTCTAATGTAGGAGCATCCTTCTCAAAAAATCATTGTATATTTGATTAAATTAGGGGGTGTGATGTTTGATTTGAAATTTAATTTATTAATAGGAAATTTGTGTATTTTTAATAAATTGAGTGAGAAAATGTATGTGAGATTTTCAATGTAAATATTCTCAGTTAATGTGAGAATATGAGAGATGTTTGACTTGTGAAGATCTCATAGAGATCTTAGGGATTAGGAGATCTTAGAATAGGAAATTAGTTGAGTTAAAAGTGGAATTAGAGGATTTTCAAGATATGGTTGAGTAGATTATGGATCTGAACCAAAAATGGTTGCAGAATCATTTTGTATACGTTGGTAAGCCTCGAAGGCAAGGGAGAGTGTGTGTGACAGTAATGTGATGTATGGAAGGCCATTTTTAATGTTGAAAATCAAGCCAAGTATTGTATTTGAAACTGATTAATGAAATACATTTTATGTTCTTTTGGGAACTGTGTGAATATCTCTGTCCATATATATAAATCAAAAATATTACTAAATATTAGAGTTTTTATGGTCGATATTTATGTTGGTAGCTTATTGCACTTTGAAGCACTCATAAGAAGATTATTCTAGCATAGCGCAAGGGAGGAAAACCCACTCAATCATTTTTGAGACCTTATTGAAATCTCTAGTAAGAGAATTTTAGGTTTGTAGGTCTACCTCTTCAATTTCCAAGGCTAAGTACAATACTTTTTGGAAGAACCAATTTCTAGGTTGGAGAGTCTAATTTCTTTATATCTTCAAATTTGTTTAAGACCGATACTCTGTTTCTGAGCGAGACTTGTTCTCAGAGGATAAGAGGGTTGAGAATTTAATTAGAGTAGCGCAAATACAAAGAGGTCGAGCTATAATTTAGAAGTCAATTATATATGCCTGGAGCCATAATTGAGGCTTTGTGACATCATTAGAAACAAAGTACAAATATTGATCAACTTCTGCAGTTAAGAGGTGTGGTGGAATAGAGTACTGAATGCACCAAATTGGTAGTTCTTCTTGTAGAGGGTTGCTAGGTGAGACACATTCATTATGTGTGTTTTAATCACTATGTGGCAAGTTGTGATGTGTGGGTTTTATCGGAGGATAGGTGCATGATTCAATGATCATCATAAGTGATCAGATTTGAAACATGGTGAAGGGACTTGGTTTATTTTTGAATCAAGATCCGATGACTAAGAGAATTGGTGACTGAAAGAATTTATCATTAGTTCACTCATCATTCATTGTGCCCTCAACACCCTAGGCGAGAAACCAGAGAAATCAAATTTCTGGAAGTTACGCTACGCTTTACTTAGAAATTTCTTTCACACCTTCACAACCTCCAGATTGACTACAAGTGTATGGATTCAAGACTGTCGTTTGTTGCATTAGCTCATGCTTGGCTTGAAAAATGGAGTGTGCATTGTGAAGGCGTTGATTTGTAAAGAGAAGTTCGAATAGGTGGTGTGGATGCTCACTTTATTGTGCAGGCGAGTAGGCTATTGGGGTGGCTGATGGTATGGGAGATTGGGCATCATATGATTTATAATGAGGAGGGGCGATTCCTCCATGGAACTATGCTGAGAAATTGGGGTTTGTTAAGCTCATCGATTTTGAACAGATAGCAGAACCTCTGTGTGTGTTTTAATTTTGTTCGGGCTTTACATCACATCTCCATCCTTTTGAACAATTATTTCTCAATTGCCTTTTTCTGAGACTATTTAGATGAATAACATACCTTCGCAAATAGTATTCAAACATTCGGACTCATTCATTCCAAGACATAAATTTGAAAATGAGACTCCTAAAACTATTGAAAGAACTAGAACTCCAATATCATTTGTCATTAGGGATGTGATCTTGCAGCACATCATGGAAAAACAAGGTCAACCCCATAATCTACTTAACCAACCTAATCAACCATTGGCTTGGATAGTAGCATGATATGCCCCATTGGCTTTTCCTTGGGTATTACATTACATGCCTGAGAATTACTTAAATTTGTT
This sequence comes from Pinus tabuliformis, assembly GCA_031772625.1. Taxonomy (NCBI): domain Eukaryota; kingdom Viridiplantae; phylum Streptophyta; class Pinopsida; order Pinales; family Pinaceae; genus Pinus; species Pinus tabuliformis. The sequence goes on along the minus strand of CM062815.1, from coordinate 706,614,319 downwards.
ACCCAGGTTCAATGGCAAAAAGAAAGGGACCATTGAGGAACATATCAGTGTGTTCCAAGACTTCACTGGCAACTTCATGGTAGAAGACGAGGATGTGTTCGTGAGGTTATTCGTCCAAAACCTTGAAGGGACATGAAAAAATGGTTTTTTACTCACCCCACTAACTCATTTCATTCTTTGCATGACTTGGAAAGAACATTTCGAGCCCAATGGGGTTAGAAAAGGGACTTTCAATACTATCTCATAGATTTTTTGGTGGTGAAGAAGTCATTCAAAAATAGAGAGGAATTCAAAAAGAGATTCAATAAGCTCTAAAATCATGAATGAGGTTAAACCTACTCCCATTGATGCCATTGTTGACTATGAAACTGTGTTTGAACCACACTTCTTCATCATGCTTATAGAAAGACGACCGATAAACATGTCTGACATGCAATTAGAGTAGCCAAGATAGAGGGAAACCTAACCACAACAGGAAAATTAAGAGTGGAAGTTATGAATGAGAATCAAAACACTAAAAGAGAGAGGGGAGGAAAGAAAGAAAAAGGAAAGAAGAAAATAAAAGAGGAACCTGATCATCCTACATATACTAAACACTCATTCGAAGAGTGGATTGAGGAAATAAATAGAATGATGAAAAACCTATCAAATAAAATTACCAAAATCAAGGCCGACAGACCAAGAAAGAATCCAAACCCACCTCCTCATAACCCTCCTTTCATCCATAGACATTTCAACCCAAAAAAATGAGTAGAGAAATAAGACTTGAGGAACAACCAACACAACCTCTCGCGAGGAAGGTTCTCAATTTGCAAACTAAAGAATACCATAATGAATACATGAAGGATGAAGATATAAATTAGACAGGAGATCAAAATTCCACCTTCTACATCACTGAAGATAATTACAAAAGCTCTCTTGAAATGCAAGAAAACTATTCACCATATGATTATGAAGAATATGATGACTATGAGATCCCATTGTCCCAATATTAGAGGATTACTAACTTTGTGATGGTGGAAATAAGAAGAAACTATGACATGCAACCCATACCAAGCAGACCCGCCAGTGTGAGTCATTAGAATAAGCCATATGCATCATCACATGATCCCAATCCCAGTCAGGAGGCTATTCCTCCACCTCCCGAAGTCTCAAAAAAAGCGCAAGGGTTTCCAGTTAATAAAGGAAAGAACATTTAAGATCCAATTACAAACTTGACTCAGGAACCTAATTAGTCAAGAGAAACTATTCCACCAAATTTACCAACTTAGCTAGTCAAGGAGGTTGAATGAAGTGTAGTCATGCTTTCAACTTCGAACAAGAGTTGAGGAAGATCAAAGTTCACGTTCCTTTATTAGAATTAGCACAAAACTCGACATATCAACCACTTATAAGGAAACTTATGACCCTTTTGAAGAAAATCTCCCACAATGATACTCCGAATATACAAGAAGACTATCCTCATGTGGATTGTGGATCACGTAGAAATAAAGGACAATAATATCCCTCCTTTCTACATTAGCTTGAATTTTCATAATAATATATTGTACATTGTATGTTAGATTCAAGGGCATCTCACAACCTCATGCCCAGTCGGTCATGGTGGAATTAGGATTGGACATCACTAAACCATATCATGATCTATAGTCCTTTTATTCTTGAGGAGTGAAATGTCTTAGACTCGTTAAGGATTTAGTGGCATCACTTACTCAAATACCAAACAAGAGTTAAGTCATGGACAAAGTAGTGAGTGATATCTCTACTTCATATGGGATGTTGATTCTAGGTCTTGGGCTAGAAAGTTAGGTGGTGCCTTAAAAATGGATCTATCATACGGCACCCTACCAATTTTTGGAGATCAAGAACGAAGACTATACTGAGAATCCAAACTCCTATACGTCATAAGTGATGCAAGAAAGTATAAGAACTTGTCAATTTATGTTGTAGAAGATTTTCAGGTTGCAATAGGATATCAGTCAGCCCTGAATCCATGATTGAGATGGGATTAACCCATTTTGAGTAAAAAAAAACACACTAACTAAATTCAGTTTGGAAAATTTTATTCGACAAAGCATATTCCCAAGAAGGAATAAGAGTGGGAGTGATCCTAATACCGCCCATAGGGAATAACAACTCACTTACCTTTAAACTAGAATTTGATGTCATCAATAACATTCCTGAGTATGAGGCATTGATTCTAGGATTAGCGATGACCTGAAAAATGGGAGTGAAGAACCTTACAGCATTTGGGGATTCATAGTTAGTAGTCCTACAAGTAAGAAACATATACACCACTAAAAACCCTCAAATGAGATCATATCGAATTGCAGTGTGGATATTATTGAAATCTATTTTGATGCTTTAAACATTACAATAGTGTGCAGAGAAGATAATTAGTTTAAATATTCTCTACCAATAGTGGAAAGTACCTGTAGACCAACTCCTAAACCAAAACTCAAATATCAAGTAGAAATGCGGTATAGGCCCTCTATTCCAGATAATGTCAAATATTAGCAGGTTTTTTAAGATGACCAAAAAATAAGAAGATTCCTTGAATTTGTGGATGAATTTTCTACCATTAATATTAACTTTGAAGGAGAAACACCTAAAATTGATAAGAAGAAGAAGATTTGAAAGATGAATGTAACAGGTTTTTGAATAAAATTGGAGGTCATAAAGTGATCCAACTCAAGAATAATTTCATCGCCAAAGGATTTATCCCACTTGAGCAAATTGTTTATCACAATGATGTGCCTACCAAGCTCGTTTTTTGGTTAGTAGATAAAAATTTCGAGGAGTAGAACCTCATCACGAAAGAGACCCACAAAAGGTAAAACTTGCTAAGTCTTTAGAACCTACATCCAAAAATAGGTACATTGAATTATTCAAGCAATTTAAAGAAGTTTTTGCATGGATCTTTGCAGATTTTAAAACTTACGATACTTCAATTCAACAACATAGATATTGTTGAAAGAAAACACTAATCCTTTTGTTTAGAAACTTAGGATGTTCAATCCCATTTTGCTACCAACAATAGAGAAAGAGATCAGAAATTCACTGGATGGAAATATTATCATACCACTGAGATACTCCTAATGGGTGGTTTACCTGGTACTAGTTAGGAAAAATAATGAAGACATTAAACTCTCCAAGGAAAATTTTAAGAACCCCCCATAAATTTATAAATATAATAAATGGGTGAATCTCCATGGTATATAGGAAAAATGGAAGGCGATTTTATCAATAATATAATATGTATATATAATTTTTTGGCGAATCTCTCCCCAAGCATGGCGAATATTTTACTCAATTATAAAATCTTGTAAGATCTTGGCAAGTCTTTCACTCAATAATAAAACTTTGTATGGATCTAAGACGATAGAATTTCCTCTTTAAATAGTCTAGGCTCACATGAATACCATGGTATTACCATGGGTCAATACCATGGGTTATCATAAACCTGGAGCTTAAAAATTACTATTAGTAATTTATAAAAATTAATAAAATTAATAGTTGATTTTTATTTTATTTTTTATTTTAACCAAGCTAAAATGTTTAACCTACATTAAATTACAACATCCATTTTTACTCTTGACCAAGCCCCAAGAGGATCAAATATTTTTTCACTCTATGCTAGTTTGCATATCACGATATTTGATACCTCTCGGGGGTTAGTAGATCCAGAGTAAAGATGGATCTATGCTGGTTTAATTCCCCCATTTAAATAGGCTACATTCCAGGTGAATACCATGTGCCATTTTGGTGAATACCATGGGTCAATACCATGTGCCATTTTTATTTTTATTAATTCTAATATGAGGGTTAATAATGATTTTTTGCATGGTATTAATAACAATCTAGTCCACGGCATTTGTCCCATAGTATTTTGCCCATAGGTTTCACCTAAATATAACCCCTTTTTTGAGTGTTTGTAAATATAAGGTGACTTATGGAGTAAATATAAAAAAATGTTTTATTTGTTTACCATACCTCTCATTTATTTATATTTTTATTAATTTACCATACCTCTATTACAGATATGGTATTTGGCCCATAGGATTCACTTAAATAAAACCTCTTTCTTGAGCCTTCATAAATAGAATGAGGGTTATGGACTAAATATAAAAAGAGGTTTTATTTATTTACCATACTTCTAGTTTATTTATATTTTTATTTATTTACCATACCTTTTGAGTAAGTATAAAAAGACGTTTTATTTATTTACCATACCTCCACTTTACTTATATTTTTATTTGTTTACACCAGGTGACTTATGGAGTAAATATAAAAAATGTTTTATTTATTTACCATACCTCTCATTTTTTTATATTTTTATTAATTTACCATACCTCTTTTATAAATATGGTATTTGGCCCATAGGATTCACTTAAATAAAACCTATTCTTGAAAATGGGCAAATGGATTCACTTAAATAAAACCTATTCTTGAAAATGGGCGAATGGAAGGTTACCTTTTTTACCCTCTCCCTTAAAATAAGGTGGGCTATTTGAGGTGATTTGTAAAAATGTACTATGATACAAAATATTCGCACACTAAAAATTTAAAACCCCTTAATTTCGCCAAAGGGCGAACATTCGCCCCTAAAATTATCCTTGAAACTCTCTATGAATTTCAGGAACCTGAATCAATGTTGCTTGAAGGAAAATTATCCATTTCCCAAAATGGACCATGTTGATACCAAATTTTGACCCTTTATCTTTGTGATATGCCACAAACTCTTAATTGCCTCCATCTTTCTTGGTCCTCCCTCTCTTTGACCACTAGTGACCTATTCTACTAATGTTTTTCACTATCACAACTGGATGGGGAGGACCACAAAGCCATTTCTTACATAAATTTTTCTTATATGCGTCGCACACATGTTACATCGCAAATTTAGAGAGGCCCTGGAGATTGAGAAAAGGCCGAACAATCTTAATAGGGATGATGGCTGGAAGATTAGCAGTTGCTGGGTCCCAGCCTTGTCTTCCTAGCCTCCTCATTCCCCTTTTGTTAGGTCTTAGGGTTTCTGTCTTCCCTCTCCTTAAGATTTGTTTTTGGCGGATTAGTCCTATTATTATGGAGTGTATGAGTTATTAATAAGTTATTAAGTTATTTCGGGCTAATTATTGTATTAACCTTATCCCGTTTATGATACTAGGGGGTATATGATAATTAGATTAGATTTTTTGTTTCCATAATTTCAATTATTTATGCATTTATATTTAATTCTACTATACCTTTAAAATTTCCCTTTAACTAATTTCTTATATATTTAATTAATAAAAAACCCCTTTTTAAACCTTATAAGTAATCATATATTTACCTAATGACATAGTTAATTTTAATAAAAAAAAATTAGTGAATAAATATTGATTATTTAATGAATATAAATTATTAAATTAATTATAAGAGGAGATCTAGTTTACCAAATGACCATTAGGTTTAAATGATAAATAAGAAATTATTATGAATAAATATATGATATACCAATAATATTGAGTTAGTTTGAGTTAGTTATTTTTTATGGATATTCTATTATTAATAAACATGTACTTTAATTATGGTATTTACCTAATGTAACTAAATTCTGAGAATAATAATGATTTAACAAGAATACTATTTATTTGTTTTTTAATAATATTGGAATTGTAAATTATTAAGTAAATATAGATTATTTAATAAACATAAATTATTGTATATAACTTATTGTTTTAATTTTGAATAGGCCATTATATTTAAATAATTAATAAAAATGATATATTTTAAAAAACAAATAGAGAAGATCTAGTTTACCAATGGACCATTAGATTTAAATAATTATTATTAAATAAATACACAATTACCTAATGTAACTAAATTCTAAGAATAATAGTAATTTAATACTATTTATTTGTATTTAAATAATATGGGATAATAATAAATATAGATTATTTAATAAATATGAACTATTATACAAGATATTTAAATAATAAATATGGATTACATAGATATTATATTATTCATTCTCTTAGTATATAAGCTAATAATAATGAATTATATGTTTTTATTAATAATAAAATTAGTGGTTTGACTAGGATCATTAGGTCAAAATTAGCCGTTGGCAATATAGCCGTTGGAGTCTCTGCACACTCTATTTAATCCAGCCAAGCCGGATTGGTTCTTCAACTTGTCCTGACGATGAACCACACTGGTTGGCTCGAAACGCGTTGACAAAAGATTGGTTATGTGATTTTGCCGAAGATTATCTAAACAATGTTACATCCTATATGATGCTCACATTATAAGAAATGTCCAAAGTTTATTATTGTCACAATGTTTATATTTTGGCATAGATATGGTACAAGTCTACAATGAAAACATTGTTGGTATGTTGTCATTTACTATGGTTTTGGAAAAAAAAATTGGGATATTTACATCATGTAACACCCAAGGATGGAAAATGAAATGGTTTTGTATATGTATGTTTACGGTATGTCTCACTGCTAAATTTCGCTTCGAAGCATTTTGAACATCGAAAAACTTGGTTAATATACATTTGGACATACAATATTATATGCATTGCAACCACTGTATATTTCCAACCTTCACATAAAATAATTTTTCGTGTGATTAAATGTTATACAACAAAATTTAAAACAATTTTTTTTTTTTTTTTTAATTATGTGGGAATTTTATATTAAGTCGATTAGCGTCATGTTGTATTTTATTTGGGTAATTTGTTTGTCGGATTACTCGTTCAATTGACATATAGATTTCATTTGTGACTAGTTGTACTTGTGTTAGTTTAAGTTTTAATGGAAATTTACATTTAATATTTAATGCGACACTTTGAGAAATTAAAATTATCTGACGATTTTAATGTCCACCATGAGAAACGCTAACTTTCTCTCCCGATGTGAATTTCACTCATTCTTCCACCTCATAAGAATTATTTTTTATTTTGAAAAAATGTGTGAAGTTTTGGAAGGGTGTCATTCTTGACTTTGGCGTTTCACAAGTAAGCACAAGTTTAATTGTGCAGTTCATATGTTTCTCGATGGCTAGTTGCCTTGCCTATGATTTCAAATTCCCTCTGCTAGCTCTTGATTACCATAACCATTATTTGTTTTCTCAGTTGACTACATTTTGAATACATGCAATGAAGGGTATATTATCCCATTTTCCATATAATATTAGTTCAACCATATCTTGAGCCACATTGTATTCGAAATGGGAAGGATCAAAACCCTCTTTGTAATTTCCTATCAATATTCATCCAAGGCATGAAACCCTTGTGCCACCATTCAATTGTTACATATTTTAGTGATATTAGTTAACGCATGAAAAAAAAATGGGTTTCACTTGTGCCCTATATAATATTCCCATGTTCGTAAAACCCCTTTCCATTGAAATATTTACACCCTTTCCCATCAGAAATCACTTGAGATATTGTAACAATGAAAAATTTGTCGTTTGAGTTGCATACAAACTACTATCATTTGCAATTCCAAGTTCATTACAGGTTTTTGTATCAAAATATGGCTATACTGAAAATTATTAAAATGCATGCATCTCTTTCGAAGTTAAAAGGCATACTCTTATCACACAAAATGGTCAATGTATACATGATTTTTACCCCACTGCTTCAATTAAATCTATTTGTCCACACCTATAGAAATTTCAAGGGAAAAAAGGTTAAATTTGCCCTCACTTGCAAATAAAATATGAAGAAGATTTCATTAAGACTTGATTCAACCCTTAATTTCAATTTTTTTTTTTGTTTTGAAGGGACTCTCATTCCTCCCTTCCATCACTCCATTCTATAGCCACTAAACCCTAACCTAAGCCCTCGCTTTTCATTTCAAATTATATTAGGTTATTAGCACTATCATTACAAGTTTTTGTGTATATACTTCATTCTTCTTCCAATTAATTGTGAGTCCATATCATTCCATTCTCCCTCTGAAGCCCATCCTTTCAGCCTATCTCAGTTCTTGGTCCTACGAGAAAGTAAGAATAACCAGCGTTAATTTACATTTTGAATTTGTAACAATTCAAAAACAAAATGTGTAGTTTATTTGCTTCATGTTTTATTGTTTTAGTTTTAACTTGACTATTTTCATAATGAATTAAAGCTCACGAGGTTCAATAATGAAAAAAAGGCTAATATGTCCTAAATTGTGAAAATGTCTCTTTTTCCAGCTAATCGAATATAAAAAAAATAGCATCATAGCACCTTTGTCCAATAATGTAATTCAAAAAGTAAACCAATAATGTGTACGCAAAAAATAGTATAGCTATTCAAAACATTTCCAAATTTCATGAAATTCCCTGTCAACAACTGAAAATTAACATGTATCAAAACAAGTAACCAAAAGGAGAAACATTTCTTTTAGTTTCTAATAAAAACTTCCACATAGAAAAACTAAATTAACATGTATCAAAACAAGTAACCAAAAGGAGAAACATTTCTTTTAGTTTCTAATAAAAACTTCCACATAGAAAAACTAAGTTTCTTTGCGTCATCCTATGGTTGATCTTGAGAAACTTCTGTTGTAGTCATAGTAAGATCAGGCCTGGAACTTGTTGGAGGATTCTATTTAGGATCTTCTACAGAGGAAGAAACAATGGAGGACAAAATCAAAGGGATTGAAGGGGCTCCGAAGTGTTGATGAGTGTGGCTAGAAGAAGTAGGTGTAGAAACAACTTGTGCATGGAAAATTTGTTTTCTAGATAAAGGGTGAGCATCACGAGTAGTGGAACAAGAGCTAGAAACAAGATCATGGATTTTTGAATTATTTCCCCAGGCATCATGGTTATGCTTAGGTGGGTTTTGAATAGGATCCCAACCAAGATTTGAATTTATAGGTATTGAAATCTCTCGAAAATTAGAACGAGGTTGGAGTGAGGCAGCTAAGCTATTCTAGTAAACTAGAGGAATGCATGATACATTAGGAGATCACAAATTGAGGTGACCAGTGGTGGAAATTTGGTGTAATTCATTAGAATGAACATTAAAATGAACAAAAAATGAATATTTTTTTTCCTTCCAAAATCCCTCCAACCTAGTGGCTTGTTCTTCCTTCCTTTTCCCCTGCTTGAACCTCGTGAGCTTTAATTCATTATGCAAATAGCCAAGTTAAAACTGAAATGATAAAACATGAAGCAAAACAACTACACAATTCCTTTTTGAATTGTTACAAATTCAAAATGTCAAAATAAGGCTAGTTAATCTTGCTTTCTTGCAGGACCAAGAATTGAGATAGGCTAAAAGGATGGGCTTCAAAGGGAGAATGGAATGGTATGGACTCACAATTAATTGGAAGAAGAATGAGGTATATACACAAAAACTTGTAATGATAGTGTTAATAACCCAATATAATTTGAAATGAAAAGCGAGGGCTTAGGTTAGAGTTTAGTGGCTATAGAATGGAGTGATGGAAGGGAGGAATGAGAGTCCCTTAAAAAAAAATAAAGTTGAAATTCAAAGTTTAATCAAGTCTTAATGAAGTCTTCTTCATATTTTAATTGCAACTGAGGGAAAATTTAACCTTTTTTTCCCTTGAAATTTCTAGAGGTTTGGACGAATAGATTTACTTGAAGCAGTGGGGTAAAAGTCATATATAAATTGACCATTTTGTGCAATAAGAGTATGCCTTTTAACTTTAAAAGAGATGCATACATTTTAATAATTTTCAATATAGCCATATTTTAATACAATTTAATGCTCACAAGGTTCAAGTAGGGGAAAAGGAAGGAGGAACAAGCCACTAGGTTGGAGGGATTCTGGAAGGAAAAAAATACATTTTAATGTTGATTCTAATGAATTTCACCAACTTTCCACCACTGGTCACCTCAATTTGTGGTCTCCTAATGTATCATGCATTCCTCTAGTTTACTAGAATAACTTAGCTCCCTCACTCCAACCTCATCCTAATATTCGAGAGATTCCAGAACCTATAAATGAAAATGTTGGTTGGGATCCTATTCAAAACCCACCTGAGCATAACCATGATGCCTGCCGAAATACTTAAAAAATCCATGGTCTTGTTTCTAGCTCTCATTCCACTACTCGTGATGCTCTCCCTCTATCTGGAAAACAAATTTTCCATGCACAAGTTGTTTCTACACCTACTTCTTCTAGCCACACTCATCAAAACTTTGGAACCCCTTCAATCCCTTTGATTTTGTCCCCTATTGATGCTTCCTCTGCAAAAGATCTTGAATAGAATCCTCCAACAAGTTCTAGGCTTGATCTTACTACGAATACACTAGAAGTTTCTCAAGATCAACCATAGGACGAAGCAAACAAGCTTAGTTTTTCTGTGGAAGTTTTTATCAGAAACTAAAAGAAATGTTTCTCCTTTTGGTTACATGTTTTGATACATGATAATTTTTAGTTGTTGACAGGGAATTTCATGAAATTAGGAAATGTTTTGAATAGCTATAATATTTTTTGTGTACACATTATTGGTTTACTTTGTGAATTATCTTAGTGGAGAGAGGTGCTATGATGCTATTTTTTTAATATTCAGTTAGCTGGAAAAAGAGACATTTTCACAATTTAGGACATATTAGCCTTTTTATATTATTATGAGCATGATGTCTGGATGATTGGCTAACCCATTTATGTGATGCGAACTTATTTATATAAGTTGAAGATGGTGCATTTGAGATATTATTCCATGGTTAATACATATATGGATGTGGGTCCTCCGCCTCTCCATGTCATTTCGTACTTTTTAGGATCCCACCTATTAATCTCACCTTCAAATTAATTAAGCCTGATTAGTTAAATAAACATAATATTTACGTAACTTCCTGGAAATTCAAGGCTATAATATTAGGCATATGAAGGATAGAAATATATTTTGGCTATGCCACAAGTGGGCTTCTTTTAAGTAGCAATATTTATGGAGGTTTATAATACTTCTTGTTGTCATAGGCATATTTGATTTTAGTTACAAAAGATTGAAGCTTACTGCTTTCTGTCAATTCTAATGTTGACTCTTTGTGCAGTAACATACTAGTCTCTGAACATGTCCTTTTGAACTTACTGCATCGAGATTTGTTTTATTAAGTTATTATGCCCGATAACATTTGACCACGTTGTCTTGTAAACGAGGTCATTTGTTAAAGAAGTTTCCTTGAGAAAACATGAATCTTCCAAGTTTATGGATACCTTATATGAACATTATTTTTATGATATCAATGAAGAATCATTTGTTGTTCTTACCATCTTGTTTCTTAATCATTGTACTCACATTTTACCTTTTATTGATAATAGTCATATATACATTGTATATTACAACTCTTTTTCTTATGAAGTATCACTTTTATGGGAAACAATTATTTTATTTTATATATGTTGAATATCGAATATATGTTTTTGAGTCTAACTTACAATACATGCTAATGATCAATGTTCTTTTTCATGACTTACTTGTTGAACATATTGTAAAATTTATATTTGAATTTCTATTTTTTTTTTAAACATCGAAGTTGTATCATATTGCATTGACTTGTAAACAGGGTTATGTTCTGTTATCCCTCACTAGCAAGAAAATGATTTTACATCCTAGTTTGTTAATTGTTTTGGTTTATTGGGTTTTCTTTGTTTTCTTTTAAACAATGTAAACTTTGAAACGAGAACTATAAACTCAAAATAAGAACTCTAGCCAAAAAATCCCCAAAAAACATGGAAAATCAACTCGAAAATGAAAAGTGTTGATGCTAGAATAACACATTTTTTTTCTAGGGTAAATTTTCAACATGTTTTAAAAATGGCAGTGAAAACTATTTTTTTGTGCAAAAATTGTGCAAAAAACACCCTGAAAATGAAAAGTGTTGATGTTAGAATAACAATTGTTTTTTCTAGGTTAAATAACATTTTTTTTTAGGATAAATTTTCAACATTTCGAAATAATGGTGTAAGATTTTATCATGACTCCGAAAAACATTAAAATTTCAAAAGAATAATGAAAACATAAATTTAAAAATTAAAACAATGAAAAAAACAAAAAGTAAATAAAAATATATATTAAAAAAAAATGACAAAAAATCAAATATATAAAAAAGACAAAAAATGTCAAACATAAAAATAAAAATAAAAACAAAAACAAAATTAACCTAAAAAGACAAAAAAATTCAATCATTAAAATGTAAAAAAAAAACAAAATTAACCAAGATAAGAATTAAAAAATATATATAAAGAAATAAATAACAACAACATATTTAAAAAAACATAAAAAATGTAGAAAATAAAAATAAAATTATCTTGTAAACGATAAAAAAAACAAATAAAAACATTTTTTTTAAAAACTATAAAAATAAATAAATAAAAATACACAAATTTTAAAAAATTAATAAAAAATCCTAAAAATAGTAAAAACAAATGTGATTTTAAAAAAACAACCAAATAAAACTTTTTTAAATAATTTAAAAACAAAATCAAAAACCAAAAAAAAACTTAACAAAATAGTAAAAAAAATTATAATAAACACAAAAACACCATATTTATATATATATATATATATATATATATATATATATATATATATATATATTCTTAAAAAATAAAAATAAAAATTATTAAAAGAACATTATTAAAAAAAAAAAATTGGTCCCCTGCCCAGGGGTCCGGCGAGCGCATCCATAGGCAGGGGAGCTGTGCTGCTGACGACCATCCCCCAGACCCCTGGGCGGTAGGCCAAAGTTTATTTTTATTGTTCTATAATGTTTTTCTAATAATTGTTTTATTTGTTTTTAAGATTTTAATTTTTTTAATTAATCATGTTTTTATTTTGTTTTTTGATGTTTAATATAGTTTTTATTTTTATTTTATGTTTTTAATTTTTTTTACTAGTTTTTTAAAGTTTTTAATATTTTGTTTTTAAATTATTTAAAAAGATTTTAAGTTTCTTGGTTAATTTTTTTTTTTTTTTGTAAATAACGTTTGTTTTCAATATTTTTTTATATATTTTTAGGTTTTTTTAATATTTTTTTTAATTTGTATATATATATATATATATATATATATATATATATATATATATTTGTTTTTTTAAGTAATCAACATTTTAAAAAAGAGAAATAAGACAACTTCATTTAAAAAACAATTGGATATAAAAAAATTAAAAGTGTCAAAAAATGTAACATTTAAAAAAAATATCCATACTTAATACATTAGAAAATTTTAAGTGTCAAAAATAAGCCCTCTAAAAATAGGAGTTGACGCTACATCAACACATTTCAAAATCAACATGAAAATCTCTAGCATTTAAAAAAATATATTTATATTTGATACATAAGAAAATGTAAAGTGTCAAAAATATGCTCTAAAAAAAAGTGTACTCTAAATCAACGTTTTTCAAAATCAGATGATTTTTTTGCCACCTCAACAAAACAGGTAATCGTATCAATTCTCATTTCAAAGTTTACATTGGTTTTACTTTTGTCTCTTATTTATATTGTTGTTTGTTCATGATTGTTATTTGACCATTTAATGACCACAATCAACCCTTCAGTCCAAGCATTGATTAGGATGATATAACTCTGTCATTGTTATCCACAACTAAGGAAACATCAGCAAAATATTTCAGTTAAGGTCATTTATTTGCCTTTACTACTATGTTATTAAGATATCCTTGTGAAATATTGCCATTTCTTGAATAGGTAGATGAATGTGAAATAATAAATGACTCAACCTATTGTATTTCAATCTAAACGTTTCCCTAATTTTAATAATCAAAATAGTATTGTTGCTGGTCTTTTTAATCTTGCTATTGAAACTGCAAAAAATCATCAAGAACTCCAAATATCTTGGACTGCTATCTCACGGGATATTGAAATTTCACACCAACAATTGGTACATCGTCTAGTAAGAATTCATCCTCTTGATTAATAGATGCACACTCCTTCTCACTCCTCTTGATCTTCTCATCATAACATTAAAACTCCTCAACAATCTATTAATTTTTTAGATTGTTCTATGTTGTTCCAATTACTTTAGCCCAAATCAATTCTTCATTTAGAAATGCATCCAATTATTTACAATGTTTCCAATTATAAACAGTAATTGAAGATAGAACAATATATGAAATGAAAAAGGAGACAATAGAAAAACCACAAGAGACACCAGATTGGTCAAAGACAAGGGGAAAACCCCATTATGGAGGAAAACCCTTTCAAATCTTCTTCTTATTATATTTTCATAAAATGTTTCAGTAGAGAGTACAATGAGCCCAATACATAATCATCTAATAAAGATTTACCCAATATAAAACAGAAGCAGAATTCCATAATTATTGTACAATAGAGAGAAACATTTCAGCCTTTAGACATCTACGGTCAATCGCAGCCAACTTTCAAACCCCAGCTTAAAACCCTATTCGCACTCATAAAGATAATCTGTGAGCGACTGAGCCTTCCTAGTCACTCCCAGAGACGCTATAAGCGAGCAACCGTGACACCCGAACTATAGCTCAAAACCCTAATCGCACTGATGAAGATAATTTGTGAGTAATGAAGCCTTCCCAGTCACTCCTTGAGACACTATAAGTGGTTATGACTACCCGGTCGCTCCCTAAAGCATGGAAAGCGAGCAAATTGGATCTAGACCTCCCAGATTTGACTCTAAGCCTCAGTCACTTCCTTTAGGTTGTTATGTGAGTGACTGCAGCTTCCCAATCACTCTTTGAATCATTACAAGTGAGAGACTACAATCAAATATAGCCTGTGATGAGTGTGTGGCCAGAAAACAAAAAACCTAGACACATGTGACCCTTAGACCTGTAATTTCAAACCTTGTGTGAGACTGCCTTTATCAGACCTACGAGAACCAAACAATAGAAGAAGAGAAGATAATTCTTGATGATGATGTGAAAATGAGCTTGAGGTCTCTTGTATTTATAGGCTTCCATGAGGGTCCACTTGATGTTGAGGCCAACCTATCCAATTATACAAATGTGTGAGGTCGACGTGTCCCAATGTAGATGTGACGGTTCATAAACTCAAAAACCAACTTCTGCTTGTTGAAATGAGGTGATCTTTAGGTTAATTTTGGTCCTCTCAAAAAGAGTCATTCAAAAAAATAATCATATCCATAAAATGAGTTATCCAAAGTGTAATTTGACCCTAGCTTCATAAATTTAACACTCCTTCTCAACTAGGAAGAATTCCACCTACGAATATTGTCCTGTCATTTCGTGTCCATCTATGCTCAACTCTATCTGCTGAAACATTCTTGAATCTAAAAGAAGAATAATCAGGGAGCATTATATTCCACCCTATATCTCATGGGGGAGTCACATATCTCAAACCCATATCTAGCAATCCGATATCCAAACACACAGGGAAGCACATCTCAACCCTGAAATCACATTAGGGAGCTCATTCTCAACCCGAAACTACAAAGGGGAGAAAATCTCAACCCAATCCTATTGCCTACCGATTTTTCCATCAATGACCCTCAAGAGTCATGAGGTATAACACCCGCATCATAATCAACTTGGATTGCACACCCCAAGTACACTCTCAACCCATTGGCCAAACAAGGAGCAGTATTCCCAACAAGCTAGGCTTATGGGTATGATGCCAACTGGGGTATACTCTACATAGACTAGGTAGGGGAGAAACATATCCAATATTATGCGTAGATAGAGGAGAAATATCTCCAACCCTATGGGTAACAGATAGGGGAAATACCCTATTGTCCATATATCCCTCAATCCTAAGAGCCCTCTATCTCTATTCCTCACCCTGGGAGCTCAACAGGGGGGAAGAGTTGGCTCAGTTTCCTCGATAAGTGATGCCCCTTATAAGGAGTGCTCACATCCATCATTCCAATTTTTCCTCTGAAGACCAAGAACTTCCCTTTCGACAAGGCCTTGGTGAGAGTATCTCCAATGTGTTCATTTGTCGATATGTGATGGAGTCTGACGGCTCCTCTCTACACCATGTCTCGAATAAAGTGATATAGTATCTCTATGTGTTTGGACTTATCATGAAATACGAGATTCTTTGCCAGACATATCCCACTCTTGATTTCACAATGTATCACTATAGTATCTAGGACATGCTAAAATATCTCTCCAAAGAGCTTCCTTAACCAAACTTCTTCGCAACTAGCCATGCTAGAGGCAATATACTCTGGCTCAATGGTACTCAATGCTACAAACTTATGTTCCCTGCTCAATCAGGATATCATGGCAGATCCAAGACTAAAACAAAACCCATACATACTCTTCCTATGGATAACATTTCCTTCCTATTTAGAATCAATGTATCCATGAAGTCTAACATCTCTGGGAGAGTATCTCAAACCAAGTATGATCATACCATGTAAATATCTCAAGATGTGTGTGGCGGAAATCCAATGTGCATGGAGAGGCTTAGTCATGAATTGACTAAACGTCTTTACTACATGACATATGTCTAAACGGGTGTTCACTAGGAATATTAGAACCCTAGTCAACTTTCTATACTCGGATGGATTCACCAAATCAGCTCCCACATCTTCTCCACATAACTTCTTAAAGTTCATGTCCATCGGTGTGGCCATGGACCTGCATTTTGTCTTTCCAAACCTCTATAACAACTTCACAACATCTTTTCCTTGTGAAACGAAAATATCACTAGTTATTTGCCACACCTCAAAACCTATAAAGTTGTGCATCAGTCTAAGGTCCTTCATCTCGAATTCATAGGCTATCTCCCTCTTTCACTTGATCATCAAAGGCTCACTACCTGTTAAGAATAGGTCATCAACATATAAAACCAAAATAACAACATATCTTGGACTACCTTGAAGTAGAGGTTGGGATCGACATTGCTTCTTGTGAATCCCAACTTCACGAAATAACTATCTATGATGGCGTACCATGCTCTAGGGGCTCGTTTTAAACCATACAATGCCTTATTCAATCTACATACATGTGTCTTTCGATATTCTACTTCAAATCCATGTGACTACTCAACATACACTTGTTCTTATAACACGCCATGGAGGAATGCAGTCTTTACGTCCATCTGATGAAGAGTCCATCCTTCACTTGCGGCAAGGGCTATTATCAAATGAATAGTTTTATATCGAGTCATAGGTGCAAATATATCATCATAATCCTCTCCCTCTTTTTGCAAGAATCCTCAAACCACGAACCTTGCCTTGTATTTCTCAATGGTACCATCAACTCCATGCTTGATCTTGAATAACCACTTTGAAGTCACCACAGATTTCCCTTTCAATCTCAACACAACATCACATACATCATTATTCATATTCCTTGGCCATCACATATTTCCAAACTATTCTTTTATGGATTCTTCGAATGTGGAAGATTCGGCTTGAATCATGGCGCTCATGGTAGCAAAATATCCCTAATACCCACATGGGTTCTTCCTTTCTCTAAATTATCTTCGAACGGGAACATGTCTCTTAACTTCTTATAGAGTTTCACAAAACCAAAGTGGTCTCTTCCTAGTGGGAGAATCACTTGGAGGAGGATCTAGGGGATTGATAGGCTCCATGGGATCATCAACATTATCTATCTCGAACTTGAGCATCGAAGGACCATCTAGAATATCCCTATCATCATTCCTCTTCTCGGGAGGAGGACGTGGAGGAAGATCTTTTGCTTTTCCAAGAGTGGCATCTTCATCGAATGTTATATCCCTACTAATTTCAACCTTCCTTTGACAAGGAATATATATCTATAAGCTCTATAATTTTCACAATAACCCAAAAACATACTTTTCCTTCCAACTACCTCCAACTTGTTCATTTTGTCCTTCGACACATGAAAATATACAAGGCATCCAAAGATACAGAGATGACTTATGTTGGTCTTGACACCTGTGAACACTTCTTTGGGGGTCTTATTTTCCAGTGCTTGATGAGTCATCTTGTTTTGAACATATAGAACAATATGTCTTGCTTCTCCCCAAAGCAGCTTTGGAATGTTTTTATCATGGAGCATGGCACAAGAAGCTTCTAATATATACATGTTCTTTATTACCTCTAATTCATTTTGTTTAGGTGTATATGACACAATTGTTCCCTTCTTGATTCCTTCTTTCTTACAAAATTCTATGAATTCAATTGACATGTATTCCCCACCATTGTTGGACCTTAATACTTTGATTCCCTTCCCTATTGGATTTTTTATCAAAGCTTTGAATTATTTGAATATTTTGAAGGCTTCATCCTTATGCTTCAAATAGTATATCCATGTCTTTCTAGAGAAGTAATCAATGGAGGTGATATAGTAGAGATGGCCACCAATACATCGTATGGGCATTGGACCACATATATCAGAATGGATGAGATGGAGGATGGTAGTTTTCTTGTTCTCGCTAGAAGGGAATGGTCCCCTTGACTTCTTTCCACTTGAAGAACCTAGACATACTCCATCATTGTAGGCTTGAACATTAGGAATACAAGAGACCAATTTTCTTAATTTCAGAAGAGCATCATAATGTAGATAAGCTATTCTTTGGTGCCATAACTTGCTTAGGTGATTAGTATTGTGAACCAATGCTAGAAGATGTCTTCCAGTGACTCTATAGAGTCCTTCATATATTGATCCTAATGTGAATGCATCTCTCATAGGTAAACCAATAGACCAAGCCATAAATTTTCCTTTGATTAAGGCAACCTTCATCCCTTTATCTTCCAAAGTGGATATAGATACCAAATTCTTCATTAATCTAGGTAGATACATAACATCATGCAGCAAAATTAATTCTCTAGAATTCAAATGAAATTAGATAGACCCAAAACCTTTTACTAGATGAGTAGAGTTGTCTCCAAGAATAATCTTCAGCTTAGTCTCCCTCTCTACTAGATTAGAGAGAACTTCATTATATCTAGAGAAATGATGAGTGGCCCCACTATCGACTAGCCAACTATCCCATGAATCCGAAGGAGAAGAACTAGTATCTACAGAAATAAGAATGTGTTTAGATTGATTTACAACATTACTTTCATACCTGGGAAATCTTGTCTTCTTTTGAGGATGATGATCTTCTTCATGGTCACATGAGGTATCCCTTCTTCTACTTTCATATCTTTTGTTGTGGTCATTTCTTCGATCATCTTTTCTCCTTTGATTATTGAACCTATTGTTGTTGCTTCTAGTGTTGTAATGTGGCCCTTTGTTCTTCTCGGGACAATCTCGTGCATAATGACCCTTCTTGTGACAATTATAACATTCAATATGAGATAATGTTCTATCATCCTTTCTTTTTGAATTTCAAGGAGGAGGCTTTCTTGATGGACCTCCTTTTCCTTTCTTCTTCCTTTTTTCATGAGTGATATATGCAACGACCTCTCCTTCTTCATGTTTTTGAATCCTTCCTCTTGATATGATCCTTGATTCTTCTTGTATCAACTTTCCAACAATTTCATCGAATGATGGGAGGACATTGTTATTACTTATGGAAGTAATGAATGTTTCCCAAATAGGAGGGAGACCTCTTAGAGTCACTATCACCAATTCTCTATCAGGTTCTCCAACTCTTTGCAATTTATCTCTAAGATGAGATATCCTCATTATGTAGGATTTCACGGAATATCCTTTGTTCATCTTGGTGTTTTTGAGTTGATCTTCAAAGGAGATGATTTCATTCAAATTGTTCACTTCATACATACTAGATATCTTATCATACATGTCTTTATACCTTCCCAAGTTTCCAACATATGCAAATAGACTATCTTGTAAACCATCGACTATAATTTTCTTTATTTTTAACTCACCTTTCTTGTGCTTGTTTTTTAAAGCATCGAAAGCATTCTCTGGAGGCTCAGGTACTCTTCCTTAAATATAGTCCAAAAAATTATTTTTATCAACTATGATCTCTAACCTGACTTTCCATGTAGAAAAATTGGATGAGTCACCCAACTTCTCATCACACTTGAAGAAGGAAGTCATCTTGTCTTTGACTAGATCCACTCTTTCAACTTTCCAAGGATGATTGCTTCAATGTTTGTCTCCTTTTGGGCTTGTCCTTCACCTTAGCTCTAATACCATGTTAATTTTTCAAATTGTTCTATGTTGTTCCAATTACTTCAGCCCAAATCAATTCTTCATTTAGCAATGCATCCAATTATTAACAATGTTTCCAATTATAAATAGTAATTGAAGATATAACAATATATGAAATGAAAAAGGAGATAATAGTACAACCACGAGAGACACCTGATTAGTTAAAGACCAGAGGAAAAATCCACTATGAGGGAAAACCCTTTCAAATCTCCTTCTTACTAGATTGGCATAAAATGTTTTAGCAGAGAGTACAATGATCCCAATTCATAATCATCCAGTAAAGATTTACCCAATACAAAATAGAAGCAGACTTCCAGAATTATTGCATAGCGGAGAGAAACCTTCCAACCTTCATACAACTATGATCAACTATCAAACCCTAGCTCAGAACCCCAGTCACACTCATGAAGATAATTTGTGAGTGACTTAGCCTTCTCAATTTCTCCCTAAGACACTATAAGCGAGTGACTATGCCACTCAAACTGTGAAACCCTAGATCAAAACCCTAGTCGCACTCATGAAGATAATCTGCGAGTGATTGAGCATTCCCTGTTGCTCCCTGAGAGTGGTTATGACTACCCTGTCAGTCCCTGAAGTGTGGAAAGTGAGCGATTGGGGTCTAGACCTCCCAGAACTATCTCTGAGCCCCTATCACTTCCTTCGGGATGTTATGCGAGTGACTATAGCTTCCCAGTCCCTCTTTGAAGTACTGTGAGTAACTAACTATAGTCAAATCTAACTTGTGACAAGCGTTCGACTGGAAAAAAGAAACCCTAGATACATGTGAGCCTCAGACCTCTAATTTTATACCTTGCATGATACTTCCTCTATCAGACCTATGTGAACCGAACAATAGAATAAGAGCAGAGAATTCTTGATGATGATGTGAAAATGAGCTTAATGTCTCTTGTATTTACAGGCTTCCATGAGGGTCCACTTGATGTTGAGGCTGAACTATCCAATTGTACATATGTGTGAGGTCGACCTATCCCAATGTACATGTGAGGGTTCATAAATTCAAAAACCAACTTCTGCTTATCCAAATGAGGTGATATTTAGGTTGATTTTGGTCCTCTCAAAAAATGCAATTAAGCGCAATCATCATCTCCATTCAATGAGTTGTCTAACTTGGAATTTGACCCTAGTTTCATAAATTTAACACAATCTAGATCTACTCATCGACCATTTGAAGCCCTTCACCAATCTCCTAGGTAAGAGAAAGATCTCCTAAATTTGAATCTTTATTAGTTGTTAGATGTTGAAGGAAAAATTTAGAAACTCTCAATAATTCTCTCAAAATATCTATATCTAAATCACACTGCTTTCATTAATCAAATTCCATTTTTAAAACCTCCTATTAAAATTGTCGCACTTCCTTTGGGGGGTGTTTTTAGTAAGTATCAACCTACTTCACATCCTAATGATCCTAACAAGATAATTAAGAAATTTTGGATTTTTGAATTTGAAGAAGATTTAAAAGGAACTTCTTGGCATGCACCATCTCCACTAAATTTACCTCCTACATCAGCTCGTCTGCCTAATTTCAAAGATTACTTTCCTAATCTTTTTGACGATGGAACCTATATTGTTGAAGAGCACGTAAGTGAATTTTCAAATTCCTGCAACAATATAAGGGCTAACACACATGATGTTGGCATGAGACTCTTTGTTATTACTCTATAAGGAAAATATGCATCTGATTTCTATGATTTTCCTCCTAAAACCTTCTCTACCTAGGTTGAATTGGCTTATTGGTTCAAATCTACTTTTGGAAAGCATAAAATCCTTATTGATTGGTTCAAGGAATACAATAGTTTGGTTTTCAAGCCTGGAGAAACCATCAGATGTTTTAACCTCAATTTTATCAAAATTTATTATAAAATTCTCGATGTTATTAGACCTCACTATCAGGATTCCATGATCCATTATTATAATAACATTCCTCCTCTCTATAGGAATTGAATTGAAGAAAAACTTGTCAATGATCTGACTACTTCCTCACAAGCTTACCTGGAATATGAGGATTAGAACCTAAGAATTGGTATTCCTTTGAATGAACCCAATAAGAGCCTTGAAATGACTATGATCTTGCAATTAATGCAAGATATGAATAATTGTATGATCTCATTTGAGTGCAAGGTTGTATCTCCATCTTCTCAATATTCACTTACATTGATACCTTATCCTTCTCCTATTTTAGCCTCTATAGGACTATCATGATGAGGGGACTTGTGAAATTATGAAAGAAAGCAAAGAATTTTTTTTGGAAAGAAATCAACTCCATCACCTCTTAATCCTAGCATATATACTCTATATTAGATAGATGACGATGTAAATATTGTAAATACTCATGCTCGAAATTATAACAAGAATTCCCAAAATGATCCCTCTAATTGCAATTTTTCTTCAAAGCAATCTGCTTCTAACATAAAATAAAACAACCCAACTAAAAAAATGATAATTTTCTCTGGATTGCTGGAAAATAAAACATCATAGAAGATTTGTCTAAGATCAAAGCTAATGCAACACTTCTTGATTTAGCTCAAACCACTGACCAAATTGCAAATCTAAATTTTTTTATTGAAAGACAACAAAAATCACCTATTCCATCAATATCCATCACTGAATTTGAATATAATAGTGATTTCCCAAGATCTAGAAGTTGAAGTGGTGATGAATTCTAGAAAGCCTAAGAAACTACCCTATATGTTTCCATGAAAATATTTGATAAGATAGCTCACTGTTGTCTTATAAATGGGGGTTTTGGTCCAAATTTTATGTCCAAAACTATCATGGAAGAACTAGGGATTTCTTGTTCAAATGAAATTCCTAGGAATATGTTAGCCTTCAAAGAAATCAAACATCTTACATTAGTAATATGTTCTCACCCTAAGATCATTGATATAACAATTAGTAATTACTCAATTATTCTTGGTAGAGACTAGAAATCTTTGTTACATTAGTATTTTTGTCTCACCCAGAGATTAGTATGACTTGTAATGTTCAAGTTATTGATATGCTAGTTGGTAATTACTTAATCATTCTTGGTAGAGACTAGAAATCTTTGACTGGTGGTTATTACTCCATGGATGGATCTCATCTCATCATTCCTAGAGGTCCCAAAAATATAATTGTATATAAGGAACACACAATATTTCATTATCTTCAAAATATTTACCAAACCTCAATCAATTATATCTAGGACATTGGAATTTATTCAATTTTAAAGGAAGAGGAAGTCAGTCACCAAATTGTCACAAATGTTACCCCTAGATCAGATTTAATTTGGAATATGTTTTTTGATGGGTGACGTAGACTTATGCAGGAATGAATAGAATACATATATAAACATAAACACAAAGATGAAGCATGAATAAATCTCCATTTCATTAATATCAAATAACTAAAATATACTTACATATAGAATGGAAATAAACTAGCTCAGGCGACGGTAACTAATCTCTAAGAAGAGATGTGGCGGATAAATGCCTCTGAACTATGTTAAAATCAGGATCAAGGGAATTTTTATTATTGAAAAATAAAGGGAAACATAAACAACCAAAATCCTAACCCTAGGAGATGGAACATGAAGAGTTTGTGGGCCCTGTTGGGGTTAGTTGGATAGCCAACTTCCCTAGATCGTAACCTGGCCATATGATCTTCGTTTGGAGCATACGATACCTTGTTAGAAATGTCTCTATAAGTATTACAATGTTTACAATAAGCCCTTACCTATGGCTATGGGCCTACTACGGACCTAAAAAAAGCTCATTTAGGGGGTCAAAACAACTCTGGAAGTTTAAGACCCGAAAATATGCTAAAAATAGTAAATTGTGTTATAATCAAGGAAACCGATGAAACCAGTTGGAGGTCTTGGTGGAAAAGGTAGGTGGCCACCAATATCCACCTAGATCATTCCTCCCCCTTAGGAAAAAATGGTCCCCATGGCATGCAAAGCCTCCATGAGGTGAGGAAATTTATTTTGAACATGGTCCCTAGTGAGCCACTTTCCCTGGTGAAGGAGTTGGCCTACATTGACAACTCGATATAGTTGGATCCTTTATTTGCGAGTATTCTTGATCTCTGTTTCCATGATCCTATCAGTTATAGAATTTTCAATACAGCTTGGGTTTAGCTCTGTTGGTGTCAGCTGCTCAACAATGTCTGATGTGTCTAGCAATGAGGGAAAGTATGGCCGCAGCCGGTCAACATTGAATACTAGGTGTAGGCTAATAAATGGTGGAATTTTGAGCTCGAAATCATTGTCTTCTAAATCCTTAGTGATGGTGTAATGCACATAATGGAGCGAGAAAATCTTGCAGTGGGCGCTAGTGAGGTACTCCTTCTACAAATATAAGCAAACTTTGTCGCCTACCTAGAACTTGTGTGGCACCTGATGCTAATAAGGACACTATTTGTACTTAGAATTTGTTGTTTCATATATGTCATGGACCTACTGGAAGATGTGTTGAATGCGTTCAATGAATCTGGTAGCTCTGTTAGCTTTGGACTCAATATGAGCTGAATTTTCCTTGGTAACTACAAGTGGTATGGCAACATCAATGGGACATAGTGGCTGCAATCCCAACCCAACCTGAAAGGGGTTGTGGCTAGTTGAGCTATGGAGAGCTATGTTGTAGTTGTGTTTTACATAAGGGAGGCTTTCACCCCATGTGCGTGGATACTTCAAGTTGTACATGCGTAGGATGTGCACGACCATCTTGTTGATGACCACTGTTTAGACATCAGTTTAGGGTTGGAAAGTCATGGAATTAGTGAGCTTTGTATCCAATAAGGACCAGAGGCTTGACAAGAATGTACTTAGGAACCTATTGTCCCAATCTGAGATAATGTGTTAAAATATACAACTGCGGTAAAATTCCACTTTGGAAAGCTAATTTTATGGAGATTATTATTTCATTGAATTCCTCTTTTTGAGAGGACCAAAATCAACTTAAATATCATTCAAAATGGATAAAGGTGTACTTATGAAGAAAAGCCCATATGTGCATATTTGATAAGGTCAGCCCTAAAGCAAAGTGGACACCCTTGGAAGGTTATAAATACAAGTGACCTCTAGCTCAATTGGAGATCATCATGAGATACTTTTCTATTTCTCTTTCTTGGTTTTTGTCGCACGGGTCTGAGGCACATTCATGGAGGAATGGGTTCACTTGAAGATGAAATTAGAGGTTCAAAGCTTGCATCTATGTTTTAGGGTTTTGGGCCTCAATCGAAATCATGACACGGGAAGAAATAAACCAAATTTTCTCATTGATCATCACATCCATGCAACCAAAGAATCTCATTCGCATGCACAACTAGTCCTCCATGTGATTGACATCTAGGGTTTTAGAATCACAGTTGCAAGGTCTCCAAAGGCATAATTTGACTATAGTAGTAGGATTGGAATCTCAAGGAGCAATTGAAGCTTCCTAATCACACACATAGCATGTCCTCCATGAGAATGACTTCTAGGGTTTTGTTTTCCAGTTATCCAATTTTTTTGCTTGTTGACCGCAGGGTTTGGTAGTTAACCACAGAGAGTGACAGTTCATTACAAACTTCTGAATCAGGGTTTTGAGTATAAGCATTGTTGGGTTCATCTCATGGATGTCGTTGTTGTTTTTACTGGATATTTCCATAGATGAAGATATGGATCAGATGTTGTACTCTCTTTTGTTGAATCATTTAATGACAATCTAATAAGAAGAATAATTTGAAAGGGTTTTCCTCATAGTGGGTTTTTCCTTGGTCAACGACCAACCCTGGTGTTTCTATGTGTGAATGATTTTCTTCTATTGTTCCTTTATGATTTCACTTCATTGATGAAGATGATATCATTCTTTCTACGTAGTTGCATATGTTGTTGAATAGTGATGTAAATATGAATAATGTGAGGAGGTTATGGGGTGAATTTAATGTGTAAATGAAGAAATGCAATTATCAAAGAAAAGAACAATATAGCCATAAGAAAAATTAACATGGTATCAGAGCATGGGTTGAATAAAATTCATGGAAATCACCCCTATGATGACACCATTAATGGATTCAAAAGAGGATGGTGGAGACCTACAAGAATTATAAGGTTTGAAGATAACCTTAAGAAATTTTCATATTAGAGTTTGATGGATATTATGAGGTTAGGGTTTGAGAGAAACCTTGGTTTATGGAAAATATGTGAGACATGAAATCTAGAAACCCTAGCAAGGTCAATGTGAATATGATCAAGAACTTGTGTCAGAATTGACAAAGCCCTAAATGGGATAGTCTTTATTAGACCTAGTTGTTGATAAATTTGATTGAAATAGTGAATGAAACATTGTCATATAGACAATGGAAAATGATGACTGTTGAAGGTGGGTTCAAGCGAGAGATTATCAACTCTCATTGAAGATAAGTACTTTTTGATTTATAATGCTCCTTTATATCCTTACTTTTGTTTATACTTATTGATCTAATTATTGTTTTGATTATAACGTATAATTTCTACATATATATATGAGTATTTGGATGCTTCTAACTTCTTGATGGGATATCATAAGTGGATCCTTCTTAAGGATCATGGCTAGTGTAGGAAAAGGCATATGATGAAAAGGTGACAAAGTGCTATAAGTTTCCTATGTAAAATAAGAAGGTGCACAATTATTTGAATACTACAAGGTATGCATGGTATATTGTTTCAATGTTAATTTTTATTGGATGGCAAGGTGAGCCCTAAGTTATGGATCATGCATGCATATGAAAGGAAGTTTGATTCGTGGTACCTATGATGAAATGATGCACTTTGTAGTGAACAAGTATCTTACCTTTTAGACATGACAAATTTCTTGATTCTATGAAGCTAATTGGAAATACTGATTTCTGATATATTAGTACGCTTGATGATTGGCTAACTCCTATCATTTTAGATATGTTTATCTCATAAATAAGTCTAGCACCTTGATTCTAATAAATGTTAACTTGATACTATTGATAATGTTTGTGAAAATCATGGTAGCCATGAATGTAGAAGTATAATAATGAGATTGATATTCAAGATCTTTTATTGACCGTATGTTATAGCAGCTACATCCACCCTCCAAAATTTTGACTTAGCTTTATTTTGGAGCCTCCCTACCAACCTTTCATAGCACCTTGTATTGCTTCATCAAGTACACAAGCTTTAGCGTTTTTCTTGTAGAAAGACAACCTGTCAATTAGAGCTTGATGCATTCCCCTCACAGGTTGTTCCTCCGGACTTGGTCTAGTTGTAGGCTAAGCATCTCCCTCAAGAAATTGCGCAATTCTGGAGGGAAACCAACCTTCCCTCCAGAAATTCCGCAATTATGTCTGGCAGCCTGCTCGACTCTAGCATTGCGTAATTCTTCCAGTCAAGCTTCATCTAGAAAATTGTGTAATTCTTCGCAGCAGGGCTGCTCAGCCACGGAATTGCACAATATTGGGCAGCAGTCAACTGCACTACCTAGAAATTGTGTAAATATCCTGGGAAACTAGCCCAAATCCCATCCAGAAATGTGTATTTTCTCCCGGCAGTTGAGCAGCCTCTTGCATGTGCAGTTGGGTTGACCCGTTCCACCCGAAACCAAGGAAACTTGACATGCATGCATGGCTTGCTTTTCCTCGAAATAGCAAAAGGAAACATGCAAAAAGCATCCCTTGATTTAGGGAGATATTTTTAGCAGCTAGAGGTTACATGCAAATATCATTTTAGAATCTTTCCTCCAAGTGCCACCTTTTAGTAGATATGTGGCATGCACGTCATGAGCCCAAACTTATTTATTCGATGCATCAGGGCTCATTCTTTCACATCAATCTTGGATCTCTGACATCCCACATCACATCCAGGACTCTTTGACACATCTGGCTTAGCTATTCATGGGTAAGTCGTCTCAACTTGTCTTTTTCAGTATTTCTATCTCTTTCTATGTTTCTGTTTGTGTGAGTGTTGTTTGCTTGATTTCTTTGAATGCTTGCTCTTGTTTACATGCATACTAGCTTGTGCTAGCACCGTTTTAGTTTTCGTTGCTATCTCACTGTTGTCGCATGCATGAAACTGTTTTGCACGAACAATCACCAGTTCTGTGACTCGCTTCACCCACATGCATGTTGTTCTATTTTCTGAATCTTTTATTCAATTTTTTCATGCACAATCAATCACTTATACTTTCACTCAATATTTCCATGCATTCCCTCTCACATTGCCTTTCAGTTTCCCATCAGTGGGTCTGGGTAGTCTTGGCCTGGAATCTGCCTCACCAAGACAACATTGCGCAATTCGGGGAAGGAATGCTTTGTCTTCCTCTCCAAAAATGCACATTTTTGCCAAGGAACTATCCTACAGGACTGCTTTGTGCATTTCTGAGGGACATTGACTACTAGCCCAGAAAATTGCATAATGCAGTCACTGAGCCTATAATCATTGCCCATTAGAATTGTGCATTGCATAATTCCAGTAGTCAACAGTCAGCATGTATTGCACATTGCACAAATCGAGTAGCCAGTGAGCCTCCCTAGATAGCCCAAACTACTTTTTGCGCAATTCTGGTAGCCAGTCTCCCAGCCTCCCAGAAGAAATTATGAAATATTCACTTATCATTCCCCAGGTATGTGTTATGTCATTCCCCGAATTTTAATTGGTTTTCGCTGATAGATTTCTTGCCATGCACATCGCTTTGTCTCTATATCTTTCAGGTGTTCATCCACCTCTTAGCAGTACAAGATCAATGGCCTCTAGGAGAGCAGGATCAAAGGAAACAGAAGGAAGTGAAACTAGGGAAGCAGTTGAACGGGTGTCCTCAAGTCTACTGATCTATGAAGATAC
Organism: Pinus tabuliformis; assembly: GCA_031772625.1. Lineage (NCBI taxonomy): Eukaryota > Viridiplantae > Streptophyta > Pinopsida > Pinales > Pinaceae > Pinus > Pinus tabuliformis. Next base: position 706,585,471 of record CM062815.1, on the reverse strand, counting down.
CAAGTTGTTTCTAGACAAGGACATCAAGCTGAAATAGCAAGAGGTCAATGAAGCATTTGTAGGTGATGAGCCTTGGTATTGCAACAAGAATGCTGCAACTCCCAAAGCTACTGACTTTAATTATCAACCCAGGGTTTGTACAAACTTAAGAGGTATCGACACTATATGTACAGTATACAAGGTGTCCTTACTTTGTTGTCATGATGTAATGGAGTGCATGTACTGAAGTCAAATCCTAAACTAGTTGTAGAGAATGAAATGTTTGAAATGGAACCTTAACGTATTGCAAGAAAGAAAGTACAAGGAAAGAGATTGAAATCAAATGCTAAAACACACCATTTTCTAACTAACTACTAAGAGGCTTTGCTTCAAAATAATGCTAAGTTAACATGTATGCAATCCTATTGTCCTAAGCATGCAGATCCAAACCATCAAACCTTCTACTGCTGTGCATGAAAATGAATAAAATAAATATGTTTTCCTTTTTGTATTTTTTCATGTGAGAGTGTGAAAGTTAATCTCTTTGGGTGATGTGGCAGGTGGCTTGGAGACGATTGTGAATGGTCAGAAGGCTTGGGAGACAAGTAGGCAACCCTTTTCTAGCTTCTTAGAGGATTTTTCCTCAATTTGGTCTCAAAACAAGCCACTACAGGAAAACCTACAGGATCCCCTGAAAACCTACAAGATACAGCCGAGAGAAAAAGGATGGATGTTGAAGGTGATGGAAAGCTTAGGGAAGGTGGTTGGTGGATGGAATGAGGCAAGGGAGTGCCTAGGACCACTTCAAAACTCAAAACCAAAGCTGGGAGATGTTTGTATTTGCTAAAATATCTTGGAGAAGTTTCCTTGTGAAATGATGAAATTGGTGAGGGTTTAGTGAAAGAAAGTGAGGACCATGGGTGGATGAAGTTGGGATGAGGTTGTTGACTATGAAATCTCTTTGTACTCCTAAAACACCTGCACTGCATCAAACATTGATATTTACCCAAAAATCATGCAAACAAGAAGAATTTCAATTATCTAAAGGAAACAGAATTTCATGAGCTAGTTGTCTACTTCATGCATGAGGAAAACTTTGTAGAATGATATAAAACATTGATGAGATCTAATGGAAGACTGAAGATAGAAGAAATGGAAATCAAATCCTACCCTTGAAAACTAGCAAAATGTTGACCTAAGTGTGGAGGAATATGGTTAAAATGGTCTTGATGGTGTGGGGGTCAAGTAGAGGCCTAATCCCAGCTTCAATGATGGTTTTTCTCAATTCAGGCTCAAAACAGGCTTTCCTACAGGATGCTACAGTGATCTCCTACATGGTGTACAAATTTACTATAATTCATCGAATGACCAAGCATCTCAAATCCAAATTGGATGGGACAGATTTCATTATTAACTAGGATGTCTTAGGTCCCTATTCCAAGTGGAATCACTCAAAAAGACCTCTGTTAACCCATGCTAAAAAATAGAAAAACATTACTAGTCGAAAATCTAGAAATTCGAGAACTAGTGAGCTAGTAAATGTAAAAAATGCCTAACAAATCAAGTGAAAATGAATGGGGTAATTTTTTTTATGAACTAGAATGTTTTTGTGATCTAATGCAAGTGGAACCAACTCGATTGAAGCTTGTTAGCATGCTCTAAAAAATAGCAGAAATTTACTATTCTTTGCTAAAAAGGAGGTCCAACAATCTAAATTTGGGAATAAGAAGACTAATCCAAGAAGCTCAATGATTACTATGAACTTACAAAGCTTTTCCAAGGATGAAATAATGCTTTTTATCCTGCAAAAGAACTTTCATCAACCATTTAACTCGATCCTACAATAAGAAATCATTAATACTAAATATAGAAGTAGAAAGAAATAAAAACTAGAGATGCATGTGAATAAGCAGTGAAAAGAAGGAAAGAAAATGATACAAAAGGGCTCTGAGGTTCTTGGGATGGCCAAGCCCAAGGAAACTCAGAGACCTATCGAGGAGAACAAGATTTAGAATCTGAACATGACACCAATATTCATTATTTTCATCAATAGAATTACATCCCTGCAAAAAAATACAATGGAGCTGCAAAATTACAAGCTCTCTCCACAATAACACTAATGAAAATCTCCCTAGAGGAAACTTCGACTTGTTACTTATACAAAATGATTAGGAATCATTCCCCATGAATGGAGGAAGCTTTCCCCACCAAAATCCCTTGATTAGTGGATCTGGTCCCTTGATTAGTGGAACACATTCCTAAATTTTCTCAATCGTTGGAGTTCCACAATCTGTGCCATAATTCCATAATATCTTGTTGATTTATTATTTATTATTGATCCTCCTATAGTAGGGAACAAGTCCCTAAATTATCTCTCCTCCAAATCTTCATAATCTGCCCAATATTCTCATAATATTCCACAAAAATATATAATATTAGGCACAAATATCCAATTATTCATAAACCTTCATAAGGAATATATTAAAGTTAAAAATAAATTATCTAATGCAAAAAGAGAGGTTTAATGTGTTGAAGGATAGTCATAGGCCTTAAATTATTGTTTAATTTAGAGGTATGAACCTTAATTTATGTCTAATTTAGAGGCCCATCAGCAGACACTTTTAGGGACGACCTCGAAGACCACTAGGTGTATGTGAACATTCACAAGTCTGGCTTGTACCAAATTTCATGCAGATACCCCGCGTTCCCATGTGCAGACATGATGCACTGGATCGTCTCGCACACTTATGCCAAGATGATGACTTTGAGCAGTGTTAGCGGGACAAAGATTGAAACCTTCTGGGAATAGGATTATGATGAGATGTATCAGATGTTGGAGACCGTGACTATCATGGAGACTCCCTTCAACTTACCCAGCAGCAGTGCCAGCTCCAGAGACATTCTAAAGAATTGGATAAAGAGCCGGCTAGATTCAGGATAGCACCCAACTAGATCTACAAGATGAAGATACTACGGAAGACATATCAATACTCGGTCATATTTTCATGTTGAATCTATGGACAAGAAAGCATGGAGACCTTCCCACAAAGTTGGGTGATCACGCTAGACCAACTAGCTAGAGAGGAAAACCAGGTAACTGATCCAACATGTTGGCTCATCGACTGAAGGAACAAGTAACAAAGGCTTGATAATCACCCGAAGGTATGCAATCAAAGGTCTACATGTCCCCCTACATCTTAGATGCAATCTATGCCCGATAGGATTTCCTGGGCTTGGAGTGGGCATGGTCACCAACGAAGACTGCTGGGAACACTTATTGTAAGTTGTTATCCGAATGAAGCTTCAAAGGAGTTATAACATAGTTGTTTGATCATTATTTCACCCCGGTTTACAAGATGATATTCGAATAAGATCCATGCTACATGTTGAAAGCATCACATTCAATCACAAAAGATTTGGTGAATTCGAGTAGTGCCAATATGGGAGTGGAACACATGGTTTGTTTGAGAGCCCTAAATGCTTGTTGTGCTACATCAGTCCACAGGAATGAATTTTTCTTGAGAAGGTTAGTGAGGGGTCTAGCAATGCGACCATAATTGTGGATGAATTTGCGATAGTAGCATGTGAGACCCAATAATCCCCTCAAACTATTCAAGGTTTTTGGTTGGGGCCAATCTTGCATTGCCTCTATATTTTTGGGATCCACCCGGACACCTTCACAACCCACAATGTGGCCCAAATAGTCAACTTCTTCCATGCCAAATGAGAACTTGGACAATTTGACAAATAATTTATGATTCCAAATCAGTTGCAAACATCTGGGACAATCTACCTATGACAAGGAGATGATGGCCATATTACATGCAGTAGATAACTAGCGACCATACTTATTGGGGCAGCGTTTCCAAATCCGCACAGACCACCAAAGCCTCAAATATTTTTTGGAGCAACATCTATCCTCGCCCCAACAAAATAAATGGCTGGCCAAAATGTTGGGATATGATTATGAGATAATTTACAAGAAAGGGCATGATAATGTAGTAACAGATGCTTTATCATGCCAATTTGAGGATGAAAGCACCCTGCTCTCAATCTCTCTTCCCATACCAGATTGGATTGAAGAAGCCTACAAGGAATGGTTTTCACATCCCTCTCTCTCCCAACTCATTAATAACTTGAGAGCAGATCCTAATTCCTCAGTTGGCTACTCTTGGAAGGATGAGATTCTTTGCTACAAGGATAGTGTAGCTATATCGCCGACATCCACCCTCAGAATGCGCATTTTGGCATAGTTGCACTCATCTCCCACTGCAGGCCATGAAGGCTTTCAAAAGACTTATGCTCGCACTCGTCATTCTTTCTTTTGGACAGGCATAAAAAATGGCATTCTTACTTTTGTAGCTGAGTGTGATGTGCGTCAACACCACAAAGGAGAAACAATCAAGTCACCGGGAACCTTACAACCATTTCCCATCCTTGCCTCAATCTGGATGGATGTTTCTATGGATTTCATTATTTGTCTTCCGAATTCAGGCAACAAGTCAGTCATCATGGTGGTTGTGGACAAAATTTCTAAATATGCTCATTTTTATGCTCTACCCCAACCATTTACCCCCACTTTGGTGGCTCAAGCTTTCATGGACCAGATCTTCAAACTGCATGGCATGCCTACTTCCATTGTGTCTTATCGTGACCCGACTTTCACCAGTAACTTTTGGCAAGAAATTTTCAAGCTACAAGGTACCCAACTCCAACTATGTACTTCCTATCATCCCCAAACTGAAGGTCAAACTGAAGTAGTCAAAAAATGTTTGGAGACATACCTAAGGTGCTTCACTTTAGAAAAGCAACATCAATGGGTACAGTGGCTACCTCTCGCTGAATGGTGGTATAATACTAACTATCATGCAGCCACCAAGATGACTCCATATGAAGCAGTGTATAGTTAACTCCCACCTTCACCTACTTCTTATATCCCTAGATGCTCTAAGGTGTAAGTAATGGATCAACTCCTATAGAACCGTGCAACAATGTTAGCCCATCTCAAAGATAATCTCCGTCAAGCTTAGAATCACATGAAGCAATAGGTGGACCAACATCATTCAAAGCACACATTTCAAGAAGGTGATCAGGTATTCCTGAAGCTGCAACCATATAAGAAAACATCACTCAAAGAAAAGGGCTGTAAAAAATTAGCTCCAAAATTCTACAGACCTTATCAAATACTTCAGCGCATTGGAGCAGTAGCTTACAAGCTAGCCTTGCCACCAACTTCAAAAATCCATCCAGTCTTCCATGTCTCATGCCTTAAGAAAGTGGTGGGGAACAATTGCAGAATTCACTCTGGCTCCAATATGAACAGGTCCTCAAAACGCGAGAATGACATCTGCGTGGCCACACAATCAAGGAAGTCCTCATCAAGTGGAAAGAAACCTCTCCAGAAGATGTAACTTGGGAACCAACCACTATTCTTCAGTAGTTTCCACAGCTTCAGCCTTGAGGACAAGGCTACTTTTTATGGGGGAAGGCATGTTAGGGTCCAACCCTCACCCCCTTTATTTATGTAATAGGGTTAAGTCATAGTTATAGTTAGTTAAAGAGTCAATCAAGCCTGTATTAATAATTGTAAGTGGTTGACCCACATATAAGAAAGGGACCACAGTTAGTTGCAAACAGGCCATGGTATTAGATAGATGGTATTAAGAGAACCATGGTACTGACCCATGGTATTGTATGTATGAATCCTATATAAAGGATAGAGACTCCCCATTGAGAAATCTCGTGTCTTATTTTGTAATTGAACTTTACTCAGCTAGAGGTTGCCCCCTCAAAGAGTAAAGTGAACATTGTTTTCATCTCTAAATAATAAAATATTTACTATTTTTATCATTTTTTTCTTTGTTCTGGGTTGTATTTCTTCGCATATTTGGTAATCTGGAATCTTCTCGCAGGTCAAGAGAATAACATGATGTGCATGCCACAAATCTAGGGAAAGCGACACTTAGTGGGAGGTTTCTGAAATGATCCTTGCACGTAACCTCTAACTACAAAAAATAGATCCTTGAAACAAGGGATTCCTTTGCATGCTGCCTTGGGAGAAGCAGCCCATGCAGGAAAGTTTGTTTTGCTCAGTCTCGGAGGGAACCGGTTAACTCAGCTACACATGCAAGAGACTGCTCTACTACTGGGAGAAAATGTGCATTTTTGGCTCAGAGATGGGTTGGCTGCCCAGGATATTTGCGCAATTTTTTGGTAGAGCAGCTGATTGCTACCCAGATTTGCACAAATTCTAGACTGAGCAGTCCTATTGGGGAAAATTACGGAATTTTCACTGTGAGTGATGATTGCCAATATTGTGCAATTCTGGAGCCCAACAGTTGCCAGTTAGGATTGCACAATTTTTGGAGGGAAGGTTGGTTTCCCTCCAGAATTGTCCAATTTCTTTGTGGAGCTACTCAGCTTGCAGGTAGACCAAGTCCAGGTGATCAGCTTGTGAGGAGAATGCATCAAGCTGTGATCAACAGGCTGCCTTTGTGCAAGCAAAACACTAAAGCTTGTGTTCTTGACGAAGCAAGACATGCTGCTGTGAAGGTTGGAAGGGAGGATCCAAAAAAAATCTAAGGCAAAATTTTCGAGGGTGGTTGTAGCCACTACAACAAGAGGTGAGTATGTTTCGAATGACTTCAAGTATTTTCATGCAAAAGAAGGCATTCGAAGAGAGCTCACAACACCCAACAACCCAGAGCAGAATGAGGTAGTTGAGATGAAGAACCAAAGCATTGTGGGAGCTGCGAGAGCTATGCTACATGACCAAGGCCTGCCAATGCATAATGGAGTCCTTATCAGATTCTTCATATGATTACATCGGAGGAGGCTTTCTCGAGGAGAAAGTTGGATGTGTCTCACTTCATAATTTTTGGAGCCTCTATTTACTGCCATGTCTCCAAATATTCGAGGAAGAAACTTGAGATGAAAACAGAGTTGGGATTTTTTGTCGGTTACACTAAAACTCCACACAATTATCAGTTGCACTTGCCTTCCTTCAGAATGACAGTTGTGTGAGGGATGTGAATTTTAATGAGAGGAAAGAAATGAGATTCTCTCTTGAGAGTGAGCTTCAAATCCCACCAGAAGAGGAGCTTTTAGCTCCAAAGGAGGAGCCTCATGAAGTTGTGGAGTAGCCACAAGTGGAGGATCATACATGAGGCAGAGTGGAGACATCCACTCAAGTAGAACCATCCATAGAAGGTAGAAAAAACAACCAAGGAAGCTAATAGAGTAGTGTAGGATGCAAGGGAGAATGTGGGAGCTCCTTCAAATTTCATAGGCAAAGGAGGTCACCTGAGAGGTACACAGGCTACATGGCTCTAATGATTGTGCTTGTAGATACTAAGCCATCCTATTTTGAGGAAGAAGTTGAGAAAATAGTTTGGGTTGATGAAATGGTGGAAGAATATGAATCTATCATGAAGAACAGTGTTTGGGAAGTGGTCCCAAAACCGGAAGATAAATCAATTGTGGGTTTGAGATGGATCTTCAAGGTTAAGCATGCAATGGATGGAAGCATATCGAGGTATAAGGCCAGATTTGTGGCCAAAGTATTCTCTCAATTTGAGGGAATTGACTATGAGGAAACCTTTATTCCCATAGCAAGGTATTCATCCATTAGATCAATTCTTGTATTCGTTGTGCATATGGGGTGGAAGACCCACGAGATGGATGTAAAAACAACATTTCTCAATGGTGTTATTGAGGAGGAATTTTACATAGAGAAACCATAAGGTTTTGATAATTTTTATTAGGAGTCTCATGTGTGTAGACTCAGGCGAGAATTTTATGGTCTCAAACAGGCACCTTGAGCTTGGTACACTTATATTGATAGTTATCTCACTAGATTGGACTTCACCAAAAGCGTAACAGATGCGAGCCTCTATCATATTTTAGTAGAAGGTAAATTACTTATAATTGTTTTACATGTTGATGATTTAATATTGATAGGTGATGAGATGCTTATCAACTCTTGAAAAGAGGACCTTGTATGGGAATTTGAGATGAAAATCATGGGTCTCATGCACTACTTCCTCGATATGGAAGTATGGAAAGGTGATGGGTAATTGTTTGTGTCTGAAGGAAATTATGCCACTAAGATATTGCAGAGATTTCTCATGGAGAGTTGTAAGCCCATGGAGACACCTCTAGCGACCAACTAGAGGAAGGAAAATGACACTTCAAGTGAAGAGGTTGATGCTACCATTTACCGGAAGCTAGTGGGTTCACTGATGTATCCTGTGAACACCCAACTAGATATGTGCTATGTATTCAACCAACTGCACCAAGCTATGGTTAGGCCCACCAAATTGTATTGGAAAGCAGGAAAGCATGTCTTACGGTACCTCAGAGGCACTACCCAATATGGATTATGAAACATACAGACATAGGGAGTGAAGTTGTGTGGCTTTACATATGCAGATTGAGCAGGGAGTCCATTTGACCGAAAGAGTGCATCGGATAGAGATTTTAGTGCTGGGTTCGCAACAATTTCCTGGTACATCATGAAGCAAAGGTCTACAACACTCAACTCAATCGAAGCTAAATACATGGTTGCAATTCAAGTAAAATGTTAGGTGATCTGGATGAGAAAGATACTTGTGGGATTGTTTGGTCAGAAGATGGATCCAACTGTGATCTATTGTGATAATCAGAGTTGTGATCTATTGTGATCTGGTATTTCACAATCAATCCAATCATATAGATATCTGGTATCATCATTTAAGTGACTGTGTGCAGAGGAGGATAATGTTACTACAATACATTCCAACAGAGGAATAAGGTGTTGACATCTTGACAAAGGACTTTTCAAGAGGGAAGTTTGAATTCCACAGGTGTAGGAGAAGGGTGGTTGAAAATTTCTTTCTTGCTAAGAGTTAGTTTTAAGAAGTGAAGCAAGAAAGTCTCAATTTGACTTTGCCTTGGTCAAATTGAGAAAATTTGAATTTCCATATCAACAGTCAACTTGGAGGTAGTTAGCTAAGGTGACACAACTCTTTTCATTCAGTTACCTCAGTAAATTTAATTTTGAGGGCTTGGATTTCAGTTATGCATGTGTGATTTCTAATTCGTAGCAATCAAGTTTATTTATTTCTAGATGTATTCAGTTAAACTAGTTATAATTGTTGATAGAACTAGTTGGAGGTTGATTATGTAGTGGGACAATGATTTAACTTAGTGATCATCCAATTAATTGATCAATCAACCAAAAATAGCTCATGCATGCAAGGAATTTGAATTTCTCAACTGTGGTGGAGATTCCAAGGCAGTGTAACATCATTTGTAGACTAGTCTTGAGTATACAGGTGTTGCATGAAGTCAAAGATCCAACCTTGGGAATTGCACAATCAATTGGAGGAAATTTCCTAAAAAATAGGGGCCTAGTTCCTAAGGATTTGTGTAAGGAAATGGGAGTTCAAGTAGAAGAATAAATTGACTATGTTTGGGTCAGAGCTTCTCATTGAGCAGAGAGAAAGGTTATTCACTTGCAGGTTGATCTCAATGTGAGCAAGAAATTGTAATACATTCGATATTCATATAATTAATGCAAGCAGGATTAAAGGATTTTTACTTGTTGGTTTCTGTTGGATAAATATGTGTACTTGTGTATGTGATTGATGGATGTTTTTGAGTGTTGTTCTAAATTGTGAATTAATTTCTACAGAGCAGTAGAGTATAATTGTGTCTCTTGATTTAGATTAAATTTCTTGAGTAGTTGCAATTCTATCACCATATTTCTACATGTCTTCAACATTATATCCAAAGAAATTTTCTTAGAAAGGACATGGAAACATATTTATCATTAATATCCAAAGAAATGTTATTGAACAGGATACGACATCACCTAACATGTAAATTTTTTGCTTAAATTATGATGCAACCCTTTTTCCTTTGAGCATATTTTTTTAAAAGATGAATTGCATTCCTCTTTGTGATCTAAACACATTTTAGGTGTTTAAATAACAATGAGAAAGGAAGAAACCCCTAAAGTGCATGTATTTTTAAAAAACATGAAGAAAAATAAATGTTCTTACCATTCATCAAAGGTCAATGATAAAGTTCTACAAACTAATCTTGTTTGTATCATCAACCAAAAGAAATTATAATTTCCTAGCAATACATAACATTCATATGTTGTAGGGACTACAACGCCCTACAAAATTTTTCCTATGCTTCGATTTTGGAGCCTTCCTTCTAAACCACAGCAGCTCATCTTGCACTGATCCAGGTACTTGTGCTTCAACTGAGCCTTATTCTTTTCATCTTGGCTTGTGTTTTCTCACTTAGTTCATTTTCTAACCCACAAGTCGATCTCCTGACTTGGTCCCTTAACAATTAGGGGCTTTGCCTAGAAAACTACGCAATTCTTGAGGGTAATCGACCTTGCTATTGGAATTGCGCAGTCTTGACTGTCAGCCAACCTAGAGCTGAGAAATTTCGTAGACAGGAGAGGCATCCTAGAGACATTGAGCCGAGAAATTGTGTAAACCTCACAGTGTAAGAAACTATGCAGTGCATGAGCTGGTGAGTCACCCAGTCCTTCCCAAAACTGCACAATTTTCCTGGGTAATGAATGACATTTTTCTCGAAAAAATAAAAATAAAAAAATAAAAAATCCCTAAAAAATAAGGATCTATTTTTAGTAACCTGAAGGAGCCACTTGTGTTATTTTCATAAACTTCCGCCAAGTTTCACTTTTTCCTTAATTTTAGGCATGCGCGTCATAAACCCTAACTTGACCAAATCTATTTTATCGATGTTTCCAAAGCTCATTTTAACACTCTATCTTGGAGCTCTAATATTCCTGAGGAGATCAAGGAGCCTTCAGTGCGATCATCGTCGCTTTTCCTTATGATTTTTTCTTTCCTCGTCTTTTGCCGCTTTTTTTATCGTTTTTTGTTGCTTATCTTGTGAGAGTGTTGTTTCACTTGTTTATTTGCATGACTATTGGTGTTTTAATTTTTTTAGCTTGTATAAGTGTTGTTTGAATTTATATATTTCCTTTCCCAAGTGTCGTACGATTTTTCCTATTTTTTACACCAATGGTCATTGTTGTCACGACTCTCCTCACATGCTTATTTTTCCTTTAGATTAATCAATTGATGCACTTGTTTTACATGCATGCATCAACACTTACTCAAATATTCACTCAACATCACACCATATTTCAAATCTGATCATTTTTCACACTCCCCTATGGCATATCTCTGTCCCCTTGCTCGGATCTCACTGTGCACAACTAGCTCTGTGAAATCTAGAGACTCAAGCCTCTTGTTGGGGTTCTAGAATCGCACAGAGCCTAGCTTGGGCTGGCCCCAACTGTGCAATGTTTTGTTCTAGGAGCTAATCTCCTAGCTTGGCCACTGAGACTGTACAATGCGTAGTCTCTCCTAGGCCTTGGACTAGACTAAACTATGCATTATGCAGTTGTAGTCATTAGTCTTCCACACTGACTGTTCGGATTTCGCAGTGCGCAATTCCCATAGTCATCCAGTGACCTCTATCAGTAAAAAATGTGCAATCCTTCCCATCATGAGCCTGGCATGCTGCTTGATCTTGCTTGAAGTTGTTTTTCTTTTAGTGACATTTTCTTTCCATGAATTTCCTCTCTATCCCACAGGTACAATAGTGGTTGAGTATCTCTCTAGAAGTCACAGTTTACATGGAATCCAAGAGAGTTGCATCAAAGGAAACTGCCAAGAGAAGTATTGGGGAAGCAGTTGAGCAGATCTTAGTGGATTTACTAGTATATGAAAATATCAACTATTCATTGAGAAGGGAACAACACTGACATGGAAGTAGATCAAAAGCACTTTTGTAGAGGACTTGAAGGCAGAATTAGAGGACCAACAGGTTTATCTTAGCATCCAGCGGTCAGGGTTATACAAGGATGCATGTAGGTACCCCACCTTCCCATTTTCAAACATCATCAACTGGATTGTATCACATACAGATGATAAGATTATGACATTGAGCAGTGCCAATCGTAAATATCTAAGATCTTCAAGGCAAAGAAATTTCGACAAATGTATCACTAACCCAAGTCGGTGAAGCACATGGACTCACTCTTCTATGCCACCCATAGTTATGTGAACACAAGAGATATTTTCAAGCATTGGGTGAAAGATTCATTGCATTTTAGACAAAAACCTACCCATGTTTACAAGAAGAATTCCCTGAGGAAGGTTTACCAATTCTTGATCATCTTCGCCTGTAGAAATATGGTCAAGAGAAAACAGAAACCATTCCTGAAGAGTGGGTGGTCTTATTGGACCAGTTGGTGAATGATGGGAGGCCATTCAACTGGTGAGATTTTTTAGCTCATCAGTTGAAGTCCCATGTTGCTAAGGCTTAGAATCCACCCAAGAATGATCAGGAAAGGTTTTACATGTTCGAATACTTACTACATGCAATCCTTGCCTAGTAGTAGTTCCCTAGCATGAGCTAGACATGGACGACAAAATGGATTGTCTTCAACTTTTGTTGCAAGTTTCTTTCTGACTACACCTATCAAGGAGTGATAGAAGGGTTAACTAGCCATTTTATCATTTCATTGTACAAGCTTATCTTTGAGCAAGATCCACCTTGCATGTCCCAAGAATCAATGGAGGTAATAGTAAACATTGTAGATTGTTATGCCTCACCAGGTGGCACCTTCATTAGAGTGTTTGGAGGAGAGAAACCTCCACATGTTATACCAAGATATGCCACTAACAAGTTGATCATGTAAGAACTTTCATACCACCTTGCTACAGGGTTGTTAGCAAGATTACATAGGAAGAAGAAAGAACCATGGCCCAATCTTCCTTTGTGGATTGGGTTATACGAGATTAAGAGCTTGAAAGATGTGAATGTCGATGTTAAGGACATAGTGAAATTCGAGTTTGGAACCAAGGAATTTAATCTGTATCATCCCCAAAGTATTTGCAACGACCACTATGCAAGATTTTACTTTCCATGGATCCATAGGACATTTCATTGGCTAGAGGAGGACCCTTGGAGGTATTGTTACAATGCCTTCAAAATCCATGATCTCGTCAATATAGCAAGAACTTGGAAGGTTGCTATGCAGACAACAACAACTTTGGAAGAAACAACAACAGCAGCAGAAGGAAACAATCCAGTGAAGGACAAGGGAAAGAGGAAGGTCATTGAGAACCCAGAGGGAGAGAAAATATGCAAGACGAAGGAAAATCTTATCCTCTAGAAAGAAAATTTGGAAGCAAAAGCAAAGAGAGAGCAGAGGATGAAGAGAATAGAGTGAAGAAAAAGAGAAAAGCAAAAGAACTGAAGCTGCAGGAGATAGAGAAGAAGTTGAAGTAGGAACAAGAGTTGAGGAGGAGAGAAAGAGAAGAGAAGAAGAAGTAGGAAGAAGGAAAAAGGCAAGGCACAATGGCAGAGCAAACAATTTCGATACAGGTTGATGAGATGGAATATCCATCAGCTAAGGAAGAGGGTGAGCAAATGTAGGATCAGGATCTTGCTCAGCAAATTGAGCAATTGATTGAAGTGTCATACATGGAGTTGGAAAAGGAGCCACATAATGAAGACACTAACCTAATGATGAGAGCACAACAGGTCATCACTCAGTGTCCACCATCTCTAGTGTTAGAACCAACCTTGAGAGAGCAAGGAGATGTTTTTCTCCTTGATGATGATCTGGTCATGGATGTGTACAATGTATCATTTGATGATTTGTAGAAGAATATTGTATAGGCACAAAGGAATAACTTTCCAGATGATCACACACTTCCTGCATTCATCAAGGAAAGGGTTATAATGTCGGACACCAGAAAGCATCCAACTGCCATTTCCCAATCTAGCTTGGCCTATGCAGAAGAAACAAGCTCAAAGGTTTAGTACCTGACAGGTGAGAATGAACAACTGACAAAGAAATTATAGGTTTCCAAGAAAGAGGCAAAAAAACTCTGAGCATCAACACAGAATGCATTTTCCTCATTGAGGGAGATGAGGATAATGATACTTGTTGATACCATGCAGAAGCTCTCTGATGGATTTGTCACCATGCATAAAGTAGTTGTCCATGTGCATGTCCTACATCTATAGAGCAAAGAATATGTTCAAACTCTCAACAACATACATGTTTCCATCACCCATGTACAAGAGTAGAAAATGCGGTACAAAGGGGCCCCGCTTGACTTACCAAAGAAGATGAATCCAGAGGCAAAGCTAAAGCAAAAGTCTGAATGTTAATTCAAAACTACAAGCGGCTCACCCCATTCATCAATAGAATACAGGCCTCATATGTGCGGTTGTACAATAGTTTGGATGTCATGGTGAGAAATAATAGGATCCCATCAATTGTTTCCCTCACCAATGCTGAACCCAAGAACCAAGTCTAGCTAAAGAGCGATGAGTATTTGGAGTAGCTAAGACAAGAGGCCACAAGTGAAGACATGGTGTTGAATGCACATAACATGCAGAAGTACATCGATGGTCCTATCAAGGTCAACAGCATGTTGCTCATGTTTTAGAATGAGTTAGATGCAAGTTCCAAGACCATATACCTAGATGCCATGGTAGCAAGAGTTCACTTCCAAAAATACACCACCAAAAAGTTTTGGGACACCATCAAATAGTACCAATCTTGGCATCGATACGTAACAGAGAAGCACCAAGTGGATGTTGTTGAGCTGGGATTTCCTCAAACTCCATAATCATAGTGTTGTGTCTTGTTAAGTTGTTTCTAGCCTATTTTGTCTTATATGGGAACATGTGGTAAATGTAATATTATTTGTAAATATGTTGTAAGTGAAATTCCAAGGGTCAATATTTGAACATGAAAATTCATCATGTAATGCAATGTGTCATTTAATGAAGAAGTTAAAGAGTCATGAGGGAAGTCAAAGAGTCACAAAGGGGAATGTCAAGGGTCACAAAGGGGAATGTCAGGGGTCACCCCACCCTTTGTTATAAATAGAACCTCATAACTCATAGAACAGGCTTTTGGGAGCCAAGATTTTGGCTAGGCTTAGGCTTAGAGAAGGCTTCAGAGTATTGTGAAGAGCCTTGGCTTCTCCATAGCATAGAGTGAGTATACTTCTTCAGATGAGCAAGTGTTCTTGATTGTAATGTTCTACTATTGGGGTTAGTGGTCGTCAATGGTGTATGTATGGATGGAACTTTCACTTATAATAATAAAATCAGATCAAGCACACTTTGATGCATATGTTGTTAATGTATTACAACTATTCTTGTTGCGTTGGCAATGCATGTTATTTAACTTACGCATATGCTTATGAAATAATTTTTATGCATTTGTACAAATCTTGTTGAATGAGTTTTGTTGGATGTACTTATCACTTTAACTTGGGGACTATTCTACATTTTAGCTTGTGATGTCATTCTACTCGTGTGTTCCTTTCAAGTTGTGTACTATTACAGGCTTCTAATGGGCGCACTTCCTTTTCCCCTCCATGTGTTAGAACCTTCATGCATCGTACTTGACTCTCCATAGGGTCACACACTTGCTCTCACCCAAAGTTATCATACTTTCCTCTGCACACTACCACGGTCAAGGAATTACATTACCACCCACTGTTGGGATTCCTACTCCAAATGGTGTGAGGTCTAGTTGGGACTTCATATCGGGGAGATCCCCTAAATGTTGGTGGGTCTAACACTAGAAGGAGGGCCATATGAAAATCCAAGCCCTTGAATATGTTTTGAATTTCTACACATATTTCATGACTTTTGTCCAAATCAAAACCTCGGCATGTTTTTCTAATTATATTCCTTTTGAAGTGTCAGCGACCATTTTAGATGACTTGTTCATATATAATTTTAATGGTGAGGGTGGAACAACCTTGTTCAGGCACACAGATGCCTTTGATGGTTTCTGTGACAGGCATGATGTCCCGTCTGATGATATTTCCTGTGGGTTGTTCACTTTCACATTCAAAGGGCGCGCAAAGCAATGGTGTCACACATTTCCTGCAACCTCTATACACTCTTTTGATCATTTTTTTAGAGAATCATGTCGTTATTTTGTTATTTATGACCATAAGGTCCTTCATAGAAAAATCTTAAAATTGTGAAAATCACCCAATGAATCTCTTCAAGATTTTTCATGGTGGTTTTCTTCAATACTAGTTTGAATTTCTTGAAGATGAAGTTGAATGGGAATTATTGGATGAAATATTTCAATGTCTTTTTCACATTTTTGAGAATCCACATGAGTTTGAATCTTTCGAACCTCTCCCAACATACCTCTGTTTTACAACTTCTAAATCTGAGATGGAAAAGGTTTATGTCCCAAGTGACCCTCCATCCCCTTCCCATCAAACATCTCTAACTCTATAGGTCGAGGTGGGACAAGTTGCACATCCACCTATTTATCTATCACCATCTCCTCCCACCGCACCTGCTCCAAATTTCTGCACAGATTTGGACTGTAACTCTAATTTTTGTCATGTGGTCTTATATCCTCATGCTCTATCCTTCAGTCCCTTTGATCCTTCGTATTTTGGTGTGTTGTGCTAATCCATCTCAGATCTCACATGTGATGTTGATGAGGATCAAGTTTTGGATGGAATTGGTGTCGAACAACCAACCTGCAATATCATTTTTTTATGAGTATGTGTGGGTTTTGAGGAAGAATCTACATTGAAGGATGACCTCCTTCTATCCGCACCTCATCCACTTTATCCCAATATCTTCCACGATTCTATCAGTTTTTTTCCATCGATTGAAAATTCATTTCTCAATGTTTCTATTTCTGATCATTCATAGAACACGTGGAATTCTAGTTTTTCATTGGAATGCAGAGAGGACAAATCTCTCTTCTCAAATCCGCCCAATATCTCATCTTACCATTCTGGAAACATAGAGGGTGAGATTTCTTGTTTTTCATCATCCCCTCTTTATGATTTTTCAGATCATGAGGATGCCTCTATCCATCATCTCGAACTTTCTTATCATGGATGTCATGGTCTTTTCATTCATTCATTCAGTCATGACTATGATTTGTCCACTATTGATATTTCTAAGCCACCAGTCTTTGATTATCCATCTTCTGATGAATTGGAAACTCTTCAAGCTATCGAGGCACCTTAGCTTGAGCTGATGGTTATGTCAGGTTCTCATAGCCTTGAGGTCTGTTCCACTTCTGATAAAAAATATGTTGAATCTTTTTAGGCTCCTCAGCACTCTTTTGTTCACATTCAAAATCAATCTATCTTACCATTTTCACATCCTCCATCAGAATCACATGATTCTATTGCTCAATCATTGGAGGAGTCGTACGTAGCAAGCATTTTTCCAAAACAAAAGTTTTTGTCTTTCTTTATGTTTTCTCATTTTTCAAGTTCAAAAGTGGGTACATGCTTGTCTTCCACTCACAATGTGTTAGGACACCATCGTACATTTGCAAAATGTGTTGCATGTGCTTTCCATTTTTACTTTGCTTCGGATGCATTCAATATTCGAATGTGTTGGTCCACATTGTTTCATCTTCTTGTTGGTCGGTTTGCATGTGTATCTTTCTTGTCGACCATGATCTTGCCTACATGGGCCAACCAATGCGCCGATGGATGCATTGGAAGTATCACTTTACATGAGTTGGCCTATGTTATGTTTGGGTTAGGAGTTGGAGTAGTTTTTCTTTTCTTATTTGTTTCTTGATTTGTTTACTTTGTCTTCTTTCCTTTATTTGTCTGCTTCTGAACCTATAGGTTAGTTTCTGCATAAAACCATGTTTGGCTTCTTAGACAAGCAAGATTAAATCCAAGAGGAACTTGTACAACTATCAACACTTGGTTATTTGTCTATTTAATCTCTTTTTGTGAGTCTTGCATTTCTTCTATTTGATGATAACCTGATGGAAAATATGTTCCTTTCAGAGAGATCCATGGTGAAATCACGATGGTTTCATTTTTAACTAGTACTGCCTACTCTAATCAGTTTTCTATTTTCGGTTAACCCTTGTCAACTCATTCAAGTAGAGTAAGGAGAGTAGGTAACCTTACCAAGCATGTCAAAGGTATATATAAATATCCTTCTCTAAATGGAAAACCTATTTTTCTCTCAATATGTGGGGATCCCTCTTACGCTTCATGAGAATAAATAAGTCTCTATGCACATTTCTTTGAAAAATGAAAAAAATAAAAAATAATATAAAGGGAGAAAGAAGAGAAAGGCTTCTTGCGTAGAGAGGCAAAGCAAGTAACTTTGTCGAGGTACTGTCCAGGCTCACTGACAGTGGAGCAATGCTTGTGTTCCTGAAGTGACTCCACTAGGGTATCCAAGCCAGCTGGCAGCGGAGTAACACCAGAGATGAAACTAAAACTCTGAAAATATATTTTACTTGTGCATCTATATATCCATCATCCCTAATCAAAACAACTTAGTTTGACTTGTCTTGGTATGTGTGATGCCAATAAAGAGAATGGTAGGGGATACATCTTTAACTCAATATAAGTGAAGATTATGATAATCGAAGAACTGAACAATACTTTCAAAAGAGTTAGAAGAAGCAATGATAAGATAGATTTCTACAAGTGTGTTACCAATGTTGTAGAGGCTACAACCCCCCTCCAAAAAATTTCCTATGTTTCGATATTGGATATTTCCTTCTAAATCACAATAGCTCATATTGCATTGATCCACGTACTTATGCTTCGACTGGGCCTTATTCTTTTTATCTCAGCTTATGTTTTCTCACTTAGTTCATTTTCAAACCCAAAGGTTGATCTCCTAACTTGGTCCCTCAATAGTTTTGAGCTTGCCTTAGAGAACTGCATAATTCTTGAGGGAAACTGACCATGCAGTTGGGAATTACAAAATCTTGATTGCCAGCCAGCCTTGAGCAGGTAAATTGTGCAGATAGGAGAGGTAGCTCAGATACATTGAGCCCAAAAATTGCACAGACCTCACTGTGCTCAGAAAATACGCAGTGCATGAGCCGTTGAGTTACTTAGTCCTTCCCAGAACTGCACAATCTTGCTAAGCAATGCATGACATTTTTCCAAAAAAAGGTAAAAAAACATAAAACAAAAATCACCCCTAAACAATAGGTATCTATTTTTAGTAACTTGAAGGAGGCACTTGTGTTATTTTTAGAAACTACCGCCAAGTGTCACTTTTTCCTTGATTTTAGGCATGTGCGTCATAAACCCTAACTTGACCAAATATATTTTATCGATGCTACTAGATATCATTTTCACACTCAATCTTGGAGCTCTAGCATTCTCAAGGAGATCAAGGAGCCTTCGGTGCGATCATCGTCACTTTTTTAGGTGAGTTTTTCTTCTCCCGTCTTTTGCCGTTTTTTTGTGACTTTTTGTTTTTTATCTTGTGAGAATGTTGTTTCACTTGTTTCTTTGCATGAATGCTAGTGTTTTAACTTGTTTTAGCTTGTAGAAGTGTTGTTTCACTTGTTTCTTTGCATGAATGCTAGTGTTTTAACTTGTTTTAGCTTGTAGAAGTGTTGTTTCAAGTTATAGATTGCCTTTCCTAAGTGTCATATGGGTTTTCCTATTTTTTCACCAACGGTCGCCATTGCAGTGACTCTCCTCACATGCTTCATTTTCCTTTAGTTTAATTAATTGTTGCACTTGTTTTACATGCATGCATCAACACTTAGTCATATATGTACTCAACATCACACCATCTTTCAGATTTGCTTGCTTTTCACACTCCCCTTGAGCAGATCTAGGTCCCCTTGCCTGGATCTAATAGTGCACAACTAGCTTTGCACAATCTAGAGACTCAAGCCTCTATCTTGGCTTCTAGAATTGCCTAGAACCTAGCCTGAGATGGCCCCAACTACACATTGGGATATTCCAGGAGATATTGTGCTCGCTTGGCCAGTGAGCTTGTGTAATGCACAATCTCTCCTAAGCCTTGGCCTGGACTGAACCGTGCATTGCGCAGTTTCAGTCATCAGCCTTCCACACTAACTGTTGGGAATACGTAGTGCACAGTTCCCATAGTTAGCTAGTGGCCTCTATCAGTAAAAACATCGCAATCCTTCCCATCATGAGCCTAACTTTCTACTTGATCTTCTCTTGAAGTTTTTTTATTTTAGCTCACATTTTCTTTCCATGAGTGTCCTCTCTATCCTTGTTAGCTTGATGGGGCCTAACTAAGGTTCGAAGTTAATTAGCCAAACAAATCCCTATACTACTGGCCCTTTCGGCAAAATCCCACGGAGCATGGATTGAGGTCTCACCCGAAGCAGTATGGGGCGATGCTGGAACCAAGTTTCTGCACCCTTGAGATGTCTGAGGAGTCGACTTAGTCCAACTAGGAATGGCTTCGTGCACTGTCCTAACCTTCGAGACCTTCGTGATCTATTACAACCACCTTCGCGTAGCCCTACCCAGGGGATGAGGTTCTTTCGTGCTGCTAAGGCAGTGATCTGCGCTATTTCCCCAAGTTACACCGCGGATCTTACTTATGCTCTTACAATTGTTAGTTAACTTCACATAAACAGATACTTTATCTTATATTCTCTTAGTTAACACAATCATATGAGTTTGCGCAACATATAAATAGTGGAAATGAAATTTATACCCAACGCATTCAATATATGAAATAGGGAAAAGATACACAGAAATGATATGAAACTTCTTCTTTATTACTTCTTCAATCAGTTACAGACTCGACTCATCCTGCGCTCTCAGCTGCAGGGGTCCGTGCACTTAGCTGCGAACTACTAGGCCTCTGCGCACTCAGCTGCAGAGCCTTCTCCTACTCGATGACCCAAGACATGACTTTACACTTCTACTTAGACTCAGTGCTTCATCTTCTCTTAAATTGTAAGATGTTTTTTTACAACTTAGAGCCTCGCTCTATTTATACAATCTCATGGTCTGCAGACCATGGGTAGAACTCTCAAGATAACATTACATTAGAAAAATAAGGGCAGACAACCCTATGACTCAATTACAACTTCGCACTCTATTCCCACAAATCGTGGAGTCTTTACATCAAACTTAGTCAAAACTTGGGCTTTAAGCCCCAAAACTTACCTTGGGGATCCCGCACCCAACAGGCCCCCAACACAAACATCATGACTTGCCCTCGATTCATTTTATCTGTGCAGAGATCTTCGCGGGGAGACCTCCCAACTCTACTCAGACTGTTGTAAGGTCAGCAACGCACTGAGCAGCTGCTTGCTACACTTCCTACGGCTAGTCAGATGGCTAGGCCACCTGTGTATGGCTTCAATCGACTACCGTTTACTTTTCCAGGGAAAATTTTGTCATTCAGTTTTACCAACTGCATCGCGCAACCATCTATGATTTCCTTAATAATATACAGTCCCAGCCAATGCATTTGGAGTTTCCCCAGGAATTTGTCAAACTTGTTGTCGTGTAACAACACCAAATCATTCTCCTTAAACGTGCGCAACTTGATATGTCGATCATGCCAAGATTTTTCGCATTGCTTTTGTACCTGTTGATGGAATCCAACCAAAAACTATTCTTCTTCAAGTTCCTCCAACTGCACAAGCCTCTCCTCCAAGGCTCTATGGTACGTCATTTCTATGAGCACTGCTATGTGCAGGCTAGGCACAATATACTCCATCGGCATTATGGCTTCCATTCCATAGACCAGCCTAAACGATGTCTGTCCCATCATTTTCTTGCATGTTTTCCTATAGGCCCATAAAACTGTGGGTACGCAGAAATCCCAATCACTTCATTGCACATTTCATACATTTGTTAGCACATTATCCAGTACTTTGTTAAAGGCTTCTATGGTCCCATTAGCCTGTGGGTGATACGGTGTGTTTTTCTGATGATACACCTGAAATTCTTTCATCAGCGTCCTTATCATTTCATTCAGGAAATGTGTACCATGATCGCTCATCAAGATCTTTTGGCAACCAAATCATGTCAGTACATGTTCAAACAGAAACTTCGCGGCCGTCGCGGCTGTGCAATCTTTTACTGGTTGCGCTTCTGCCCAACGCGTCAAGTATTCTACCATAGTAATAATATATCTCGCACCTATCTTTCCTTGTGGTTTGATAGGTCCTACAAAGTCAATTGCCCACTTTTCAAAGGGCAGCAACATCATCTACGGATTCAAAGGCATGTCGTCCCTCCATGATGGCTTACCTATTCTTTGACATACATCACATGCCTTGCAATGTTATTTTGAATCCTGATGAAGGGTTGGCCACCATAAACCTACGTGGAGAACCTTTTGCGCAGTTGCTCTCCCTACATAATGACCTCCTGCAGGGCCTCCATGAGCATTTGCGAGGATGCTACTTCGTTCAAACTCTGGCACATACCTTTGCAGTATCTTGTCATTCCCCATCTTATACAGATGCCCTGCAATGACAAAAAATTCTACAGTGTGCACCACTAGTTCCTTCTTCTACTGGATAAAGTAACCTTCCGGTGCAGTTCCAGTTGTTAGAAAGTGGATTATATCTTCAAAGTGTCCATCCGCTATGCACACAGCAAAAAGTTACATATCGGGTAGTCCTTCCTCCAAACTGGTAGGTTCCTCCCCTGTCTCAATGCGCGACAAGTGATCTGGTCTCGTGTTCAATCGCCCAAGCTTCACAACAACTTCAAAATCATATTATTGGAACAATAAGAGCCACCTGCATATGCGCCCCCTAAACACAGGCTTATTGACCAAGTATTTCAGTGAGGAATGATCTGTGTACATCTTGAAGTGTCCTCCTAGCAGATAGTGCTGATATTTCTAGAGTGCGTACACCATATCCAGTCCCTCACATAGTGGTGGAATAGTTCTTTTCCACTTTAGATAGTCTGCAACTCACAAACACGATAGGGTGATCCAAGCCTTCTCCACCATCTTGTGTGAGAACTGCTCCCAATGCTATGCACGACGCATCAACATGAACATGAAACTCTTTCTTCCAGTTCAATAAGACAAGAAATGGCATAGTAACCATCTTCACCTTCAATGTATCTAGGCTCTTCTTACAGTCATCTTCCTAGCAAAACTTGACATCCTTTTTTAGTAGCTTTTCCATCGGTGCGATGATCTAGGCATAACTCATGATAAACTTTTTGTAGTACCCCGTGTGTCCCAAGGTAGCATGCAGCTGTTTCACACTGCACGGTGCTTCCAGATTTAGGATTACCGTAATTTGTGCGGGGTCTACCATCAGCCCTTGTTTACAAACCACATGCTCCAATAGGTTCCCAAAAGGGACGAGGAACATACATTTCTTGAGGTTGAGCATGATTTTGTATCTTTGGCATGTATCCAACATCAAGCGCGGGTTCTCTACATGGTTCCTAACCAACCAAATACAGTCTAATCATAAAAGTAGACCTCCAAGAATTTATGAATATATTCCCTGAACGCCGCAACAACTACACGTGAGAAGATAGTCGACACGTTCTTTAATCCAAATGGCATAACAGTGTATTGAAAGCAACCCCACTCTATTGCGAAGGTTGTCTTACTCCTATCCTCTAGCATGATTCTGATTTGGTGGTACCCTGAGAACCCATCAGTGAAAGAATGTGCTTCCTGACCACCTACATTGTCCAACACCTCATTTGTGAACGGAGTTGGGAATGGATCATGTACACACACATCATTCAACTTTCTGAGATCCACACATATTCTTATTTCATCCTTCTACTTCTTTTCTTGTACCACCATCGGACTTACCCAATCAAATTCCTCAACAGGCTCGATAATGCCTGTTGCGAGCATCTTATCTAATTCTATGTAGACCTTCTCCTTGTATTTTGGGTTTAGGCGATACGGTCTCTGCTTTACTGGCTTCATGTCGGGTTTTAATGTGATCCACATTACCCCTAAGTCTCTGATTATTCCCTTTAAGTCTGCAAACTTGGTTGGGAATAAGTCCTGATACTCGCAGAGTAGTTCAGTGACCTTATCGATCGTCGCGTCATCCCAGTAGTCCCCAATCTTCGCAAATTTAGGTTCTGCCTCTATACCAATATTTACCTACTTATTTTTTACTGGCGCAGTTATTTCATAGTTCTCGATTTGTGGTCCTTGAACCTCGCGCTAGCCTTCTGTCTCTGGAATATCAATGTTCCTCGGATCTTCATCTTCTTCCTTAGCAGTTACATTATAAAACTCCAACGCGCAACTTAGCTGATTAGCCTAGTTAGGTTGAATCATCGCTACTGACTCCTACATCATCCTAAAGATAGTTGCTTTTACTTCTTGTAGTGCTTCATCAATACTATCACATCCATCCTCAAATTTGAAAGTCATCATGAACCCTTCACGTAGGACATCCCATTCGTTTGTTCCATGGTGGAGCTCTGTCTCTATATACCAGTTCATTGGTATAACATCTAGGGTGTGACAGAACAGATGCACCCACTCAGGTTGCAAATTTTCCCCATAGGCCTGCATCCACTTAGCCAGATGCGTGTGTGGATCATCCTTCCCATTGTATTTATCTATGAATCGTACTCTAGGCTTTCCAAACCATGTGTGCATCATCCTCCTACATGTGCACTAGTCTTCAAAGCTCCCTTTGTGCGTACCCCACCACCTCGCAGGCATAGCGCGTAGTACCCAATTCAAGGCTTCGAAACGGTGCTTCTCCGGCACCTCCCTTTCAAATCTGTCCAAGAAGATATCTACCTCACTTAACCCATCATAGGTAGGCAAAACTCACACTTCCATTGATACGCAACGTAGTGATCTTGTCATCATATTACAATTTAACATGGTTACCTCGTGTAACCTGTTCTACCATCACTCTATCTCTTCATTTGAATCTGAAGTACAGGAGCTTTCGCGCTCCCATGAAATTCGTCCATCTGTAGCGGGATTTACCCAGTCTTTCTCTTATGCGGTTATCTTGTAGATGCAGTACAAATCATTGTCACTTTCATAGTCACGCACTGGCTCAGTGTAGCGTGATCCCTTAGTAGGGTCCAACGTTATTACTATGCGCAGAGACTTCTTCTCAAAAATCATGTTGCGCTTTTTCAAATTAATAACCCCATTCATGTCAATGGCCTAATCAATTCCTAAGAGTGCGGGGTAGGGATTGTTGTCATCAACAATATTTATCACTTCAAAGTCTTCTAGTGTGCTCGCTCCCTCAATATCCATAGTGATTCCCTACAATTGCCCCAAAGGTATTATCTTATGTTGGTTCACCATGCGCAGCTGAATAGGAGACCACTGCAGTGTAGGACTCCCCATGCGCTCCCATGTCTACTTCGGTAGAATGTTCGCATCCGACCCTAAATCCAAAATTACTTGGTCCATCTCATATTCTCCAATCTGCATGGTTAACCTCATTTCTCTTCCTATTCTTGTCTTGTGTTTTCCAATCTTTCGGACTACATGCGGTTCTCCTTGCGCAGTCCCCGCACATCTGTTAATGAGTTCCTGTAATCTGTTTACAGCCTTATTATCGTGCAGTAGCTTCATGCACATTTCCAAGAACATTGTGAGCATCAATGGGTCCATCTCCGACTCTGGTCTACCTTTGATTCCTGAAGTGGAGGCATTAGTAAAGCTCTTATTAGCTTCCATAAAGGTTTCTCGACCACGCTCCAAATCAAACTCCGCTTCTTTCACCGGAGCTTTGTGAACCCAAGCACTATATTCTAGTTGTTTTCCTTTATCATCTCCCATCATAATTCCACTTCGGAGCACAATGTTCACATTAGGGTCTTCCTCGCACGGCTCAGACAAGTTCTGAGTCGGGGGAGGTGGTAGCGCTCCCTTGTCGTGTGGCCTAGCTATCAGTGTAGGACAATCCTCCGTCTCATGATCAAACAAGGTACAGTACAGACATGATGGATGCGTTGGATTTGTACAATCACAGGCATAATGTCCTGGCCCTCCGTAATTGTAGCATATCACTTGTCCGCGACCTCTCCCAAATCCTCCTCCACCTCAACCTCGTCCATGCCCCTGGACTCCGGTTCGCGCCATCCCTATGCCCTAGTCTAGGGGCCACGTTTCAGCTTGAACCCTATAGGTGGGAGTTCTATCCATCATTAGCTCATAACTTCTACATGTTTGCTCATTGTGTCCCACCGATCTACAGAAATTGCAGAACAATTGTTGCGAGTTCTGCGTGTACTTTTGCAACAAATGGAAGTTGTTTGTAGCATGCTTTCCTCCTATTTGAAAAATTGTGCACCATAGAGCAGAGGCCGCACTCAATCCTACTTAAGCTTCCAGTCTTAATGGCATTGGTCCCCCTCCCATGAGATAATTCATGAATACCAGGCAGTGGTCTTTATGATGACCCTGACCTTTGCATTTCACACACCACACCTCTTCGCATGCTTCTGGTCAGACTGTTCTGTCCTGTTTTAGACTCTGCATCTCAAGGCATAAGTTTTTCAACTGTGCATGGATCTACTGAACTCCCAAGTTAGGATCTTGTATTGGGGTCTCATGCAACCTCATCATGATCTCTGAAGCCTCTGCTTGCATTGTTAACCTTTGCTGCGACAACACGTTCCTTAAATGCAACAATAGTGATGCTACAAACCATTCACGTTGTTGTCCATCTGTAAGAGTCATGTTAGCTTCGTGAATTATGCACTTCAGCCTCTGATCCAGCTCCCAAGGAGTCTCGCCTGATAGCATCATGATCTCTTTGAACCCAACCACGACTGCACTTCTAACTTTGGCCTGCTAAACTCCCTAGTTAGCACAGCTTGGATAATTGTGATTCCCGCATTTGGATTATCACCTGAGTGCTTGATGTACTAGGTCAGCACACAATCCTGTAGGGCGCTAACCAATGTCGCTTTCTTGATATTATCATCTGTAACTCCCTGTGCTTCCCATACAGCTTTTACAACGAACCAAAACTAGTTTGGATCTTCATTTCCCACTCCCTTGAACACAGGAAACTTTATTGAGCTCGCCATATTAAAACACGGTGGTGGCAGAGGTGGTACGGGTGAAGATGGAGGTGATGATAGTGAAACTGGCGGTGGTGTGGGTGGAGGTGGTATGCGTAGAATCCTCTACCTTATCAAATGGATCACACTTAGCGGAGATACCTTCGTGAGCTCTTGCTCATCTTGCGGAGGTGAAATCAAAGGGTTATTCTCTACTCCCTTACTACCTTCGTTCTTGTAGGTTTTTCCACTTCACGTAGCCCCGGACATCAATGTAGCTACATAATCCTCTTTTCACACAATAACATTTTAATCCACGTATTTAGGGACTTTATGTACTTACCTCATGGTCCTTTGAGGAAGCGTCGTTCTACCTCACTATAGCTGACTGAAGTGTCTACTGCGAATTCAGTGATGAATCCTCATATAATCCGATCGAGCTAGTGATCAACAACACGCGTTATCTTATCTTCCGATGCTTCCAATCTGCGCACCAACTCTGGGGTCCACACAATAGGACCGTCAAGCTTCCACCTTCCTTGGATATTTTCTAGCTTCGCGATCCACTAGTACAACAAGGTAGGGAAAGGTGCGAAGAAAATTTTGTGGATCTCTGTGTACAGGTAGCAGTCTAACCACTCTTCCTTCGATAGTCATGGATTCCTGTTCTCCTATGCCGTGAATTCATGAATTTTCCTGTCCAAATAGTCTTCAATTTCCTTCTTAGTTGCATTCCAGTGATGCAACATCAAACATCTCTATGCAGATTCCAGTCCTGGCAAGGGAACCATTTGTTGGCTTGATGGAGGCTGACCCAGGTCCAAAGATAATTATCCAAACAAATCCCTATACTGCTGGCCCTTTCAGCAATAGCCCGCGGAGCGCAGATTGAGGTCTCACCTGAAGTAGTATCGGTGGATGCTGGAACCAAGTATCAGCACCCTTGAGATGTCTGAGGAGTCAACTTAGTCCAACTAGTAATGGCTTCACACAAGTCACTTCACACACTGTCCTGACCTATGAGACCTTTGCAATCTATTACAATCACCTTCGCGCAGCCCTACCTAGGGGCTGAGGTTCTTTCATGCTACTAAGGCAGTGATCTGCACTATTTCCCCAAGTTACACCGCAGATCTTAGTTATGCTCTTACAATTGTTAGTTAACTTCACGTAAACAGATCCTTTATCTTATATTCTCTTAGTTAACACAATCATATGAGTTTGTGCAACATATAAACAGTGGAAATGCAATTTATACCCAACGCATTCAATATATGAAATAGGGAAAAGATACACAGAAATGATATGAAACTTCTTCTTTATTACTTCTTTAATTGGTTACAGACTCGACTCACCTTACGCACTCAGTTGCAAGGGTCCGCGCACTCAGCTGTGGACTACTAGGCCTCTGCACACTCAGCTGCAGAGCCTTCTCCTACTATACGAGCCAAGACATGACTTTACACTTCTACTTAGACTTAGTGCTTCATCTTCTCTTAGATTGTAAGATGTCTTTTACAAATTAGAGCCTCGCTCTATTTATACAATCTCATGGTCCACGGACCATGGGTAGAACTCTCAAGTCGACATTACATTACAAAAGGGTGGAAAACCCTATGACTCAATTACAACTTCGCGCTCTGCGCCCACAAATCGCAGAGTCTTTATATTGGACTTAGTCAAAACTTGGGCTTTAAGCCCCAAAACTTGCCTTCGGGGATCCCGTGCCCAACAGTCCCACAGGTACAACAATTGTTGAGCATCTCTCTAGCAGTCATAGTTAACATGGCATCCAAGAGAGCTACATCAAAGAAAACTTCCGAGAGTAGTACTGGGGAAGAAGTTGAGCAGATATCAATGGATTTACCAATATAGATATCTAGTTGTTCATTGAGAAGGGAACAACACTGACATGACAACAAATCAAAGACACTTTTCAAGAAGACTTGAAGGCAGACTTAGAGGACCAGCATGTTTATCTTAGCATACAGTGGTCATGGTTACACAAGGTTTAATTTTGGTACCCCGCCTTACCATGTGTGGACATCATCAACTGGATTTTCTCACATATGGATGAGTAGACTATGACATTGAGCAGGGACAGTGGGAAATAGATTGTCACCTTCAAGGAAAATAACTTTCAGCAAATGTATCACTAACCTGAGCTAGTGAAGCGCATGGAATCACTCTTCTATTCCACCCATAGCTATGTGAACACAAGAGATATTTTCAAGAACTAGGTGAAAGAGTCGTCAAAATTTAGATAGACACCTACCCATGTTTACAATGTGAAGTCGCTGAGGAAGGCTTACCAGTTCTTGATCATCATTGCCTGTAGAATATATGGTAAAGAGAAAACATAAACCTTTCCTGAAGGGTGGGTGTTCTTACTGGACCAGTTGGTGAATGATGGGAGACCACTCAACTGGTCGGATCTATTAGCTCATTAATTGAAGTCCCATGTGGCTAAGGCTCGAAATTCACCCAAGAATGAGAAAGAAAGGTTTTAAATTTTGGCATACTTATTGGATGCAATGTATTCCTAACAGAAGTTCCCTGGCATGACCTAGACATGGACACAAAAAGAGATTGTTGTCAACATCTATTGTAGGCTACTTTCCAACTACAACTATCGAGGAGTGATGGAAAGGCTAACTGACCATTTTATCATCCCATTGTACAAGCTTATCCTTGAGCAGGATCCACCTTGCATGTCCCAAGAAGCAATGGAGGCAATAGTAAACATTGTAGATTAGTATGCCTCACTAGGGGGCACCTTCAAAGTGTTTGGTAGAGAGAAGCCTTTGCATGTTCTACCAAGGTATGTCATTGACAATATTATCATGCAAGAAGTTCCATACCACCTTGCTACATGGTCCGCTCTTCCTTTTCAGATTGGGTTATACGAGATTAAGAGCTTGAAAGATGTAGATGTCGAGGCTAAGGACATAGTGAAATTTGAGTTCAACACCAAGGAATTTAATCTGTATGATCCCCATGGTATTTTAAAGGACCATTGTGTGAGAGTTTACTTTCCATGGATCCACGAGACATTTCATTGGCCAGAGGAGGACCCTTGGAGGTACTGTTACAATGCCTCCAAACTCCATGATTCAGTCAGTATAGCAAGAACTTAGAAGGTTTCTCTACAGATAGTAGTAGCTCTGGAAGAAACAACAACAACAGAAGGAAACAATCCAGTGAAGGATAAGGGAAAGAGGAAGGTTGTTGAGAACCCAGAGGGAGAGAAAAGCTGCAAGATGAAGGCAAACCCTATCCTGGAGAAGGAATATTTGGCAACAAAAACAAAGAGGGAGCATCGGATGAAGAGAGTAGAGCGAAGGAAGAGAGAAAAGCAGAGGCTATAGGAAGCAGAACTAAAGCTACAAGAGACAGATAATAAGTTGAAGGAGGAACAAGGGTTGAGGAGAAGAGAAAGAGAAGAGAAATAGAATCACGAAGAAGAAAAAAGGGAAGGCACAATGACAAATCAAACAACGTTGATATAGGCTAACGAGTTGAAATAGCCAGTAGCTAAGGAAGAGGGTGAACAGATGCATGATCAAGAGCTTTCTTAGCAGATTGAGCAATTGATCAAAGTGACAGACACAGAGTTGGAACAAGAGCCATAGAATTAATACACTGACCTCATGCCAAGAGCACCACAAGTCATCACTCCGTCTCCACCACCTCTAGTGTGAGAACCATCCCTAAGCGAGAAAGGAGATTTTGTTCTCCTTGATGATGATCCAGTCATGGATGTTTACAATATATCATTTGACGAGTTGTATAAGACAATTGTACAGGCGTAGAGGAAGCACTTTCCAGATGATCATGCATCACCTTCATTCATCAAGGAAAGGGTGATAGTGCCGGACACAAAAAAGAATCCAACTACCATTTCCCAATCCATCTTGGCATATGCAAGAGGAACAAGCTCAAATGTTCAGTACTTGACGTTCGAGAATGAATAACTGAAAAAGAACTTACAGGCTACCAGGAAAGAGGTAGAGCAACTTTGATCATCAAAGAATAATGTAGTTTCCGCATTGGGTGAGATGAGGACAACGATACTTGTTGAAGTATCAACACTTCATGATACCATGTGGAAGCTTTAGGATAGATTTGTCATCATGCATAAAGAAGTTGTCTATGTGCATGGCCTACAAAAATGTAGCAAATATTTTGTTCAAACTCTAAAGAACATACATGCTACCATCGCCCGTGTACAAGAGTGGAAAATGTGGTACAAAGGGGCCCTGCTTGACAGTACCAAGCTTGGCACCGAGTGGATGTTGTTGAGTTGGACATTCACCAAACTCCAGAATCATAGTGTTGTGTGTTGTCTGGTTGTCTCTAGCCTATTTCATCTTATATGGGTACACGTGGAAAATGTAATATTATTTGTAAATATGTTGTAAGTGAAATTCCAAGTGTCAATATTGGAATATGAAAATTCATCATATAATGTAATGTGTCATTTAGTGAAGAAGTTGAAGAGTCATGAGGGAATTAAAAGAGTTACAAATGGGAATGACAAGGGTCACCCCACCCTTTGTTATAAATAGAACCTCATAACTCATAGAATGGGCTTTTGGGAGCCAATCTTTTGGCTAGACATAGGCTTAGAGAAGGCTTGGGAGTATTGTGAAGAACCTTGGCTTCTCCATAGCATAGAGCAAGTATACTTTTTTGGAGGAGCAGGTGTTCTTGATTGTAATGTTCCACTATTAGTGCTAGTGGTCATCAACGAGGTATGTATGGGTGGAACTTTCACTTATAATAATAAAATCAGAGCCAACACACTTTCATGAATATGTTTTTAATGTAGTAGGATTATTCTTGTTATGTTGGCAATGTATGTTTTTTAACTTATGCATATGCTTATGAACTACTTTGTATGCATTTGTACGAATATTGTTGAATGTGTGTTGTTGGATTTACTCATCACTTTAACTTGTGGACTATTCTGCATTTTATCTTGTGATGTCATTCCGCTTGTGTGTTCCTTTCAAGCTGTGTACTATTACAGGCTTCTAAGGAGTGCACTTCCTTTTCTCCTCCATGTGTTAGAACCTTCATGCATCACACTTGACTCTTTGCAGGGTCACACACTTTCTCTCACCCAAAATTACCATACTTTCCTCCGCATGCTATCGTGGTCAAGGTTTTACACTACCACCCACTGTTGGGACTCCTACTTCAAATGGTGTGAGGTATAGTTGTGCCTTCATATCGAGGAGATCCCCTGAATGTTGGTGGGTCTAGCACCGTCAACACCATATTACATATGTGCTCCCAGAAAATAACTCCAACATAATTTTAAAACTTATCCAATATATATTCTAGAATGATTTATCAAAATTATATATTAAAACCTTGAATACTCTAGCATCATATAAGCTAGGAATCAAGTACATTCTCAAAAACTACCAAATCAAAACCCCATTTAAATGTGCATATAGAATTTCTCCCATGAAGAAATGGTTTGAGCTTTGGGCAAATATATAATTTTTTGCTATTCAGCACTTTTTCATGGCTAAAAACTACCAACTCAGTGGATCTCAAAATTTTCACCCTTTTTTATCTCTTCTATCTTCAAAACACAAAACATCAATTCAAAGGGGTCCAAGAAAGTCAAGATAAAATGCATGAAATTTGAATTTAACTTATCTAGGTTAGTTTTTTTGTGGTTGTCATCTCTACAATCATCCATCGTATGGGATATTCTTCTTCCTCACTTGAAATTCACAAGCATGCCTTGAAAGTTCCTAATCTTGGATGTGACCTTCAAATAGAGAATTTTTAATTGGCTTTAATAACTTAAAACAACCACGCATATAAAATAGACTTGAAGAATAGAAAGAAATAAACATAGGAGCAATAAACACCTAAAGGATAAATTCATTAGATTATAACATCCCCTATGTTTCATTTATTGTACAAGTCACCTCTTATACAATTATAGGTGATTGTAACAATTATATCAAACTAATTCATTCTATTTTAACCAAACACATAATGGTTCATCCGTACAGCCCATCCCTAACTAAATTCATTTCATGTATCAGAAGTAGGAGTTACTCCAACATGCTCCCCCTTAATGATTAATTGTGAACTCAATACACATTTTTCGTCTTTGTCTTCCATGCTCGCTACTCTTTGACTTTATGTACTTGCAAAGACAAACAATTTTACTCTCCCTACATCCTAACCAATCATCATCATGGGTTTGCTATGGTTGATTCATAACCACTACACCTATGGGTTTTCCATAGGCTTACTCTCAATCATTACAAATGGTTTATGCTTACCACTAACAACACATCAAATTGTGTGGTTTTTGTTGACCACGAACATTAGTGGTTTTTACCATAAACCTTACTTTACAAAGAGGTTTTTACAAAGTGGATTTAAGAGTACCACGAAGTTTTCAACATAACAAAATATGGAAGTATACATATCTCGTCAAGCTTACATTAAAATTGACCCAAGTACATTCAATTCAAATTAAGTAACACCATTAAACTTTTTAAGAATGTTGTTTTCATTTTTAGGGATGTTTTGAACTACATTTACATTTACATGTACACAATACTATTACATTTTCCTTGCTTCTTTTCTTTGCTTGTCCCTTGCTTACTTTCCATCTGAATTTGTTCTTTGTGTCTTCATCTTTCACTTTCATTTTATCATGTTGTTGCATCATTTTCTCAATCATCATTTTTTTCATCATGTCATTCTCTTTGTTCTTTACTACTACATCATTATCATTGTCATCAAATTATTTCATTATTATTTTTATTTCTACATCCTTCTTGTATCTTGGAGTCACATTCTTTATCCTTCTTGTATTTTGATACTTCCTACAAAAAATTAGTTATTGATGTCCATATGAAAATGAATCCATCTACTGAGATAAATGAGTAATATCTGTTGTACTTGCTAATTCTCTAGGAATCCTTTTCAATTACATAATTTGTCAACTTAAACTCTCTCTCTTAAATATAACTTGTTCCTCACCTTCTGAGATTTATCCCCCTCACTTTCTCCCCTTAATGAAAGACTCAACATTTTCAATCTCACATCAAGCTAACGTACAAGTACCCCTGACACCATCATACCTACCTTGGTCGTTAATTCCACAATATGATGTCACATCCTCTCTCTGCATAAGAGGCTACATGCTACATGGTTACGACATGTGTGACCTAACTTGACAAGGTTACAAAACACTAGAGGAAAAATAACTTGTCTTGTACTTTTACAAGGGCAAAACTTTTTAGGTTATCGAGTACAACCAAACATGGACCCCTTTACAATGAACTTTTTTACATCATTTCAAATGCCATATAACAAGCATGCAAAATGCTTCTCTAGCTCACAATGTGACCATTACTCCAGACACTAACTATATGCTAAAAAATTACATACCCATTAGATATGCTCATTTATATTTCATGACCATACATACATGTTTGCTTTAACTCTTTAGCTTCTTTAATTTTTCAAATGAATGCTTCCTTCTTACATTTGAAGTGAATAATCTAAACTTTCATAAATCTTTAATTCGTGCACATTATATATGCAAAGCCTCAAAATAATAGATGCACATCCACTTACCTTGGAAGTTTACAATCACTTTTAATTGCACACCTAATTAATTTCAGAATAATCATTTACTATATGTGAAGACGAAGAAAAATAATGATCACTCATCTAAAACTTTTTTAACTTCACCAATAAAAATTATCTTTTTTTGGCATCTCAACTTTGAACCTCACTATGATATTTGATTTTGATGCTTTTTTAACTGTAAAATTTTTTTGTCTTTTTTACATTGGACCATCTTATCCCTTCCAAAAAAAACATCTATCATTCTTCATTCTAACAAATATCACCAACTAAACATCAATTCTCCATCAATAATTACCCTTTTTTTTTCAAAATACAAACTAAATTTATCACACCAAATAATTACACCAACTTACGACCAAGGACATTTCTCCTATTTAATTTTCAATTAACATTTGATTTTAAAATCTTTTCAAACTCTTTGAATTTAATATTTTAAATAATTACATTTATTAAATGAAACTCTCACAAAAACCCTCCAAAAAATACCCTCCGAAAAATAGAACAAATTGAATAAAGATTTTTTAATTAAAAAAAACAACCTCTTAGGCTGATTCTCGTAATTCTCACAATTGAATAAAGATTTTTTAATTAAAAAAAACAACCTCTTAGGCTGATTCTCGTAATTCTCACCCTTTGATCGCAAGGCCTCTCTTGTCCACTTGACTTTGTGCTGGTACAAAGACGTTAGTTTTACAGATACGGTGACTTTTTTGTGCTTTGTTGGGTTGCATCCCTCTTCCTCGAGGAGCAGCTAGAACCCATTTCTTACTAGACTTGGTTGCCAAAATTCCACCGATTTCTCTTGGGTAATAACCGCACTGTTTTCAACGCTCGAAAAAATACTTGCAACTTCTGAGTCAAAATCAGTCGCCTGCTATTCAACAACAAACAACAAATTTCTCCCACAATTCCATTGTGTGGCTTACACCACCAAATTTCTCATGGAAACTACATCTCACCACGGTTGACACAATTTTTTTAATTGAAGATTAAAAAAGAGACCCCCTGCCTCTCTGGTGCTACAACATCATTAGTTATTATTAGTTTTCCATCACGAACTTTTCAATAATTGGCCCTCCTCCTTGAACGGATAGACTTTCTTTGGTAGAAAATTTCTGCCAGCATGTCGCGTTCATAGTTGCTCGGGCAGCTGCACCCGATGCATTGCACTCTATACCAATCTCTTTTATGGCTCTCAGCACCAACTTCATTTTGGCAACTACCTCTCACCACATTATCTAAACAACTCTTCTCTTTCAGGGCCATACCAAGAGATCTCTTCGATGTTTCAACTTTGTTCAAAGAATTAGATGCACCAAGCTTTGATACCAATGGTTAGCTTTAATATCATGAAATAAACATACATACAAAATAAACTTGAAGAATAAGAATCAAGAAAAATAGGAGCTATAAATATCCAGAGGGCAAGTTTATTATATTATAACGTCCCCAAGTTAATTGTACAAGTCACCTCTTATATAATTATAGGTGATCGTAATAATAATTATAGGTGAGTGTAACAATTATGTCAAACTCAGTTATTTTATTTAGCTAATTACATAATGATTCATCTTCACAATTCATCTCTAATTATTTTCATTTCTCAGATTACGAGTAGGAGTTATTTGAGTAGTTTTCAGTGTATCTATGTCTTCCAAACACTTTGTTTGTGTAAGAAAAATTTCTCATTCATTTTTTAAGTGTTTGTCTTGAAGCTTTTATGCTGCATTTGTTTGGGATTCAATCTTTTTTATTAAGAAAGAATAACATATCTAATGGGCCTCTAAATTAGACATAAATTAAGGCCCATGCCTCTAAATTAAACATAAATTAAGGCCCATCTAACCATCTTTCGGCATATTAAACCTCTCATTTTGCATTAGATAATGTGTTTTTAACTTTAATATATTCATTAGGAATGTTTATGAATAGTTGCATATTTGTGCCTAATATTATTTATTTTTTGGAATATTATGAGAATATTGGGCAAATTATGAAGATTTGGAAAATGAGATAATTTAGGGACTTGCTCCCTACTACAGGAGGATCAATATTAAATAATAAATAAACAAGATATTATGAACTTATGGCACATATTGTGGAACTCCAATGATTGAGAAAATCTAGAAATGTGTTCCCTACCATTTAATATAGATTCCTAGTATTGGGAACCAGATCGACTAATCAAAGGATTTTGGTGGGGAAATATTCATCCTTTCATGGGGAATGATTCCTAATCATTTTGTATAAGTACCAAGTCGAATTTTCTTCTAGGGAGAGATTTTGATTAGTCTTCTTGTAGAGAGAACTCGTATTTTTCCAGCTCCATTGTATTTTCTTGCAGGGATGTAATTGTATTGATGAAAATAATGAAGATTGGTGTCATGTTCAGCTTCTAAATCTTGTTCTTATCCATAGGTCTCTGAGTTTCCTTGGGCTTGGCCATCTCAGGAGCCTCAGAGCCCTTTTGTATCATTTTCTTTCCTTCTTTTCACTTCTTAGTCACATGCATCTCTTGTTTTTGTTTCTTTCTATTTTTGCATTTAGTATTAATGATTTCTTGTTGTAGGATTAGGTTCAATGGTTGATGTAAGTTCTTTTGTAGGATCACAAGCATCATTTCATCCTTGGAAAATATTTGGAATATCATAGTAATCATTGAGCTACTTGGATTAGTCTTCTTATTCCTAAATCTAGATTTCTGGAACTCCTTTGTAGCAAATAACAATAAATTTATACTATTTTAAAGAGCATGCTAATGAGTTTCAATCGAGTTGGTTCCACTTGCATTAGATCAAAAAAACATTTTATCTAATAACAAAATTTATCCCATTGCATTTTCACCTGATTAGGTTAGGCATTTGATAGATTTACTAGCTCACTAGTTCTCGAATTTCTGATTTTTTAGACTAGTAATTTTCCGTTATTTAATAAATCTTTCCTATGCATAGATGAATTTGTGGATATATGCAAACAATAATGTGTGTTGCAGAATCTTCTACATTGCATGGAGACCTCATCTCGTTCGCCTCATCCAAACCTCATCCACCCATGTCACCAAAATCCACTAAAATATCAATCTGAATTCTTGTTTTATAAGCAAAAATTGTCATTTCCATTGAGGAAATCTACCCATCTTGAAGCCCTTGCTTGAGTTTTGGGTAGTTTCCACCACCTCCGTACCTTATTATGCCATTATCCACCTTCCCCAAGCTCCATTCCACCTTCTAGACCACTTCCCAAGTTTTCAGCCTTCTTTTTGTAATAAAACAGGGGATCTTGTAGACATCCTGTAGGAACTAGTACATCCTGTAGGAAATCCTGTAGCGCCCTGTTTTGAGCTCGAATTGAGAAAAATCATCATTTAAGCTATGATTAAGCCTCTATTTGACCTCCAAGCCATCAAAACCATTGTATCCCTCTTCCTCCACACCTCTCTCCCCTACCAAAAAACAAGGAAAGGTTAGCATTTGCATTTATAAAATGAAAAGATAAAGAAAATTGGTTCTTTTTATTTCTTAATTAGCACATGCATACAGTAGTTAATACTCCCTAGATCAGATTCCATGCTTAGTCAGTTTAAATCATCACATGTGATAAATAGAGTTAAGTTAGGTTTCTTTTACATTTAGTTCATGATCTTTATGCAATTAAAATACATTTCTTTCTATGTACTTTATTTCTTGCGATAGATTAGGATTTCCATTTCGAGCAGTTCATTTTATGCAATTAATTTAGGATTTGATTTCAGTACATGCACTCCATTATATCATGATAGAAAAGGAAGGACACATTGTATGTTGCACATATAGTGTCGATACCTCTTAAGTTTGTAGGAACCCCGGGTTGATAATTAAAGTCAGTAGCCTTGGGAGTTGCAACATTCTTGTTGCAATACCGAGGCTCATCAATATCTTTTGATATAATTGATAGGTCATTGATACCACTTTATAATGTACCTAACTATCTCTACCGAGTTACATTACCACCCAACTGACTCTAACCATCTCTACTGAGTTACATTACCACCCAATTGACTCTAACCATCTAAATAGTGAATTTTGTCATATAATCTGTTACAAGTACTAGTAATCATGTAAACAAGAACACCAATAATTTTTCTCCATAAGATTGTAATTTACATTCTACGTTCATGGATATTTGATCAAAAGCTCTCCCTTTCTAAACCTACTAGGATTTTTAACTTTTATTGCATCATACTTATTAGTACTTGATTGTGTTCTCATATTACCCTTTTTCTTACTTCTGGAAAAAATACCTGCCATAATCCCCTATTCTCACTTTTATTGTTTCATCCATATTCCTTGATTCCCCAAGTCCCTTGTTTTCTTCGTAATTGTTATATCCATCTAAATGATTTTATTCCTTCCCTAGGTTTAACTTCCCTAGTTTATTATGAGAGCTGTTGGAGAAAACAACACCACTTATTGTCTGCTAGGTGTCATAGTTAGTTCCAATTTGTTCAGTTAGTTGAGTTCTAGTTCAATTTACTTGAGTCATTTATTATTGTGTGTCTCCTATGTAATCTATTTAATAGTTATCGAGTATTGTGAATGTAGAGTCGGCTCCACACTTCACTCCATTTATATTTTCAGGTTTCTTCTTATTTATGTTTTTTTCCTCCACAATCCTTGTCATGGTATTAGAGTGTGAGATTGTGTAAGACACCTTGAAAGAAACATTTGAGATTTGTGTGTGCTTATAGAAAAATCACAGAGGCTGAGATCAAAGTGGCAACCGGGGGAAGGTCACACTCACTAATGCAAGCCACTTGGGAGCTCAAGCAACAAACCATTGACCTCCAGCGAAACGAGTGCTGGAGACTCCCATAGCAAAGCAGAGGGGTGACGAAAATAATGCACCCCAAAAGTTGGATCAAGTGCATTCTCTTCTTCGAAAGGTGCATTAGTTGTCAACTAAAGAAAGGGCCACAAAAATTCAAAACTTGCATGACTGCACGACAAGCCACAACTCAAAAGGTTTCTATTAAACCAGAAAAGACAATTTCCTTGTTAAGGTATGGTGAAAACTAGTTTAATGGATCAAATTTTCTATTAAAAGGGCCATGTAATTCTTAAAAGGACTTTCATGGTATTATTTTAGAAGTGCTCATGTAATTCTTAAAAGGGCCATGTAATTCTTAAAAGGTATTCCTTTGATTGTATTGTTTTGATATCGCTTTTGTAATTCTTAAAAGGGCTTCGTTGACATTTCTTTTCAAAAAAGGACAAAAGACATTCAAAATTTGTTTTTTAAAGAGGGTCTTTTCTTTTATTTAAAAAATCAAAAAGGGTTTTGTGAAAGCATTTTCCTTGTAAAGAATTTGTAGATCTGTTTGTTTTGTAGAAGTTGAGTAGCAAAGGAACCACCCTATAGGTGTTTTCGTTGTTGGCAGCCACTATGTCTGCAAGTCAATTTGTTTGTTGAGTCATTGTTAACCAACACTCAACAAATGGGAAAAGCCAAGAGGTTGAGAAAGTCAAAGAAACAACAAGAGTTGTTGAGATCCATTTTAAAGAGTTGGAGGCCAAAAGGCAAAAGAATGTCTTGGCATTAAAATGCATAAAGGAATGCATATATGAAAGAATTATTCCCCTCATTACAAATGCAAAGAAAACAAAGAAGGATTTGGATATACTTAAGAGGATTTTTGATGAAAAGGGGAGTAATCAAGTTGAAGATGAAAAGGAAGGTGGATCTATAGTAGCAGATTTGTAGAAAGATGAAGAGTTCGATGAATCTGACTTGAAAGTGGATGACTATGATGATCTTCTGTTACCAGCAGTAAAGAAAGAGAATGTGGATGATTGTAAATTCCATTGTTCTCAACCACAAGTGGATGGTGATTTTGTGAATCTAGTAGCATATCTTGTTGAAGATAATGAAGTTGTCATTGAAGCAATAAATTATTTGGTAAATCTAACAAATAAAATTGTTGATGTAAATCTGATGAATAGTAGTTAGCTAGTGATGAGTGGTTGCACATGATGCAACAGAAACATCACATTGATATATTTTTATTTGATGAGAGAATCCCACTTGTATCTGGAAGCAAAGTGGAAGACAACCTTTTTATTGCACATAGGTTGCTAAAGAATTTGAAAATGATGACTATGATGCAACGCAAGAGGAAGAGGAGAAATATCTCATTGTAGAGTAGAGAGAACATAATCAATATGGTTATACAAATGCTTTTGAACTTAACATTGTTTTTTAGTGTGCAAGTAAACAAGTGATTGTATTCCAGCTGTAGTAAAAGGATATC
This sequence comes from Pinus tabuliformis, assembly GCA_031772625.1. Classification (NCBI taxonomy): domain Eukaryota; kingdom Viridiplantae; phylum Streptophyta; class Pinopsida; order Pinales; family Pinaceae; genus Pinus; species Pinus tabuliformis. Next base: position 706,544,731 of record CM062815.1, on the reverse strand, counting down.
ATGAATAAAATGACAATCAAGAAGAAACAAAATTTGAAGAAGAATTAAAGTTCTTGAAGTGTGGCTTGAAACATCATGTTTTGCTGAAGTCTACTTAGAAGTTGCAGCAATGAATGTTGAAGACAACATGGATGATGTAGAAAATGAAAAAGTTAATGCAAATTTCATGTATTGGAATCCTGAAGATATAAAATTTTATTTGGACTTTTGTTGCAGCAAATTGATAATCAAAATACTACTGTTGAAGAGCACACTATAGAAAATGACATGTGGCAGGGGTCCACATACAAGTAGATTTTTGAAGAGGTAAAAAACATGCATGGAAAAATGGAAGAGTTGCACAAGCAAATGAAGAAACTTAAATTTCGAGCCTACAATTAAAAAAAACAAAGCTGAACCAATTCAGAGGATACAAGATTTAGAAGAAAATAAATCCAACCCAAGAGCTGATATCAAAGTTTTTGAGTCGCTGTAAGCCTATCTAAGACTCAGACCAGGCATCTTAGTTTAAATTTTTGTGTTTGTAATTAAGGGGGGAGTGTTTGAGAAAATAATTCTAGCCACCACTTGTTGTCTGCTAGGTGTCATAGTTAGTTCAAATTCGAATCAGGTAGTTGAGTTCTAGTTTAGTTTACTTGAGTCATTTATTATTACTTGTATCCTATGTAATCTATTTAACTGTTACTCAGTAATGTGAATGTAGAGTCAACTCTGAACTTCGCTCCATTTCGATTTTCTAATTTCTTCTTGTTTATGCTTTCAGCCTCTATAAGACTTATTAGAAATATCTTAATTTCCAAATGTATTCCACTCTTCAATTTGGATAGCATGTCAAATATATATCTGAGAATATCCCATATTTGAATCTAAAAACAAAAACCTAATATCTTCTTCTTCTCAAAAGGCCTAAATAATGGACTTTTATATGGAGAGGCACAATGGTTGCTACCAGGAGAGAATAGTGGAAAGGGTAGGCAAAAAGTGTTGTTGTGTGATCATTAGCCGGATATGGCTCAAACGAATACAACTAATTTTGAAAATTAAAATCAGAGAGATGATAAAAATAATGAAACTTGAGTTTCTTTAAGAAATAATGCATATCGACGCATATCCAGATCTATGGTTAGCTTAAGTATTTGTTTGGATATGATTCAACATTCAATCAAGGGAATTGTTAAACATGTAATGCCAATACCACTGACTTATTTCCAGAAACTCAAATAAAAAATGTTCCAATAAGGGAACTGTTAAACATACAATTCCAATACCACTGCCTTATTTATAGAAACTCAAATACCAAATGTTCCAATACCTAAGGGACAACATGCACTTTACATCTTCATTGCAGAAAAGCTTGATTATTTGTGTTGTCACACTTCCAATAGAAAACTGGTATGCTTCTATTAAACTACGAGATGGCAACCAAAAATCAAAATTCCACCATAGTATCTTACAATAACATTGAACCTTTTTTCATCACATGATTTTGAGAAAATGAGGTAGAAATGTTTGAAATTTTTGGATTTCTCAATAGGAAACTTTTGGATTTTTCAATAGGTTTATTTTTTTTATGGAGATGAATCTATTTTCACCATTAAAATATATATATATATATATATATATATATATATATATATATATATATATATATATATATAGATAGATAGATAACACTCTCATAAATAAATTTATTGAAAAAAAATCACCAAATTCTAAAAAAAAATTACATTTATGACCTTCTTAGACAACGCCAACATTAAAAACTATTTGTAGATATCTCGTTTACTGGCCATACTGTGATCAATGTATCGATAATTTCGGCCATTGAACATTTTTTTTCAGTAAAAAAAATACCTTCTTTATATTACTAAAGAAAGTACAGTTACATGATTTTGTCCCATGATAAAGTACTAAAACTTAACAACAAGAAACCCAAAAAAAAATAAAAGCATAGACCGACTACTGTGTTATCATCCACTTAAAGTTCATTCATTTTTTAGAAGTGTTTTGATACAAAAAACAATAAAGAAAAAAGCAAGAGACATATGCTAGTCATATCTATGAGATCAGAATAGAGCCAAAATAAAATTTGGAGTCCCGGTTGAAAGCAACATAATGAATGACTCCAGGAGGTGTTGAAATGCCTCTTTTGGAGAGTATGTCAGTGATGAGATTATGCTCCCTATACATATGGTTGAAATGAATTGATCGGGATACGAATGCGCTTCATTCAATAGGTCAGAAGATGAGGCTGGAAACTTGACAATCCCTTTATCCAATTGATGCATCCTTTAGAGTCCTTGAAAATATGTAGATTGTGGATGTTGAGCTAACTAGCAGTGTATAGTATCCCCCATAGTGAGATGATTCCCTCTATGTTGTTGGAACCCCTTGGGTACCACCAATAATGTCCAATCCAACCTCGATCCTACTGCCATCACCGACCTCCTAGCAATCCCCGCAAATATACAGTGCCTTTGTCTCATCATATTGTGCCATATATATGAAATTGTAGCACCACATTTAATGCAGACTTCAAAGTCCTGATATCCCAAATATCTACCTTGGATGATTTGAGACCATAGACCCCTACCCGACAATCCTCTCCACAAGATTTTGCAAATGAGAGCCCTATTAAATGATAAGGTGTCTAGGATCCCCAATCCCCCATGTTCAACAACTTTAGCTAAAAGAGACAGTATAGCCAAATGAATCTTACATGGTTTCTCTTTAGTGGACCAAAGAAATCTAGCAAGAATTGCATCGATTTTATGTATGATCTCCAATGGAATCATATAGAGATGCATCCAGAAAATAGATAATGACTGGAGTACAACTTTAATTAGAATGAGCCTACCCCTAATGGAGAGACACCTAAAAGTCCATTTTTATAATTTGAGGTCAATTTTTTAATGATCCAGCTCAAGTCAATGGTTTTGTATAGATTCGATTTAATTTGGAAACCCAAATATCGAAATCCAGACTCCACATCACGTGAGGAAATCCCAAATAAACCACATATCTAATCGATCACATCCCCAGGAACTTGTGAAGAAATCACTTCAGATTTGTGAGAGTTCTTGATAAGTCCTGAAGCAGATCCGAAATTATTTAAAATATGATGAAAATGTGACCATTCGACGATAGAAGACACACCACCGAGTAGGAGGTCATCAGCAAAAATCATATGTGTAATACGGATCTATCTAGTCATAATGATGCCCTTGATCAAGCCTTTGTCCCTGGAATCCAAGATTTTCCTGCTGAGAGTTTCCATAATAAGAATGAACAAAATATGGGATAAAGCACATCCTTTCCTTAATCCCCGGTGAGCTTTGAAAAAATCAGTAGGGAGGCCATTAATAATCATAGCAAAATTGGTGAAGGTTACACAAGCTAAAATCTAGTTAGCATTGTGAATATTAAGACCAATTTTATAAAGGATTAGTTTAAGAAAGTCCTAGTCAACACTATCGAAAGCCTTGGTAATATCATTCTTCATTAGGAAATCTTTAAGTCTCTTGACCTTAATATACTGTAAAACTTCCTGCTCTATAGCCACCATGTCTTGAATCTGACGCCCCTCAATAAAGCCAAACTATTCTGGTTAAATATGATCTGAAATGAAAATTTTAATTCTAACTACAATAAATTTAGAAATCATTTTATAGACCAAGTTGCAGAGGGATATAGTCCAAAAATCGAGAAAAGAGATCGGGCTCTTTTTTTTGGGGATTAATGTTATGAAAGTAGCATTGATAGCACCTGAAACACATCCCTTAATCTGAGATTCTTCCATAGCATTCAGAAGATCCTGTGACATAAGGTTAAAATAATGTATGTATAGCTCAACCCCCCAACCATCCGATCTAGGAATTTTTTCCTTGGCACATGCAAGAAGAACATAATGTAACTCCTTGGTTGAAACAGGTCTTCCCAGAATGTCATTGTCAGACTCCTGTAGCATCAAGGGCATTTGATTGATAAATTCCATTTGGTCACTAAAAACAAGATCTTTTTGAGAGAAAAGAGTTCTGAAATGAAGGAAAGTTTCCTATTCAATATCATATTGTGAGGTAAGGAAAAAACACCCAACTCCACAAATGTTCCATATTCCATTTACCTTGCGCCTCATAGATGAAAATCTGTGAAAGAATTTTGAATTTCGATCACCAGCTTCAACCCATAATGCCCAAATTTTAAGTCTCCAAGCCAATTCCTGTGCCTTGTATATGTCTCTTTTCTATGCTTCCAATTCCAAAATTTGCATCTTGTGCTCTTTAGAGGTGAACAAAGGATCATCCAGATAAAAAAGAACTTGCAAAGAAGCTTCTATGAGATCTAGTTTATGAGAGTCAACAATTCTTTGATCTTTGATCCTTTTGCAAACCTCCCTCTTAAGACATTGAAGCTTATTGCATAGAAGATCCATATGGTCGAGCGAAGAATATTTCCCATTCCAAACCTTGTGTATGATATCAATGAAATCCTTGTGCAAAAACCACGTATGGTTGAACTTAAAAGGATAAGCCTTGCGGCCCTTGTCTCCAGTCGAGGTCAAAAGAATTGGAAGATGATTTGAGGTAAAAGAAGGATAAACTGAAGATTGGAGATCCGTCAATCTAGAGACCAACTGGTCTTTAACCATGAATCTATCCAATCTCTTAGAGATATATTCAATCCCTTTCCATCCATTGCTCTAGGTAGGCACAATCTTAGATGGAATAATGTCTTGGAGGGACAAAGCAAAAAAAAGATTTTTGAAAAAAGTTTCCAAGGACTCATATTTCACCTTCTGACCCCAAACTCTGTTATTTTCAACAGTTAGATTAAGGTCGCCAGCCACAAAAATAGAAGTCATATCTAGAATATCAGATTGCAAGACCATGTCCCAGAAGTTTCCATTGAACATAGTGGGGCCCCAAAGTAGAAAACCAGGTGAATTTCAGTACCCTAAACAATTTATTTAGCCCTTGAGTACAGTGTATGTGATAACGTCAAGTGTATATGTTTATTGGATATTTCATGGAAATGATGGCTAACCCTGACCCTCCCCATCTTCTTCTTCTTCCTCCCAGTGCTGGTAATTGTATTCCTGGGGATCCGAACATGTGATTCGAACTCTGGTTGGCAACGCACCATTCCCATGGCAGGTTCGGGGAAGAACAAACCCCAGTCGTCTAGTAGAAAATCCATGAACAGCTACAACAATGAATGGAGAATGGTTTTTATAGAAACCTCATAAGTATCGTTCTTGTATCTGGCATCGAATTATGTCTTCCCCTTCATTGTTATTCCTTCTTAATGGTTGTTATTTCACAATCCTTCATGACTACCACTAAGTGTAATTCAAGTCCACAATAAGGCTAATATGTCGCACCTTATGAAAATTTCTTTTGAATTCACCCCTTCAGTTATTGAGTGTGTAGAAAGTAACAAAAGAGAGTGATAGATTAGTGTGTAGGCAATGATGAGATAGCTAGGCACCAAAAGGCATTTTGTAGGAATTTGTTTTTTGAGTAAGCAAGCACTTTACGCATCACCAAGAAATCAATAGAATTGACAGAACTATATTTCATTCCAACTTGTGTGTGTTCCATGCATCCAAAGCTTGCAATCCTTTAGAAACATCTATTGAGAAATCCTTTTCAGGCAATAACATAGTTTCTGGAATTCCTTCATAGAAATTGTTGTGTGAGTGTTGTGCACACTGTCAAGCCATCTTCTTTTATTTTCTTATTCTACATGGATGAATTATGATAATTCTTAAAACATATCCTCCATTATTCTCTTCATTGCTTCCATGAATATGAATACTCTACTACTATATCATGTCGCACGTTCAAACCAACACATAATGATGTAAATGCTTGCTTCATTTTTCACTGGTTTGGGTTTCTTTTTTCTCAATGTTAAATTTTTAGAAGTTGAGTAGGTAAGGATTTAGCTAGAGAATAATTGCATAAACGTGCAAGAATTGAGGAAAATAATTGGAAGAGAGAATGATTTTTTGCATATTCAATAGTGATTGAAAAAATTAATATATAAAGAAACTAAGTTAAGTTTAATTACATGCAAGCACTAAAGCTAACTAAATTTAAGTGTGTTTTGTGCATGTACACCACATGCAAGAACTAAAGCTAACGAATATGCATGTACCCCAACACCCACATAAAATAGCATAGTGGACCCTCCCTCATCTACGTTCATGTTGACCATAAGGAATTTCCTCGACATCGTTGAAATTTCCATTCGTTGGTAGCCCCTCTACACAAGGTTTGGGGAAGCGGTCTGGGAAAAAATAAGTATGCGGACCCAAGGATGGTGGGTGGACCTATCCATGGTTTTATGCATGGTTTTTGGGCATCATGGTTTTTCCCATGGCATTTTGTAGATTTGGTCAAGGGAACTATGGTTATGTTCTAATCCATGGTTAAAGGATTGAGGTTTATGAATTCATTGGCATATATATAATGTATTGTAGCATTGAAAGGAATATAATGAAAAATCAATCTAGTCTCCCGATTTTGAGTTCTAGGAGAAAATCTTTGTGTATATTTTTTATGTTCTCGCTATTGCATATTTTTCTATTTTTAAGAATTCGTTTGTAGGTGATTTATATACAAGGTTAAAACCTATAATATTTCATGTCATCATTTCTTTTAGGCATTTTTTCAAATAGTTTGTAAATCTATTAACCATTTCACCTCTGTGCTTAGATTTTTTCCTTGTTTTTTGCCTATACAGGACCATGCAACTTGTTTTTTATACCATTTTTTAATGTACTTGAACACCTCTTGGGGTGGTGGGTACTAATAAATTACCGAAATTCCCTCTAAATTCACAATAGCAACCACATTATATTAATAATATGCCCTATAAATGATGCCAGCTAGACTTTGTTCTGTATAATATATATACCCACAAAATATCATTTAAATCAAGCATACAGAGTAATATAGAGAACCACAACCTTGTGATTCATAGTATTTGTTGGGTAAAATTAATTGCTTAATAAATGAATAAAACAACTAATCTCCTAGACATTAATTATCAATCCGAGGAGCGTCTTTTTATTTCATGGCAATCAGCAAAACATATGCATAACAATACCAATAACTAACACTAGTTCTATATGATTGTATTCTATACTATCAAGCTCATTCAATAAGAAATAAAATGTAAGACTTGAATAATAAAACTAAAATTAAAAAGAAGAAAGTAAATGACAGGAAAAACAATTATTCTAATCACACAACTTGAATAATTGTAGATTAAACCATACATTGCTGAATTGGAAATTTAATCATTTCACTCAACATAATTCAAATGCTAATCTAGAGCAGAAAATTAAATGAAATCTAGAAATTGGATGAAATAACAAATCTGGAAAATGCAGCAAACAACAAATTAGTTAAAAGAAAGGAAATCTACTTTAAGAAATGGCAATTGAAATTCAAATAAACAAATACAAAACTACACTAATTTACATGTTCAAGGAAGCACCTCGTCCAAGGTAGTGGGCCCAACTGCCCAAGACTCAATTCTGCCTTGAGAAATAACTCAGATCAGATTACAAATAATAGATGTATAACTCAATGGATAACTTCCTTCATTAAAACATATGAGAGAAATATTACAACATAATAAAGCTCTTAGCTTTGCCTCAAGTTCAACAATTGTTCATCCTCTTATCTCTCATCTCTTATCTCTTCGCCTACATCCTATCTAATAATTGTCCATCTCCTATCTCCTAATTATCCTTCCATTATCCCCTAATTCTCCTCCTATTCTCCCCATCCTTCCTCCTCTCTTTGATCTCTATTTTCATTTAAATACATAGGGAGAAAAGGGAAATTATAAAAAAGTTGATTACAAAATGATTTCCATTACAAATTTGGATTGTACAAAACAAATTGATCAGCAAGATCATATCTGGAATATCTTCCCATCAACATTCAGTAGGAACAAGTCGAATTTGGTATTGCAATTGGAAGAATTTGGAAAATGACTGCAACAACAATCTCAGAAAATCATCTTCGAATAACCTTCTATTTCTCTTAATACAAACCGAATTCTGGAAAATGGCTCATTACAAAACTAATTCGATCTGTTCTGGACAAAATCGATGGTTTGGATTTTCTAGATTCTACTTCATTTGTTTGAAACATCCAATTCAAAAATGTCACTTATTATTCCAGCGAAGTGGGTAAGGGAAAAGGCTTACCTAAAGTCGACTATGGTACATAATTACTGCCAACATGGCTAAGATATTGAACTCCAACAACACTCCAATTTACAGTCTCATCTCCTGTCAACTTACACAACCCAAGGTAGTGCGCCCTCTTCTCTCTACTATTATTTTTAGAGTCTACACAATTTATTCACAAAAACAATGACAAGAAAAATATATACCAGTACATGTAATTTACGTGGTAAAACCCTGATGATTTGTCAAGGAACCATCCACAGGAAAAGAAAATAGGATTTTATTGCAGAAGAAATGTTACACTTAGGCTCACTCACACAACCCCCACATCTCTCACAATCAACATATGAAGTAGGAACCATTACAATATTTTTAGTAACTATCTTCTCATTCGTAAGCTATCTCCATTAGAATAAATACAACAATATATACATCGTAAATTAGTTTTACATATTATTTTAATCATTGTTGTCATATACTAACAATCTCCACCATGACAATGATTTTCCTAATGTCCTGCCAAAGACCTATCACCTTTTCTGGAAGTCAAGAGAAGCTTGACACCACCATAGCTTCTCTATTAACACTAGTTTTGTAAATACGTCTGCACATTTTTCTCAAGTGTGGACCTTTTTTAGACATACTCCACCCCCATCAATGACTTGTCTTAAAAAATGGTACTTTGCATCAATATATATGATTTTTCTATGATGATATGGATTTGTATCCAAATGTAGAGTGCTTTGACTATCACATAATATAATTATGTTGTTCTGAACTCTCCCAAGTTCGAGTAGAAGACACTTCAACCAAATTGCCTCTTTGTAAGAATTGTATTCTCACTCTATAGTGGATAAAGAAACTATCTCTTGAAGCTTCAACATCCAACTAATGGATCCATCTACAAGAATAAAGACATATCCTGAAATAGACCTTCTCTTGTCCAAATTACCTACAAAATATGAATCAAAATATCCACAGACATAATCATTACAAGCATTAAAGGTGATACAATAATCATTAGTTCCTCTCAGGTATAGAAGCACCCATTTCATTGCAACCCAATTATCTTTTCCTGGACTTGCCATGAACCTGCTAATAACACCCAATGCATGTGAAATATTTGTTCTAGTACAAACCATCATATACATCATACTTCCTATTGCATTAGCATATGGTAAAGAGATATAATTTTTTCTTCTTCATTACTAGGACATAATCCTAAAGAAAGTTAAAATGGGAAGCAAAAGGGAAGTTTACTGATTTCACATTGTTTGTCTTGCACTTCTCAAGTATTTTCTCTACATGCTTCTATTGTGAGCACCAACTTACCATTTTTCCTTTCTCTATGTATTTCAATGCCCAAGATTTGTTTTCTAGCTGCTAAATCCTTCATATCAAATGTCTTATCTATCTAAGCCTTCAACATGTTGGTCTCTTTCATGATTTTACTTCCAATGAGCATATAATCAATACAAAACAATGATATAATGAATATTTTATTCAAACTCTTAAAGTACACACAATGAACATACTCACTTCTACTATAATTCTGGCTCATCATAAAGGAATCGAACTTTTTGAACTACTACCTAGGCGACTATTTTAGGCCATACAACAATTTCTTGAGTTTGTAAACTAATCTTCCATTGTAATGTTGCAAAAAACCTTCTAGTTTTTCCATATACATATCCTCATCCAAATCTCAATGCAAGAATTTTATTTTAAGATCTAATTACTCTAACTCCAAATCAAACAAAGCAACTAGTTCTAATACAATATGGATAGGTACAAATTTAAGAAAAAGTGGAAATATTTCATGGGAACCTATACCTTCCAACTGAGAATAACTTTTTGTGACCAATCTGGCCTTATACCTTTTAATATTACCATGAACTTCTTTTTTCAATTTGAAAACCCATTTAGGTCCAACAACCTTTCTATCTTTCAAAATTTCTACCAGATCCCAAGTTCTATTCCTCTCCAAGTAATCTGTTTATTCTTTCATTGCTTCCATCTATTTGGAATTATTGATATCTTCTACTGCTTCTTAATAACAATAAATTTCCCCATTATTAGTAATCAAAGCAATGTATGAAGTGAAATAATTACACCTCATAAGATATTTTCTTTCTTGCGTAGATCTTCTCAGTGTTGGTTTTGGACTTTTAAAATTTTCTTGAATGTCTTCAACATCTACGACTTCTTTATCATAAGAAGCATATTCTTATTTCCATGTGTCTATATATGGTTTAGTCTCAAATTGAATTTGTTGGTTTGGTTCATGTTCCTATACTTGTTCCTATTTCAAAACATCTTCTGCATGATCTAATTTAATAAGATAAAATCCATCAAATATCACATCTCTATTGATGACGATTATGTGGGAAATAGAATCCCACAACTTATATCCCTTAGAAAAATCATCATAACCTACAATGATGTCTTTTTTTTAGTTAGAGTCTAATTTTGAACGTTGATTCTTACCAATGAGTGTACACATCACAACCAAAAAAAATTAAATTCAAATAGTCATAGAGATGACCTTCCCATACCTCTTCAAGGATTTTGTAGTTTATTGCATCAAAGCATGATTGATCAACATATAACATGTAGTACTAACTAATTTTTCCCACAACCCTTGATACAAATTGGCATTGATTAGAATGCTCCTTGATCATTCTAGAAGAGTCATGTTCATGTGTTCTACCACATCATTTTGTTGAGGAGTATTAACTATGGTTTTTCATATCATGATCCCAGCCTCCCTGCAGTAATCTTCAATCTCTAAAGAAGTGAACTCACCTCTATTATTTTTTCTTAAACATTTGATTAATCTATTAGTTCTCTTCTCTACCATATTTATAAATTGTTTAAAGGTTCTAAACATATTAGCATTTATCGGTAACACGTAGACCCACACTTTTCTAGAGAAATCATTTATAAATGAAACAAAATACGAAAATCCTACAAAATAAACAATGGGGGATGGCCCCCAAACAAATGAATGAATGTAATCAAGAGTACCTTTACTACTATGGCTTCCTGCTTTCAATTTATGTTTACATTGTTTCCCAAATGTAGAATGTTTGTAGGAACTTAAAATCAGAGATTTCAAGCTTGGAAGTAGCTTTTTATTTATCAATACTCGTAGTCCCTTCTCGCTTATATGAACCAGATGCTAATGCTATAAATGAATGGATTATTTTCCTCCTCAAATGTCATTGCTACTTCATTGATTTGAACGTTTCCGTCCAATTTGTAAAGGTTCCTGATCATATGACCAATAAAGCACCCTCAGACACTTTTAGTGCTCTAACTTGACTTGTCCACTTATAACCACCAAAATCCAATGCTCCAAAAGAAATAATTTTTTTCTTTAACTTAGGTAAATGTTTCATGTCTATTAATGTTCTCACAATACCATTAAACATCTTGATTTAGACACTCTTAACCCCAACAATATTACAAGATGTATTATTACCAATAAGGACAAATCCACCATCAATAATGTCATATGTTGAAAACAAATTTTTATGTGTGCACATATGATGATATTCACCAAACTCTAATAGCCAATCTTCATAATATTTAATAACATTAAAAATTGACAATACTTCATCGATCATACATGAAACTAATTCAACTTAATTTTCCTCCTTTTTTTAAATATTCTTTGGATTCTTGTGTTTCCCACCAGTATTTCTTGAGATGCCTTGATTTATTGCAAAACCAACATCTCATTTTACTTGCTCTTTTATTTTAACCTGGATGTACCTCTTGATTTATCTCTTTTCTCTCTAAATTAGCCTCTAACCACCATTGATTTTGGCATTGAGGTTTTAATTCTTGATTTCCTCCTCACCTTTTCAGAAAATATATCTCCTACAACAACATCAAACTCAAGAGTCTCCATTGTGCTTAAGTTTATAGAGGCTACAAAATGGTTACATTATTCATTTACTGAACAAAACACTATAATTTCCTTATCTTTTCCATCCAAATTGACATCTAGGTTATTTAGCTAGAAAATATGAGTATTAAACACATTCAGTTGATCTACAATTTTCATACCTTATTCCATATTCAAGTTGTACAAGTGCCTCTTTAAGTAGATCTAGTTTTTCAAAGATTTCATCATGTATAGACCTTCCAACTTGATCAACAAGCCTGCTACTATCACTTCTCCAACAATGTTAAATAAAACATCATTAGTAAGACACAACCAAAATGCATTGAGGGATTTGGCATCTAGGTGCCTCCATTCATCATCGCTTGTCATCAAAAGTTGTTTTCCCCTACCATTTAATGCCTTATGCAAACCCTATTGTACTAGTAGATCCCATGTTTTTAATTTCCAGAGTTCAAAATTATTCTTCCCATTAAATTTTTCAACTTCAAATTTTGCATTTACCATTATTCTTTACACAAACTCATTTTCCAAAGAAATATTTTAAATGTGTCTAGAACCTTGTTTTCCACAGATTTATGCAAAAACCCCTTTTTCATAGAAAAAATTGTTCTTGAAATGTTTTCAAACCCAATTTTATAAACCCCACTCAACTTTGTTTTTCAAACCCTAGTTTCTCAAATTTTAAGAAACACCATTTTCAAACAAATGTTTCAAAATAGACTAGTCTCGAACATTTTTCCCCACAAAAATGGTTTCAGATTATATTACTTTAAGATATTTTTCCCCAAAAAAAATGGCTTTAGGGTTTTCTCTCAAAAATTAATAATAATAAACTTTACCAAAAAAATTTAAGTGTACTTGATTGTGGCTCAATTTTCTCTCTATGTTCTTCCATGGTTTCATGGGTTTGTCACTACATCAACTTGTGTCCTCCATCTTCGAAATATCTATGTATTACATCAATTGGACTTTGCTTTCATTATATGGTTAGATTTCTTTGTATGGTCTCAAAGCTCTACAGCTTCCAGGAGTTCCAACTGCCCTTCGGGTTTTCTAGGTACCCTTTAGGCTTTATCTAGGGATACCTATCCCTACACTTATCCCTTCAAGGCTCCATCCCATCCCTTCCAAAGGAAATAAAAGGAGAATTTCACTCACACCCAAACCCAACTCAGGTCCTCATGGTACAATACCTATACACTTTTTGGCTCTAGAAACATAGTGGTAGAATCATCTATTACCCTCTTACTATATATATATATATTTTTTTTCTCGTTAAAACTATGCTATTCTATTATATACATGAACAGGAAAACATTTACAGTCATTGAGTCATACTGCCAAAGGCCACAGATGGCACTTTGGACTAAAAGTTATCAGAAAGAGCAGCCCACGCAGGGGCACCGCAACTGAGACAAACCGCCCGCGCAGGGGCTTTAAACCACCAAGGTGCTATCAGAGCAAAAATTGACAACCCGCACAGGGGCTCAAAAAAGAAAAAAGAGACCTTCATTAGGATCCCTCGTAGGGGCATCGAAAAGCATTCAACAAGATTTCTTTCGAACCATACATACACAGCAAAATCATACAGTAGGCCATTGTAACAAACATAGTAAATCATGGGTGGACCTGAGCAGCGTCTGAGTGAGAGAAGCTGGGCAAAAGGACGGATAATCATCCGGCTCCTCCTCGATGATCCTGCACCAGCCATATCCTTCAGGGAGAGGGTTCGACTCTTTCTTGTCCTCCGTTGGAGAAGGCGTTGCCTGAGTCGGAGGTGGATTGACAGCATGCTCTGGGGCAGCCTCTGGTGATCCCTCAACATCCCTTGAGCTTCCTGCCTGGTGCATCTTCTTGCTGGGGTGTTCCTCGCCCTCATCCTTCGGTTCTTCAAGGAAAAGGACCGAGACATGGGCGTTGATGCGGGAATTTTCCTGGGAGCTGCTGAAAGAGAAGACGGCAGTGCCAAACACAGGTAGAGGAGCCGAGTCCGGATCTGGACCTCTAGAGTCCAAGAATTGGCTCGATTGGATGGGATGGGCTTCTGCAACTCGATGGCAAAGGCATCGACAGCAGCGGGATTGGGGAATTGCATCAGAGGGACGAGAAGACCCACCTCGGCTAGAGCCTCGACGGTTGAGAAGGCGTTGTCGAGGCTTGACCATTTTTCCACAAATAACAGGGGGAAAGAACAGAGCAAAATAGGAGGAATTGGGGAAATTGAAGTGCCCTCCACCCTCCCTTTCAGACCTGATACAGCAGTCAATTGACAGAGGAGTGGCGTGAGCGGTAGCTCCGTGAACCATAGACCAAGCAGATGCACACTCCCTAAACCATAGACGACACTCCAGTTTCTGGGCGCGAACCAACACATTGCAATCCACCCCCTCACCATTCTTAAGCTACTCAACTTTTCCTCGAACTCTGCATGCCATAACTACACTCTGTAATCGCACCTGAACCCCGGACAGTGCATTGAATTGCCGTCCATGATCGCACCTGAACCCACGCTTATATTCCTTGGCGGCGGTTCGCATTGAATGCCTGTCTTAGGCTTGAGGCCACACCTGGCTTCCATGTGGCTCCTCGCCTTCAACCATAGTGTCACCCGCATCCGGGGCTCTTACTATATATATATATATATATATATATATATATATATATATATATATATATATATATATATATATATATATATATATATATATGTGTGTGTGTGTGTGTGTGTGTGTATGTATGTATGTATATATGTATATATATATATAAGGTGCATTTTGACAAATGGAACCCATGCAAACCCCTTTCTCTTTTATATAAAACTTAGTATAGAGTTTCGCATTATAATAAAAAACATGGGAATTACATTATAATATTACAGTGCATTTTAACATTACACCCTCTTAGCTTAATGTTCCCAATCTAGCACTCTTAATTAGCACTATGGTTCCTCAAATAATCTTACACCCTTTTTAGAGAAAATAATCTACACCTCTACATCATTACGTGTGCTTATTGACAGTGGTTTTAATGACATACCTAGCATGTGAAAAACTCTATTAATTACCTATACTCTACCATTAGAAAATCAATTTAAGACTCTACCATGACCAACTATATGCTAAAATAAGAGGCATTACCAAGTTAGATCATCCAACCACCATATTTCTCATATATTGAAAACCAATGTTCATGGGAAGTCATATGAAAGGAAGCTCCAAAGTCTATCAACCATGCATTCTAGCATGCATGAGCTACCAAAACTATAACAAAGGAATCTCCACCCTCCTTTTAAGAAGAGTTATCAAAATTGTCATTCGAATAATTATTTTCCTTCTTATTATTATTTTTATTTTCCTCGTAACCTCTTGTAAAATGCCCAACCTTGTCATATCTCCATTACTCTTCCTTATACTTTCCAAGAGAATTATGTCCCCCACTAGATTTAGATCCACCCTTTTATATATTCTTTCATGTATCCTTCAATCTTCCATGAATAGCCAAGGTCTAATTGGTGGATTCATAAGCTTTCCACCTCACATCTTTTAAGAGTAAAGTAGCCATGACCTCATCAACCACCAATATCATTGCAATGCTTCCAATGGCCATTACTAGGTTGTCCCATGAATGTAGAAATGAACAAAAAAGGGTTATACAATGACCCTCTTCATTTATCTTCACTACAACTAAGATACACTAGGTTATAATACTATTAAGTACATTCATGTACTCAACTACAAGATCACCACCGCATGTTCTCAAGGAAGACAACTATTCTTATGGAAAAGTTTATAAATAGAGTATTTATCCTAGTACAAATTCCTCAATTTATTCCAAAGAGTTGTTTGTGTTTTTCGTTTAGAAAAATTCAATAATATTGAATTAGCCAAATATAACCTATTAAGGATTGTTTCCCTTTTCTCCACCACTACCCAATATTCATCTTTCATATCAATGGGATTAATTCCATCTAATACATCCCATAAATTGCAATCTATGAGAAGAAACTTTGCCTCCTCCTTCAATAGCTCAAAGTTAGTGCCATTAAAGTTCTTTGTTTCTAATATAGACATGTTTTCAATTTCCCTACAACGAGATTTCTTTCAAAGAAATCTCCCACTCAAACCAATATTAGATCAAAATATATTGTCCCTGACACCTTGGATATGATATGATTAGGCTCTAATAGTAAATGTAATATGCTTCCTACACTAATTAATGAGAGAATAATGTGTAGAGATCAAATAAACTTAGTTGTAATTATAAAAAAAAACATAAACACATAACCATTAGACAATAATTTCCTAGGGAAAACCGTTCTAAGAGAAAATACATACAGTCTAAAGTGTACTCAATCTATTAATCCAAAACTAAATGATTACAATACATTACATAGTCTTTATGCTCTCGACAAGAGTGTTTAGTAACAACATAAGGATTTGAAGAAATTTTGGTAGTGTAATAGTAAGGTAAAACTCACACACTATTTTCCTCTAACCTTGGCCCTCAATAAATAGGCATAGAAAAATGATAAACCATAATATATTTTCCAATTGTACATAATGGAAACCACTAGCAAGTAATTGGTCACTTTTTGCTAATTAACATTCATTTCCTACTAGTTATATATATATATATATATATATATATATATATATATATATATATATATATATATATATATATTATTACATACTTATTCCCTATTAATGCTCAACAATCATTACCTACTCCACTAAAATACTATAACACCTCTCCCAACAAACGAGAAGTACGGGAAAGAAATCTTCAACATTCCCAACTACCCCTCCCAAAAAATATATGTAAACCAACTCATTGGTAAGTGGCTAATATGAGTGTATGGTAGATTATCGATATCATCCCAACCCCTTCCCTGATGTGGCATGTATACTATCACATTAGTAAGTGGATAGAATGAGTGACAATATTTATCCATCTCAAATTACTTTACATGTATCTATGAGGAATCTACGAGCTTCATTTTTCCTCTAAGTGATCATGAACATAATTCTATTAACTAAGATTCATGTAGTTTGAGCAACCTATAAGCATTTATGCTACTCACTCAAAAGGAATATTTGTACCTATTAATTGTATTAAATTTAAAATTCTTTCTCCATGTCTTCCATATTAGAGGTGAAAGTTGAGGGTGGATGTGCATCCCAGAACAAGGTTTCTCTCATATTATCTCCATTAATGATTTCTCCCAAAAGGCACAAGTGAGATTCTTCATTCTTCTCCAGTTCCATATTAGAGGTGAAAGTTGAGGGTGGATGTGCGTCCTAGGACAAGGTTTCTCTCATATTATCTCCATTAATGATTTCTCCCTAGGCACAAGTGAGATTCTTCATTCTTCTCCAATTCAAAGGAAATAATGTTTTTTTTGGGAAAGTTGATTTATCAAAAAAAAAAATGACATGCGGTTCTCTAGTTCACAATTCTCATTTAGTATTACTTTGTTGTATGGATTTATTTTATAATTACAAGTATTATTTCTTAACATCATCAAATTGCTTGTGTCACTTTATGTAACACAAATTATATACCTATCTCTCTCACATAGAGAGAGACATAATTTGTATGTTAGAAAAATTAGGTGTTTTTATCATGTCATAATAAAGGAGATCTGTTTCTCTAAAAGTATAATTTAAGAGGTGACTGCCCTGCTCTATGTTTGGGTTCTTGTCTCATATGACGTCATCAAAATAGCTAGTCGTTAAAATATTAACCAATTTGTTAATGAACAAATTTATATACATGTGACGGAATTCTACTAACTATGTTTTATAATTGTATCACATTCATTCAATTTCATTTATTCTTTTTTATTTTTCATTCTTTTTTATTTTTTATTTTTTTCATGAGTGGTATGAAGATGGTCAAGATTCGAAACCCCTTGGGATAGTTTAATTCAGGTAAACATAGCTCCAATCCTCAACCTATAAGATCCTAAACCTTAAAAAAATTCACTGATCTAGCACACTGTAGTGTTCTAATTAACATAAGCTTTTAACAAGAACGAGAACACATAAGAGATCTAAACTACAACCACTTTATTTAATTCATTACTACAAATAATACATGCCTGAATAATTAACATAAGAAACCCTCGCCAATGGCATGCAAGGTTGCTCATCAAACGATACTAAAGGACAATCGTAGACCCTGGATAGATCCACCAGACAAATTACTCCCATGTGGTTTTCATCCCTGAGATCAAACTAAGACTTGGCCTTGCCAAGCTCTCAACAAAGGCAAAATATATAAATAACTCAAGATGATCTCAATGCCTAGCTCCCATCCCCTTTTGTATGCTTGATGGACTCTGTAGAATCTTCATTTTATTATTTTCACTCTGAAAACGAAGGGGAATACTGTGGGAAGATACCATGGGTAAATTCCATTTATTTTTACCATATCTAGAAAACTGAATATTACAAATCCTCCTGCCCAAAGATTGCTTTCCCTCAAGAAATTTGTTGCTATCCACAACAGAAGCATCTGGACTTTAATACCAGGATCCCCTACAACCCAGTGTGTTATTCTATGCCTCCATGCTAATTGATCCTGAATGGATCCTCCAATACCTAGATCTTGAATAATCCTTCAGTCAATCCCTCCCTCGATAGATTCACCTAGATCCCAAACAATCCTCTAGCCAATCCTGGCCCCAATGGATTCTCTTAGATCCCAATGCCACCTAAGTCTTGGGACCTGTGGGTTATGAGACCATCTCAGCCTTCCACCACTTCCCATGCCAAAGGGCCCAAGCTGCAATATGTTCTTGGCTATGAGCATCTTCCTAGAAATCAACCCATCAATAGAGTACCAACTCATAATCTCTCGCTAATCCATGCCTTGGAAAGGGTGAATACCTGCAAATCTACTATGTTGATGTTTCTCAACGCTCAACTCATGCTGCTCCACTCGATCACCCAACATGATGCATTTGGAGAACCCTTCCCTACTCTTCCCAATGTATAAAGGTGGGTTGGTAGTGTTGCATGCCTTATCTATCTACTCCTGTAGAGGGCTACTTTGGAACTCCCAACTGTACTCCTCTTGCTTCCTTGTGAGGGACTTGAATCGTTCCTCAACACTAGACAACTTGGTCATTGATTCGGCACACACCCCTATCAGCTCCTCAATTTTTCTATTCTCCTGTAAGACACTGTCTTGGACTGTCCAGAATCTCTGCTTCAACATCATAAGATTTTTCTTGAGATGCATGATCCTCTCCCGAAATTCCTCTACTAACAATTCTGGTTCCCTATTGAATGTCTTTGTATCTATCTGCACCAGATGCCCCATGACCATAGCTTCATCTTGAACCTTTGACTGACCCTCCAAAAATGGCTCATCCTGCATACTATATTTGTCATGATTCCCCACATGATCATGCTCATCATGTCGGTTTACTATTGTTTACTCCTCATTTTATTTTCCTTGAATGTCTTCTTCCTGGCCTTCTCCACATGTGGGGATAAGTTGTCCACCCTCTCTAGTTGTCAAACATGGATGTACTGGTGGACTGTTATCTACACCTGATGGCCCATACTCTTTATGGATGTTCTCCTGGATATCTATAGACTCAACTACCACATCATCAGGAGGAATTACCTCCTTCCTTTCCCCATGTACTTTGTCAAGCTGACTGATTATCATCAGCTTGTCCTGCAAGTTTCTTTGAAAAGCATGGTGTTGTTGCTCACCATCTGTACTTGACTGCTTGGATCCTTCATGGGTGCTCTCCTAAAAACAGATGAACCCGACTATGGATGAATCCCCATGATCTGAAGGAGTCTTCATCTATTCTACCTTTGTTGCCTCCTTATCATCTGGACATGAATGGTTGTGTGCCCAAGGTTCCTTGCAGATAAAAAATAGTCCTCTCCTGCTTAGTTCATTCTTGTTGTAGGTTTTACTACCTTTGTTCTTGCTTCCTCCATCAATCCTTTTAAGCTCCTTCTCAGTCAACACCCTTCTGAGCAATTTTATGTTTTGCATGATCAACTTCTCGACTAGATCATAGGCAATGGGTGATACAATTAGTTCCTTCCTCCAAATGGTCAACAATTTGGATCTTAGTATCTTGCAGATGTCAACATATCCTTCTAGGAACAAGGACACAATCTTTTGCATGCTTGTTTTGACACGATCTGGATGGGTTGAGGTGTTGCTAGTGTAAAAGTTCTGGAACACCTGAAGGATTAAATCGCCACATTCCAGATTCAACATGAAGGTTCCAAAGCTAAACTATGCCATGAGTTCTAAAATTTTGCATCGCTTCTGAAAGGTAGGAAGCATGATGTTATCCAATCCTTGAAGGACTTCTACTATCAACTGCAAAATATCTCTCATGATATCATTATTGTAAGGCAGTAGTGGTGATGTTAAGGATATGACCCTGCTGAGGCAAGAAGTAATTGTGAGCTTGACCTCTTCATAAGGATGCTCCCAAAGTTTGGGTTGTATTAATGCAAGCATGGATGGCTTGAGAGCCCTGCTGAGTTTCTTCCATTCAGGTTGCCCCACCTTGGATAGACATGTGTCTAATTCCTCCAACTTATGAAGGTCTATGACTCACTTTGTTTGTTGCAATTCAGAGCCAAGTGCGAAGAGCTTAGCTCCTCTTACTTGACCTTCCTTCACCTCCCATGGTTGCTTTTGCTACAGAATGACATGGACCCTTTTTTAGAATGGTTTGCTGATTTGACCATCATTTTGGTCTATAGAGGTATTGTTGCACGAAGGACCATATATCCTTACTTGTTCATCAGGAATTTTTTGGGTGTTTTCCAAAGTCTCTTCAAGACGACTCATCTTCTCACATACCAAAGCAGTGAAATATGCAAGATTACATCAAACAAGTTGAAAATAATTAATATTATTTTGTATTAATGGAGAAATGGTTACATAAGTTGTAACGTATCTCCTTAGTTTAGGATTTGTTCCTAGAGTTTAGGAGTTTGTTTGCAACTACCTGATTTCTATTGATGTACTTAATAATGTAATCATTCATTTGATGAATAGTAGAGTAAACGGAGAGAGTCTCTTTGTTTGAGTGCAGTCTCCAGGTGCCCTGTGAGCTGCAACTCCTTTTTAATTCAAGTCTGATTTTTATCTAAACATAATTATGCCTCCTCAAATTTTGGCCCCACTGAAGCTTCACTAGCAAATAGCTTCCCAGCCTTGCAAGAAAAACATGTATCTTTCCAAACACATGACTATAAAATGGGAGCAAATGTGACTAAAGAGTAGATCCATTCATAAGAGGCCGATGTACATGATAAATCGCTTCACCATAAACTATAACCTTCGATTAGTTTTCTCCAAGCGTTGGGTCCTGTGGCCCAGAATAAAGGTTGTTGTGCTGACAAATTATTTTGAAACAAATACAGAACAACCAATAGAGAAGTACGCCCTCGTCCTAAGCGATTTCTTCCCCCAAGCATATGCATGCAACAGTATGGGGTCTGGGGTCCCCCTCAATAATATAATAGTCAGCCCCTTGGCTTTATAAATTCGGCTAATTTGACTGGAATAATTTGGGCCCAAAGAAAATATATTCGCTCTCCTTTCAAAAAAAATATTCAACTCTCGGCCATTTTTAATAATAATTGGCCCTTTGAAATTATAAAAATAAATATTCAACCCTTAAAAATATAATTTCATAACCTTTTAAAATAATATTCCACGCCTTCAGAAATGTTAGAAATATATTTGGCCTTTTACGGCTTCTCAATACCTCCACTAATTTGTCTGGTGCTAATTTCTAGCTTTGATCCTCAAATCCTTGCGGCAGAGACTAACTATTGCGGCACCTTTAGCCAATGGTGCTTCCTTTGATTTGTGGCTTCAACCTTGGATATGCGGCTACCTTTACCATACATTGAATAGCTGTGAGTTAACAAACACTCACTCCACGGCCTCTGTGATCTCCTCTTCATTCAGAATCCCTATAAGCTCCCTCGTCTTTTGACCAGTGTTGATTGTAAAACTGAGATGCGGCCCTCCCCCGATCTCCTGGTACTGTCACCGTGTTCGATGAACTTTATCGATCAGGTTCGAAGTTCACCGAACTTCATTCCTAGCTGATTTTGTTTCAATTTTTTCGATTAAGTTCAACTGGCTACGATTCGAACCTTGTGTTTAATTGAAATTCTCAGATGGGAGGCAGTGTGAAAGGGGCAGAGTAAATGAACTCTGTGCTACGGAGTGTGTCAAGGGGGGAGTTTTATGTGTTCAAGAATTTCAGGAATACGAATAGCTACAACCTACGCGATTTTGATTATTCTGTTGATAGATCCGGTGGGGGCTTTGTGTGTTCTATCAGCACGTTAGGTATTCAAAATATAATATATATTATTCAGAGTTTGTGTTTGGGTTATTTAGGATATTAAATATTGTTTATAATTTGAGTAGGTCTCGTGGTTAAGAACATGTGCTTTCTTTTATGATGTTAAGGATTCAAAATCAGAAAGATAGAATATATATGTTTTTGAGAGACACCCAAGTCTTTTATTCCACAAATAAGATGGTCTCATACACCAATTTAAACTAGAACCCAATAAAAACACTAGGACTTAAGTTAATACTACTTCCAAAATCACAAATTAAAAACAACCACAAATTAACAACAATTTTTCATCACCAAACTCTTACAATTTCATCACAAATTAACAACAATTTTTCATCACCAAACTCTTACAATTTCATCACCAAGCTCTTAAAACTACTCCCAAAAATCACAAGAAGTTAAAGCAACCACTAGTTAACGACAGAACTACCCTATATAGGTTGAAAAGAACGACCCTATATGTTTTTAACAGTTGCATCTTTCCTTTGCATGTAAGTTGGAACACTGTCACTTAACTTAATACTACTCCCAAAAATCACAAGTTAAAAGCAACCACGAGTTAACAACAGTTTCATCACCAAGCTCTTAGAACTACTCCCAAAAATCATAAGAAGTTAAAGCAACCACTAGTTAACGACAGAACTACCCTATATATGTTGAAAAGAACGACCCTATATGTTTTTTATATTTGCATCTTTCCTGTGCATGCCTATTCCATGTAACTTTGGGAAGTCAAGGCAACCATTAGTGAACGACAAAATGACAATATAAGTTCAAAAGAATGTTGGTTACATTTCATCTTTCTTCTGTATGCCTATTGCATGTAAATTTCTCATAATTCTTTTATTCTGAATACTACATTCAAAAGGCTAGAAAGTTATGCAGTTAAAGTGTTTTTTAATGGATAGAATCTAAAGAAAGCATTGTCTCACAATAGAGTTGCCTTGCATATATTTTGCATGAATAATGAATAATTGGGTATATTTTGCTGGATTAATGCTAATGGAGTCTAACTGACAAGATTTCATTCATGCAAATATGATATTTAAAGCTAACAGTCTTGAGAGGTGTTAGTCAGTCAGTTTTGTTTGTGCAAAAACTTAATGAATTTATTGAAGTAATATGATAAGCAAAAATTTTAATTATCATTAAAATTTCTAGAGATAAAGTTTTAAATATAGTGTTTGTTATTGTTTGTAGAAATAAGTTTTAATGTCTCTTTTTTTCTTTTATTGTGTCATTTTTGTATATTCTTCAATCTTATTTTCAAGTTGTTCTTAAGGAGGGATGTTAGGATATTCCGATACATAGCAAATAATTAAGTATAATTTGGTCTAATGTATAGTTAGGTAAAGTATGTTTTTTTAGTATGTATTTTTTGTAACTTACAATCTGACGGTCACTATATGTTCTAGACATGAAGCGATTTGATGGTTCATTCTCTCCTTGGTATTACCGACACTTGATCTGTGGCTTAACACCCAATTGGTCCATGATCTCTATTCAAAGAGCATGGAGGGTCATTTGTCTTGTGACCGTTCATGAAAAAAGCTTATGTAATTTTTTTTCTTTTACATTAATAAATTGCATGAAGTGGTCGTGTTGGCTCAGGTCGTAGACTGTTTCCCTCTTTGAGAGTTTTAACTATGTCAAGAATACTGGTGTACTGATCTGTGATCTATTTATGAGTGGTATCAAAGAGTTTTAACTATGTCAAGAATACTGGTGTACTGATCTGTGATCTATTTATGAGTGGTATCATGTTTGTGATTTGTTTGTGAGTGGTGTCATGTTTGTGATCTATTTGTGAGTGGTGTCCTATTTGTGAACGGTGTCCTTTAGTGTTCTATCTAAGGAAATCCCTTTCAACCCCTCACCCCCCCACCACACACACACACACATATATATAAAAACAATTATATTAAAAAACCACTTTCAGCTATCTTCTTTCAAAACTTCTTATTCTCCTTTATTCTCATTGTTCCCATTGAAAC
Organism: Pinus tabuliformis; assembly: GCA_031772625.1. Taxonomy (NCBI): domain Eukaryota; kingdom Viridiplantae; phylum Streptophyta; class Pinopsida; order Pinales; family Pinaceae; genus Pinus; species Pinus tabuliformis. The sequence continues at coordinate 706,520,237 of CM062815.1, read as the reverse complement.
CCAATCATCCTAGAAACTCCCTGAATTCATCTATCTTATTTAACCAACCAGTTTGTATCCCTTCACTCAAAGTTTTTTTTGGGTAGCAAATAAATAGTAACTTACATTTTTACATTAAACACTATTTCAGCGAAAATAGCATTAATTATTGTTATTTTTATAAAAGAAATATGTAAATTTTTATATTAAAAAAATTATTTTATTTTTGCGTTTTAAATAAAACTAATTTTAAAAATATACTTGTTTTTCATTAAAATAGTATTTTAATTAATTAATTAATTTATTATATAATTAGTAATATTTAATTAAATTTTAAGAATCCATGATTATAAATTAATATAGATAGTTGATAGTAGATATATTGAGTTTTCATTTGTATTTACTAAAAGTTGGTTAATAGAAAAAGTTATCTTCATATTAGGTTGTTGTTGATGTGGAATAAGATAAAAAAAAAACTTAAGTTTTATTTGCTAATTAATATTTTGAATTAAACAATAATAAATAATAAATATTTAATGAAAAATAAATAAAGAGAAAATTATATCATTAAAACTAGTTGTTTATATAATGAGTGAAGTTTTCTGAATAGATGGATATGAAAAATAATTATGAAATATAGTTTTTAGGAAAATCTTTAAAAAGCAAGGATTAGAAATTAATGTGAAGCAATGATTAGAAACTAATATGAATAATTGAAAAAAAAAATTAGAAAAATCTCATTTGCATTGATTGGAAAAATTGGTTAAGGGAAAAGTCAACTTCACATTAACTTGTTGATCTTGAATACAAAAAATTTAACTTAATAATTTAATTTCACTTTAATTGTAAATTGTTATTTAATTATGTTTATTAACTTTAAATTAATTCATATTTAATTAAAATTAAATTAAATAATTTATACTTGTTATATGAAATTTTAACTATTAATTTTTTTATATTTTAAATTTATAATTTTAATTATTTATTTTTATATTAATGATTGGAAATTTCACAATCAGATATTTCACAAGACTTTCTTTGGTCCCTGATGATAGAATCACCATCCAAAATATTAGACAAACCATTACACAGTAAAATTTCCAAAGATACTTTTATATTTAAAATTTATAATATTTTTATTTACTTCTATATTAAATAGAATAATATTCTACCCCATTAAATAATATTTTAAATATTAATTAAAACAATCCCATTAAATAATATTTTAAATATTAATTAAAACAATCCATTTTGGATTGTGGATTGATATTTTGGTACCCTATCCTTTGAGTAGTTATTTTAATTAACCTCTAAAACCTTTCAATCCTCAATGCTGGTAGTGATGACCTGTTTAGCTAGGGAACCATTTTCTGATTAAAAAGATTCATGTAAACCGCTTTCCTGACAATTTCTACACTAAATTTTACAGAAACAATTCAATATTTTTTTATCAAAATCTATTTATCACGGTTTGATATTGACCAACAACCTTACTCTTGCTTTGCTAGCATATTAATACATACAATATATACATATTGTGTATCTGTAAAACATTTACATGCCATGCCAATCGTTATATGTCATGTCAAGTCTACATGCCATGTCAATGTCTACAGTGCACTCATTTCATCTCTATACAATAAGAATCTTATGGCTATTACTAAGAGTTTTTATTTTTAAAATTTGAATTATGTTTCTCTTTCAAGTTTTCCTCACTGTCTTAACTAGAATGGTCGTCGATGTCGGTGCAGGTGGTGGCAAAATTTTCTGATCCCCCTTGTAGTGTACTCGGCATGGCTTTCACCATTTGAAACAGCATTTTTGCATGAACCCATTCCTTCTTATTTGTTCATTGTGGGTAACATCATCCATATATTCTTTGCCATTGATATTGCTTTAACCTTCTTCGTTGCTTATAAGGACAAGCACACACATCTGCTTGTATACAATCCAAGGAAAATCGCCTTCAAGTAAGCACATCCTTACACAACTTTTATATATATATATATATATATATATTCCCTTTAAGCATCTGTGTGTCTTATTGTAAAACCCATCTACTAAGATGTGTATCTTAATTTATTAATGAGTTTGGATGGCAGCTATCTATCAACATGGTTCATTCTGGATGTGTCCTCCACATTTCCATTTCAGATAGTTGCCTTAATATTCACTGGGAAATTTGGTTCAGGCTTAACTTTCAGTTTACTTCACATCCTCAGGCTGTGGAGACTGCGAAAAGTTAGTGCTCTCTTTGCCAGGTACAGCGTTGATTCTTTGAAAAATGGTTGTTGATGTTCGTTATCTTTTGAAGTTAGATGTGGTCGAAATGAAGTGAAAAGATGTTCCAAATAGATACCAAGCAACATTGTAACAGATTTTGGAAATATTGGAGAATCTAAGGGATAGGAGGGAGGTTAAAGTAAATTGTTTCATCAAACTTTTTTCAGTCTCCTGTTCAGTCAGATTCAAAAATATCTACAAAATCTACAATCTAAAAAAGAATAATGTATAACACCCTTCAGATAATTACTAATCATTAGGGCTCTTGTATTGCAGACTTGAAAAGGACATCAGGATAAATTATTTCTGGTTGCGATATATGAGGCTCATTTGTGTAAGGCATCTAACAAATTGTATAAAAGACTAATTTCTACTTCCCTAAGATCAATATTCCTTTGAAATTAGTATCGATTGATCGATAATTTAGAATGATGTATACCAACTTATGAGCATTGATGAAGTGTTTTGTTGCGCAGACTACCTTGTTTTCAACACATTGTGCTGGTTGCTTCTTCTATCTCATTGCATCACGTTATAAAAATCGCAGACAAACATGGATAGGTGCTAGCTCTAATTTCAGTAGAAACAGTCTGTGGAATCGTTACATAACTTCCGTTTACTGGTCAATCACAACTCTATCGAGTGTTGGCTATGGAGACCTGCACCCTGAGAATACAGAGGAGATGATGTTTGATATTCTTTACATGACGTTGAATTTGGGTCTCACTGCTTACTTGATTGGAAACATGACAGATCTCCTCGTCAAAGAGTCATGCCAGACCAGAAGATTTGTAAGAGTCATGTTTGTTGTATGTATACTTAGTATTTACCAGTGACAATTAGAACAATCTAAGTGCAATTCTAATTCCTAATGCCTTTTTCTGGTTATAATCAATGCAGAGAAACATGACAGCAACAGCTTCAAATTTTTCCACTAGAAACCAGCTTCCATATACATTGAAAAATCAAATCACAAATTATTTGTCTCTGAAATGCAGAACTGAAGGATTGCAGCAGAGATGCATATTCAACTCCCTTCCAAATGGAATTCGTCTGAAAGTTCTTCAGTATTTATTTATCCATGTACTTGATAAAGTTTATTTATTCCAAGGAGTTTCATACAACTTCTTGCTACAATTGGTAAGTTTGGCATTAATTTTCCAAAAAACCACTTTCTTTGCATGCATGGAAGTAAGCCTTATGCTTTGATCTACTTGATCTAGGTATCAAAGATTCAAGCTGGGTATTTCCCTGGTGGGCAAGACATTCTCTTGCAAGACGAAGCACCCACATACCTCTATATTATTGTCTCGGGAGCAGTGGTATCATAATAGCTTATAAAACTTTAGAACCACTTTGCCTCTTAAGTATAGCCTTAATAATTAATTCTCATTACCTTTAATTTCATTTGACAGGAATTAGCCTTTTACAAAGAAGGTTTTAGTCAGGTATAGAAATGCCATCCTATGTTCCTAAGAAAAATATTGTATAGCATCTAATCATTTTCCAAGCAACAACGTCCTACATTCTTTCATTTCAATACAGGTTATGATTTGAGTGCAATCTTGTAAGAACTTAATTTTTCTCATTGCTTTTGGATTTCAGAAGCTTGAAAAAGAACAAAAAGGAGACATTTTTGGAGAATTCGAGGTATTGTATAATAAGCCACATAGGTTTAAGGCAACAACAAAGAAGCTCTCACAACTTGTATGGCTCAGCAGCAACTCATTAATGGAAGCTTTGAAATCAAATGTTGAAGATCGTCGAATAGTTATGACTAATCTTTCACAGGTGGGTAATAAACAGTCATCATACATGTGAGAGTGTAGGTTGTTAAATTTAAATTCATACCAATATTGTTGTTTCTCGAAAACTATGTAATGCTAACAAGACATCTCTTCTTAAAAAAAAATCGTTATCCAGATGATGAGTGTAGAAACAAATAGAAACATAAGAAATTTTATAAACACTGTAGTTTTAAAGCAACTATATTGATAACTCATCATTCATATTCTTGTTTCTCCCAAGTGTATGTATACACATTCTGATTATATATTCTGAATTACTTCAATCCAGGAGAAGTCAAGATTGTGGAGGGATTTGCAAGAAATTGATCACAATTTCGTCGATGTGGCTATCATGGATGCAAATGTATCTCTTCCTTATGTTGTCTTCCAGGGAAACGAGAAACTAGTGGATGAGTTACTTGAAGCGGGAAGGGATCCAAATGAACGAAATTATAATGGTCAAACTGCACTGGTATAAATTATATATATACATCATATTTTTCACTCTAATTTAAAAAAGAAAAACAACAAGAAGAAGCAACTAGATTGAATTTAAGTTAAGTTGTTTTTTTTAATTGAAATGAGAGTCAATACAACAATATTTATATTTATATTACTGTTAGAAAATTGAACTTGATAAATAGATAACGATCATTCTATTGAACCATCCAAAATAACCCCAATTGATTAAGTTAAAATTCTTTCAATATTAAATAAAAAACAAATTGATTTGATCCTAAGATATTTGTTCACTGATAAAAATACACCAAAATTGTAAGAGGTTCCCTTCAACTAAAAACCCCTCTGGAACAGTTTTTATCCCACAATTTTCATATTTCGACTTTATCCCTGTCACTGGAATGTTTTCAAGTTGAACAAAATACACAATATCTGCTAAATTGAATTTCCATACAAAAATGAAATTTTAAATGTATGCTAAAAATTTTATGGAATGCCCTATCATACTGTAAATTATTTATTTTTTTTAGATTTAAAGGAATGGATCAGAACTAATGTGGATGCTATAAATTATTATAAACAGCACATTGCAGTTGCCAAGGGCCATACCAGGTGTGTAGAGACATTATTGCAGCATGGAGCGAACGTGAACATTAGAGGTAATTACTAGTGCCGATAAGACAAATAACAGCCAGCTTCCAAAAAAAGACAGAATTGCAGCAAGCCAAGTTTATTTCAATTTTCAAGATTGATTACTGCATTTCCTAATGATAACAACTTTCTAAGTTATAAATTGGCAGACTTAGATGGACATGTTCCGTTGTGGGAAGCAATACTCGGAAGGTACGATGGAATTGCTAAATTGTTATGCGATAAAGGAGCCCGTTTGAGCAATGGAGATGAGGGGGAGCTTCTGTGCATGGCTATACAACGATCAAATATTGAATTATTGTATACTTTGTTAAACTATGGCGCAGATATAAACGCACATAACAAATATGGTGTAACTGCTCTGCACGTAGCTATCTTAGAAAATCGATTAGAAGTTGTGGAATTCCTGCTGCGGAAAGGAGCAGATTTAGATAAAGGTGTGGGAAGAGGGTTTGCACTTCCCTTGCCTATACAGAAATACTTCTAACAAAGCAGTTAACTTGTAGGGGACACATGAAGCTTATATCCTCATGACTTCCAACAGAGCAGTTAATTACTAGCATACGTGCAGTGGGTAGATGCATGCAGCTTAGCAGCTGATAACCTCATAGGCAAAGGCTAGAGTAATATTTGATAAAATAATGTCGATAGTCAGAGATTACTACTAAATATTGTAATTTGTCACATTTAAAAAAATATAGGTACAATTACATGGTTATTTTATAATGAAATAATTATAATTAAAGTTAATAATATTTATATAATTATAATTAAAGATAATAATGGCTTAATAACTTAAATGTTTGATTAATAACAAAAATAAAAATATTATTATAAAAATTATAAATCCATATTAATGTTTAATTTTATTATTAGAATAAAATCAGTAAATATTTTTTATTGGTATGATACCTTTTTATAATGATTTTATTAGTATTTTAAGTTGGGTAGTTTAATTGACCATGGTTGTGATATGAAGTATTAGATAATTTGTGAGTTTCAAGATTCAAACACAATATATGTTTACCCAAAAAAACAAAAGGAAAAAAAAACTATGTATAATAGTGAAGTTTCATGGTCATTTTTATTTTTATTTTGTAAGCTTATGTAAAAGATTTCGATTAATAAAAGAAAGTATTGTGTACATATAGCCTTCAATACTCCTAAAGGACTTGGGAGAGCATGCCTTCAACCAAGTGAAACAAGAAGAGCACCATTTCTCCCTAATCATACTTGAAGATTGAGGTGCTATAGAGATAGAGGACAAAAAGAATATTGAACCATAATGACAGGATATATCCATTGGCCACTGCTAGTGTACATTACAAAATTTAAATGACAATAACAAAAGCAGAACCATGAGGTAGTCCATAAGTAGACATAGACTAAACACTTCCATATTTGGAACACACTAAATACTTTGGAAAGTCACAAAGACAGTGAGGAACCATCATAACACATCCGTGTGTATAACAACACCAAAGTTCATGCTAAAAGAAAACACCAAAATGATGACCACTGAGATGCTAGAGAGGATGCCAAGGGTGCCTCCAAGAGTTGTAGTATATGCGGCCACCTAAAAAATACAATAATTGAACCATCTAAACCCACATCAATCTAATATAATGACTAGAGAAAGAGGTGAGGAATTAGCAAGTGGAGAGGTAATAGCAAGAGCATATGCAATAGCAAGAGGAGGATTTATGACTGCATGGGATTCATTGAGCTCCTTCATCTCAGACTTCGAGTCAAAGACCACATACTTCTCCATCCTAGTTAATCTTGACACAATATCATCCAAGCATAAACGAATGTTTTGGAGAATTCTTTTGATATCCTCTTCCCCTTCAAACAATTTATAATTATCTACTTCCTTATCTCTTAGGACCATGCTGAAGAGGGTATCCATCTGTTGGTGCACTATTGGTGAATGAATAAAGTGAAGTCTTCATTTTCTGAATTTCCCTCGATCTAGGATCCATTTGAGGCCCTCTCCTCCCACCTCAGAATTAGATAAGTATGTATGGTCTCCAAACTCCTTTGATTCTAAGTGGAGAATTTCCTTCGTGACTATGGGAGGAACATAATAAAAATAATTTGCCATGGACTCCCACCCAAACAACTGATGACAACGAGATGATAAACCACTTGCATCCCCTCTATGACTTAGCATTCTCTACCAAGGGGCCACAATTATAGAGGGGAACAAGTAAAACACAGCCAATAGATTGACACAAAAGCCAACAGTAAAAACAAGGAGACAAACCCCAGACTCAACAAATCTTGGTTCAACCAAAAGAACTTCATCTCTGAAACTATACAATTGGAGTAATTTAGAGAGCATTGCAGACTAGCCCAACTGAATATGAATAGGGTCCCTTTTTTGTCGACTACTGCCAATGGCATTAAACATTGGAACACCCAACTGAAGGTCAAACAAACCACACACACAATGTTTGGAAACTTTTGAGGGATATGATATAAGGAATGACCCCAAAACCCTAATACACCCCCAATTCCAAACACAGAAAGAACCCTGAATTGTAAGATACAAGTGGCAAAGGAAACCCAAAACCTATAACACCTTACCAAACTGGAAGGGAAATTACATCCTTTAAAACCATATAGAGAAATTTGCTCGATACCATACCCCAAAAACCAAGACCGGACAATTAAAAGAAATACTTGTTGAATCAGTACCTTGGAGCATCAAGGTGGGTAGAATTTCCACCAATTCAAAGGTCGGAGCAGTCTCTGTGTTATGTAAAAACAATATGAAAAACATTGACCCACGTCAATGCTCCCAAAACTGAAGGAAAAGGATTGAATGTATGTCGTCTTGACACCAGAACATGAGCTAATGGGAATTTGACCAAGGGGAAGAAACAAACATCCCCCACATCCAAAGAATACCACAAGTAAGGACCAAGAAAAGCAAGGTGAAGAGAGTCCCTCTTCACCACCTCAGATAACGTTACATTGTCGCCACCCTGCTAATAAACCCATGCATTTATAATGGGAGGACGATGTTTTATGACCCAATGCTTGAAAGCATATACCAGAATACGCTAGGTCCAGGAATGGACATGTGTAAGGCCTGACACATGTTTTAAAACACACATTCCTCCCATAGTTCATGCGCTCATCAATGATCTCACAGAACCATCTGTCAGGTTCTCCCAAGACAAGACCCAATCTACCCTAAGATACCTAGTTCATATCAACTGGAAAATGATAAGTAACAATGTGAAAAATTACATCGTACCTCCTCCTAATTGCAACTACCTTCGAGAATTTAACATGAGGGGACATGAGTTGGTGACCCCAACCCTAGGAACGGTGTTCATGACATGCGATGACGTGGAATAGATAGGTGTAGAGTATGGTACACATTTCAAAGGCTTCCAACCCGCTCTCCACTCACACCCTTAGCATGTTAATTGATTAATATTTTTCATTACAGGATCCATTAATGACACCCCCATCAGGGATACCTCCATCCCAGGAAGATTTTTCAAACTCCACCCACTATTGTATATGAAGAACATCATCATTCATACAAGAAATTGGCCATGCTTCATCCAAAATAAGGTTCTAGCATTTGCACATGTTGTATCTTTGAGATGATAATGGTCAGCTATCATGTGAGGGAATCTACGATATTTGTTTTGGGAGGTTTTGTTTTAATTTTGGAGGACCAATGTATGAAACAGATTTAAAACAATTATGCCTAACCTTTTTGAATAATACAAATATTTAAACAAAGGGCTACTATTAAAATCCACACAGTGTTTTAGCTTGTCTGGTGATGAGCAGAAATAGAAAGATGATATGACTATTACAGTTTTCAAATAGAAAATTAAATAACCACAAGTTAGAAAACCTTCAAAAAATGTTCAAAAAGTTTAACATAATATGCCCAAGATTACAAAGATGCTAATGGTTTTATGATTTAGAGGGAATTAGTCAAACAAACAGTTTATATAATTCATTCTCTTTAAAGATGATCACTTCAGAAAGCTTATAGGAATAAATTGAGAAACAACTACTCCTACCTGGTTATCTTTGTAAAAATTAAGAATATGAAGAAAATGCAGTGAATGAAAATTGGAAAAAATTACAAGGAATATGAAATTGTATGAATCAAAATTCAGAATCCTTTTCTTTGCTATTAATGATTTAGAAAAAACTAAGTACATTTAGTGCTTACAAATGTTTCTTTAAGGATGCAACCCTTAATAACTCGTGAAAGAGAGTTATTTATACAATCTTAGAGCTAGGAAAATATCTTAAACAAAGTTACAAAAATAGATATTTACAAAATCAAGAAAATGAAATGATAGTGGATCTATCACTATTTTGGTGTTGAACTGTTGATGACTGTTCCTGAAAATGCTGAATGTTGTTGAGTTGTTGATGATTGTTCCTAAAAATGCTGAATGTTGTTGATCCTCCTTTCAGTCAAGTAAATCAGTTAATTGTTCCCAACATTTCTTATCTGGGGTAGATAACTTAGTTACCCTTCGATAAACCTCATCTGTTTCTGTATTTTTAGTAAAAGTGGGTTTTACTAAAAATATATGTTTGATTTCATTTAGAATGAAAAAGGTATCTCTGAGTGCATTCGGCACAACCCTTGGTGTTGTTGAACCTTTTATGTTTGAAACTATGGCTGCACTGGTACTGACATCTGTAAGCTTTCGAACATAGTCTTTAATGGGCATTAACCTATCATTTATCACAAGCATAGAGGGGAAACCCTTGCTAGTCAAGGGTTCTAACCTGCTAAAAAAACGTTGAACTGTGACATTAACACTGTTGCATTTCTCCTGCAACTGAAGAATGAGATTTTTCTTTGTAATAATATTCTTCACCTCCAGTATGGTTGTTGTCTTGTCATTAATACCTAATTCTTCAAGCTCATAGTTGTCTTTAGAATTGAGAAACTTGATTATTTCAGTGACAACTTCTGGCATGTCCTCAAGTTCCTTTGAGATAATTTCAATAGCTTCCTTATCATTTTCCAATATGTCATTTTGATCAAAGATTATCCTGATATAAGGCCAAATATCTTTGATTGATTCAGTAATATCTCCCCATAAAATTTCCTTTACCAAACCTAGTTTATTTCCAAGCCAAGAGTCTTTGACTTCTTTCTGCAGTACCTCAATTTTTCCTTTTTCCCTCTGCAACTTAGCTGCATGTGAACTGTTTGAAACTACTTTCATGTGTTGAAGTGTCTTCAGCTACAATTTCTTCATTTCTTTTGTCTGAATAGACAGGTTCTGAACAGCATCAGCAAGCTGTTTAGATCCTTCTGTTGTACTTGTGGTTTCCGTTGTAGTTATAGAGACTGTTGTAAGAGGAGCTACATCTATTGGAATATTGGCCTTCTTCACAGCTTCCTGTTCTCTCTGACAAGTTTCTCCATTTGCTCCTCCATCTATTTTATTTGAATATTTTGCTCCATGATGAGCTTCATCATGTCAGAATTCACAGTCTTAGTTTCTTCAATCTCTTTAGTCATTGGGTCCTCTGAAGCTGGCAATTTTAGTTGCTTCCTTAGTGTTGAAACCTTAGCATTTTTCTTCCTGACAATTTCTTCTGCAGCATTTATATTGGAGGGATCATATCCCATCTTTAGCACCAGATCTTCCAAAGATTTGATCTTGGTGTCCTTTGCCAATGAGGAAACTTTTTCCAACTTGAGTTGTGACTGTGTATTGGCCAAGGTGACCTACAACTTTGACAAACTCATGGCAGTGTTAGTTAAAGTAGAAGAAATCATTTGGCCAGTATGTTTGTGCATCTCAATTTCGTCTATTGGATGTACATGTTTAACATTAAACTCAAAGGAGGTTTGCTTCTAGTAATGTGCAGCAGTCCTGTGTTGTTGAATTTGAGCTTGTAAGAAAGCCATCTACATCTTACCCTTTTCAAAGTCAAATACTGAAAGAAGTCTAGCTTGAGAATTGGAAGAATGTTTCCAAAATTGAGTATAAGTGTTCAATTTCAACTCCTCATTCTTCTTCTTAATTTCACCAAAGACATGAAAGATGTCATCTTCTTTATCCTTCTGACTACCTTCACTGGTCTGAATCACCTGTTGTTCCTGAGATGTGGTGGAATGAGTGGGAGACAGAGTAGACTGTCACCAGATTGTGTGAAAAGAAATGTCTCTCCAAGTCCATCAAATGTTGTTTTATGTCATTCATTAGTTGCACTAACCTTCACAGAAATCCTAAGTCTCTTCTTTCTATGTACAATCTTAAAGCCTTGACTTGATGCTTTAGCTATCATGCGAGGGCATCTAAGATATTTGTTTTGGGGGGTTTTGTTTTAATTTTGGAGGACAATGTATGAAACAGATTTAAACAGTGATGCCTAACCTTTTTGAATAATACAAATATTTAAACAAAGGGCTACTATTAAAATCCACATAGTGATTTAGCTTGTCTGGTGATGAGCAGAAATAGAAAGATGATATGACTATTGCAATTTTCAAATAGAAAATTAAATAGCCATAAGTCAGAAAACCTTCAAACAATGTTCAAAAAGTTTAACAGAATATGCCCAAGATTACAAAAATGCTAATGATTTTATGATTTAGAGGGAATTAGTCAAACAAACAGTTTATATCATTCATTATCTTTAACGATGATCACTTCAAAAATATTATAGGAGTAAATTGATAAAAAACTACTCCTACCTAGTTATCTTTGTAAAACTTAAGAATATGAATAAAACGCAGTGAATGAAAACTAGAAAAACTTACAAGGAATACGAAATTGTATGAATTAAAATTCAGAATCCTTTGCTTTGCTATTAATGATTCAAAAAAAGTTGAGTACATTTAGTGGTTACAAATGTTTCTTCAAGGGTGAAACCCTTAATAAGTTGTGAAAGAGAGTTATTTATACAATCTTAGAGCTAGGAAAATATCTGAAATAGATTTACAAAAATAGATTAATACAAAATCAGGAAAATGAACTGATAGTGGATCTGTCACTATTTTGGTGTTGAACTGTTGATGACTGTTCCTGAAAATGTTGAATGTTGCTGAGTTGTTGATGATTGTTCCTAAAAATTTTGAATGTTGTTGATCCTCCTTTCAGTCAAGTAAATCAGTTAACTGTTCCCAGCATTTCTTATATGGGATAGATAACTTAGTTACCCTTCAATAAACCTCATCCATTTTTGTATATTTAGTAAAAGTGGGTTTTACTAAAAATATATGTCTGATTTCATTTAGAATGAAAAAGGTATCTCTAAGTGCATTCAGCACAACCCTTGGTGTTGTTGAACCTTTTATGTTTGAAACTGTGGTTGTATTGGTACTGACCTTTGTAATCTTTTGGACATAGTCTTCAACGGGCATTAACTTATCATTTATCACAAGCATAGAGGGAAAACCCTTGCTAGTCAAGGGTTCTAAGCTGCCGAAAAAACGTTGAACTACGACATTAACGTTGCTGCATTTACCATCCAACTGAAGAATGAGATTTTTCTTTGTAATAATCTTCTTCACCTCCAGTATGGTTGTTGTCTTGTCATTAATACCTAATTCTTCAAGCTCATAGTTGTCTTTAGAATTGAGAAACTTGATTATTTCAGTGGCAACTTCTGGCATGTCCTCAAGTTCCTTTGAGATAGTTTCAATAGCTTCCTAAGATTTTTCCAATAAGTCCTTTTGATCAAAGATTATCTTGATATAAGGCCAGATATCTTTGATTGATTCAGTAATCTCTCCCCATAAAATTTCCTTTACCAAACCCATTTTATTTCCAAGGTAAGAGTCTTTGACTTCTTTCTGCAATACCTCAATTTGTCCTTTTGCCCTTTGCAACTCAGCTGCATGTGAACTGTCTGAAACTGCTTTCATGTGTTGAAGTGTCTTCAACTGATCCTGCAATTTCTTGATTTCTTTTGTCTGAATAGACAGGTTCTGAACAACATCAGCAAGCTGTTCAACTCCTTCTACTATACTTTTGGTTGTTGTTGTAGTTATAGAGACTGTTGTAAGAGGAACTACATCTATTGGAATATTGGCCTTCTTCACAGCTTCCTCTTTCTCTTTGACAAGTTTTTCCATCTTATCCTCCATCTGTTTTATTTAGAGATTTTGTTCCATGATTAGCTTCATGATGTTAGATTTCTTAGTCTCAGTTTCTTCAATCTCTTTATTCATTAGGTCCTCTGAAGCTGGAAATTTTAGTTGCTTCCTTAGTGCTGAAACCTCATCATTTTTCTTCCTGACAAGTTTTTCTGCAACATTTATATTGGAGGGATCATATCCCATATTTAGCACTAGATATTCCAAAGATTTGATCTTGGTGTCATTTTCTAATGAGGAAACTTTTTCCAACTTGAGCTGTGACTGTGTATTGGCCAAGGTGACCTACAACTTTGACAAACTCATGGCAGTGTTAGTTAAAGTAGAAGAAATGATTTGGCCAGTATGTTTGTGCATCTCAATTTTGTCAATTGGGTGTACATATTTAACATTGAACTCAAAGAAGGTTTGCTTCTGGTAATGTGCAGTAGTCCTGGGCTATGGAATTTGAGCTTGTAAGAAAGCCATCTACATCTTACCCTTTTCAGATTCAAATATTGAAAGAAGTATAGCTTGAGAACTGGAAGAATGTTTCCAAAATTGAGTATAAGTGTTCAATTTCAACTCCTCATTCTTCTTCTTAATTTCACCGAAGACATGAAAGATGTCATATTCTTTATCCTTCTGACTACCTTCACTAGTTTGAATCACCTATTGTTCCTGAGATGTGGTGGAATGAGTGGGAGACTGAGTAGACTATCACCAGACTGTGTGAAAAGAAGAAAGGAGAAGGGGGTCCGCTCCCTCGCCTTGAATGCGGCCAAAGCCTACTCATGATATTCTTTGAATAGAGATGAATAAAATGGGGTTGGCTAAATGTCTCTCCAATTCCATCAAATGTTGTTTTCTGTGATTCATTAGTTGCACTAACCTTCACAGAAATCCTAGGTCTCTTCTTTCTATGTACAATCCTAAAGCCTTGACTTGATGCTTCAGTTGTAGGGGATGATTGTTCTTCCCTTCCTCGTTTAGCTGTCTTTTCCTGTGCAAGTGGAGTTTGTACATTTGAAGTAGAGACTACCTATTCCTCAGCTTCTTGAAGGGTGTTCTCCTTCCATTCTCACTGATTTTTTACTGCTCTATATAAGGCATGGTTGTGTGATGGTATGGAGTAAACTTATTTTCAACTCTGAGTCTAGAAATCACTCCCATTGGGTCATAAGACCAAGTGAAGTTGAGGCCAAACTTCATCTCCTTCAATAACCTGTTTGCTTCTTCTCCTGTTGCTCTAGTATTACAAATGAATGGACCAACCTGAGCCTTTAGCTTAAACTGTGATTTCTTTTTTGTAGCCACAAAATGTACTTCATCTACATTTAGCCTCTGCCTAATATATTCTAATGCAAAAATTATGATAGGGAGGTACTTGGGAAGCTTGTAGGGTGGAAGCTCATAGCCATAAACTCTGATCTCTATATAATTTTGGTAAATATACCATTCTCCTATTGTGGCTTGATCAACCAACTACAGCACTTTCACAATTTCATCACTAATTCTTGGTACTGGAGTGCTGCTCATAAGATTAATGGCTAAATGAATAAACAATTCTATGAACTGTTTATATGAAAAATGTTGGGTTGTGTTATATTCTTTCCACAACTAGCCCACGTATTTAACCGGAGGGTTAGAAAGGGGGTGGAGCCCCCCTTCGTTGCGCTGATTCCATAGCGGGGGGAGTCACAGGGGGTTTGAGGGGTGCAAGTAACCCCACTCTATGCTTAAATCTCTAGACCAGTAGCTAAGTCTAGAACAACAGTGCAAAGCATTCTCTACCTTTTCTATAACCAATAGATTAAATAAGATAGTAAAGAATCCTACCTGTAGCTTTCGCTTACTCCTTATCTCCCTTGACCAATTTTGTCGCTCCTTTCCATACTTAATCCGCTTGAAAAGTACCTGCACACAGACAAAAGACAAAAACCGATCAAAGCATATGATAATGATCTATTGATTAAACATAGAATGGAATCAAGTTCATAATACACATATGAAAGCATCAATGAACAATACAAACATATGGAAAAATCTTTGAACACTTTATTAGTAAAAGGAAGAGTTACAACCCAATTTGCTTGATTCAGTGTCACTCCTCCAGTTCAATCCCATCCTCTCCTCATAACAAGCAAGACATTTTGACATCATTACAATACTTGAAACCAACTCAAGTCTCATACTAACAACATCTCCATTTAATTCAATGATTTCTAGCCCCTAATCATTTAGATGAGTGGTCTTTTTATAGGTGAATGAAGGAAGTTATTCCATAAATGGTGATAACATTTCATTTTACTTGCTCTTTTATTTTAGCCTCGATGTACCTCTTGATTTATCTCCTTTCTCTCTAAAGCAGCCTCTAACCACCATTGATTTTGGCATTGAGGTTTTAATTCTTGATTTCCTCCTCACCTTTTCAGACAATAGAGCTCCTACAACAACATCAAACTCAAGAGTCTCCATTGTTCTTAAGTTGATGGAGGTCACAAATTAGTCCCATTGTTCATTTAGTGAACACAACACTGTAATTTCCTTATCTTTTCCATCCAAATTGACATCTAGATTATTTAACTAGAAAATATGAGTATTAAACACATTTAGTTGATCTACAATTTTCATAACTTATTCCATATTCAATTTGTACAAGTGTCTCTTTAAGTAGATCTATTTTTTCAAATATTTCATCATGTATAGACCTTCCAACTTAATCTACAAGCCTGCTACTATCACTTATCCAACAATGTTGAATAAAACATCATTAGTAAGACACAACCAAAATGTATTGAGGGATTTGGCATCTAGGTCCCTCCATTCATCATCACTCATCATCAAAAGTTGCTTTCCTCTACCATTTAATGCCTTATGCAAACCCTATTGTACTAGTAGATCCAATGTTTTTAATTTCGAGAGTTCAAAATTATTCTTCCCATTAAATTTTTCAACTTCAAATTTTGCATTTACCATTATTCTTTACACAAACTCATTTTCCAAAGAAATATTTTAAATGTGTCTAGAACCTTGTTTTTCACATATTTATTCAAAAACCCCCTTTTTTCATAGAAAAAATTGTTCTTGAAATGTTTTCAAACCGAGTTTTATAAACCCCACTCAACTTTGTTTTTCAAACCCTTGTTTCTCAAATTTTAAGAAACACCATTTTCAAAAAAATGTTTCAGAATAGATTACTCTCAAACATTTTTCCCACAAAAATGGTTTCAAATTATATTACTTTAATATATTTTTCCCCACAAAAAATGGCTTTAGGGTTTGCTATCAAAAATTAATAATAATAATAAACTTTACCAAAAAAATTTAAGTGTACCTGATTGCAGCTCAATTTTGGCTCTATGTTCTTCCATGGGTTCATGGGTTTGTCATTACGTCAAATTGTGTCCTCCATCTTCTACATATCTATGTATTACATCAATTGGACTCTGCATTCTTTATATGGTTGGATTTCTTTGTATGGTCTCAAAGCTCTATAGCTTCCAGGAGTTCCAACCACCCTTCGATTTTCTAGGTACCCTTTAGGCCTTCTCTAGGGATACCTATCCCTACACTTCTCCTTTTAAGGCTCCATCCAATCCTTTCGAAAGGAAATAAGAGGAGAATTTAACTCACACCCAAACCCAACTCAGGTCCTCACGGTACAATACTTATACACTTTTTGGCTCTAGAAACATAGTGGTAGAATCGTCTACTACCCTCTTACCATCTATATATATATATATATATATATATATATATATATATATATATAGATATATATATATATATATATAGATATATATATATATATATATATATAACTATATATATATATATATATATATATATATATATATATATATATATAAGGTGCCTTTTGACCAATGGAACCCATGCAAACCCCTTTCTCTTTTATATAAAACTTAGTATATAGTTTTGCATTATGATAAAAAACTTGGGAATTACATTATAATATTATAGTGCATTTTAATATTACACCCTCTCACCTTAATGTTCCCAATCTAGCACTCTTAATGAGCACTATGGTTTCTCAAATCATCTTACACCCTTTTTAGATAAAATAATTTACACCTCTACATCATTACGTGTGCTTATTGACAGTAATTTTAATGACATACCTAGCATGTGCAAAACTCTATTAATTGCCTATACTCTACCATTAGAGAATCAATTTAAGACTCTACCATGACCAACTATGCTAAAAGAAGAGGCATTACCAAGTTAGACCATCCAACCATCATATTTCTCATATGTTGGAAACCAATGTTCATGGGAAGTCATATGAAAGGAATCTCCAATGTCTATCAACCATGCATTGTAGCATGCATGAGCTGCCAAAACTATAACAAAGGAATCTCCACCCTCCTTTTAAGAAGAATTATCAAAATTGTCATTTGAATAATTATTTTCCTTCTTATTATTCTTTTTATTTTGCCTCTTGTAAAATTCCCAACCTTGTCATAGTTCCAATACTCTTCCTTGTACTTTTCAAGAGATTTATGTCCCCACTAGATTTAGATCCACCCTTTTATATATTCTTTCATGTATCCTTCAATCTTCCATGAATAGCCAACATCTCAATGGTGGATTGGTGGATTTGTAAGATTTCCACCTCACATATTTTAAGAGTAAGGTAGCCATGACCTCATAAACCAGCAATATCTTTACAATGCTTCCAATTGTTGAGATTTTCTGTTTATTAAATTTGGAAAAAATCTTATGTAAGTGACAATAATAGGATTTGTTGCTATATTAGCTCCATTATTCTTGAGGAGGAGTTAATGCATCCTAAATTTGTTGTGAGAGAATTTATGATTCAGTTTTATACTCCAGCTATAAGAAATGTAAGCCCGTAGAGGATATGTGTGTAGAAAATAGGGTGAGCTGAGAGTATGTGTGAAGAATTAAATTGTTGTAATCTCCTGTTGAATAATAAGATTGTCGATGCCTCTGTTTGGTGGATGTAGCCCAGATTGGTTGGGTGAACCACGTTAAATCTTTGTGTTATTTTTTATGATTTTGTATGTGCTATGTATGCCTTTTAAATTTTTGTTGCGCATTGTTTGCTCCAACAATTGGTATCAGAGCATGTTGTGGAGCTGGTATGTGTGACAGAGCTGTGGAAGGTGGAGTTTTTTTGTTGGCACAGTTTTGGCACAAACAATCGCGCCAATTTTGAGCTAAAGAATGGTTGGCGTAGTTTATTCAGTAACATTCGCGCCCATTGGCGCGGAAGATTCAGAAACAGTCACGTCGGCACGCCAGAAAGGGCTATTGGCGCGGACACAAAAGGGTTAATCGTGCCAATTTCATGCCTCACGTGGATTTTCTTTCAGTCGCGCGTCTTCCGCAGTCGAGGAGCACCAGGTATTTTTCCCTCTGGTAAAACTGCAATTTTTTCTTTTTTGAAGTTATAATGACATGGTACGACAACGGCATTTTAGTATAAGGTAAAGGCATTTGTTAAATAAGAACTTCATTTATTAAAAGTTGGAATTGGAGATTTTGTTTGTAACAACATGGCAAAAACTCAAAGTGCTCGTTTTGAGATCGAGAAGTTCAATGGCAAAAACAACTTCAAGATCTGGAAAGTGAAGATGCATGATCTACTTGTGCAACAAGGCGTGGCGAAGGCTTTGTTGGGAAAATCCAAACAGCCTTACACCATGACAGATGATGAATGGAGTGAATTGGATGGAAGAGCACTGAGCGGTATTCGACTGTGTTTGGTGGATGATGTTTTGTTTAACATCGTGTCAGAGAAAACTGCTGCTAGTTTGTGGACAAAGCTTGAGAAGCTGTACATGACAAAATCCTTAACCAATAGGATTCTTCTGAAGCGACAATTGTACAGTTTGCACATGAAGGAAGGTACAACTATTACTGATCATTTGAATGTCTTTAATACTCTCCTGGTGCAATTAGAAAGTATAGAAGTAACATTTGAATCAAAAGATAAAACTATAACTTTATTATGCTCGTTGCCCAAGTCATGGGATCATTTTGTTACTTCTATAAGTCTTAGTATATCAGAAACCCTTGAATTTGATGATGTTGTTGGAGCTTTATTGTCCGAAGAGACAAGGAAGAGGTCAAATTCAGAAACCTCTACATCAGAAGCAATGATGGTCAGAGGTCGTTCTAAAGAAAGATGCTTCAGTAAGCACAACAACTCGCGTTCAAAATCGAAAGGGAAGAAGAGTAAGGTAAAGTGTTGGTTTTGTGGCAAATCGAGACATTTGAAGAAGGACTGTTGGAAGAGACAGCAAACATCCAAAGAAGACTCTTCAACAGAGAAGAAAGAAGCAAACACAACAGATACAGGTTCGGCATCCAAGACATGTATGAGTGATGAAGTGTTATCAGTTGATTTTTCTAATCATGATCAACATTGGCTATTAGATTTTGGTGCATCAAATCACATGTGCATTCATAGAGAATGGTTTAAAACTTATAAACCAATCAATGATGGAGTAGTTTACATGGGAAATGATGTCACATGTAACATTGTGGGAATTGGAAGCATCCAGCTAAAAATGTTTGATGGGACAAAGAAAATTCTAACTGATGTAAGACATGTACCTGAATTAAGAAAAAATCTCATTTCACTAGGAGTACTAGACACTAATGGATATAAAACTTTTATTCAAGGTGGAGTAATGAAAATTTATAAAGAAATTTTACTAGTAATGAAAGCAAAGAAGGTTGGAAATCTTTTTCAGTTAGAAGGAAGAACAGAGTCAGATCATGTTTCTACAGTGTCTGAAAACGACAGTAATTCTATTCGTTTATGGCATCAAAGGTTGGGCCATATGAGCGATAGAGGTTTAAAGATTTTATCTGATCGTAAGTTACTTCCTAATTTAAAGTCTGATAAGCTAGATTTCTGCAAACATTGTCTGTTTGGGAAACAAAGCAAGCAGAAGTTTAAAACTGGAAACATACTAGTAGGGGAATCCTTGATTATATCCATTCTGATGTTTAGGGTCCATCTCCTACAACCTCATATGGAGGTTCGTCATATTTTGTATCTTTTTGATGATTTCTCTAGAAAATTGTGGATCTACATGTTAAAGAATAAGTCTGATGTGTTTACAGTTTTCAAACAGTTTAGAGCATTAGTTGAAAACATCACTAGAAGAACCATTAAATGTTTAAGAACTGACAATGGAGGTGAGTTTACTTCAAAGGAATTTGATAATTATTGCAAGGGCGCTAGGATCGAAAGACATAAAACCACTGTATATACTCCTTAGCAAAATGGAGTTATTGAACGCATGAACAGGACTCTTTTAGAGAGAGCAAGAAGTATGCTGAGTAACGCCAATTTGCAGAAGGAATTTTGGACAGAAGCGGTTTCTACAGCTTGCTATTTGATAAATCGATCACCATCAACTGCAATAGGATGAAAAATCCCTCAAGAGGTATGGAAAGGTCATCCTTGTGATTATTCTAAACTGAAATTTTTTGGTTGTGATGCATATGCTCTAGTTCCAAAACATCAGCGTTCTAAATTAGATCCTAAATCAAAAAGATATATCTTTGTTGGATATGGTGATGGGACTAAGGGATACAGATTGTAGGATCTTACTACTCACAAGATCATCATTAACAGAGATGTTAAATTCAATGAATCCTCACTTGAAAATCCAGATGTCGATGATAAATTGAAACAGGATAATGTATCTAAGCTTCAACACATTCAGTTTGAAACTAGTTCAAATACTGATGATAGTCAAGATGAACATGGTTCAAATGTAAGTCATGAACAAGTTTCAGATGCAGATCATGAACAAGTTTCAGATGTAGATCATGAACATGTTTCAGATGCAGATCATGAAGAAGTTCCTACAGATAATAATCAGCAAATTGTGGAAGTACCAGAAACATCTTTAAGGAGGTCCACGAGAATCAAACGTCCTCCTAAAAAGTATGATGATTATGTTACTTCAGTTGCTTTAACTGCCAACAATGATGAACCTTTGTGCTATCAGGAAGTTGTAGAAGGTTCTAAAAGTGAAAAGTCGAAAGAAGCTATGAAGGACGAGATGATGGCATTAGATAAGAATGGCACATGGGATCTGGTAGAACTTCCCAAAGACAGAAAAACTGTGGGATGTAAATGGGTTTACAAATTGAAAAGGGGTGTTGATGATATAGAGGACAGGTACAAAGCAAGGTTGGTCGCAAAAGGTTTTTCTCAGAAAGCATGCATTGATTTTCATGAGATATTTTCACCAGTTGTAAAAATTGTTTCAATTCGAATTGTATTAGCATTAGCTACTTTACTTGATTTAGAATTACAGCAACTAGATGTTAAAACTGCATTTTTACATGGAGATTTAGATGAGGAGATTTACATGGAACAACTGGAAGGGTTTGTTCAAAATCGCAACAAGAAATTTGTCTGCAGGCTTAAGAAATCATTGTATGGTCTGAAGCAGTCACCTCGACAATGGTACAAGAGATTTGATTCTTTCATGATGAGTCAAAATTATATAAGAAGTGAATATGATCATTGTGTTTACTTTAATAAATTAAGTAATGGCATGTTCATTATCTTAGTGTTGTATGTTGACGATATGCTGTTAGCAAGCAAAAGCATAATAGAGATCAACAGGTTAAAGGCTCAGATGGCTAGGACATTTGATATGAAAGATCTAGGAGCAGTAAGACAAATTTTGGGCATGGAGATTTTTAGAGACAGAAGCAATGGTAAGTTGTGGCTATCGCAACAAAAGTATATTGAGAAAATACTCTTGAGGTTTGGTATGAACAATGTGAAGCCTGTTTCAGTCCCTTTAGCTTCCCATTTTAAGCTTTCTTCTAGTTTATGTCCTAATACAAATGAATAAAATGAATATATGTCTCGAATTCCATATGCCAATGTAGTAGGTTGTTTGATGTATGCGATGGTTTGTACTCGACCAGATATTTCACATGCAGTTGGGGTTGTCAGCAAGTATATGGCAAATCCAGGAAAAGAACATTGGTCAGCAGTGAAATGGGTGCTTCGGTATTTGAGAGGCACAAGTGATTATTGTATCACTTATAACAGGAGCAGTGAATTTGTTTGCGGATATGTTGATTTCGATTTTGCAGGTGATTTAGATAAGAGACGGTCAACTTCAGGGTATGTCTTTACTCTTGCAGGTGGAGCTATTAGCTGGATGTCAAAGCTGCAGAATATTGTTGCTTTATCCACTACTGAAGCAGAATACATAGCTGCTTTACATGCTTGCAAAGAAGCGGTTTGGTTGAAAGGTTTGTTTGGTGAGTTTGGTAGGTTGCAGGACAACATCAAGTTATTTTGTGATAGTCAAAGTGCAATTCATTTGGCTAAGAATCCGGCCTATCATAGTAAATCAAAGCATATACCTATCAAGTACCATTTTGTAAGACATGTTATCACTAAAATGGGAGTCTCTCTTGAAAAAGTTCATACAAAGGAAAACTGTGCAGACATGTTCACGAAACCAGTTTTGTTAGAGAAGCTATGTTGGTGTCTGGCTTCTCTTGGCCTGCATAAAAGATAAAATAATAAATGAACAGGGTATCAGGCTAATTGTTGTCAAGGTGGAGATTGTTGAGATTTTCTGTTTATTAAATTTGGCAAAAATCTCATGTAGGTGACAACAATAGGATTTCTTGAGGAGGAGTTAATGCATCCTAAATTTGTTGTGAGCCCGTAGAGGATATGTGTGTAGAAAATAGGGTGAGCTGAGAGTATGTTTGAAGAATTAAATTGTTGTAATCTCTTTTGAATAATAAGATTGCCTATGCCTCATGTTTGAAGAATTAAATTGTTGTAATCTCTTTTGAATAATAAGATTGCCTATGCCTCTATTTGGTGGATGTAGCCCAGATTGGTTGGGTGAACCACGTTAAATCTTTGTGTTATTTTTTATGATTTTGTATGTGCTGTGTATGCCTTTTAAATTTCGGCTGGCATTGTTTGCTCCAACACCAATAGCCATTACTAGGTTTAATCAATTTCCAAGGAACAACTTCCTACAGAAAAATATTGTATAACTTTTAATCATTTTCCAAGCAACAACTTCCTCAGAAAAATATTGTATAGCGTTTAATCATTTTCCAAGCAACAACTTCCTCAGAAAAATATTGTATAGCGTTTAATCATTTTCCAAGCAAAAACTTCCTACATTCCTTTCATTTCAATACAGGTTATGATTTGAATACAATCTTGTAAGAACTTAATTTTTCTCATTGTTTTCGGATTTCACAAGCTTGAAAAAGAACAAAAAGGGGACATTTTTGGAGAATTCGAGGTATTGTATAATAAGCCACATAGGTTTAAGGCAACAACAAAGAAGCTCTCACAATTGGTATGGCTCAGCAACAACTCATTAATGGAAGCTTTGAAATCAAATGTTGAAGATCGTCGTATAGTTATGACTAATCTTTCACAGGTGGGTAATAAACAGTCATCATCAATATTGTTGTCTCTGGAAAAACTATGTAATGCTAATAAAACATCTCTTCTTAAAAAAAATCATTATCCAGATGATGAGTGTGAGTCGAATAGAAACATTAGAAATTTTATAAACACTATAGTTTTAAAACAACTATACTGATAAGTCATCATACATATTCTTGTTTCTCCCAAGTGTATGTATATACATTCTGATTATATATTCTGAATTACTTCAATCCAGGAGAAGTCAAGATTGTGGAGGGATTATATACATTCTGATTATATATTCTGAATTACTTCAATCCAGGAGAAGTCAAGATTGTGGAGGGATTTGCAAGAAATTGATCACAATTTCCTGGTTGTGGCCATCATGGATGCAAATGTATCTTTTCCTTATGTTGTCTTCCAGGGAAACGAGAAACTAGTGGATGAGTTACTTGAAGCGGAAAGGTATCCAAATGAACGAGATTCTAATGGTCAAACTGCACTGCTATAAATTATATATACATCATATTTTTCACTCTAATTTAAAAAAAAATCAATTAAAATCAATTAGACTGAATTTAGGTTGAGTTGTTTTTTTAATTGAAAACATTTTCTCTAATAGTCAATACAACAATATTCAAGTTACCGTTACAAAATTGAAATTGATGAATAGATAACAACAATCATTCTATTAAACCATCCAAAATAACGTTAAAATTCTTTCAAAATAACGTTAAAATTCTTTCAATATTAAATGAAAAGACAACTTTATTTTTTCCATTGGTAAGATATTTGTTCACTGATAAAACTACACCAAAATTGTAAGAGGTTCCATTAAACTAAAAAAACCCTTTGGAACAGTTTTTATCCAACAATTTTCATATTTCGACTTTATCCACTGAACAAGTTCAACAAAATACACAATATCTGCTAAATTGAATTTCCATACAAGAATGTAATTTTAAATGTATGCTAAAGATTTTATGGAATGCCCTATCATACTGTAAATTATTTATTTTTTTAGATTTAAAGGAATGGGATCAGAACTAATATGGATGCTATAAATTATTATAAACAGCACATTGCAGTTGCCAAGGGTCATACCAGGTGAGTAGAGACATTATTGCAGCATGGAGCGAACGTGAACCTTAGAGGTAATTACTAGTGCCAATAAGACAAATAACAGCCAGCTTCCAACAAAATACAGAGTTACAGCAAGCTAAGTTTATTTCAATTTTCAAGATTGATTACTGCAATTCCTAGTGATAACAACTTTCTAAATTATAAATTGGCAGACTTAGATGGACATGTTCCGTTGTGGGAAGCAATACTCGGAAGGTACGATGGAATTGCTAAATTGTTATGGGATAAAGGAGCCCGTTTGAGCAATGGAGAAGAGGGGGAGCTTCTGTGCATGGCTATATAACGATCAAATATTGAATTATTGTATGCTATGTTAAACTATGGCGCAGATATAAACGCACATAACAAATATGGTGTAACTGCTCTGCACGTAGCTATCTTAGAAAATCGATTAGAAGTTGTGGAATTCCTGCTGCGGAAAGGAGCAGACTTAGATAAAAGTGTGGGAAGAGGGTTTTCACTTCCCTTGCCAATACAAAAATACTATTAACAAAGCAGTTAACTTGTAGGGGATACATGAAGGTTATATCCTCATTACTTCTAACAAAGCAGTTAACTAGCATATGTGCAGTGGGTAGATGCATGCAGCTTAGCAGCTGATAACCTCACAGGCAAAGGCTAGAGTAGTATGTGATAAAATAATGTTGATAGTCAGAGATTACTCCTAAATATTGTAATTTGTCACATTTAAAAAATGCGAAAAAATATAGGTATAATATAGGTTATTTTATAATGAAATAATTACAATTAAAGTTAATAATATTTATATAATTATAATTAAATATAATAATGGTCTAATAACTTAAATGTTTGATTAATAACAAAAATAAAAATATTATTATAAAAATTATAAATCTATATTAATGTTTAATTTTATTATTAAATTAAAATCAGTAAATATTCTTTGTTGGTATGATAGGTTAATTTTAACCTTCCATTTCTATAATGATTTTATTAGTATTTTAAGTTGGGTACTTTAATTGACCATGGTTGTGATATGAAGCATTATGTAAATTGTGAGTTTCAAGATTCAAACGCAATATATGTTTACCCAAAAATACAAAAGGAAAAAAAAAAATCTATGCATAATAGTGAAGTTTCATGGTCATTTTTATTTTTATTTTGTAAACCTATGTAAAAGATTTCTGTTAATAAAAGGAAGTATTACATTGAGTACATATAGCCTTCAATACTCCAAAAGGACAGACCTAGGAGAGCATGTCTTCAACCAAGTGAAACAAGAAGAGCACCATTTCTCCCTAATCATACTTGAACACTGAGGTGCTACAGAGACAGAGAACAAAAAGAAGACCTAACCATAACAACAAGATATATCTATTGGTTACTGCTAGTGTACATTACAAAATTCAAATGACAATAACAAAAGAAAAACCATGGGGTAGTCCATAAGCAGACACAAGCTAAACACTTCCAGATTTGGAACACACTAAATACTTTGTAAAGTTACAGAGACAGTGAGGAACCATCATAACCCATCCTTGTGTATAACAAGACCAAATTTCATGTGAAAATAAAATACCAAATGTTGACCACCAAGATTCCAGAGAGGATTCCAAGGATGCCTCCAAGAGTTCCAATATATGCGACCACTTGAAAAATACAAAAATTCAACCATCTGAACCCACATCAATCTAATATAATGACTGGAGAAGTAGGTGATGAATTAGCAAGTGGAGAGGTAATAGCAGGAGGGGGATTTATGACTGCAGGGGAGTCATTGAGCTCCTCCATCTCAGACTCTGAGTCGAAGAACACATACTTCTCCACCCTAGTTAATCTTGACACAATATCATCCAAGCATAAATGAATGTTCCATAGAATTCTTTTGATATCCTCTTGCCCTGAAAATAGTTTATAATTATCTGCCTACTTATCTCTAAGGACCATGCAGAAGAGGGTATCCATCTGTTGGTACACTACTAGTGAATGAAGAAAGTGAAGTCTTCATTTTCTGAATTTCCCAGGGCCAAGGATCCATTTGAGGCCCTCTCCTCCCACCTTAGCATCATAGAAGTATGATCGGTCTCCAAACTCCTTTGATTCCAAGTGGAGAATTTCCTCCCCGACTTCAGGAGGAACAAAGTCAAAATAATTTTCCACAGACTACCACCCAAACAACCAATGACAATGAGATGATAAACCGCTTGCACCCCCACTATGACTTGGAATTCTTTGTCAAGGGCCATAGTTACAGAGGAGAACACGTAAAACACAGACAATAGATTGACATAAAAATCAATAGTACAAACAAGGAGACGAACCCCAAACTCAGAAAATCTTGGTCCAACCAAAAGAATGTCGTCTCTGAAACTATACAATTGAAGTACTTTAGAGAGCATTGAAGATTGACCCAACTGACTATGAATAGGCTCCCTTTTATATAGACTACTACCAGTGGCATTAAACATTGGAACACCCAACCAAAGGTTAAACAAACCACAGACACAATGCCTGGTAACTTTCGAGGGATACAATATAAGGAATGAGCCCAAAACCCTAATACATCCCCAATTTCAAACACATAAAGAACCTCGAATTATAAAATACCAGTGGCAAAGGAAACCCAAAACCCATAACACCTTACCAAACTAGAAGGGAAATTACAGTCTTTAAAATCATATAGAGAAATTTCTTGGATACCATACCCCACAAACCAAGATTGGATAGTTAAAAGAAATACATGTGGAATTAGTGCCTTGGAGCGTCAATGGGTAGAATGGCCACTAATTCAAAGGCTGAACCAGTCTTTGTTTTATGAAAAGATAATATGAAAAACATCAACCCACGAGGATGCTCCCAAAACTGAAGAAAAAGGATCGAATGTATGTCGTTTTGGAACCAGAACATGAGCTAATGGGAAATTGACCAAGGAGAAGAAACAAACGTCTCCCACATCCAAAGAATACCACAAGTAAGGACCAAGAACAGCACGGTGAAGAGAGTCCCTCTCCACCACCCCAGATAATTTTGCATTATTGCCACCCTGCTAACAAACCCATGCATTTATAATGGGAGGACAATGTTTTAGGACCCAACACTTGAAAGCATATACCATAATACCCTAGGTCCAGGAATGGACATGGGTAAGGCCCAACACATGTTTTAAGACACACATTCCTCCCATAGTTCATGCACTCATTAATGATATCACATAATCATTTGTAAAGTTCTCCCATGACAAGAGTCAATCTTCCCTGAGATACCTAGTTCATATCAGCTACAAAATGATAAGTAACAATGTGGAAAATTACATCATACTTCCTCTCGATTACAACTACCTCTGAGCATTTAACATGAGGGGACATGAATTGGTGACCCCAGCCCTGGGAATGGTGTTCATGACACGCGACGACGTGGAATAGATAGGTGTAGAGTATGTCACACATTTTAAAGGTCATCAACCCACTCTCTACTTTCACCCTTAGCATGTTAATCGATTAATATTTATCATTACAAGAGCCATTAACGACACCCCCATATTGTAAAAATACACCCACTATTGTATATGAAGAATATCATCATTCATATAAGAAATTGACTATGCTTCATCCAAAATAATGTTCTTACATTTGCACCCCAAATTAGATAATGAGTTTGCCTCTCTATTCCCTTCATGACATGTATGTTGAACAATAATATAATCAAACTTGGGTAACTGAGAATTAATATTAGAAACCACATCCTATAGATGCCAACTACACACCATTTTATGAAGGGGTGGCCCAATTGACAGCTTTCGGATACAATGAATGACAACCTGTGAGTCTCCATAAACCTATAGTAACAGATAACTTTCCATAATTGCAATATGTAAACCTCTTTCAACTACCAGGAATTTAGCTAAATTATTACTTTCCATCCCACACGACATAGTGTAGATTCATAATGGAAAGCACTTTTCATCCAGAAAAATCCCTCCACATCCAACAGCTCTGGGATTTCCTTTTAGAGGCACCATCAAAACTCAACTTAATAAAGGATAATGGGGGTGGAGAATATGAGTTTGAAACATAATGATGTGAAACTTGTGCTAGAGGTGAAGAGGAAGTGGTCATAGAAGGATCCAAATTAAGGTTCTTCAGAATAGCCGCTTCAAACTCTCCCACCTACCAATTATCAGTAATCGAAGGAGATGCAAGGATATTTTATCGACTATTCAAAACAATCACAGGCTTTTAGGACTGAAACTGATCTATTATTTGTACCAAAATTTTGGAAATTTTGTTCTTTCCATATATCCTAAAGGATAAAACTAAAGCCAACTACTAAGCATGAGAAATGATAAGGTTTTTTGATTTCAGATAAGACCATTGATCCAATAACACCTTCAAATCTCCCAAGAATGGTCGACTCAAGACAAAAATATGAGGAAGAAGGTCCCAAATCCCAGCCATAAATGAACGAGAAAGAAAAATATGCTTCGCTGACTCTTCTGCCTAAAAAAAAGATGACATAATATCCCTTTCTATAAATATGACCCCAAGAAATTAACCATAATAAAGTTGAAAGTTTTGGCCACCACTTACCTGCCCATATCCTAGTCCCCAAAACTAGATTTTGCATGGACGAAAAGTCACAATCAAGGAATAGGCTTCTTTAAGAGAGAAATAGCCAAGTGATTGTTGACCCCATCGTAAAACATCATCCTTTTGGGAACTTCTAAGTCACCTATATTCTAGTGCCTTTTGAAACTCCTCCCAAGGGTAGGTGGATTCATTAGGAGGCCAGTCAATTTTATCTTTCCATCATTTCCATAATTGATGATCATCTAGAGGTTTCCAATAGTCAACAACCTTTTCTGCACCTAAATCTTTAGTGAAGAGTTTAATATGAAAAAAACTCTCTTTCTCTTCTAAACAGGGTAACTTCCGCCAGACATCCTCCCAAAAATAAGTTGTTTTCCCTCCTTTTATGTCCCATAACACATACTTACTCACTATCTCTTTGCAACTCTATTCCCAGTTCCAAATACCCAATCCTAAAATGTAACCTTCATAGTGCAACCGCTTCTCCTATGTTTTCAAGGGTACGTACTTCCTGAGCCAAATGTGCTTCCATAATTCAAGACCTCCCTTAACCCAAAGCCACCAGAGTTTCCCATAAGCTAAGTTACTAATCAATTTTGGATCGCGTATACCCAATCCACCAATTGATTTGGGTCTGATCAATTTATCCCATCCTACAAGAGACCAACATCATGCTTTAAACAAGCATCTCTAAAGGAAGTCGCACCATAAAGATCGAAATCAATTACAAACCTTTTTTGAAATTGGCATAACCGACATTTAATAGTTTGGTGGCACCTGCAAAACTGATTTAGTGATCATTAGTCTTCCTGCGAAGTTAACGGCCTGAAATGTCCAATTACTGACCTTCAAGTGAACTCTATCTAAGAGGTATTCCCAACTTTCTACCAAATTGTAATATAAGACTAGAGACACTCACAAATATTTAGGAGGAAATTGAGCATGATGAAATCCCAATATTCGATGCAAATAACCCTAAATAGCTTCTTAGAAGTTAAAAAGGAATATATTGGTGTTATCATTATTTACTAGTGTTCCTGAGGACTCCATAAAATTCTGAAGAATGTTCCTTATTCCCTTCACTTCTTTTAAAGTGGGCAAGCCAAAGAGAACAACATCGTCAATAACTTTTTCATGAGTAACAAATAGAACTTCACCAATAAAACGTAATCTAGAGATATGACCTAATGAATAGGATTTATTATACAAACTCCCAAGCCCTTCCAAAGCCAATATGAAAAGAAACAGAGAGAGAGGATCATGTTGCCTCAAATCTCTTAAGTAATTGAAGGTAGAGGAAGGTGATCCATTAATCAATATAGAGACGAAAGTAGATGAAATAAGAGAGCCTACCCATGAAATCTATTTTCTTGAAAAAGCAATCGTCGCTAAAACCTATAACAAATAATCCCAACTTATCTAATCATAGGCCATTAGAGAAATTTTGAGGTCTAAAATGGGCCTCAAAACAACAATGTACAACCAAAATCAACTTTATAAGAACCAATAGGATTCAAGATGATGATGTCAACCATGGGGAATGATTCACCATTTTTGGAGTAAAAAAATTAAAAAAAAACTACTTTTTCAACTCGTATTTTCAACTTATCTCCCTTCGGTTTTACTCAGATTTCAAGCGGGAGGACTCATTGGATGCAGAATTTATTTCCTCATCCAAGGAGTACCCATGTTGGATACTTTCAATGGACCCTACTACATGATAAATTAGAAATACATGAAAAATGTGATTGCAATCACATTTTTTCATGTATTTCTCATTTTTCGTGTAACAGGGTCCATTGAAAGTATGCAACATGGATACTCCTTGGGTGAGGAATTGAATTATGCATCCAATGAGTCCTCTCACTCGAAATCTAAGTAAAACCGAAGGGAGATAAGTTAAAAATATGAGTTGAAAAGATAATTTTTTTATGCTTTCCCTCTAAAACTTGATGATGTAATCTAATATTATTTTAATTTCCACTATTATTTTATAATATTCCTTAGGATGCCCATTTGAGACCTAAAAATTTCTCTAATGCGTTATACAAATCCAGTTTGATCATCAAACCTGGTCATTTCAAAACCTGTAAGGAGTGAATGATTTCCAAAGATGCAATTATGTCATCAGTGATTTGTTGACCCTCAACAAAACTAGTATGTTCTAGGGATATTAAACCTAGAAGTAGAGGCTTCAGGATGTTCACTATTATCATAGAGATAATTTTATAAATTATGTTACACAATGCAATAGGGCGAAAACCACTTAGCTCCTTTGAATGTCCACCTTTCAGAATAAGGGTTAAGAACATTGCATTAATACCCTCACATATTGACTAAGTTTGTCTTGATTCTTCCACTAGTTCATATATCTACATACCAAGAAAACCCTAACATTCTTTAAAAAAATCCAAGGAAAAAGCATCAAGACCTAGTGACTTATTCATGGGCATGTTCATAACAACCATATTCACTTCCTAGAATGAGATTGATCTCATCAAAGCAACATTTTAATCCATACTAATAAGCTGAGGGATATTTTGAAGGATCAAATTAATAGAAATTTTTCTCCTAAGAGAGCTCTTGAACAAAATACCCTGATAATACTACACCAATTCATATTCTATTTCTAACCAGAGTATCTTCCCATTCCCATCGGCTCCATTTCTCCCTCCTTAAGCCACTGAACCCTAGATTTATGTTTCCAAAGGATTTCTTCATGTTTTCATCATTGTTCCAATTTATGGAGAATCATACCTTCCTCTATTATTAGTTCAATTGATCTACCCTCTAAGATCATGTGTTATTGAACCCTTCACATATGGTCTTCTAATAAAGCCTTATCTTCAAAAATGTTACCAAAATCTTGCTCATTCCTAAATTTTATCTAAATTTTTAAGGCCTTAAGCTTTAATTGAAATGTGTGCATTTTGGTATTACCTCTCACCTTAATTTTCAAACACCATTTATTTAAAAGTTCCACAAATCCAAGCACTTGCAACCAAAAAATTTCAAAATGAAAGGGTCGATTATGTGGAGCATACTTCAAGTCCAACTCTAGCCTAATTGACCAGTGATTTGACCCAAGGCATGGTAATATTAAAGATTCTATAAAAATTTCCTTATGAAATACCTCCTCAGAGAGGATAAAATGATCCAACCAGCTTGTTATTTGGTGTCTTCCTCCCTGTCATTTATTCCAAGTACGAATACCATTAATAGTTGGAATATCTACCAGTTGAACTCCTCCTTTTTTCTCTTTCAGTGATCTTATCAGATTGAAATCCCCACCAACAATCCATAATGAATCTCTGACCAACTTCTTAGTTTCCAAAATTTTCTCCAAAAAATGAAGTTTGTCTCTCGTCATAGAAGGACTATACACAATTCCCAAAGAGACGAGTTCTTTCATCCCAAGATAACAAAAAATCCCTGTCAAAATTCTTAGACTAGCCATCTAGTCTTGGGAAAACACTTATAAAGTATTCCACAAAATTTCCAAGCCATCGGTGCTACCCCTCGCATCGAGAATCATTGCTTGACAACCCTTCCAACATTTATCACAAATTGTGAGAAATTTATCCCCCATAAGTTTAGTTTCCTACAAAATTACAATTGTTGGTTTCTCCACCCTAATCCTATCTTGAGAAATTTATCCCCCATAAGTTTAGTTTCCTACAAAATTATAATCGTTGGTTTCTCCACCCTAATCCTATCTCTGAGGTATCATTGCTTCCCTTTACTATTTAACCCCCTAATATTCCATGATAAAATATTCATGATTAAGGTTTTGAGAGGGCGAAAGAACTCTAGAATAGTAGTTATTTGACCAGAGTTAACTAAATCCTCCCTTGTACTTTGTAACAACTCCTTTTTCATTTTATTCCATTTCATTTTGAGGTCTTTCATCAAGTCATCAGGATATATTTCCCTTTCTCCTTCAAATCTTGAATAGAACAAACCCCATGCCCTTCTTGGTATTCCAGTTTATATAGGAAATTGAATATTGTTCCTGGTTCTCTTTATATAATTCAACTAGGTCCTACTTCACCCACTCATTCAAAATATTGACCAAGGTCACTCTTCTCCTAAAATATCATTTGGATCTTTCTTTGTCATCAGGGTTACTTCTTCAATTCTAGGTAATTGAAAATAATCAGAGTCTTCATCTTGAATTACAACTTCCGACAATTTTCTCTTCTAGGGTTGTTTGTGTTATGATGATGTCAGAGAATGGTTAGTCATTGGAGTATCTTCCTAGATGTTAGGGTCTTCCTCCATCTCCTCCAAGGCTAAGAAGGAATTCTTGTCCCCCATTTTATGTAAGGGTTTAAAATTTCAACCCCTTTGGTTACATCATCGTGCTACAACCTTAGTGAAACCCTCAGTCCCGTGCTCCCCAGCAACTTGCTCCTTCCTTCACAATGGTAAATCTCTAAACAAATGACCACACTCGTGACAGTGGTGGCACCGGAAGGATACATGTTCATAATCAAGTGGTTGATTCCATATGTCTCCCTGGTAATCCATCTCTATAGATTTTGGCAACAGCTATGAAATATTCATGTACACACATAAACGAGCTTAAGACATGCTCTTGCCTTATTTAGTGACCTATGAAATCTTTACAAAATGCCCTAAAGCGTGCCCAATGCCTTCCAGAATTTTTGGAGTCCAAAAATCGACAGGGAGGGAATAAAGTCGTACCTAAACTGGTGTCGCTAAAAAAATTTCTTTATCTGGATTAAAGAAAGATTCCTAATGTTCCATATAGAGACTATTATCACCCCAAGAAACTCTCCTAGGTTGTATATCAGAGATGCTTGGGAACATTACAAACTCAACAAAAATGTTGGAAAATGGTTGATGAATGAAAGAAATGCTGCATATTCAAGCCAGATAACCACTTCTACTATGCTTAACCCCAGACATGGGTGAACACCCCAGACTACAAGGCTTTAGACCACCAATTACTCATAGTTTTAAGGAAAATGTGATGATGGAGAATACTGATCACACCAGCAGATGCACATGACCCTGTGATGGCCAGCTACAACCAGTTAAAAGGTCTGTAAATCTATTTCTTAATGCACAGACAAGATAACAGCTCTCTAGCATTAAAACAACAGAAACCTGCATACATATTCAATAATACATGCTAAATTCTAACACAGAGGTGAGATGACATCCCCTCCAATGCTAAACATCAAGAACACATGAATAAATGCATAATAGGCACAGCCTGGAACAAAGAAGAAGTGGAAAGTGAGCAATTAACAGCAAAAGAAGCTTGTATTAGCTGAAAATGAAGACCAGAAGCTTTAGGTGTCACAGTAGTTACAGCCCCCAGAAGTTGAACCTTACACCAAGATAACACCCATCAACCATCAACCCCTATTACATTCTCTCTTCTCGATATATATAGAGGTTTATTACAAAGATATTTTGCCAGGCTATGTGTGGAAGGTCACAGCTGACCACCAACCACATTAATTTTCTAAAATGGGGCTCTGCTACACTATGCCTGCTTTAATGAACAAATCGGCCTTTCTCTGGTACTCTGCTGTCCTTCCTGAGTAGGTGGAATGATGCCTGAGAGGAGCGCCATAACTGGTTAATGCCGCTGACTGCTCGAACTCTGCATTTTCCTCTTCGGCCATGCTGCTCCTTTAAATGCAGTTGTTGAAGCTTTATTACGCAGAGTACTTGGTAGCAGATGGCTTCATCCTTCGGGAGCTCAAGACAGTCAAAGGAGTAAAGACAGTATGGCGGAGGTGGGCACAAGATGAGAAAAATTAATGGTCGTTGGATCCACAGAGGAACGATGAAGATCGCGTCAGAAGGAGCTATCAGGAGAAAATATGGATGGAGGAACGGAGGCCGTCAGATCTAGACGCGGCAAATCTGATGGTTGACTAAGGCAGAAGACTCATGGAGATTAACAGGTGGGAAAAGGGTACGGTGGCGGAAAGTGGTTTTATTGCACTGCCTATCGGAGGAGGTGGTATTCGTATGCGATGGCGCGATCCTATGAGATTACGACATGTGGCGAATGAAAACTGCCACCCTCGCGGGTTAACGTGCACACAGGTCGCGCGATCGGTCTTGCGACTACCGTTAGATTTGGCGATGGATGCAATCAATGGCGGGGAGGCAAACGATGTTTAACACGCGGTAGAAACGGTGGAGACTGTCGGATCAGGATGTGATCAACAGTGGAAATCAAAGCAGAGGGATAGCGGGGTAGGCACGAGTTATGGCGCGCAGGAGACAGTTAATTCGAGGATCGAATGAAGGCACGGGGCTTCGAAGAGTTCTGTAAAAGGATGGAGGAAAGTGGGGAATGCAGATTTTGATAGAAGAAATAGAGACGGTGGAAAGCGGGAGTAGAGGAGAATATAGGTTTGCGAAGGATTTTGGAGGAAAATAGAAACAGCGAGAAGTTAAGAGGGTGTGAGGAAACTGAAAGAGGAAGGAAAAAGAGACCGCTGTGAGCTCCTATTTCAGACTGAACCCACCCCCAGACCTGAATTTTTCCCTTAAACATTGAAGTAGTAGCAGAGCTAACAGAGACCAACATTATTATAAAAATAGGGCTGTCCCTCAAAGATTTTAGCTTTTTCCCCCAAATTCAAAAATATTACCATAAAAAAAAAACCCTTCAGCCCCAATCTCAAGTCAGCTTCCCCCTTGGGCTGCCAAGTCATTTGAATCCATTTCTACAGATCTCTCTTAGCAGGCCAACCTCAAATAAATTTACATATGAAAGCATGATCCATCATACACTTAAGGTGATCATATAGACACTTAAAAGGTATTACAAATTTAGAGCTTTACGAATCCTTTAGGATACATTGACCCCTAAAACATGCTTGACATTTTTTTCTAAGAATAGGTGACTACAGAGAGCGAGAATTACCCCCTAGTGGATCCCTCTTGTCTCCCGAATGAATAGATTTTCCTGCCATAACATTTTAGAAGGAGGGGAATCCCCCATGCCTTGAGACTCTTCCATGAGTCTATGGTAACCCACAAAGTAAAACAAACCCTAATACTGAGTGAATCAAAGCAAACCCTAAGACCAACAATCAAAACTCGCTCAGAACATTGTCTTGCTAGTAAATATTTCAACATTAGAAAACTCAAAACTCGTTAAGTTTCATGGTCATTACTCAGTAAACATTTCAACATTTCATTGCATTCATCTGTAAAAAAAATGTTATAAATATTATATTTGAAAAAATAAAACTTAAAAGAAAAATACATTTTATAAAAAAAATTCAAAAAATTATAAAATTAAATAAAACATTGTTATAAGAAAATTATTCTAACCAATAAAAATTATAATGTTAGGATTTTCATGTCGAACTTTAATAGATAGCCATGGCATGCTTTTATATAATTGTCTTTATATTTTTTTATTGCAATATTTTGAAGGTATAATTCTAAAAAAAAGGATAGGTTAGATATTTTAGAATAAATTGAATTCATATCTGAAATTTAATTTTATATTAATCCATTATTAAATTATATTTTTATATATAAATTTGTTCATATATTTGTATTTATAAAATTTTGTATAAAAAATATTTTATATCTTGTTTAAAGGGAAAGGAATAGAGGTCATATATTGTTTTCTTCACTTTTGTATGGGGATGTTTAGATTACTTTAGTTAATTTCTTCTTAAATTTATATATCATTAACAATTTTATATTAATCAGTAATAAGATGAAGATTATTTTATCTAAAATAAGGTATGGAAATCAAACATTCTTGGGGTTGGTGATCATTGTAGTTTTGATTTACTATGTGGGTTTTTCATTTTCTAATTATCCAAATCCATTTATTATTTTTTATTAGCAAGTGAGAAACAACATGAACATGTCAAATTGGTTTAAAGGGTGATGAAGAAACAATTAACATATAAACAAGGATATTTGAAAACACTATTTTGGTAAATTATAGATTCTTTTCCTTGGAAATCTATAATCTTCGTAAACATTTTTCATTCTAGTCATGTTCAAAAGTATTCAATGACCATCTATCATCATGCTTAATTAAATTTGGCTTCATAATAATTGTCTTTATTCTTTCTCATTTTATGGGTTGTGATTTTCTAATGAATGAAAGGTGCACATCATGAGAAAGAGTCCCAATCCTTTCATTGTTCAATCATTACTCTAGTATTAGGTCCAATGACCCTTTCATTCCATATATTTACCAAAGAAATAAATGTTCATACTTTAATTCAATAATTCCTTTGAGGTAGTTATCATGGAGTGTTCTATTCACATAGTTCTTAACAAATATACCCCTTTTTCAATGCCCTCATCCAAGAAACATAGCATATTGAAATGAAAAATCTAAAGTTTCCTTTGCAATCTACCAAATATTTTGAGAATAAAGAGGTCATTCTTGAGTTTATTTTCATAATATAGGAAAATTTTCCTTCTCCTCATCACTAGTTAGGGCTCATTATGAAATTTTAGAAGATATTCTATTAAATCTAAAGAGCATGATGCATTCTATATTCGTAGTGTATACCAAAACCATTTTTATGTGTTGGACCACTTTAAAGAGGAAAATGCACTAACAATTAAGACCTCCATAGATATTAATATTAGAAATAATGTTGATCCATTAATAGTGTAACTAGGCTTATTCTTTCTACTCAAAAGAGATATGTCATTATTAGTCCATATATCAATACACAAATAAATAGTTTGGCATTACTTTACATGAAGGGGTAGTACCTCCATCATTCACTATGGTAATGTGCCCTATGGGCCTTCTAAATAATTTCTCCAAAAAGAAAAACTTTGCATCATGTAGGACAATCACCCTTCTAAAAAAAACTTTTAAAGTTTCTTCTATTTCAAAAGGTCTGTTAAAAATCAAAAATTGGTAGCAAATATTACACTTGTTATTAAAAATTGAGTGGGAGGTCAATTTTGGTCCCCATTAATTTTTTCAGCCTCAATGTACAATCTTTGAAAGATGATTTTCTACTACCTTATACCAATGTGATACTAATGGACACCACAACTAGCTATGAGAACATATCATTTATGTGATTCCTAAACTATAGTTGGCATACCCTTAAGGATAAACAATATATAATATATCAATGACATCAAAAATATTTTATTATGTGTTCATGCAATTGGAACTTTGGAGCAATAAGGAAACTAAAATGTTTTCTAGCATACATTGCTTTCAATTTCTTACACTATTCAATGTTTCAAATCCATGGTGGAAATCAATCTATGTTGTGGATTTGAGCTTAAGCATCATAAGAAGCTAGATGCATATTTGAAAAAACATCTATTTGTAAATACGCGTGATATGGAAACTCACTATATTTCCATGACCCTTATTTTCGATAATATGGTCAAAAAAATCATTAGAATCATGAGGCATATGTAGATTATATTATGAAAAATTACTTTCATAGAGTTAATCACACTAAGATGTGGCATCCCTACCTAATACTCCTACTCTTGAGATGA
This sequence comes from Pinus tabuliformis, assembly GCA_031772625.1. Taxonomy (NCBI): domain Eukaryota; kingdom Viridiplantae; phylum Streptophyta; class Pinopsida; order Pinales; family Pinaceae; genus Pinus; species Pinus tabuliformis. The sequence continues at coordinate 706,481,342 of CM062815.1, read as the reverse complement.
GTAGCCATGATACAAGGTTTTCATATTTTGGCCCTCAATTCCCATATGTTCATAATACCAAGTCTCTTGAGGAGAAAAAGAGTTAAATAAAATTCATGCATACATGTGATAACTAAAATGAAATGGAAATCAATAAGTATGGATTAACAAAAATTCATGGAAACCAAATTCCCAAGAAAAATTTCAAGTATATTCACATGAAACATGTAAAATAAATAATTTTCAATAATATAAATAACATTAATTTTTCATATCCCCCATGATGGGTTCTTGGTCTCGACATCTATCACTGTTATGACAATATTAAATGGAAGAAAAGGCCACCTAGCCCATCATTTAAACACTTGTCACACTTCGTTAAATTCCCCTGTGATGGAAGCATTAACTTGACCTTGGTCATTGATGAGCCTTAGTATTGCAACAAGAATGTTGCAACTCCCAAGGATAACGACTTTAATTATCAACCCGAGATTCGTACAAACTTAAGAGGTATTGGCACTATGTGTGCAGCATACAATGTGTCCTTCCTTCATTGTCATGATGTAATGGAGTGCATGTAATGAAATCAAATCCTAAACTAATTGTAGAAAATGAAATGCTCGAAATGGAAACCTTAACCTATTGCAAGAAATAAAATACAAGGAAAGAAACATATTCTAATTGCATAAAGTAAATATCATGAACTAAATGTAAACCATTACATTTCAAAGAGTTTAGATCCATTAACAGAGTTCATTGGATGTGACAAACATCATTTTATTATCCATTTCATAAATTTGTCCATTAGCCAAAATCGCTGAAATTTTTTGCATGGGTAATGAAGCAATTCCTAAGTGGTATTTAGTCTTCCCTAATCATTGATTTATAGCCTAGAGGTCATGATTCAACCCTAAGATACCAAAACCAATCTTTTTGAGCAAATCTAGGAAAGTATATACACGCTAGAAGAGTACTACAGGAAGCAACAAATTTACTATAGGAAACTAAAATTGATCGAATGACCAACAAAATAAATTCCAAATTGTATGGGACATTTTTTTTATTTACTAGGATGTCTAAGGTCTCCATTCCAATGGAATCACTCAAAAATACCTGTGTTAACCCATGTTAAAAAATAGCAGAAAATTACTAGTCTAAATTCTAGAAATTCGAGAACTAGTGAGCAAGTAAATCTATCAAATGTCTAACCTAATCAAGTGAAAATGCAATGGGGTAATTTTTGTTATTAACTAGAATTTTTTTTTTATGTAATGGAAGTGTAATAAACTCGATTCAAGTTTGTTAGCATGCTCTAAAAATAGCATAAATTTACTGTTATTTGCCACAAGGGACTTCCATAAATCTAGATTTGGGAATAAACAAACTAATCCAATTAGCTCAATGATTACTATGACCTTCCAAAGTTGTTCCAATTATAAAATGATGTTTTTTATCCTATAAAATAACTTATTCTAACTATTTAACCCAATTCTACAACAAGAAACCATTAATACTAAATGCAGAAATATAAAGAAGACAAGAACAAGAGATCCATGTGAATAAGAAGTGAAAGGAAAAAAGTAAATGATAAAAAAGGGCTTTGAGGATCCTAGGATGGCAAAGCCCAAGAAAAATCAGAGTACTATGAAGGAGATGAAGATTTAGAAGCTTAACATGGCACCATTATTCATTATTTTCATCAATACAATTGCATCCCTGCAAAAAATGAAAGTGGAGCTATAAAAATACTAGTTCTCTCCACAAGAAGACTAATAAAAATCAAACCTAGAGGCAAATTCAACTTGGTACTTATAGTAGATGATTAGGAATCATCCCCCATGAAAGGAGGAATATTTCCCCACCAAAATCCCTTGATTAGTGGATCTAGTTCCAATACTAGGAATCTACATTAAATGTGAGGGAACACATTCCTAGATTTTCTCAATCATTGGAGCTTCAGAATTTGTGCCATAATTCCATAATATATTTTTGATTTATTGTTTAATATTGATCCTCCTGTAGTAGGGAGTAGGTCCCTAGATTATCTCCTCCTCCAAATCTCCATAATCTGCCCAATATTCTCATAATATTCCACAAAAATAAATAATATTAGGCACAAATATACAATTATCCATAAACATTCCTAATGAACATATTAAACTTAAAAATACTTTATCTAATGCAAAAATAGAGTTTTAATATGTTGAAGGATGGTCAGATGGGCTTTAATTTATGTCTAATTTTGAAGCTCATCACACCACCCTGTTGAAAGTGTTGTTCATCCTCTGAGCAACTTAGTGACCTCATTGTGCCTCATTCGTGGCCCTAGTGACCTCCCTAATTTGAAGATTCCTACCCTTTTCCCCTTATGAAAGATGGGTTCTTTAAGATTCATGGTCTCTTACCTTTCTATAACATATTTTAGGCCTTGGAAAAAATCTAGAAAGAGATTAGAGACCTCTTGGAAATCCCCTTTTCATCATTGCAATTTGAGTTCTATTTTGATGGTGAATGTCTTCTTGCCTTTTTTTGCCTTCTTCTTCTCTTTTGTGGCCTAGATGATTTCCTAATGGCCTTGGAGTTCTCTGTTTTGATTATGTCTCTTTTAGGTACTATCATTTTGGTTCTTACCACAATTTGTTTCTTTCTTCCTTCTTGTAGCAGCATTTTGTCTTCCTGTAGCAGTCATTCCTTCTCTTTAAGGGTCTTCTAACTATATGGGAGCGATAAAAAATGATGTAGAGGGTTTCGAGGATGATGCTAGGGCTCAGAGAGAGTAGTGTAGGTTTGTGAAAATGGAGAAGATGTGCTCTGTGTGATTTTTTCAATAATTTTTCACGATGAGATAGAGTGTAGGGTTTGTTCTTGAAAAATATTAATTTTTTTCTTGTGAAATGGGATGGATGAATGATGGATAGATAGTGGATATGAAGTGGATGGAGGGATTGGAGTGCTTTGGTGACTTTGCCTTTGCACAAATTTCCTCTTTTAGTTGTTGTCCCCATTCATCGAAATCGTCGTCTTTCCTATTTGGCTTTGCCACATTGCATGAGTGGAGTGAGTTGCAATTAACTAGTTGAAGGCAGTCGAAACTATTGACCCATCCTTAGCTTATAAAGCCTCATCCCTCATGCATTAACAACAAATTTCTAACTATAATATGCTCAAGAGAAAAGGTCAAGAATATTGCATACGTGTACGTACCTAATGGAACTGTTGGAGAGATATGCATTTTTTTGCTAAGTTGATAATCGATCCATGGTCCTCTAGAGGTGATAATATCCTTTTTTTGCTTCTACACAGGTCCTCATAGCTTGGTGATTCTAAACTTATATCTTCTGGTTGCCATGAGTAAGCTATCTTAGTCAAATCTGGCCTTCTTGGAGTGTTGGGCTTGGCTATGGGTGATGTTCACCTTCCCTATACCTTATTCCACCATTAGACACATTTCCCACATTTTATTTCATCTTTCGTACCTTCCCATAACTTTCAGCCCGTTTCCTATAGTAAAATAGGACATCTTGTAGTACTACAAGAAACCTGGTAACATCTTGTTTAAACCCATATCTCTCAAATGGTATACTAGATTGACCTGAAATTTTATGATTATGTTGCCATCATCCTTATGCACCTCCCCTTAAAAACAAAATGGCTAATGGATGCATGAATCTCGAGAAAAATGAAAAATTGTTGTAGGTGATGGAGATCAATTTCTCGAAAATTGTGCACTGGAATTTGTTGAAATTGCTTGGGATTTTAGCATTATCCATATGCATTTCCCCATGAAACAAATTTGAAAATGGATGCACAAATATGGAGAAAATTTTAAAATGGTTGTAGGTGATGGAGGTTGATTTCTCGAAAAGTGTGCACTAGAATTTGCTGAAATTTCTTGGGTATGTTACTATCATCCATATGCATATCCCCCTCAAACAACATGGAAAATTGATGCATGGCTTTCAAGATATGACAAAATTAATTTTCTTCTCTATGTATTTCTGTTTCCTGTAGTAATTACAGGATTTCCTGTAGTATTTCAGGACAGCAAGGAAAATGAATGGTAAAAGTTTGGGAATGATGAGTGGATGGTGGAAATAAATGAGGGTGATGGATTGGCATGGCCTTGGTCCTGTTGGAGCATTTGAGCAAAGGAGGAGAAATTCAAAATTTGACTTCTTTTGACTAGGCTTGTGATCAACTTTTCTTTTGGTGGCTAACTTGTTTTTGTTGCTTGCAGAGGTTGGAGAGCACCTGCATTCATGAGAGAGAGATACACAGAGAAAATATTTTTATTTTTTCTTCTTTTTCCTCTTCTAGGCCTACTAGCCACCTCAATGAGGTTTTCAACTAGTAGGTCTGCCTAAGCGCCTCAAAGGAGGTTTTCACCTAGGATCTTTTATTTTTCTCATTTTTTTCTTTCTTCCAACCCATTGACCACCTCATGGAGGTTTTCAATCAATGATCCAATCTCAAGCACCTAAAAGGAAGTTTTCACCTGAGATTTTTACTTTTTCTCTTATTTTTCATTTTTTATTTCTTTTCCTATCCTACTCTACTTGAAAAAACAAAATCATTTTCAAGTGTAGGAATACTTCCAATGAAGTCAAGTGCACATCAAGATGACAGATAAACTAATGTGTAGGCTTGAAATATATTATTTGACATGTACCTATATGTAAGAGACCAAATGATTTGAATGAGATGATATCAAGCACAATTGAAGAAGAGAGTATTCTTGCAACTTAGTGACTATCTCGAACCATATTTTAATATAGTTGTGATGCCCCTAGTCCACTTGCTAATTTGGATCATCTTGGATGTCTTCTTCTTCCATGAAATTTAGATCTTCTTCTTTTTGTTGATTACTCTCTTGAACACATAGATGATCTGATGGTAAACTTGAGGAAACTTTCCCAATCTCTAATTCTGATGTTTGCTCTTCATCAAGTGTAACCCATGATTCTTTAGTATTCTCATTTGAATATTTTTTTTTCTGCATGTTGTCCTTCAATGATATCAAGAAAATCTTTTTTTGTGATACTCTTCCTGAGCTAAGATGAATACCATTTATATCAAGAGGATATGTTTGGAAGTGTTTTACCTAAGCATTGTAAGTGGGCTGAGCTACTTCATTATGTGGGTTCGGAAATGGTGGTACAGGTAGTTGAGTGGGAGTGGATATTTGAGATGGATGTGGTTTGGGTGGAGGTGAATGGCAGGGATAACATGGAGTTGGGTATGGAGGATATTGAGGAAAATATTGAGGATATTGTCGATGAATCCCATAAGTTGTTTTCCAACCTTGTTCCAAGGTTGGTTTTGGGGTTGAGATGGCCAAGGTTGTCAAGGGAAAGGGTGTGTTCCAATTACTTTGAGATGGATGTGCATAAGCATGAAATTGTGAATTAGGTTCTTGCATCATATCAAGTTGAATAGACTGCCATGGTCCACTTGGAGCTACATAACATAGTTGCATTGGAAATTGACTTGCTCCATTGTTCTCTTGGTAAACTTCCTTCAACCTTGGTAATGAGGGGCAATATTTAATAGCATGTGATTCTACATTTACAAAACAAACATCAACATATTCTTTTTCCTCATATTGCATTCTTAACATTTCAACATGTTTTGTTAGATTGATAAGAATTCTTGTTTTAAAGTCATCAAACAAATGTCCAAGTTTAGCTTAACTTACCGATCTTGATGCTTATTTACTTACTCTTGCCCTCCCTCTTGATATGTGTTTGCATGTTTCACAAATTTCTTCAAACGATAATTGGTATACATCACCTATACTGATGAGATCAAGGAGATCAATTCACTCATCCCTAATTGTTCTAAGTAAGAGGGTTTTTAGTGTGTCAGATCCTAAATGATGTAATTTTTCCATCTTAACATTATACATGAACCTCTCTATTAGATCCTCAAGGCTCTCATCTTCTCTTTTTTTCCATTCTCAATATTTCTTCTTTAATGTCATGATCTTCATATTTTTCTAGAAATATATTTTTCATATCATTCCATGATCTTATTGAATTAGTCCCTAAACTCATGAACCATTTAAGAGCTCTATCCTTCAAAGTTACCGAAAATATCTCATTTTTTGAGTGCTTAATAAGTAACCATAAGATCTACAAAGGATTTCAAATTCAAATAGAAAGGTTTTCGGATCCTATGACCTTAGACCATGAAAGTTTGGAAAAAAGGATGGAGGGATGTTCTTCATATGCACAATGACATTAGTGTCTTGAATGGGAAATCCAAGAGGATCTTATTCATTGTCATCATTTCCATCCATTTCATCTTTTTTCTTTACCACCTCTTCTTCTTCTACCTGCAAAAATGAATGGTGATGTGGCTCTTACTGCACCATGTGATCAAATGGGGCGATTGGTGTTGGAGAAGTATTTTTATTTTTTTATTTATTTTTAATAAGAATTCTAATGCAATGAAATTTTATGTTTTTGAAATGAAATATGCCTAATGCAATTTTTTTGTTTATTCATAAAGTAAATAAATGAATCAACTAGGGAAGAAAACAATGCATACTTTGACACCTCTCTGACAATGGCGTCAAAAAGTGATGAGCCTCGGTATTTCAACAAGAATGTTGCAACTCCCAAGGATACTAACTTTAATTATCAACCCGGGGTTCGTACAAACTTAAGAGGTAGCGACACTATATGTGCATCATACAATGTGGCATTCTTTCGTTGTCATGATTTAATGGAGTGCATGTAATGAAATCAAATCCTAAACTAGTTGCAAAAATGAAATGCTCAAAATGGAAACCTTAACCTATTACAAGAAAGAAAATACAAGGAAAGAAACCTATTCTAATTTCATAAAGTAAATATCATGAAATAAATGTCAACTGTTACATTTTAAATATTTTAGGTCCATTAACAGAGTTCTTTGGATGTGGCAACTATCATTCTATTATCTATTTCATAAATATGATCATTAGCCCAAATCGCTGAAATGTTTTGCATGGGTAAAGAGGCAAGTTGTAAGTGGTCTTTAGTATTCCCTAATAATTTATTTATAGCCTAGGGGTCATGATTCAACCCTAAGGGACCAAAACCAATCTTTTTGAGCAAATATGGGCAAGTATATACACGTTGGAAGAGTACTACAAGAAACAACAGATTTACTACAGGAAACTATAATTCACCAAATGACTAAGAAAATCAAACAAAAATTGGATGGGACAATTTTCTTCATTTACTAGGATTTATTTGGTCTCAATTTCAAGTGGAATCACTCAAAAATACCTTTGTTAACCCATGTTAAAAAATAACAGAAAATTATTAGTCTAAATTCTAGAAATTCAAGAACTAGTGAGCTAGTAAGTCTATCAAATGTCTAATCTAATCAAGTGAAAATGCAATGGGGTAATTTTTATTATTAACTATAATTTCTTTTTGATCTAATAGAAGTGGAATCAACTCAATTGAAGCTCGTTAGTATGCTCTAAAAAATAGAAAACATTTACTGTTATTTGCCACAAGGGACTTCCAAAAATCTAGATTTGGGAATAAACAAACTAATCCAAGTAGCTCAATGATTACTATGACCTTCCAAATTTGTTCCAATGATGAAATGATGCTTTGGATCCTACAAAATAACTTACTTCAACCATTTAACCCAATCCTACAACAAGAAATCATTAATACTAAATGCAGAAATAGAAAGAAGACAAGAACAAGAGATGCATGTGAATAAGAAGTGAAAGGAAGAAAAGTAAACGATAAAAAAGAGCTTTGAGGCTCCTGGGATGGCCAATCCCAAGTAAACTCAGAGTCCTATGAAGGAGATCAATATTTAGAAGCTGAACATTGCACCAATCTTCATTATTTCCATCAATACAATTACATTCCTGCAAGAAATGAAAGTGGAGCTGCAAAAATACGAGTTCTCTCCATAAGTCTACTAATAAAAATCAACATCTAGAGGAAAATTAGACTTAGTACTTATGAAAATTTATTAGGAATCATACCCCATGAAAGGAGGAAGCTTTCCCCACCAAAATCCCTTGATTAGTGAATCTACTTCCCAATACTAGGAATCTGCATTAAATGGCAAGGAACACATTCCTAGATTTTCTCAATCATTGGAGTTCCATAATTTGTGCCATAATTCAATAATATTATTGATTTATTATTTAATATTGATCCTCTTGTAGTAGGGAGTAGGTCCCTAGATTATCTCCTCCTCCAAATCTCCATAATCTGCCCAATATTCTCATAATATTCCATAAAAATAAATAATATTAGGCACAAATATGCAAATATCCATCATACCTTCCTAATGAACATATTAAAGTTAAAAATACATTATCTAATGCAAAAAGAGAGGTTTAATGTGTTGAAGTATGGTCAGATGGGCCTTAATTTATGTCTAATTTGGAGGCCCATCAGTCGTTGTACACTATACCTTACCTGGCTCATTGACTCATCATTACACCGAGAGGTTTATCTCAGCTATGGAAAAAAGTGGCATTATGGATATTTAGTGTCCTTCCTTAGACTAATTTTCATTTTTATCATGTAGTACTACAAAACAATCGTCAGTGATAGATATGGCTTCTGCCTTTTTCTCATCTGTGAAGGATCGTCATGCCTACCATTCTAATAATCTCTTCCGATTCTCTGGTTGGACCATTTCTTGGTATATTCTAGTATTCTCAGTGGTGGAGGTTTGGTATCACAATTTTCCTATCGGTTAGCAATATTTATCCTCCCATGTTTGCATGGTGGCTTTGGATTCTTAGTTGGCCTCCCAAGTTTACCTTCATGTTTCCACTTTCTCAAAGGGTTCTCTATTTCTTCATTATCTGCAAGCTATTTTGATAAAGTCTCAGGCTTAACACAAATCATTGGTTGGTCTTAAGTGGTTCCATTCCTCGAATTCAAGCCTCAACTTCATCTCAATGGTCGAAGGCTCATGAGTCGTTAATGCTCATAACTTGTCAATGATGCTCCTATTGCTTTTTCAATGGACCCTCCAAAAAATATTACCTCCAAATTGGGGTTTTATCTATCCTTTGTTGGTTATGGGTTTCACGGTGATTGCAAGCTCAAGGTGGTGGTCAAAGGATCCATTTGGGGGTCATGAGCTTAGATGCTCTAGTAATAGGGCAATTGTAGCTCATGGTTCATGGGCTTTGGCTACTCGTGCTCCATCGGTGTGTCTCCTTCGTGGATATATACACTCTATTGGAAGGTGGGTTGAAGAACAAATGCACCTCATGGTTCGTTGGCCTTGGCTACTTCAGTTCTGTCAATGCGATTCCTTGGCACGATAAATCCTTTGTTGCCTGATGCATATAACTTCCAAGTTCCACAATGGTCATATTTCCTATCTTAATTGACCATGGGTGATTTCTTATTGTTTTGGCTCTGTTTGGATAGCTCTGTAGAACAGAGCCTATATGCTTGTAACCTCTTGAAGTTTAGTGTGGACTCGGACACTCTTTTCTTCTTTTTTTGTTGAACTTATCAAGCGAGGCATATGTAATCTTAAGTTTCTCAATCTATGCTACTAGGCTAGTTTCCCTATGGGCATGCGAGTAGTACGTAGAACCATCTCTTGTAATACTCTCCTTCAACAATAAAATGTTGAACCTTACACACACACACAAAATTAAGTTTACTTATTTATAAACAATGATAAAACATTGATCTTCAGATCTTAATAATTGTAAATTTCTTAGTGTGAAAAATACAAACTAAACAAAGTTGTGAGGTAATAGTTATTACATCCCTTACCCAAACAAAACATTTAAATAAAAAAATTATAACTGCTAATAACCATATGTGAAGAGGATGCTCCATACCCAAAAGCAAGTGTAGAACTTGGTAAAATAATGTCAATAGTCTAGAATAATACTACTAATTATAATCTCAAAGATTACACAACAAAATTTCAAAGATATTTTTACTTAAGTACTTTACAATCAAATATTCATCACTAAATAATAATTATTCAATAAACTATGAAATTTTTTATAAAATATTTAAAAATAAAATAAGAATAGTCATAATAAAAATCATAAACTAAGATGATAGTCCTTAAGAGAAAACACTAAGAGAAGAATTTTTTGGGCCATTTGTGCTCTGGTAGAAGTGACTAGGGTTTGGCATAGGAGGCGATAGAAGCGAGTTGGTAACTATGGAGGGGCATGGAGGAGGGATCTCCACTCCCTCCTACAGTAACGTAGTTTCAAATAGAGGTAGAGAGATGAGTCTGAACAATCTACAGAATTCAATGGAGGATAAGACAAAGACAACTGGTACCCAAAAGCCAGAAAGCAGCAAATCCCATGAAAAGGAAGGGACCCACAAGGAGGCTCGAAAGGAAACAAAAGCTAGAGACAGTAGTCAGAGAATGGAGGGTAGATCTACAATGGGACCCTGCAAGCCCAAGTCTAATATCAAACCCCAGGTGGTCTTAAATGATCCTGCTCTACAAGCGCACAGAGATCACATGGCAACCTATGCGGTCATATGCAAGTTTATGGGTATTTGGCCCACAGAGAAAGCACTATACACATGGATAAGAAACACCTGGAAACCAAAAGGAGAAATAAATATACATCTTGGGTCCAAGGGTTTTTTTACAGTGGTTTTCACTAACCTAGAGGATAAAGACAAAGTTTTCGAAGGAGGACCCTACTTCTATGCTGCTGCAGGCCTCTACATGCGACCTTGGATGATGAACTTTGTTCCGGAGCGAGAAACGTTCACATCGGTCACGGTATGGATTAGATTATATTCCTTACCTTTAGATTATTGGCTGTCAGAATCCTTAAAAGCTATAGGTAATAAATTAGGACATTTTATAAAGATATCAGAGGAAACTTTGCAAGGTAAATATACATCCTTCGCCCACATATGTGTAGAAATGGACTTATCGGGAGCACTCCCGAATGAAGTCATCCTGGAAGTATATGATGAGGAATGGGTACAGGCGGTTGACTATGAACACATCCCATTCAGATGCCACAAGTGTCATGAACATGGGCACCTCTTCAGAGACTGCCCACTCAACAAAAGAGAGGACAACCTAGAAAACAACACAGGAAAAGACCCTGCAGGTTTCACCAAAGTGGGAGGCAAAGGAAAGGGAGGGGGGGAAAAGCACCAAAATAAACCTAGCGAGAAAAAGCTACCAAGTCACAATAGTTTTGATATTTTAGAAGAATGGGGGGGAGAAAATAGAGAGAATAAGGAACCGAAGGACATTCATACAAAAGAAGAAAAAGAGGATAGCATGGATATCATACAGGTAAACAATAACCTAAAGGAGGACACACCAAGCACTATGGGACTTGGAAGGGCCCAAGAGATGACCCCAAGCAAAGGAGGAACAAGGGACCAAGACCTACAAGAGATTCTCAAAGGGGAGAACCTTGAAATAGAAAAGTTTTTGGAACAGGGAACTAACAAAGGGATTGACTCTTTGCCTCAAGAGGATTTTGATAGAGTTCAACAACTATTCCTTCAAAGGTCTCAAACAAAGGTTGCAGGAGTCAAAAGGAACTACAATAGCCAGGAGAATAAAGGGGTCAAACCAATGGAGATTACATCAGGACACTCCACCAGAAACCCAGGTAAGAAAAGAGGAAGAAGGAGACAGAATTAGCTCCTGTCAGAATGTGGGAAACTCCTAATTAATTCAGGTAAGATGAAAGATCTCACTAGTTCTTTCACAAACACATCATTATGAAGCTCACAACCTGGAACATAAGGGGGCTAGGAATTAAAAGAAAACAAAGAAATCTCAGTAACAGAATAAAAGAAGAAAAATTGGACATGGTGTTTATACAGGAAACAAAATGCTTAGTAGACAAGATTATAGAAATTCATAGCAAATGGCTTAAAAACTATGAGTACCTTGAATTCAAAGAAAATAACACAGTGGGGGGAATTCTCACCCTATGGAATCCTTAGAAATTTGAGATCATGGATGCTGAGGCATCCAGAAACCACCTTTCAATGGTAATACAACCTTTGGGGGACAAAGATTGTTACTTGATCACAAATGTCTATGGTCCTCAACTTCTAGAAGACAAACTGAGGCTCCTCACCTCTCTGGAGGAGCTGAGAGAGAGACACTCAGTTATCCCCTGGATTATGGGAGGGGACTTTAACATGATCAGATCTCTCATAGAAAAAAGGAGGAAGCAGAATGTTGGGACGAGACTCACTTTCCTTCGAAAACTTCTTAGACAACATGAAATTGATGAATATGGACACAATAAATGACACCTTCACTTGGAATAATAGGAGAGGGGGAACTTCCCAAGTTGCCTCGAAATTAGACAGATTCATAATCTCGGAGGATCTCCTTCTCTCCGGTCACACTATGACAGCTTGGATCCTTCCTTTTGGAGGCTCGAACCACTGGCCCATCCAGTTGGAAGCTTCTTTTATTGGAACCTTGAGAAATAGACCTTTCATGTTCGAAAATGCCTGGCTCACTCACCCTGACTTCATAACCAATATTGGAAATTGGTGGGTGGAAGACATGCACACCCAAGGCACAAAAATGTTCCTCCTGCATCAGAGACTCAAACACATCAAACAAAGGTTCAGAGAATGGAACAGAAATGAGTTTGGCAACATTTTGAAGCCAAAAGAGAAGTGGAAAGAAAATTACAAGAAACTAATCAAATTCTCATCAAGGAAGGATTCACAGAGGAAAGGAAAATGCAGGCGGACTCTCTGCAACAAGAATGGGACAATAGATGTCAGTAGGAGGAAATCTTCTGGAGACAGAAATCAAGAGTACAATGGATTAAATAAGGAGAGAGAAATACCAAGCTCTTTCACAAGTCTACCATGAAACACAAGGCTCATAACAGGATCACAAAACTCATAGATCCTCAAGGGAAAGAGTTAAATACTCACAAGGAAATGGAATCTGTTCTGGTACAACATTTTCAAAGCATAGCAGAGGAAACCATTGCAGACAGATCTCAATTCATTAAGAGCTTCACAAAGAATATTCCAAAACTGGTGACCAGGGAAGATAATTATAATCTCAACAGGCCAGTAACGGAGGAAGAGGTCAATGAAGTAATCAAAGAGATGCACAATGGGAAAGCTCCAGGCCCGAATGGATTTACTGTAGACTTCTTCAAAACATGTTGGGAAACAGTCAAACATGACATTCTTGATGTGGTGGAGGACTTGAGAAAATCAAGAATATTTCTTAGAGCGATTAATGAATCCTTCATATCATTAATCCCTAAACAGGAAAAAGCCATGACACCAGACAGATTCAGACTCATAGCTTTATGCAATGTGGTGTACAAAATCATTTCCAAAGTTATTGCTAATAGACTCAAACCTCTACTTCCAACGCGAGCAGACGGATATGTGGAAGGTAGACAAATTCTCAATAATATCATCCAAGCCCATGAAGTGGTTCATTGCCTCAAACCAATAAGCAAGCAGGTATGATAATACAGCTAGACATAGTGAAAGCTTATGATAAGCTAAGTTGGCCCTACATAAGGGAAATTATTAAAGCTTATGGCTTTGACCACAATTGGATAAAGTGGGTCATGGCCCTGGTTATCACAGCAAGTTTCTCAATCCTTCTCAATGACTCTCCATCAAGAACCTTCAGCTCATCAAGGGGCCTCAAGCAAGGTGATCCTCTTTCCCCATTTCTCTTTATTCTCATGATGTAAGGGTTGGGCAGAATGATCACTTCAACCAAGGAGGAAAAAAGAATCAAGGGACTAAAACTCACTCAGAATGGGGACATATTGACTCATCAACAATTTGTGGATGACACTATGCTGCAGGGCACACCCACAGTCAAGGAAGCCAAAGCCTTCAAACAAATCCTGCATGAGTTCGCAATGGCTGCTGGCACGGAGGTAAGCCTCACAAAATCAAAAGTTTTATTTTTCAATATGGATATTTCTATTCAAAGACATCTCTCCAGAATTCTTGGATTTCAAAGAGACCATCTTCCCTCCAAATATCTGGGAATGCCTCTCACTGATAAACCTCTGAGTAAGGAAGTTTGGGAGTCAGTTACAAATAAACTGAAGGACAAAGTCAACAACTAGACTAGCAGATCTTTGAATTTAGCAGGAAGGCTAATTCTTACAAAGGTTGTACTACAAACCATTCCAATTTTCATGTTTTCAGCCCTTCCTGTCCCAAAAGGAGTTTTACAATAGATCAGGAATATTCAAAGAAAATTTCTTTGGGGTAAAGGGGAAGAGAAAAAGAAATGGGCCCTGGTAGCATGGGACAAGCTCTGCAAACCTAAAACCCATGGTGGTTTAGGTCTCCACGACCCAGACACCCTAAGCAAAGTCTTGGGGGCAAAAATTTGGTGGAGATGGCTAAAGGAAATGAATAACCCATGGGCTAAGCTTTGGAAACAAAAATATGCAATGGATTGGTAGGAAAAGGACCACATTCGGATGATAGGACACATCAAGGGTTCCCACATTTGGAACAATGCTTGGGAAAATAGAGCCTTAGTTCAGAATCATAGTTTCTGGGAGATCAGAAATGGGAATCTAGCCTGGTTCTAGGAGGACAACTGGCAGTAGGAACATAACCTCTACAGAGAAGGTCTAGACATCATCAAAAATGAAACTATTAACAAAGGACTGAAAAGGGTAAGTGACTTTTGGGACCAGTCAAGAGACAAAAGGAAATGGAGAATTTGGTAGGTACCAGAGTATAGTGAAGAGGCCCCTTTGAAAGCCCAAGCTAAAGTTCTTGAAAAGATTCTGGAAAAGAGGCAAATTTTGACTTCAACCTTAAATGATCTGCTAAGATGGGGTAGAAACAATGAGGGCATCTTCAACCTCAAAGAAGCCAAAAGAATAGTCACTAGACTTGACCATCCAAACCCTAACAAGACTTGGAAAGACCTTTGGAACAACCCACACTTGATGAAGATCAAACTATTCATGTGGCTAGTTCAACATAAAAATATTCTGACATGGGAAAATCTTAGAAAAAGAGGTTTTGTCGGTCCTTCAAAATTCCAGTTATGTGGTTTGCAGGAGGAGACCATGGATCACCTTCTCAACCTATGCTCGTTCACCTCCTCCATATGGAATTGGGTAGCCTCTATCTTCAACCAAACAGTCAGGAGTGAAAATGACATTATTGTAACCTTAAAGAATTGGAGGAAAGACTTCTCGGATAATGAGACAGTCAATTTAGCCTGGACACTGACTCCAGGTTTTTTGATCTGGGATGTTTGGAAAGAACGTAACAACAGGATCTTTAAAGCTAAATCTGGTTCAACCCAAAGCATCATGGCTCAGATCCTAAAACAGCTCAAAGAAACAGTTAATGCCCTTCTGAAACAACCTCCTGAGAAACCCCCTGGTCAAAGGGATGCTCACATTCTTGAACAGTTGGGACTCCAGTCTTATGTCCCTCTAGGCACCAAAATGAAAGCAAGGAAAACATCAGATGGAAAGGCTTTCTAGTAACCCCCTCCCCATGGCTTCCTGAAATTCAACATAGATGGAGCCTCAAAAGGAAACCCGAGGGATGCTAGTTATGGAGGAGTCATAAGAGATGAAGAGGGAAATATCAAAGTCATCTTTCACAGTCATTTGGGGAGGGCAACCAACAATATGGCAGAACTCATGGCCATTGAGCAAGGCTTAGAAATCCTGATGGACTACAATTTACATAATACAATCATAGAGGCAGACTCGGAATTAACGATTAATTCGGTCAAAAGGATAGGTATAGGCATAGCACCAGACAAAGTTTCAAACCACTGGAGACTTTCACAAGTATATCATCAAATTCAATCTCATCTCAAAATTCTTAGAACTCTAAGCTTTGTACACGTGCACAAAGATGCAAACAAAGTGGCGGATTAGCTAGCTAATGAAGGGGTGATATGTACAAGAGAAAACAAGTGCTTCTCGTGGGAGTTGGTTCAGGTAGGACAACTACACGAGGACTGCAACACTCTAGCTCAAGTAGATAGGGAGCATTATCAGTACTTGAGAGAGAAACAACCAATAGAATACTAAGTTGACAGATGTTCAGGGTTTAACTAATAGGTGGCCCGAGTTTTGGATTTTGCAGAGGATTGGTAGGCAGAGGAGAAAGAGCACGAAACCAAAATGTAGCTCCAAAAGCTTCACAACAGAACAAGGTGTTTTTGCAACCATCTCCATGGTTATTGGACGTCCGCTTTACCAAAAGTGGTTTTTCAGAAAAGCTTCTGATGCCACAAATGATGTAACACGTGGCTCTAGGAAAAGAGAGAATACTGCCTTCATCAGGCGGGTATTCCTCGCTCTTCTCTCCAGCCCGATATCCTTCACAGCCGTTGGATCTTGTGGCAGAAGATCTAGGGTTGAGGTTTGTCATGCTTGTTGGTGGGACCGTGATGGTTTTGCTACAGTTTCCGTGGTTATCGGGCGTCCACATTACCACAAGCGGTTTTTCGAAAAAGTCACCGATGCCACTAATCGTGTAACACGTGGCTCCAGGAACAGTGAGAATACCGCCTTCATCAGGCGGGTTTTCCCCTCGCATCTTTCCAGCCTAATATCCTTCACAGTTGTGGGATCTTGTGGAAGAAGATCTACAAGTAAGGTTTGTTGTGCTTGTTAGGTGGTATTGTTTTTCTCTCTTGTGTGTTCTTGGGCGGATCTACTGCTTGATGGTCTCTATTCACCTTCGAGTCCACTCTTGGGCTTTATTAGTTGTTCGGTTTTGTGGGCCCTTAGCCAGGTTCTTGAGCATTTGGCTCAGTTCCCCATCATAGGGCGTATGTCAACTCTTTGACATGTTGTATTTTATGTAAACATTTTGTAGCTTCATATGAATAGAAGGTTTGATTCTTGCTTGAGCAAAATAAAAAATCATAAACTAAGATCAATACTTTATAATAAAATATGAAATTTGCTATAAAATCGTTAAATAATAAAATAAAAATATTCATAATAAAATTCATAAACAAGCACCATTCTCAACACAAAATTATTCAATAAAAAAATTTAATTTATATATATTAATAATAAATAAATTATTTTATGTATCTCACTTTCATAATTCTAAGTTATTAGTAAATGTTATAATGAAAGTGTTTTTATTTTTATATTAGTATATTTTTTATTATATATAAAAATTATATATATATATATATATAAAAGATATGTACACAGATTTTATAGGAGAGATGTTATATATATATCTATATCTATATATATATATATATATATATATATATATATATATATATATCATTTTTCTAAATATATTAGAATTAAGCGCGCTTGAGCTAGAGGAGTTCTGGGATGGGTGACCTCCTGGGAAGTCCTGGTTACCGGGTGCAAGCCCCGGAAGTGATGATTGATGCTATGTGATTCATTTCACTAGTTTCAATCCCACTTCTTCACCCCTGTGAGCATCACCCGATGCAATGAGTGCTAAGTGAACTATTCAAAAAATCATGAGAAATTAGTCAGTTACGACTACCTCTCATGGAAATGGTCATACATGAATGACTTACTTAACGCAGTTGAATCCCAAAATGATATCTAATATAATGCACTGCGTATACCCCCATACTTAAATTCAAAAAGAGTCAAGGGATCTCTACTTGAATGGTTCATGAGGCACAATACTTGTTAAGGTTTTGCAAATGGGGTAGCAAGCTAAGTGGGCTTGATTGTGGGGAAAACTCCACAGTTAAGCGCGCTTGAGCCAGAGGAGTTCTGGGATGGGTGACCTCCTGGGAAGTCCTGGTTACGGGTGCAAGCCCCGGAAGTGATGATTGATGCTATGTGATTCATTTCACTAGTTTCAATCCCACTTCTTCACCCCTGTGAGCATCACCTGATGCAATGAGTGCTAAGTGAACTATTCAAAAAATCATGAGAAATTAGTCAGTTACGACTACCTCTCATGGAAATGGTCATACATGAATGACTTACTTAACGCAGTTGAATCCCAAAATGATATCTAATATAATGCACTGCGTATACCCCCATACTTAAATTCAAAAAGAGTCAAGGGATCTCTACTTGAATGGTTCATGAGGCACAATACTTGCTAAGGTTTTGCAAATGGGGTAGCAAGCTAAGTGGGCTTGATTGTGGGGAAAACTCCACAGTTAAGCGCGCTTGAGCCAGAGGAGTTCTGGGATGGGTGACCTCCTGGGAAGTCCTGGTTACCAGGTGCAAGCCCCGGAAGTGATGATTGATGCTATCTGATTCATTTCACTAGTTTCAATCCCACTTCTTCACCCCTGTGAGCATCACCCGATGCAATGAGTGCTAAGTGAACTATTCAAAAAATCATGAGAAATTAGTTAGTTACGACTACCTCTCATGGAAATGGTCATACATGAATGACTTACTTAACGCAGTTGAATCCCAAAATGATATCTAATATAATGCACTGCGTATACCCCCATACTTAAATTCAAAAAGAGTCAAGGGATCTCTACTTGAATGGTTCATGAGGCACAATACTTGCTAAGGTTTTGCAAATGGGGTAGCAAGCTAAGTGGGCTTGATTGTGGGGAAAACTCCACAGTTAAGCGCGCTTGAGCCAGAGGAGTTCTGGGATGGGTGACCTCTTGGGAAGTCCTAGTTACCGGGTGCAAGCCCCGGAAGTGATGATTGATGCTATGTGATTCATTTCACTAGTTTCAATCCCACTTCTTCACCCCTGTGAGCATCACCCGATGCAATGAGTGCTAAGTGAACTATTCAAAAAAAAATCATGAGAAATTAGTCAGTTACGACTACCTCTCATGGAAATGGTCATACATGAATGACTTACTTAACGCAGTTGAATCCCAAAATGATATCTAATATATTAGAATTATAATATCCTTAATTTAATATTTTTAGTATAATATTTTATAATTTATAAATGTTTTACTATTAATTTAATTTATCATACATAATGTTTATTATAATATATAATTTATAACCATAGGTGAAAGTTAAAATACTATAAGTTTGATTTAAAGTATCCGTGCATTCTTAATATATTATTTTATAATTTATTCCTACTGCTAATATAATTTAACATACATAACATTTTTTAATATGATTTATTTATGTTGGGATAAATATTTCTTAATATAATATTTTATAATTTACAATTAACTTATGGTTAATCTCATTCAATATATAATTTTTTATTATAATTTATAATTTATAATTTATACTTCTAAATTAGGGTTACAACGCTTTAAATTAGGTTTAAAGCATGAACACAGGCTAGAGGCAAAAGTAATATGTGCAGTCAAGCTTGAAAGGATACATATAATGGATAGAGTTTGTAGGTCCTCAAGAGAAAAGGATTGCACAGACAAAAGTTTAGTAGCAATCAACCATTTCTTTATTCATAGTGTTTTTACTCTCCTTTTAGACTTCTTGTCCCAAAATTTGAGCATATTTGGAATAGGATTTAGAGTTCACATTTGAGCATATTTGTGGAATGGTTTTTTGGGTTTAGTTTGTGCATGTATTGTTTCACTTTACCCAATAGATCAACTTCAGTAATGCATCATAAGTGAGGGCTATTTAATTTTTTTTGGACCATTCATCTAGGTTCATAATTATATTTTGAATCAATGATGACTATGTGTGCATTTAAAGTGATAATTTAAGGTTAAGTATTTTTATATGTTTATATGCTTTTATAATGGACTTGGCTCTGCCTGCAAAAAAATTATAAATTTAAATATAAAATTCAAGAGTGAGAAAATTATTTTTTTTATTATTAGTGTAAATAATATTTTATAGTATTATTATGTTTAGGTTATTAATGTTTCTAAATAGTTTTATAGATATCAATAGAACCATTAAAATTTAAAATGCAAATTATTTATCACATTAATTCACTTTCTTTTAGCATGTTTTTCACTCTCATTTTAAATTTCTTCTACCATATTTTTGGTCATATTTCAAATAGGATTTAGGGCTCAGTTTAGGGCATATTTTTGGAATGGTATTTTGGGTTTAGTTTGTGAGTGTTGTTTCACTTTACTCAAAATAAAATAGATCAACTTCAGTAATGCATTTTTTTAAGCTTCCGCAACTAATTTCCATTAATATAATAAGGTATTACATTGAAGGAATTACATATTCCATAATCCAAAAAGTATACCCTGGGAGGACATTACTTCAACCAGGTGCACCAAAAATACCACCATTACTAGGATTTCAAAAGTTGGATACAAAACTTTTCAAAGACACAGAACTCGAGGGGAAAAATTGTCTACTAGAATTGTCCACCACTGCAATTAAACTTTATAAAGGAAAAAATAAGCAAGGTTCATACAATAGTAATAACATGAATGTGCTGACCATTGAAATTCTAGAGCGAATAACAAACTTTTTCCAGAAGTTCCATACCCACAACCACCTGTAGAGAAGAGTGCAGAAACCATCGAGCTTGTGTTAGTCTGAGATAATGACTGGAGAGAGGGGAGAGGATTTTTATTCTGGATAAGTAATATTAAGAGAAGAGATGATCATTTAGGGAGCATTTATGACTACAAGGTCGTCATTCAGCTCCTTTGACTCAGTGTCCAAGTCAGAGACCACAAATTTCTTCACTCTTGCTAGTCTGGACACAATGTCATCCAAGCTGAAGCAAATGTTCTAGAAAATCCACTTGATATCCTCATGTCCTACAAACAATTTACAATTATCTACCTACTTGTCTCGAAGAACCATGCGAAGCAAGGTTTCCATCTGTTGGTGCATTGTAATTGAATGAAGGAAATGTAGTCTATTCTTTCTTAATCTCCCCGAGTCAGGTATCCATTTGAGGTAGATGCCTCCAACCTCAGACTCAGAAAAGTATGCTTGATCACCAAACTCTTTTGACATTGTGAGGATAATTTCCTTCCTAACTTCAAGAGGAATGGAGTCAAAGTAGTTCACCACAGACTTCCACCCAAACAACCAACGACAATAAGATGACCCAGTTGCACCGCCTCTATGACTGGTTATTCTCTACCGAGGAGCCATGATAGCAAATGGGAACGAGTGATACTTAATCAAAAAATAACAAAAACTAGGTAGACAAAAGAGGAGATATACTTTCCAGTAAGAAATAATCGTCTCAACTACTATGGCATCATCAACATAGATATATAGTAGGGAGAGTGAGGGTTTTCGAAGAGTGGGAAATAAGATAAGTCCCCTGAAATTTAACACACCCATGAACCCTAACAAAAATAAACCTTGAATTAAGAGGAACAAATTAAAACGGAGACCTAAGATCTTGAGCATGCTATGAAACTAGAAGAAAAATTATCACTGTTAAAACCAAATGGAAAAAATACCTAGATACCAAGCCACACAAACCAGAACAAGGAAATTAAAGGAAATGTTTGCAATATCAAAACCTTGAAGCGACGAGGTGGGTAGAACTTCCACCAATTCAGAGGCTGGATCAGTCCCTGTTTTATGAAGAAACAAGACGAAAAACATTGACCCTTGTCTATACTCCTGAAACAACGGGGAGATGACCGAAAGGATGACTACTTGATAGTTGAATGAAAGCTAGCAATAAAATGATAATAGTAAGGAAACAAACCTCCTGCAAATCCTGAGGATACCATAGATAGAAACCAAGAGAGAAACCCTCTTCAGCACCCCAAGTAATGTAACAATGTCACGACCCTGGTAAAATGGCCATGCATTTATAATGGTACATCGACGTCTTAAAACTCAACATTTGAAGGTAATAACGAGAATGTGTGAGGTGTAGGAAAGGGCATGTGTAAATATTACTCTATTTTACATATTTTGATATATTAATTTAAATAAATATTATATAGATTTATAATATATTTTGTTAAAATAAAATATATTAATCAGAACAAAATATTCACATGTGTAATATTCACATATTCAGTAATTTAAAATTAAAAAATAATATATTTAAAAGAAAGATTAGACAGACTTAGTATTAGAGGATTTTTCCTTAATTTTATAATTAAGAGAGAGATAAATAAAAATATAATAATAATGTATAATATATAAATGTCACAATTTATAGATATTATAAACCAACTCAGCTTCATCTTAACTTTGTGTCTATCAAGCCCCAAGGGGAGTCAAATATCTTGAGGTGCAAATCTTTCTTCATATTTTGCACTCAAAAAAGAGGTTTGCATCTCAATAGATTTCACCCTCCCAGCCCTCAATAGATCTAGAATTAAGATGAATGTAGACTAGTTTACATGCAGTGATATGATGATATAAATAAAGAAGAAAACCTATCAAATACTTGTATATAGAAGTGTCTTAGTTTCAAGGTTCCATGGCGAATATATTGTTACATTTTTGTGTTGTAGAAAGAGTTTTATTCAACGATATATGCAAAATAAGATTTAAAAGAAAACTAAATTAAATAAAAAAATAATATCACTAAATTTGTTTTTGAAATGAAAAAAATAATTATAATAATATTATATAGGAAATTGTATAATTATATTAAAAAATTGTATTTATTGTTAAAAATGCAATAATACTAATTTTCATATTAAATTTAAAAGATCAACAATGTCACATTTTTACCTAACCGAATTTATATGGTCCCTTATTTTAGTATTCCAAAGACGACATTCTATAATGTGTGAGATATCAGAAATTTTAAAAATAGTTAAATTTATATGTAAGATAAAATTTTATATTATTCCATTAATAAACTATATCTTTTTCAAAAAGTTCACTGACATGAAATTATAATTTATAAAATTAATTTGAAATAGTCTAACCTTTTACCCAGGAAAAAATAAGAAGAATCTTTAAGACCTTTCAATACTTTTCTTCTCAAAATAAATTAACAATTTCTTTAGAAGAACATATTTTATTATCCAATAAAGTAAGAAAATTACACATTTCGGTGTGAAATTTTAAATCTCTTTTTGTGAGAAGATTGTTTTAAACTTGTTTCACTATGTAGGTCGTTTTCTTCTAAATTGCCATAGATTAATGTAATGTTCTTATTGTAGTATTATTCTTTATAAGTAAGTGAGAAATAAGTGTTAAGATTTCAAATTAAATTGGTTCAATAAATAATGGGATAAATCATTCAACTATTATTTTTGTAGTTTGGGAACAAAGGATCTATATATTTCTTTGCTAATATCATGGTAAAAAGAAATATTCTACTTATCTTTTAAAGCTTTTTATAAATCTTTGTAACATTTTACTTAATCAATATTGTCTCCATATTAAGTCTTTCTCATATGGTTAATTGCAATTTGCTAGTGAAGGAAATGTGCACATCATGAGTTCCATTTTTCTCCTCATATGGTTAATTGCAATTTGCTATCCAAGAAAAGGTGCACATCATGAATTCTATTTTTCTATTGTTATTTTATTTTTAACAAGTCAATTGACCCTCTTGTTCCATCTATCTATAATAAATGTTCATACTCAAATTCAAAGTCCTTTGATGCGCAAATTCAAAGTCCTTTGAGGGAGTTAGCATAGAATTCTCTATCATATAGCTATTGGTTAATATAGCCCATCTTCAAATCTCATATCAAAGCAATCCAACATAGTTACAATTCAAAATCTAAAGTTGCCATCACAATCAACCATTTTTTTTAAGAACAAAGAGTCCATTTTTTTTACATGAGATAGGAATAATTTCCTTCTCATCATGAATTATGATGATTCATCATGTAACGTTCAACCTAATAGACATTTTGTTAGACTAAAGAGAATGACACATTTTGTAATCATGTTTTAAGAATATACCGAAACATTTTAACATTGTTATTGTTAGACCATTTTAAAGAGTAAAATGCAGTAACAATTGATTTCTAGATATCACATTAATGATAATGATATTCCAAATATAGTGAAAGTAGTCTCATCATTATCTCCCCAAAAGAGAGATGCCTACTAATGGATCCTTTGTAAATATGCAGATGTGTTAATTGGCATTATTTCGACATGAAGGGTAAACAACCTCCATTCAACATGGTATTATGATCAACCCTATGAGCTCGGGGTAAGTAATTCCTCCCATAGAAATAGCCTATTCTCTTATGATTATTCCCTTCTAAAGGAAGTCTAAATTGCTATTGATATTTCGTAAAGTCATTTGACTATTACATTTTAGAAGTCTAAATTGCTATTAATATTTCATAAATTCATTTGACTATTACAAATTTGTAGCAAATATTATACTCGTCATTAAAAAGAAAGTGTGGAGCTTAATTTAAGTCCCATTTATATATGGAACCTAAATTTAGAATCTTCAAACAATCATTTTCGACCACCTTATATCAATGGTATATAATGGACACTATAATTATTTATGAGATCATATTATTTATGGGCTTCCTAGAGTATAATAAGATTTCCATGGTGGATAAGGATGGATATGAGGACCTAATTCATCAACGAAGGGGGAATATTATATTATATAGTCACATGTTTTCGACTCAAGAAAAATAGGCAACTAAAATGCTTTCTTGGATGCTATGTTGAAAATTTTACACTACTCAATGTCTCAAATCCATGATGGCATCAATTCCCACAGCTGATTCGAATGGTGAGCATTGTAAGAAGATAAATGCATATTTCAAAAACATATTTGACCTATTATTTTAAGTAACAATAAATAATATGGAAATTAACTAGCATACCATCACCCTTCCTTTCCATGATAGGATTAAAAAGATAATGACTATTGAGGCATCTACAAATGATTTTTTCGAAAAGCCCCTTCATAGAGTTAATAACCCTAGGAGATCATTACTAAATATTTAAGTAATATCAAGGTTTCTACCGAAAGAAGTTTATATTTGGCCTAACAAATAGTAAACTTTTAAGGAAAAAATGCTAAAATACTAGCAATTTGAAAAATGTTCATATCTTGCGCTCTTACCAAAGTCTAATTTTCATGGGTGAACTTAGGAGATAGTCAATATTTTTTTAACTAACTATGTTTTTAATGCCAAATGCATAACGAGTGTTCTTAAGAAAGGTGTTCAATGTTTTTAATAAGCTTTGTAGTACTTAAAAGAGTTCAATGTTTATTCTCATGGTCGGTATTAAAGAAATTTTTTCCAATCTGTCGGTATTAAAGAAATGTTTTCCCATCTATATACAATACTTCTAGACAATTATAGCACAAAAATTAATTCTAGTAGACAACAAGCCTTCTACATACTCATTTTTACCCTTAAAAGATCTAAGTTGAACAACCTTCCAAATGACAAGCAATGTCTAACATTGATCTTTATAACATAGAGGCTTCATCATTATTTTCTGCCCAAGAAAACTCATGTTATACTTCATTCTAATTCATTGTGATATTTACTAAGAAAATCTAATCTCACTCATAAAATAGAAAAATAAATCATGCTCTCATAAGGTTTTGATCTTAAAATCGTCAACTACAAATGAAAGAAAGTGATGACTATGTTAAGCAATACTTTGGTGCTCCTTTATTAAATTGACAAACAATATATCATATGAATATCCTCAAAATAGGCCTTTAAAGAAAATTAAGTGCATTTTCTTTCTTGTGCACGGGCATTTCATCATAATGAGAGAAATATACATGTTATACTTAAATGCCCTCTTACATTGCCTAAACAAAAGATAAAGTTAAGAAGGTTCTCTTATAATTTCATGCTAACATTTATGTGTTAGAAACTAGGATAATACTAAGAGGGGGGGTGAATCAGTATTATGGCCAATTTTATCAATTATAATCAATATCCAATCATTGAGAAATTAATCATATAAACAACACATCAATCACACAACATCAGTATGAAATAGCATACACATATGAGACACAGATATTTATGTGGAAAACCATAAAATGAGAAAACCACAAAACTTATGCATGAATATTGTTGTAGCTTGCAACCTACTATTAAATCAACTTTTTGTATCCAACCAAAAGGAAACACACATCCCCTGAATTTACAAGCACCCGCTTGAAGGAATCACCAATTCCTTGATTTTTTACAGGCACCAACTTGAAGGAAGCACCAACTCACTAATATTTTATAGGAACCAACTTGAAGGAAGAACCAACTCCCTAATTTGCAGGCACCAACCCCCAATATTTTATAGTCACCAACCTGTTGAACCTAGCAGATCCCTTTTTCATCCATTTTCAAACTCAAATCCACAAGTATTCTCTCACCTTGCTTTTTCAAATTTATTTGTGTTTTTCTCACTACTTCATCTCTCAATAAACTAGAAATTTCTCTTTACTACCAAAATACTCATACTAACACACTTATGCTTTCAATCCAATCTTTGTTCTGCAATTTTTTTCTCAAACCCAAATTCGATCACAATTTTTCAGATATGCGCTTTCTCAAGTCTAGATTTTATAGTTAGCTCCTATAGCTCTCTAATGCTCATATTCCTTTTTGTTGGAACTCATCTCTCAAATATACATACATATTTTTTCTAAGCTTTCTTGACCCAACTCGATCCTTTCAGTGTTATAAGAAATATTATGTAGAAATTGCAAGAAATTTGCTACCGGTAATGAAATTGAACTGAAATCAAGAGAGAGAAACTTGTTCTACTATTTTGCAGAAAGGAAAACACATGATGGAAACAAATGCAATGATATGAAACCATAAAATCACAAGGAACACAATGATTTAAAAGGGAACCCAGATGGAAAAAACCTCTCTACTTCTTTACATTAATTCAGATGAAAAAAGGGAAACAATTACAATGTCTTGCTTCAACTTTGAAGCACACCCTGCACTGTAAAATTGTTCTCCTACTTCATGACTTGCTCTGGAAAACACTTATCCAGTTCAAGCCTCAGCCAACCTCCTCTTTCCTTGAACAAATCCAAGGGGAATTGATCACTTTCTTAGTGCAAAATCTCCATACACTCAATAATATACAATTATAAATACAAATTTTCCTTTTCCATCCAATCAACTAGGAAATTCAAATTCCATACATGATTGGGTCTATTTTTAGTTGATTGACTAGTTAACTGAGAGATCATTGAGTTAACAACAGTCATAACTACTCAACTGACTCAACGAAAGACTGAAGCTCAGTTAACTGAGTTCAAATAACAAAAAATCAACTAGATTACTAGATATTAGCAATCAACTCAGGCACAACTCTACTTATAGCCTACAAACTCAAATTTACTAACTTAACTAGTAGACAAGGCCATGTCACTCTAACTAAGTGCAATCTAAGTCATCTTGCTGATGTGGAAAATCAAATTTTCTCTACTTTACTAAGGCACTAGTCAAATGAAGCCTTTTCTTGCTACAATTTCAACGCTCCCTCTTAGCAAGAAAAGGGTTCTGTACAACCCCAATCCTGCTCATGTGGGAATCTCCTGTAACACAGCTCCCTCTCATTATTATTGTTTCTACTAAAATAACTGCAACTAAGAAGCATCGAAAATACTAAATCAACTTTATCTCTGAGCTGCAACTGTCTCTTGAGTCTCTGGCTGCTACTAGACTACAATTGTCACTCAAGATCTGACTGCATCAACTAACGTTGATCCTCCTGCTACTTAATATTGTGGGCCCCTGTAGCAAGGGTAAGA
Source organism: Pinus tabuliformis (assembly GCA_031772625.1). Classification (NCBI taxonomy): domain Eukaryota; kingdom Viridiplantae; phylum Streptophyta; class Pinopsida; order Pinales; family Pinaceae; genus Pinus; species Pinus tabuliformis. The sequence continues at coordinate 706,453,788 of CM062815.1, read as the reverse complement.
TCCATGAAGAGTATATTGCAGCTTCTACTCCTCTCTTATGGACCCTACCCAAATCTTTGCAACTCTCAGACTAAGGCTCTACATCGCCCCACCTCATTCCATGAGGTATAGGTGCATGCATGGCGAAACATACCTCTAGCTTGTAGATATTTTTCACTCTAACTCCAATATGTTTTAGTTGTCCAGTAGCAACATGCTTCATAAAATATTTTCCCTTACTGATCAAAACATCATAACCTTTGTATGTTAGAAAATCAGAAAGGTAGAAATATTTTCTTTATATAGATAATTACTTGTGATATTCTTATGTTTTTCTTATGTTCATGTTTTATCTTTTAGTTCATCAAGCAATTACCAAAACAATAGCACAAATATCACAGACACCAGATGTAGGTGGACATCTAGGGAAAACCCCCTTTCTAGGGGAAAACCCAATCAACAACTCTTCCTTAATAATTTCACGAGATGATCCAAGACTCTTGACTTAGGCACAGGCTTCCTCCACACCAAGTTAGCCCTTTCTTTCTTCTGTAGATCATAACCCTTTCAACAATAACTTTGAAATAGCATCAACAACTTGTAGCAGCAACAAAACTTTGATCTAGTAGAACTTCAACCCAATAGTATCCCAATAAAAAATTTGACCCAGCAATAACTTCGTCCTTCCAAAAAATATCCCAAGAAATCCAGACGAGTGAGAGAGAGACAAACCTAGAAACTTCAATCTTCCTTCTTCTAGCAAATCTTCTCCTGCAACTTCGCACTTTTTCTTCTCCTCTTCTTGGATATAAAACTTGAGTGAGTGTGAGTGCTCCAAATGAATTTGAACTGCATGTATATATACCCTTTTGATGAGGTTGAATTACCCTGTTTGAGGCCGACTTGCTATGGAGGTGAAAAATAGCTTATTTTACTCAATAATAAATCTTTTTACATGATTCAAAGGCCCACGAAGGTTCTCTTTAAATGGACAATGACTCTAATGACTCAGTATAAATCCTAGAAGTCCTCAATGGGGACTTTTACCTAAACCATGATGACCCATGCTTTAATAAGTCATATTACTAATAATATTTTTTTCTTTCTTTCTTTTGATAAATACAGCTCATTATGACTCAAATACAATTATGAAGACTGAACCTAGTTACATTCTTCAACACTCCCTCTTAACTAGGGAGGTATTCATACACACATATACAAGTACATGGAAGATCTCAAAACACATGAACCATGAAGAGTTTAGGCACTTATGGTGTCACGGACTAGATTCCTAACTAGGGCAATCTATCCAGGTGAGACTAACATGGACTAAATCATTCAACCTCTCTAGGTACCATTAGGCTTACTTGTTAACCATCAACCCAGGGAACTATGTGCATAATGCAAGTTCAGATCTCTATGACCAATGCCACCCTCCCTACTACTTTAGGAAATAGACATTAATACATATCTCAACTAGATGTCCTCCCATGCATTTTACACACTTAATGCCTCAAAGCATCAAATCTCTTTTACCTCAAGCATACTTTTCAAAAACTTTGAGAGATTTACCTAAACAGTCATAACCCCAATCAATAAAAACCTTTCAAATACTCATGAGTAAACACAAAACTTCAGGTTATTTTGACATCTTGATTTTGCTTCACAATGTAGCGTAGTAGGACTTAGAGGCTTCCCAAACAGATCTTGACAAAGGTTTCCTCAATCATTCAGCTTCCTTTCCTACTTCACATGCAACAACCAAATCCCACTTTCCTTCTATCAGCAGCACTTCAATATGCATTCTCCAATTTCATCAAGGTATCCATTATGACTATAATATGCCCTCCCTCTCAACTTGGGAGATATCCTTCTTTTTATCTCAACTCCTTCTTAAATTAGGGAGATGAACTTCCTTCTATGACATCCGAGAATCTTTCATGGCTTCCATCCTTCTTATAAAATTCATTTCAAACATCATCATTCATTTAACTTCCTTCATCGTGCTTATTCACCAAATCAACTTTACTTGTGAACATCTTCATCGTTTTGAAGATTATGTACCTACACAACTTAGACAATAAGTACAACCAAATACGTATATAGAAGCATGATGTTAACTATATCAGAATCATATAATAATGGAAGAATTCGAATTTATACATCAAATACATAAACTTAGTTAGGTTCATAATCAATAAGAGACACATACTTTTATACTTCAATTTCTTGCTAGGGTTTTGTCATAAACCCTAGAATTCATCATCAAGATTTTGAGAAACTCAATCAATATAACAATATTCATTATATCTAGTGTCTCAATATTTCTTCCATAGATATGGCATACTCTACTATAATATATTGCAAACCCTATAAGCAATTCAAACTAGTATAGCTCTACAATGCATCCAACTTTAGAATTAGACTTCTACTAGGATTTAATGCAAATCCTAGATTTCATACATGAGATACTAAGCCTTTAGATGTCAACAATCAAAAACAATCACAACATAATCTAAGGTTTCAACTAAATGACCAACTTCTACTAGGGTTTGTTGCCAACCCTAGATTTTATCATCATCATCATAACTTAGAATATCAAACTTCTACTAGGGCTTCATTACAAACCCTAGAATTTATCAACAAATAGGTTAGCACATATACATATCTAGGATTTCATAATCATGTACAATCATATCAACATCCATTAGGTAAGCCTAAGACACAAATATCAATACATTTAAAGTTATACATATAACAATCTTGATTAGGCTAGGGTTTTGATCAGATAGACAAACATATACCTAGGGTTTCATTCCTAGGAGCGTACTTTTGATACATAAGAGTTTTACTTACAAACCTTAATTTGCCAAAACCTCAAGGTACAAGAACACATTACCATTCAACCCTAAATGACTAGGGTTTCCATACCAGTACTAAAACTCCAATCATGACATTACCATCAAAACCCCAAACATCAAAAGAATAGTATTTTCTAGATTTCATCAGTAACCCTAAGACTAGGGTTTTCATATTAGCATACCCTTAGGTCAGGTTTTCACAGAGAACCTATTAGGGTTCCACAAAATTTTTAATGAGGTTATATTGATTCTAATTATTAATCTCCCAAACAAGAATCTATATGATTCAAAGGTCCTAGACATAACACTTGTTAGTAATGTAAAGAATATTTCTTAGAACCAATGAATATACCTTTATCATGAAGAGAAACAAAAATTATAGTCTAAGACATACCTTTGAGTTTAGACAAACCTTATAGGATATAAATTTCAATAGAACTTATTTGTCTTGTGAGGTCTTCTTCATATCCCTTTGAGCATATCAACAAGCTTTTCCTAAACAAGGAAAATATAAAAAGAAATGTTATTAGCATCTAGTGTAAACACATCTAGATAAGAAAAGGAAAACTAAATATAAAAGATAATACAAGGAGTAAGATACTTATATTTGGAAAATGGTGAGGTCTCCCTCTTAATCCAATCTCGAGGGATACCTATAACTTTAACAAAACAATTAAACAATGTTTTTCCAAAGCATGTTAAACCTATAAGTAGTAAACTTCAAAATACAAAACAATTCAAAAACTTAGAATAGAAGGATAGAGTCCCTAAGAGTCCCTAGAAAATAAGTCTTTGACTTTGGATTCTTCCTTCTTGTTCTTCTTTGGAGGTCCTTAATCAACAAAATTTGCATATTCCCTTTCTCTCTTATTTTTTCTTGGATTCTCTAGACAATCGATTTTATAGTGACCCATCTTGTGACAATTGTAGTATTTGATTTTGGATAGGTCTATCTTCCTTCTAGGCCATTTGGACTTTCAAGTTTCCTTTGTTCTTGTGATGAGCGGAATAAGAATTTGAAACTTTCTCCTATTCATTATCTTTGTTTATTACAATAGAAATTTTGACTTCTTCCTGACTGCATGCATTCCATAGTTGTTCGAATGTAGGAGTTTCCTTCCAACTATTGAGACCTGATGAGAAGGAACTCCAAGATGTTGGTAATCCTAGAAGTGCAGTGATTACAAGCTCTTTTTCTAGTGTTATCTCATGAATTCTATGGAGTTCATCTCTTAATCTATCTATTCTTACAAATAAGGATTCCACGGTGTCCTGCTTTTTCATCTTTATAGATCTCAGTTCATTCTTAAGACTTGCTTTTTGACCAAGATCCTTGATTGTGGATAATTTGTATAATGCCTCATACATCTCTTGAGTAGAATCTATGTTGGATATATATGGAATGAGGTTAAATTTTATTCCATCCACCATTAGTGTCATGGCCAATGGTTTTGTTTCCCTAAAATTTTCCTTTTATGCATCACTTGACTCATTTGTAGGATTCTTCACCTTTCCTTTGACTAGATACAAAACTTTATAATTCTCCGGGATGAGGTCTATCCTCTTCTTCCATGCCTTGTAATTGGATTCTCCTTCTAATTTTTTTTCTCCCTTCATTGATTTAGATAGACTTTTTATATGATCCTTTCAATGACCCTTATTCAAAAAATTTATTCTCCTTTTAATAGATCTTTGAGCTAATTTTTTCATCCTTCTTCACCTTAGCTTTGATACCATGTTAGAAAATCATAAAGGTAGAAATATTTTCTTTATATAGATAATTAATTGTGATATTCTTATGTTTTTCTTATGTTCCTCTTTTATATTTTAGTTCATCAAACAAATACCAAAACAATATCATAAATATCACAGACACCGGATGTAGGTGGATAGCCAGGGAAAAACCGCTATCTAGGGGAAAACCCAGCCAACAGCTCTTCCTTAATAATTTTACGAGATGATCCAAGAATATTGACTCAGACAAAGACTTCCTCTACACCAAGTTAACCCTTTCTTCCTTTTGTAGATGATAATCCTTTCAATAATAAATTTGACCTAGTAGCAACAACAGAAATTTGATCTAGTAGAACTTCAACCCAAAAGTATCCCAACAGTTAGCCCAGCAACAACTTCAATCCAGCATTAACTTCGTCCTTCCAGCAAATAGCCCAGTAAATTCACACGACTGAGAGAGAGACAAACCTAGAAACTTCAATCTTCCTTCTACTACAACTTCACACTTTTTCTTCTCTTCTTATTGGATATCAAACTTGAATGAGTGTGAGTGCTCCAAATGAATTCAAACTGCTTCTACATATATCCTTTTAGTGAGTTCGAATTACCCTGTTTGAGGTTGACATGATCTCCTTAAGGCCGACTTGCTGTGGAGGTTATAAATAGCTTATTTTACTCAATAATAAATCTTTTTATATTATTCAAAAGCCCAAGAAGGGTATATTTAAATGGATAATGACTCTAATGACTCAGTATAAATCCTAGAAGTCCTCAATGGGAACTTTGGCCTAAAACATGATGACCCAAGCATGAAATCCATGCTTTAATAAGTCATATTAATAATAATAATAATTTCTTTTTCTTTCTTTTGATAAATGCATTTCATTATGACTCAAATATAATTATGAAGGTTGAACCTAGTTACATTCTTCAACATTGTCCTCCAATACAGCTATAGAAATCAATTTTTTCTTCATCCCAAGGACATACATTACATTTTTCAAGTGAAGATGGGAGCCTGACTCCCTCTGAAAGGTGACAATACCAATTCCTTTAGTATTATACCTCCCATCATCTCCAAATTATATGTGAAATTTGAGATCCTTCTCCTTTAGGCTACTGAAGAATTCCTTGTTTCATATCATATGGTATGAGGCACCAGAATCTAGGTACCACTCACTACCTCTTATTGTGCTTTCCATGCAAGCAAAGAGGGTGAAATCTAACTAGAATTGAGATGTCAGAGCATCTCCTCATGCTCCTACTGCAAGCTCCTTACTAGATTTCTTGTGGGGACACTTGGTTTCATAGTGTATGTATTCATGGCAGTGAAAACATTTTATTTGGCTAAGGTAATTCTTCTTGCCATTGTTCTGGCTAGACTTTGCCTCACCTTGCTCCTTCATGCGTTTTCCATTATTTCCTTTTCCAAAAAGAGAACATTCTTCTTCCTCTTCTGCAATGGATGTGACACCATCTCTAGTGTTTCTTCTGATCTCCTCCTGCAACTAATCAACCCAAAGTCTATCTCAATATGGTAGCTTGTCTCTTTCCTTCACTAAAATTGTGTCAAGGTTTCGAAAGGACAAGGATTGTTAAGCTCACAAGTTTAGATGATGACACATTTTCTCCTAATCCTCCAAGTTCATCTCGAACCTGAGTGATTCTAGAGAGATATTGTGGAATGATTCCATTTTTTGCATTCGAATGGTCCTGAGTTTATCTCTCAATGCCAATTTATTTGCATCACTATTTCTTTGGAATATATATGTGATATTTTTCCACATTACAAAAGGACTCTCCTTTCCATACATGTTCGAAACCACATTATCTCTGACACCCTCCATAATAATCCTCCTAGCTCTTGTTGTGTCTTTCATCCACTGAGAAAGTACTTGTGCATCTGATGTTGTGGTTTTGGAATATTAGTTTGTGTATATTCCCATACTCCATTTTCATTCAAGACAACTTCCATCCTATCATTCCAAGCACAAAAATTCGAAGTTCCCTCCAACACATACTCAATTCTCAATATGTTGAAATATATTTTTCCTGCACTGAAGAGAATTTGCACCAAAAACTCTGCAAATCAAAATTTCTTTGAGAGAATATCTGGAACAAGGTTTCTATGTAGTCTTTCGAGGCTCTAATACCATGCAGAAATTGTAAGAAATTTTCGACTGCTAATGAAATCTAAATGAAGTCAAGAGACAGAAATTTATTCTACTATTATGCGGAAAGGAAAACACATGATAGAATCACATGCAATGACATGAAACCATCAAAACACAAGGAACACAATTATTTATAGGGGAACCTAACCAGGAAACGACCCCCCCCCCCCCATTGCTTTACATTAATTCAGATGAAAAAGAGAAATAATTGGAATGTCTTGTTTCAACTTTAAAGCATGCCCTACATTGTAAAACTTTTCCGTTGCTTCTTGACCTACTCTGGAAAACACTTGGCCAATCCAAGCCTTAGCCAACCTCTTATTTCCTTGTGCAATCCTAGAGGAATTAAGCTCCTAAATAATATTGAAATTTCTTATTTCGTTGTGCAAATCCAAGAGGAATTGATCACTTGCTTAGTGAAAACGCTTTGTACACTCAACAATATGAAATTATAAATAAAAATGTGCATTTTCCATCCACTCAACTAGGAAATTTGAATTCCATGCATGATTCGGTCTATTTTTAGCTTATTGACTAGTTAACGGAGACATCAGTGAGTTAACAACAATCATAAATACTCAATTGACCTTCAACTAACTCAACTAATGACTAGAGCTTAGTTAACTGAGTTCAACTAATAATAACTCAACTAGATTGCTAAAACTTAACAATCAACTCATGCACAACTCTAATTCTAGCCTACAAAATCAAATTTACTTACCTAACTAGTAGACAATGCCATGTCACTCTAGCTAATTGCAATCCAAGTCATCTTGTTGATGTGGAAAATCGAATTTTCTCTATTTGACTAAGACACTAGTCAAATGAAGCCTTTTCTTGCTACAATTTCAACATACTGAGAATGGGGGGGGTGAATCAGTATTTTATAATAAATTTCAACAATTTAAGTATCACAAGCATTAACCAATCAGATCATATGAAGACTACTCAAGAATTATATGAATAGTTTATTTATATTACAAGGGAAGCTACAACTTCCAATTTACTAGCTACAATTGGAAGGGCTACAACCCTAAGATTTACCATATCCCATGAGAATGAGGCTACAACTTCCTTCCCTAACACCACCCTTCCACCTTCTAGAATAAAAACAAAAATAAAATCTTCTTAGGCTCTCATACCAGGGAAAATGACCTAAATATTGTTGGAGAATCTAGTGGGGCAGTTATTTAAACCAATTTCCCTTAACCTTGATAAAATATTGTGAACTTTAGTTATCTTCTCATTATTCTTATTAGATATTTTCATCAAACAATTATCAAGAGCATAAACCATAAATATCATAAAAGACAGAGGACACAAAATATAAGCTCCATGCCAGGGCAAAGCCCCTCCAAGGGGAAAACCCAAAAAAATATCTTCTCTTCTTATAAAATCTGATAAAATGAGAAAAGAAAGACCCAAATACTAAAGTAAAAACCTCCTCCAAACACCAATTCATCCCTCCAATATTAATTCAAATCCAGCTAAAATTTGACCAAGTCAACAAAGATTAAATTTCTTCAAATTTGCTTCACTTCAGAATTTCGTCCTTCTACTTCATATCTACAACTTTGTTTCCTTAGAACAGAAAAAATCCTTCTTTCCATCACATGTCAACCCTCCAAGGGATCCTCCCTCAAGCAAGCTAAGGTATTCAAATTCAACAAGAGTCAAACTAGGTCAAATCAGAGTTTCAGCCCTGCAACAACTGCAGAAACCCTAATAACTCTGCTCTTATGAGAGAATATGGTCACAAAAATTCATATTTTTATTTCTTCTTGAGATGCTCCTTCGTTCTAGGCCTTCTCTCCTTCTTATTTCTTGGTCCTTTCTTCATATCAAACTTCTTATTATTGTAGATCAAATTTCTGTCAAATGAGGTCAAAGTTGCTTCAAATATATACACTTGTGGAGGTCGAATATCCTCTTCTAGGTCGACTTGTCACTGGCAAGGTTGACATTTGCTTGGAGGTCCTTTTGACTTTATACATGTAAAGATAATATATTTTCCATGTTACAACCTTCCCCATAGCGTCTTATACAAATGACAAAGATTCTTTTGACTCAAGCAAAATATTCTTTTGACTAGACAAACCCTACGAGATGACCAATACAAATAGAGAATGAAACCCATGCTTTGAAAATAATATTTTTATTTATTATTATTCTTGAAACATAATATATGCATAATTATATGAGTATAATGACAATTATTAAGACTAAAACTAGTTAATTTTACAACAAATACAGCAAGATATAACCACTGTTTTCTCTGCCTAAACATATTCAACTTCCAGTATTGCTCTAGTAAGTTTTCCACAGTAATCGTGTCCTCTAATGCAAAAAATTAAATCTATTTCATACCTCCAAACAGTTGTTGAATATGTTCCAAGAATGACTTCATGGTTTTCTCAATAATATCTTCAATTTTAGTGTAAGATTGACTCCAAGAATGACTTCAAGGTATGCTTAATATTTCTTCAAAGCAGCTTTCCCAACTTACACAAGAATGTAGTCAAAGTCTACTTTTAAAATAATCCCCAAAATGGGTGTCTCTAATACATCCTAGTCAGTGATTTGATATGCCACAAACAAGGTTTAAAGAACATCTTATAACAAGATTGTGGTTTTACTCCAAAATCTAATTTGTCCTTTCTTAACCTTCCTTCTAATGATGCCTGAATAAGCTCAAAAATGATCTTAGAATGACCTTCAAAAGGTGACTTCAGAACTGCCCTAACTGGTGTTGAATCTACCTCAGAGAGTTTCCCTTATTATGCCTTAGGTTTAGATTTAATTGGGCCTCAGAATATTGGTTAAGGTATGCCTCAAAGAGATCAATATTCGCCTTAGGAGGAGGCCTCAAAGCAGGGCCAAATTAGGCCTTAAGAGTGATCAAAAACTTCCTCAAAATAGCAAAATAGGCCCCAAGGACAGACTATAGCCTACTTCTATAGCCTTTAACAAATTATGTCCAGCAACAAGAATTCCTCAAACCTACTAGAAAATACCTTAAACAAGGCTGAAATGCATAGACTTGAAGTTCTACTACAGAACTTGAAAAGAGCCTCAAGGTAGGCCTTAAAAGGGGCCTCTAAATTACTTGTTAAAGGGGCTAATAGTACCTTAGAACAAACATGTATTTCTTCCACTATAACTCATATGATCCATAATTCTTCTTCAAAAGAGACTCCAAAAAACCTCATCTTTCTTTAGATGTACCAATATAGCTCCAAGCTCAGATACTCCTCTTTTTTATTGCCACAAACAACCAAAACCTCCTTTCCTCAATTTTCCCACAACTAGGCTTATATATACAAATTTAAGAAGCCTATTATGGGGTTGACTTGATCCTAGAAGTGCCCCAAAATTTAGGTCGGTCAGAATTCATATGGTCACATTCAAAAATTAATTTGTCCTCAACTATGAGGATTTAAAGGGTAAGCCATATCTCGTTGGAAATGTCTTGACAAGCACTACAAGATGGTGTAATCCATTCTTGTGTTTTACTTTAACCAATCCACTAAAATATTTATTTTCTTTTGGGGCTTATTATGGCCCTTTGACATTAATGACAACTTTCTTCTAACAATCTCCCCTTTTTTCATTGATTTCAACACTTATGCTCCCCCCTGTCATCATGCTCCCCCTATCTCTATGCTTCACTTCCTTCATCTCCATGTTGCACTTCATTTTCTCTCCCCCCTTGAAATTAATGGAAAAGGATGAATTATGTCTTTGGGGTTTCTCCCCCTAAACATATGGCACTCAATAGGACTTTTGTCTTCTTATCCTTCGCTTCTTTTTTGTCCTTGTGGATATTTTTTTTGGTTGCAATTTTCTTCCACTCCGCTTGGTCTAGAACGTATATGTTGTTTAGCATTCTTGTGGTTGTTGCAACCAATATTCCTAAGTCTTCTTCTCTAATTTCGCACTTCCAAGAATCAAACAAGAGATTATAACCTTAATTACACATCTTGCCAACATTGAGAAGATTTTGCTTCAAATCCTTAACTAGAAGAACATTTTTTTCCTTCATAGGTTAGCTTCCAAGGCTTGCTACAGCTTTTCCAAGTATCTTGACAAAAGAGTTATGTCCAAACGCAACACTGCCACTTTTTTATTTGAGGCTATCAAAATTGTTTTGATCTCCATTCATATGTGTTGAGCATCCACTGGATATGTGCCATTCATCTTCTTTATCTTCAGCGATCCATGCTAGATTACAATTTTCCTTCCTTTTCTTCTGTTGTGTCACATTGGCTTCTTTGTCTACATTATTGGAGCATTATGTTCACAAGCCTGCAATCTTATGCCTTCTAACCAATATTATTGCACTTGTAGTGTAAAATGTTTTGGTTCATTAGTGGTTCAAATGTAATTTGCATGGACATTTCTAGGTGTAAACCCATAATCATTCATACTCCCTGCATAATTGTATCTTGAATTGATTTTACAATGAATTTCCCTTATGCATAAAATTTCGGCAAGAGTAACAATGGCCAAGAAAGATATTTTCATACCTAGGAGAGTAGGATGATCTTCTAATTTTTTTTTCCTTGGAGGAGGCTCAGTCCATTGTTGATCATCTTTGTGATGGGTGTTCTTGGGAACATCATCATAAATTCTTGAAGCAACAACATTTCTATATTCTCCTTTAATTTTCTCCTTTAAAGGCTTAAAGATTGTGTCCTCTTTTCTTGAAGATTTTCCTTCATAACCAAGACTTGTTTTATCACCTGGAGATTTTTTACAGCTAAGAATGTTATCCAACACTAATGAGTTGTTCAAATCCTTGTTAAGCTTATCAACTTCATCCCTCAATGTTACAACTTCCTCTTCATGTTTCTTACACTCTTCTTCTTTCTTATTCATATGGCTCTTAATCACTTCCTCAATTATCTTTCCTTCTTCAAGATGAACCTTTAAAATGATGCTTTCTTAATCACTATTTTTAAGTAGGTTTCTCAATTCTCTATTTTTATTTTTGAGCTTAGCATTTTCATTTTCACTATTTTTCAATTTTTCTTGAAGATCTTCATCTTCTTGTTTAGCCTATAAAACTTTTTTGAGTCCCCAGAAAGAATATATTCTCATATTTGGTTCTTCATCATTTGAATTGTTGACCTCTTTGTCATCATGATCATTATCTTGATTTTCTTGGGTTATGAAGAGAACTTCTCTTGCATCCCCTTCTTTTGTGTCACTTTCATCTGAAGAACTACTATCTTCTTTAGAATAAATATTTTTCTTATGGAACCTTTTATTTTCCTTAAAATGATATCTCTTTGAGCATAATGGCCTATTCTACCGTAATCGTAACATTTAGAAGGTAACTTACCTTTTTCTTTGGTTCCTCTTTTGAACTCCTGATGAAATTTGCTTCTTCTATATATGATTCATCACCTTGTGTGTCTTCTAGCTTGAATTATTTATTTCTTGTCATCTTTGTGGCTTTAAACGCTACTTCTTTGTTTTATTTTTTATCTTTTGTAGTTGATCTCATTTTGTATATTGTAAGAGTGTTATGTAATTCTTCCATTGTCATCTTGGTCAAGTCCTTGGTTTCTTCTATGGAAAATACCTTGGCATTGTATCTCAAGGGAAGCAATCTCAGGACCTTTTGTATGATCAAAGGATCTATAAATTATTCTCTTAATCCTATGATGGATTTGACCTACTTTATAAAAATAGGTTGCAATATCTTCTTTTTCATCCATTTTCAGGTTTTCAAACCGAACTCTTATATTTTTGAAGTTTGACCTACTTGACCTTATCATCACTTTCATACATAGTTTTATTTTTATCCCGAAATTATTTTGCTATGGTGCAATACATCACCTTTGACTTAATGGTTCTTGATAATCCAACTATGACGACATGAAGAGTTTTTTAATTGTAGTTGAACAAATTCTTCTCGTCTACATCAGTTGGTGGATTTTTAGGATATCTGTAGCCATTTACGATGGAGCGCCAAGCATCTACTCCTAAAACCTTCAAGTAGCTTTCCATGCAACTACTCCATAGTGCATAATAATTTCCATCAAGCATCAAAACTGTCCTTCAAGATATGTGTTCCATATGATCCATATTTGTTCACAATATTCCCTCCAGTGATTAAACTATTAGAGGGTGCCCTGCTTTGATATTAATTGTTGGAAATAGTAAGTGTTAGTTTCTATAGCATCAGATGTTTTCTAGCCACCAAATTTGGTGGAGAGGCTAGAATGCATGATATCTCCAAAACCTAGAAATCATTTCTGAAAATTCTAGCTAGAGATGGTTTAATTAGATTATTAACTGATTTTTAAATATTTCCTAAGTCTAAACTTAGGGAATACGGTTAATTAATCAAAATTAATTAAGTCAATATGAGAATTCTCTAGAAACTCACACGGATCGATCCAGAAATGATCAGAGCCATAGATTAGAATTCAATCTTGGTTGTTGGAGTACCAAAAATAATATAGAAGGGATCGATGTGGTGATGGAGAAGACATCAGAGATGCTTGGAGAATTCAATTTTCCAAAGTAGGAGCAGTTAGTTTCCGAAGAGTTTGAGCTTCAGTGAGGAAGCAGAGTCAGTGAGGGGCAGTGATAGTGAGGCTAGAGAAAGTTTTTTAGATCCAGCGAGTGCATTTGTAGAGAGGCGGAAGATCCACAATGAGGCTAGTGCAGGGGCTACGCAGAAGCCTCTAGAGGGCAATTCGATTTTCCTGGAGAGAATCTAGGTTTCAGTTCCAGAGGTCGAGAAAGGGTTCAAAAATGCTAGAGAGACAGTTTCTCATCCAATGGCAGACATGAAAACTACAGGAGTAGCTGGTTCAGGCTATGCATGGTAAGGGACTACACTAGGGTGATGCAGGCCTGCACAGAGGTAGTTTGGACAACTCACTTGGAGTTGTAGTCAAAGCCTAGATTTACCTATGGCGTGAGGAAAATTCCCCACTAGAATTTTGCCAACATTTTTCTCTATAGGATTGCTAGATTCAACATCCAGATTATTCTACTCAAAATTTCTCACTAATACATAATAATAAAACCCTCAGCTGTTGCACCAGTTTTCTTGCATCAAGCTTTTCTGGGAAATATTGTCCAAAAATAACAGTGTCATTTTTATGTGTGTGTGTGCTAGTATTTTCTCAAAGTCCAACTTTATTTTCTTCTGTAATGTATTCTTGAAAATTGTAGTAGATAATTATTCGTTGTTTGTATGGGAAAATAAATTGTTAAATTAACAATTAGAAGAATAATTTTCAGTTGTTACAATAGATGAAATTTTCACATGGTATTAGAGCATGAGTGATCAACTAGGAAGCTCGGAAGTGAAAGAGGGAATTTCATTGTTCACTAGGAGTAGTAGGACAAAATTCCTAGAGGTGGCATAGTTCATTTCCAGGTAAGCCAAGTTGCTTGGGGAAGTTTGATTTTTCAGTGTAGAGTGGCAAAAAATTTGACTTTCCATATTGAGTAATTCCAGCAGGCAGAGGGAGCAACAACATATCATATTTTCACTGAGAATATTCCTTGGTTGGACACATAGGGTTTTTGCAGTAGTTTACAATTGTAAAATCTGCATCAGTTGGAAGTGTTATACATAATTTATAGCTACGAATAAGTATATCTTCCCTAAGTGGGTAGTTACACTTACAACAACTGAAGTAAAGATGTTTAACCTTTTCCTACAATAAACAGATAAGATAAAGGAACCTACTTGTGATCCTTCACTTCCTTTGATCTCCTTTGAGTTGCTCCCATCACTCCCGCTCAAACTAAATTCGCTCAATTGGTACCTACCAACATAAACAGAAGATGACAAAAATCAAAGCATATGATCTATTTATTGTAAACAAATGGAATCGACAACATTTGAACATACATTCATCATAGATATAGACAAAAGTATTGGAAAAGGAACAAACAACTTTATTGATTGATAGAAGGAGAAGTTACACCCAATGTGGTTCAATCTCATGTCACTCATCCAACTTAGTCCAAACCCTCATCACACCAATAGCAACATCAATCCAGTAGCATAACATTACTTTGACAATGATTTCAAGTCTCTAAACCAACAATATTTCTCTATAATATCCAAGCCCCTTGGCTCTATGATGGGAGGCCAATTTATAGATTAATGCAAGTGGTTTTGATATTAATATGGCATTGAATGGTTTTCCATAATTGGATGATTAGTTTCCATGTTTAAAGGGATGAGAGGATAGAGGATTAGATGATCCAAGGCCATCCTAAGTTGATCTCATCTTGATAGGATAGGAGCTGGGTTCCTTCTAGAAGGATCTAGAAAGGAGGAATATACTCAGAATCCAATGAACATTTTAAGGATTATCACCTAATGCAGGCTTGAGTGGGCTTAGGTGCTCTGTAACACAGCCTTGAATGGGGCAACCTGCTCTTCAGAGCACTTACCCTTGACCAGGGGTGCACTGGTGACCCAAGGAAGCACTTCACCAAGGTTTGAACTCAGGAAACTCTCATGGATGAAAGCACTCAATGAGGTGGCATGTCTAGGGCATGTAGCAACTGAATTAGGGTTTGATAGACCCTGTTTACACTAATCTGATCATCAAGAGTGATGTGCCCAAATAGACCTTGTTACACAGTAAATTGTCATTGTCCTCATCTCAGTTCCTCTGCTATGTCATGTGTCAAATAAACATGTTCATATCTTCCCACCACTGTAAGAAGATTAAGCAAATGCTCTCTAATGCTTAAGATTGACCCTTTTTGACTAAGTTCCTGCATAGTCGCTAGTAAACCCTTAAAATCCACGAGGGTTTCTGTCATGCACTGTATCATTGCGACATCGTCGCTAGTCCCTAGTTCATGACCCGCGATGATCCATATTTGGCGAATTAGTTCAAACAGTCAACTTTCTGGATGTTTCTAGAGCTGGTTTTTCGGTCAGTTTGGGTCGCCTTTCTGCCTCTGGGATGGTGGTTCCACCTCTTGTGCAACCTCCCTTGAGGATAAGCTCCCTCTCCCTCGTTTCATGGAGGCTCCTCCTCCTATAAAATCACTCACCATTGCTATGATCTGCTAGTTGCTAGTTTTTAGTTCTTTTGGTTGTACAGTGTTGCTGTTGCTTTTGAGTTTGATAGATAGTTGGTGTGAGTGTGACAAGTGTGGGATTTCTTTGTAGTTTGCAAGAAGGTGTGGAGTGCCCTTAACCTTGTGTTAAAGCTTATGAATGAGAGAGAGAGATATGTTGCTATTTGGGAGACCCATATTTGAGAGTGAATGCTTGAAGAAACAAACTGGTTGGACCCTCTAAGAAGGCTTGCGACGTCAAGACTTGGTTGTAAGCTTTGCTCTTAATTTATTATTAATACAATCAATGATGATTTCATATGTCTTGTATGTAATTTACTTGATAGCTCATGACTTCTTGACTTTATGAGTAAATAGATCATTATTGTTTCTTGGTTACGTGCTCTGTTGTTTCTTTGTGGTGTTTCAGGTTGATCGCTTGTTAAGGAAAAGGAAACGGAAGCTGGAATAGCGCAACAGAACTTCATCAACTACTGGTTTGAGGTAGGCCTCCAACGATGACTATTTAAGGGAATTAATTGTTGTTTTGTCCTTGCTGTGACTAGACCCGGGCTAGAGGGGTTGCCTCTGTCCACAGAGGGAACACTTTCCTGCATCTCAAGTTGGTGACTTCGTTGGGGAGTCCTTTGCATGTTTCTTCTCTTGTCTGCTCTTGTTTTGATTTTGATTTCGTGTCTTTTGAATTTTTGGGATAAACTATCAGTCTTTTCGATTACCTGGGTCAATCTTGGAAATCCCTTTATTATCTGCAGGATTGGTTGGTTTTTGTTTGGGAGTTTCTTGTTCATCTGTCATTGTTTTTAAGATCATCGCTGAAGATAGCCTAACAGTCGCGATGATGTCACTGATGTTATAGCTTTGTACCCACAGCTATTTGGCTTTCGTCTCGGGTTGCTAGTTTAATTCCCACGACGACTCCTGAAATCAGACCGTCATTGAAAATAG
This sequence comes from Pinus tabuliformis, assembly GCA_031772625.1. Taxonomy (NCBI): domain Eukaryota; kingdom Viridiplantae; phylum Streptophyta; class Pinopsida; order Pinales; family Pinaceae; genus Pinus; species Pinus tabuliformis. Next base: position 706,437,020 of record CM062815.1, on the reverse strand, counting down.
GTGTACTTTAGCGATGATCTCTAGTTGTCAGTGTAACACTAGCGACTAGTCTCTAGTTGTCAGTGTAACACTTGCGACGGTCTCTAGTTGTCAGTGTAACACTAGCGACTAGTCTCTAGTTGTCAGTGTAACACCCGCGACGATTCCTGTAAAGTTGTTTTTACAACTTTACCTCCTGAATTCATCAATCTTGTTTATCCCCTGTTGTTTCTTGTCTCTCATTAGCTTGTTTTAATTGCTTTTGGTTAGGGTACTATCTCTTTGATTTCATTGAGTGAGTCTTGTGTTTTTAGACCATGTGACCTAGCCCTTTAGAAGTTTCGTCGAGAAACCATTTTCTTGGGTTACTTGTCTATTCAAGGTTCATCCACAACCGTCTTGTGATTTGCTTGAGGCTTTTTCGCTGCTTGTTTTCTTGCTGGTTGATTTTTAGTGTCGATTATTGAACCAATTTTTTATGTTGATTCGATTTCTTCACTACCAAGCATAGATCACAATTGTTTGGATCGATCAGTTCACACTTGCTTGTTTGTCTCTTTAAATTCAAAAAAAAAGAAAATCAAAAGTTTGCATTCATTTAGCATACGAAAGTGAAAGTACATTTGCATTACAAACTTTCATGTTTGAGAAATTGGAAAGTGAATTTTAAATCTTTCATTAGTAGTATCGATGCATCGTGAGATTAGTGTATTGATGCATTGTGTTTCTTAGTGTTTTCATTCGCTTGTCTTGGTTTTCTTGGTTTGGGAATGATCTCTCTACCCTCCTGTAGGTAGGTGTTCATTGAAGTGAAAGATGTTTTACTCATTCTAGCTGCATCCTAGGTTTTTTTATATACATACGGTAGGGCCTGGAAATTGAAACATAATTCAAGATCAACTCTAAAATGAACTGAATGAAATTAACAATGCATTGAAACATAACGCACACTATTTAGAGGTCTAGGCTAGAGACGTGCTCCGGCATCATTAAACCTAGTCACTACTGTTTTCACTCAAGGTTGGGTGATTCCTCCTTCTGTGACTCAATAGCAGTCTAGTACGGAATTGTGCTCCCAGTACAGTTGAGTATATGTTGGGAGACCCCACTAGGTTATCATCCTATATCCCTAGGAAGCCGTGTCTACCGCCTTGCAAACCATAACGCACCGAACACAGCATTCAGGAAGATTGACTTCCGTACGGAAAGTCCTTGGTTTTCATATGATCGCCAAGGTGTATATGCAGTTTTACAGGATGTTTGGTAAACCTTTTGCATAGTTTCTCCAGAGCAGTCACTTTCATTCCTTTTCGGACTCCTTAAAAGAAAAGGTCCATCTGAGCACTTGTCCTTTCAGGCTCATTAAACCTCGAAAGAGATAGAGTCACCTTTTCGTCCTTTTCTCGACTCTTGAAACATGACAAGGTCCAGTTTTGTTCCTATGTCATAAAATTTACTGCCCACGAAATATTCCTAGTAACAGTTCGAGTTATTGGCTGAGATAAGAGTGTTTTTCAGGCTCGTTCCCGATGGCAACATTCCCTGAGTCTATTGGCCAAGGTCTTCCCCTAGATGGGAACCTGGGTCTGTTTCCTTCTTTTGGAAATGTCGGTGCTCCGTACATGGCAATGTTGTCTTTGCCTGGGTTAACCATTGGTCTGCCCGTTTGGTTGTTTTCAACCTTGGTGGTCCCAAGCGTCATGACTCTTGTTCCATCATCTCCTTCGTCTGAACCACGACACATGGATTCCAAGGTTGAGCCTACACCTTCTTCCCCTGTTCCTTCATCTTCATCTCCTACTTTTGCTGAAAGTTCCACATCTAGTAACCAGGATACTATGAAGAAGAAGAAGAAGTTGGATAAGCGCCATGCCACCCATGCAGCTATTGCTCCGAGTACATCTCAGGTCAGAACACCTTCTGCTCCTCCACGAAAGGTTAAGTTTCCTTGTAATTGTGCAAGGGTGACCATCTTCTTTGTGATTGTCCTAGCATCCTTAGGATCTTAGAAGTATGGTCTCACAATCTGGCTCATCCCTTGTCATCCTCTGAAGCTCATGGCGATGCTACCCTATCAACTGGTAGCAGTAAGAAGAAAGGGAAGTTTCGATTCCCCTACAAACTGTGTGAAGGCAACCATCCCCTTCACCTTTGTCTGCTCATGGATAAAGCTTCCGCATTTTTGGAAAGTCTTACAGCTTCTTCACCCCAACTTCCTGTTGGTTATTAGAGGCTCTCTTCAGACCCTCTCCCCATTGACAAAGAGATTGACTTAGATTCTTCTCTTGCCTGTCCTCCTCTTTCCGAGCCTGGTTGTGCTAAGCCTATTCTAGACCAACCATTGATCAGAGAGAGTGTCGACTTGGGTTTACCACCTATTTATCACTCTGTTTTGGAAGAGCGTCATGCTCATGTTCTTCTCATCTCGTCAGATTATCCTGAGTCCGAGAATGACCCTCCTATCCCCGCTGATTCAGAGGGTCCTTCTTCGATTCTTGTAGAGCATGGGGGCAGTCATATGATAACCCCACCAAGTAGTACAATCATTTCCTTCGACTAGAGTTATTTGACTGCTTTCCACCTTCCATCCTACGTGCCTTTCCAGATTACCATACATGCCTATGATAAGGCAGTACCGGGCATTGTCTTGGATGAGGGTGCGTCGGTTAGCCTCATGCCTTTCACTACTTGGAAAGCTTTGGTCTCCCCACAACTTGTGCCGGTCACGCAGAATCTGTTGGCATTTGTCGGAGGAACCAGTCAACCTTTATGGATCCTCCCAAAGCTTCTTGTTACTTTGGGGGGCAAAACTATCTATATAAATGTAATGGTTGTCCAAGGTGCTTTAGATTTCAGTCTTCTCCTTGGCTGCGACTATATTTATGCCATGGGGGCCCTCGTCTCTTCACTTTTCCATGTGGCTTGTTTTCCACACAATGGAAGAATGGTGACCATAGATCAATTATCGTTCTTTAGTCCCCCGATGCCTCCTACGCAACTGTCATCCCCTCTCGGTTCTTACTCGCAATCAGTGCCTTCCCAGCCACACATCAATTATGTGGCTACCCGTTCCATCTCCGCCTCTGCTGATGATCATGCAAATGGTCTCGTACATCATGTACTGGGGGCATTGGAACCTGATCTGTCATTTGTGCCTCATGACCTGCATTCCTCCCAGAGTGCATCTCTTCCATCCCGTGAAGACCTCTTGGGAGACATGTTCTCATATGGCCAATGAATCAATGGGTTATGAGCATAGTTCCTGACCTTGTGTCAAGCTCGTTAAAAAATGAAACAAGGGTTATGAGGATAGTTCTTTTACTGTGTCAACCTCATTTTAAAAAAAAATGAAACAACTCCCTTTTCCAAATCGAGTCTTTGATTAAGATCTCGTAAAATCCAAGTCAAGTCTCTCCAAGATCTCGAGAGTGAACCTTCATTCCATCCACCCCGTTGAATGCAATGATGCTTGGGAGGCATGTACCTCAATTTGCGTCATTATGCCTGGGGGCATGCGAACTCATAACAAGCATAGTTTTTCATTTCAAGCTTGTGTAAACATGAAACCGAATCCAATCAGAGTTCTCCATGGTTCAATCTTGTGTAAAAATGAACCCATACCCAATTTACATCTCATGATTGCCATTTTTATCCGCTAAATTCTGCTAGATGAGCCTTGGTTGTTTTTTGTTCCATCATCACCATCTCTTTGGAAAATCATATGCTTTCACTTGATTGTTTTTCCTTTCCTAAGGAACCGCAGCGATGAGTGGTTTTATTAGCCAGCCTCTTGACCATTACATGATTTGAGAAGTTCCACCATTGCCAGAACCAGTTGCTACCCTTTATACCACTCATTCCTATAGGATGAGTCACCTTTAAGCTCTTTTCTGACTCATAAAAGATGAAAACATTGCCGAGTATTTTTTTCCCTTTTTTCTGACTCGTAAAAGATGAAAAGATTGCTGAGTATTTTTCCCTTTTTGACTCGTTAAAGAGAATAAAAATGGAGGTTTGCTTTCAGCTCTTTTCCGATTGTTTAAAGATGAAAAGATTGCCGAGTTTTCCCTTTTAACTCATTAAATGGAACAAAAGGTGGTCCACTTTGAGCTCTTTTCTGACCGTATAAGAATGAAAAGATCGCCAGAATTTTGTCGTTTCAAGTTCGATATTGGTTACGAAACAATGTGTCTTCGATCACTTTTTTACTTTTTTGGATCGATGCCACTAATTATGAAAATTACTCCTTGATCGTAATGGTCAAGTGGTTCTCTCGACTATTATTTTATACTTTTTCGGGCTCGAGGGACACAAATCTACGAAAAAGGACCCCCCTGGAGTTTTCTTTTCCGTGTCTTTTTCAAACTCTCTAAACATGAAAAAGACTCCGAGTTTCACCTATGTCGGACTCATTAAACCCTGATGACATTGGACTCGTCACCATGACGAGACTCGAGCTTCTCCTCCCTAGGGCTCGTTAAACTATTACTAGGTTGGATTCGACCGAAGGTCGAACTTATATTACAAGCATATGCTATCCCCTTCAAGCTTGTTTTCAAAAATAATTGGGGTATTCGCCAGCAATGGTGGGGAAAAATTTGGAAGTTGTCATTGGTTACCTGTGACAGCTAGTCACTCTTGAACATCGACACTTTTGCTTCTTGTCGGGTTGGGATATCCATACATCGTCATTTGGCCTTCCGAGGTTTTTGGGTTGCCATTTAGCCTTATTCCATCTAATCCATGTTGTCTCCATCAAGCCTCTGATCCCTTGGTACCTAAATGCTACCACCCTCTGGAATCGTGTCGCCGACATGTTCAAGAGTATAATCCTTCTGCAGTTCACATCCTTACCTCCTCCACTAATACTCTGTTTCACCATCTACCACTTGTTCCTTATCTCGTGTCGTTGATGGGGAAACATTATGGCCCTCCTGCGATGGATCATCTCTTGTCGACGCCAGCTCATTATCCAAGAGACTGATCTAGAGATCCTCTTTGGTACCTTGGAGCTTGCATGCCTCAATGGCAAGTTCTTCGCGCCTAATGATAAACTCTCCTCATTGGTCTTCGATTGGGTGATTCCACGAGTGTTCAACTTCAGCTCATTTTTCGCACTTGGTGGATTGTACTGGACAGTACATTAAGAGCCATTGGCATTATTGGTGGTTTCTCTCGCACGTGTAGAAAGTTTTAATCATTGATTGGTAATCAAGCGACTTTCTATCATGCTCAACGTCAGCACATCTGTTCGCATGCTAGAATTTGTACTATGATCAGTTGGGTTCAAGACCCCAAACTAAGATTACACATGTTGAGGCTGCATGGAACGGTTCGTGATTACATGACTCTTTGATGGATGGCTGCGACCATACCTGATTCTTCATGGATGGCTACAACCATACCTTTATCATTATCATGGTCTTATTAGCTGGGTGGTTGTGTCCATAGCACAGACCAAGTTTTGTATGTCTTTTGGATGGTTGCGCCCATGCCTAGACTACATGTATTTCACTATCAGAGATATCAGTTGTGCTTGTGCCTGCAGGTTCTCCTAGGTGGTGTTCCAGTTCAGACATTTTCGTAAAGCATTTCACCCATCCCACTCTCTCGAGCTTCATGCTTTAGGGGGCATCTATTACACAGTAATTTGTCACTGTCCTCATCTCAGTTCCTCTGCTGTGTCATGTGTCAAATAAACATGTTCATATCTTCCCACCACTATAAGAAGATTAAGCAAATGCTCTCTAATGCTTAAGATTGACCCTTTTTTACTAAGTTCTTGCATTGTCACTAGTAAACCCTTAAAATCCGCGATGGTTCTCTGTCATGAACTGTATCGTTGTGACATCGTCGCTAGTCCCCATTTCATGACCCGCGACAATCCAGATTTGGCGAATTAGTTCAAACAGTCGACTTTCTGGATGTTTCTAGAGCTGGTTGTTGGGTCAGTTTCGGTCGCCTTTCCACCTCTGGGATGGTGGTTCCGCCTCTTGTGCAACCTCCCTTGAGGATAAGCTCCCTCTCCCTCGTTTCATGGAGGCTCCTCCTCCTATAAAATCACTCACCATTGCTATGATCTGCTAGTTGCTAGTTTTTAGTTCTTTTGGTTATACAGTGCTACTGTTGCTTTTGAGTTTGATAGATAGTTGGTGTGAGTGTGACAAGTGTGGGATTTCTTTGTAGTTTGCAAGAAGGTGTGGAGTGCCCTTAACCTTTTGTTAAAGCTTATGAATGAGAGAGAGAGATATGTTGCTATTAGGCAGACCCATCTTTGAGAGTGAATGCTTGAAGAAACACACTGGTTGGACCCTCTGAGAAGGCTTGCAATGTCAAGACTTGGTTGTAAGCTTTGCTCTTGATTTATTATTAATACAATCAATGATGATTTCCTATGTCTTGTATGTAATTTACTTGATAGCTCATGACTTCTTGACTTTATGAGTAAATAGATCATTGTTGTCTCTTGGTTACATGCTCTGTTATTTCTTTGTGGTGTTTTAGGTTGATCGCTTATTAAGGAGAAGGAAACGAAAGCTGGAATAGCGCAATGGAACTTCATCAACCACCGGTTTGAGGTAGGCCTCCAACAATGACTATTTAAGGGAGTTAATTGTTGTTTTGTCCTTGTTGTTACCAGACCCACTCTAGGGCTAGAGACGTTGCCTCTATCCGCAGAGGGAACACTTTCCTGCATCACAGACCTGTAACAACTTCCCCCTAAAGCATGAAGTCAAAAATGATAATGTTGAGTGATATGCTTTATGATGTGATGAGGATCTAAAGCAGACAGTGACCTGCATCAATTACAATACATAATATCATGATATCTTTGAATTTTTCATGAATTTATGAGGGAAGGCATGCCCATGCTCATCATATAAACTTTTTATTACATGTACGTCTATAGATATAGATCCATGATAAGATGACTATCTGTGTAAAACCATCGTACAGATGAAATAATACTCTACTAAAATCGCAGCCCGGATGGATGAAACTAGATCCAGGGTCCTCTATCTCGTCCAATCATTTGCTCAAGTACGAATCTAACCACGTGAAAATGTGATCTGAAGTCAAACATAGGAAGACACCATCTAATTACCAACCTATGATGTAAGTCGTTAACAAACGCGAGAGAAATCACCAATAATGATAATGATTCTCAGGGTACTACAATACATTCTACATGGTTTGAATAGATGTTTTGATGTCGAACACCATACAAAGTCTTTCGATCGAAGGCCTGTGATGTCAACCTGTCGCCGGAAGTGAGAAAATTGCCATTGATGTATGCAAGCCTCAAGGTACTGGAAGGGTGTTTCTAAGTCAACTTCCTGGATAATGTGTTGATGTCGACAAGAAGCGACTCATCGTAGGAGTGCCTTGATGTATCCCCCATCAACAAGACGAAATGAGTGTATTGATTTTGAAGACAAAATGTGACTGATGACACAATGTTCAGGAATGGCGGTCATGAAAATGAAGGTTTATGAGTATTGCAAAGGATGAATTTTACTAAGCGACTTCTCTTGAACATGTCGGCGACACTGAGTGAATTAGTAGCATTGACCAAAAACCAAAGTGATGGATGGTGTGATAGACCATAGGTATGATAACCATCAAGAAGATAACCCAACCCAAATAGCCACAGAGATGAAGTGGAAGTGTCATGTTCAAGAGTGACTTGCTACCATAAGGTGATTTATCCCTTTTCCCATTTTCCCCGGTCATTACTAACCAGTACCTCTTTATTTTTTAACAAGATTGAGGAGGATAACATATGCTTGATGTATAATTCTACCCTTTGGGTGAATCCATCGCTATGTGATGTTTTAACGAGTCTAGCGAAGGTGAAACTCGGTCTTTTCATGATGGACAAGTTTTTCACTATTTGATGCTTTAACGAGTTTAAAGACAATGAGAACTCGGTCATTTTCATGTTTAGAGAGTTTGAAAAGGGACAAAAAGAAAACTCCACAAGTTATTTTTTGTAAATTTGTCTCTCAAGTCCGAAAAAGCGTAAAATAATACAAGAGAGAACCTATTGACCATGTTCGATCAACATATTCCTTTTTCGTAAGTAATCTATCTCAGTCCGGAAAATGGTTAAACTTATACTAAGTAGATGTCGTTTCCAATCTGTTTACGAGCTGAAAAGGACAAGTTCCCGGCAATCTTTTCATATTTTGAGAGTCTGAAAAGAGTTGAAAGAGGACTCTAGGGGGGTTCCTTTTTCAATGTTTAACAAAGCTCGAAAAAGAGATAAAAGTATGCTCTGTGGTCAAAAGTACATTTTATGATCATGCATGTCAAATTCACTATGTCAGCTGTAAACTTGCTCAAAGAACCACCAAACAGATTAAAAGTACATGTTTCATTGGTAAAAATAGGTAAAAACTATAGTTTATTCATTTAATGAACACATTAAATAACCATAAAACAATAATTTACCAAGTCATTTTACCATTTGACATTTACCATTCAATTTTGTGCTCTGAACCAGTTTTTTACCTCAAACTTCAGCAGCTGATTGCAGGAGATTATGTGGATCATTCTTCGTGCCGTCAAGACTAGGTAGGAGATCTACCTCTTCTCTTTCATTTAAGGTCATTCTTTTTCAATTTCAGGGAAAAATTTTAGCGTTTTGGGGTCCCTAGGGTCAATATATCACTCCCTGGGATGAGCACACCCTTATGAATCAAAAACTGTGTCGTAGAGTAGTCAAATAGAAGGGAAACTACTCTGCATCGCACTGTCTAAAGATCTAGGGTGCATTGGGCATAATTTAGAAATTTTATTCATCATTTCTACCAAAAATATCTTCATTTTTTTGCATGAAATGGATCCTAAATAAGCCTATGGTGTGATTTCATACTTTGATCGGATTAGAATGGCTATCACATGGCATGAAATAGAACATGAAAATAGAATATGGTTGCCCTAAATGATCCTGGTATTGTTGAGACCCTTAGAGATTATGGGTTACTCAAATATTTCGGGTTATCCGAGATGAGGCAACAGTTAGAACTATTGCAGTTCTTGGTTCATTCATGGGATCCAACAAAACAGGTTTTTCACATAGGGGACAAAGTGCTCCCTATATTGATCGATGATATTTACTTTCTCATAGGATTGTCGAGACGTGGTGCCCCCATTTCTCTTTCAGGTTCTTCCCGTGGGGGTAAATCAGTGAGGGACTACATTCAACAATTCTCCCGGCTAGGTACATAGCCTAGAAAAGATGGAAAGATAAACATCAGGGATGTTCGTGATATACCCTTGCGAACAATCCTCTTTACTATCGCAAAGTTGGTGGGTAGCATGACACTTCATGTCGTGAATAGATCATACATGCAGTATGTGTTCGAGTGTCTCGGGCCAACTATGTTCAACTAGTGTGAGGCAGTATTCTCTTTGATGAAAGAGCAGCTGACTAAAGTAAAAAAGTGGTAAGACAAAAAATTTCAGCTATGGATCGATCTTGATCACTTTACTTTGGAGATAATTCCATTGATGCAACCTCAACATGTGACATTAAGTTTAGCTGGTCCTAGAGATCCATGGATGCAGAGATGGGTAGAGTTGATGGCTAGACATGTTAGTCAGTCATCAATCTCATTTTCTACCGCATTATTCAGTTGGATCCGTTGACAACATATTGTCATAGAGGAGCATCCATATGCAGGGATGGATTTCCATGGAGATCCAGATTTGAGATTACCAGTGGGTGCTCAATGGGGTGCTATAGGTAAATTTTTTTGACCATGTATTTTTATTTTTTGATTTTTCACATGCTTTTGTGTTTTTTTTACATTTCCAATACTAAACTAAAAATGTTCTCATGTGTACAAATGTTGGCACTGTTCGACCAATGGGTCATCAATAGAAGGCGAGTGAACCGGCGGGGAGAAATGTCGGAAGAGCAGTTCTCCAAGATTTAGATTTGATTGAGACACTAGCGGATGTTGGGTTGTTTTATATTATTTCCACAACTAGCCCACGTAGTTGACCGGGGGGTTAGAAGGGGGGCAGAGCCCCCCCCTTCATTGCGCTGATTGCGTAGTGGGGGGAGTCACAGGGGTTTGAGGGGTGCAAGTAACCCCACTCTATGGGGTCCGGGGTAGCGCCCTAGAAAATTTTGTTTTTGGACCCTATATTAGGTTGGGCGAACCTACCCATGGTTTTGTGCATGATTTTTTGCACATGGTTTTGGACATGATGGTTTTTGTTCCATGGTTTTGGATGTGATGGTTTTCGGTCCGTGGTAGTGGATGCTTCAGCATGTATAAATATGTATTGTAACATTGAAAGGAACATAATGAAAAATCAAGCTAGTAGTCCTGGTTTTGGGATCCAGGGGAAAATCTCTGTGTATATGTGTTTTAAGTGTTATGCTCTCGCATTTTTTATTTTCTATGTTTTAGAATTTGTATGCAGGTAATTTCTGTACGGGGTTAAAACCTACAGCGAATTTGCAGTAGCATATAGAGGGGTTAACCCTCGGTATACCAGATGTTCGAATCAAGGAGTTACCGATGAGACTACAGTGCCATACTATTGGTGTACCTAGCCGTTGGATGAGGCTATTGCACATGATAGCTCAGGTAGTGACCTGTTATCATGAGCATCATTAGATCTACATAGGATGATTTACTGTATGCATTTTGAGGTTTTGAGGTCAGATGACCAACATGTCTTGGACACAAATTTTTGTAAAAATTTTGAACATCTATCTATTTTACTTTCAGTGTTTTTGTATGGTTATGTGTAATCCTATTCAACTGTTGATGTGAATTGAAAATTCACTCTTTACATATGTCATAAATTTCTATTTAACATGTAATTTGCTAAAGAATCAGTCAATGTGTTAAAGTTTCTAGAAATGTGTTGATATTGAATGTAATCAAAATTTCTTTCCAAGAGATGAACTCTAAGGAATATACGATGAATAGTTGGATTTCGGACGGTATAAACATTCGTAAGTTGTAGTATGACAAGTTGTGAGTCTAGCCTAATGATGATTCAGCGAATGCCAAGTGAAATGGCATCAGAGAGGAGTTCGATCAATGCGCTATACTCAGCGATATTGTTCGTAGAACGACTAATACAAATCCCTTGAAAACTCACTAACTCGCCACTTGGAGCGAATATGGCCCATGCTACAGAGGATAGGTTTTGCGTACTACGACTAGCACCATCGGCATAACCAACAAATGGTTCCAAAGATTCTGACATCTGTAAAAAATTCAAAGCGGATTACTAACCACATAAAAACTCTAAAAGTCACACTGTGACACACACACACAATCAAAGCATATATACAGTGTTTTTACTACGCACAATCAAGCATAGTAACATTTAATATACATCCCGTTTTGGGGTTGCAACAATGGAATTCCATCATAATCAACCAACTTGTAAACACCTTTTGCCAAAACATTCTTGACAATGTAGGGGCCCATCCATAGTGGTTCAAATTTTCTTATTCCTAATTTATTTTCTTCTTGATCATAAAGAAAGACTAGGTATCCTTTTAAGAATATGCGAGGCTTCACATTGGGTCATATTGCACCTTAATTTGTTTCTTATGTGCTTCGTTTCCCAATGCAGCTTCACAACATGTTTCATCTAGATTGATGAGTTCTAAGAAATGTGCTTCCTCATCAGAAGTGTCAGGTAACAAGTCAATTGCGAGTTTTAGTGATGAAATCTCACATTGCATTGGCAAGATTGCCTCAAGACCATACACCAATTGGAAAGGTGTGAATTCAATTACGTTTCTTACCGAGGTTCGGTAAGCCCACAAAGCTAAGTATAGGATCAAATGCCAATTTCGTTTGTGAACTCCTATCATTCGTTGAAGCATTCACTTAAGGACTTTTTTGATGGCTTCAACTTGTCCATTAGCCTGTGGATAATAAGGAGTAGAACTATCATGTGAGAGTCCTAACTTGGCAGTTAATTCAGTCATCATGTGATTGTGAAAATGTGAACCATGATCTGTAACTATAGCTTGTGGTACACCAAACTGTGCAACCACATGGTTGAAGAAAAAAAGTGCAGTTGTCTCACCACTGTTGTTTAATGTAGGCATCGCCTCGACCCATTTTGTAAAATAGTCAATAGCGACAATAATATACCCATGCCCCCTAGACGAGTGAGGGTTACATGTCATGAAATCAATGCCCCATTTTTTAAATGGTCCAACAGCGACGACAAGATGCAGTGGTGCAGGTGGTAATCGAGTTTTACGGTAAAAAATCTGGCATGCATGACAACTTCTGACAGCAGTAATGCAATCGTTAAATATGGTAGGCCAGAAGTAACCAGCACAGAGAATTTTCTGTGCAGTAGCATAACCAGATAAATGTCCACCACAAGCACTAGAATGACAATCATTTAGAACTTTCTCAGCTTCCTCATGTGTGAGGCACCTACGAACAATCATATCAGTATTGCAATGGTAATTGGTGTCGCCAATGATCAGATAATCTTTGACTTGATATCAAATACGTCATTGTTGCAAGCAAGAGGTATCGGACCAAAAATTTTGGGTTTGGAGATAGATCAGTATATCTCCATAACAAGGGTCAAATGATGAGATCAGAAATAGAGACTCCTCTGGAATTAATGGTTTCATTGTTGAATTGATGACAGTAGAGGGAAGGTCGCAAAGAAGCTCGGCAAAAGCTAGATATTTCTTTGACTTGGATTTGATGAATTCTAAATCAAATTCCTACAAAATGACGATCCATTTTTAATATTTTCCCCCCAGCAATTGACGTGACAAGATGTATGTCATAGGGTTGCAATCCAAAATGACAGTGGTCTTTCAGAGCAAGATATAATGGCGAAATCTCTGTATAGATTGAACGGAATCTAAAGCTAGCTTCTCCATGTAAGAATACTTAACTTCCATATCATTGAGATTACGACTCAAATAATAGATCGAATGTTCAATCCCATCTTCTTCTTGGACTAAAACCATAGCAATGGTTGTATCTGTAGCGGTGAGATACAGGAAATAGTCGTTCTGATAATTAGGGGAATACATTAATGATGCTCGGATCAGCGTATCTTTGAGAGCATCAAAGGAAGCTTGTGCAACTTGATGCCAATGGAAGGGAGTTCCCTTTTCAAAAGACAAGTAAATCCCTTAGCCATTTCGGCATAGTTGGGAATGTATCTCCTTAGAAAGTTAGCCTTCCCTTGGAGTCTCTGTCACTGAAGTAAATTGGAAAGTGGAGGCAGATCAAGAATTGCCTTAACCTTCAAGGGTCGAGTCGAATTCCTTCTTTGGACACTATGAAACCAAGCAAACGACCAGAACCAACACAAAACACACATTTATGTGGATTGAGTCGAATTTTTTAGTGTCAGCACCGTAAAAAGATGGCTCTCAAATGTTGTGGGTGATCAGCCCATTTCCGTGAATGAGCAGGTAAGTCATCTAGATAGGGTTGAATGATGTGTTTGATGTCGTGGAAGGCATAATTCATTACCCTCTGAAAAGTTTCCCCATCGTTCTTCGAACCAAAAAGGAGTTTCATATATGTGAATGTGCCCTAGGGACAAATAAAGGTAGTTTTAGATTGGTCTTCTGGGCGGATATTGATCTAATTATAGCTAGAAAAGCCATCCATAAATGAAAATATTTCACATCCGGCACATTCATTAATTATCTGGTCGATAAAGGGAGTGGAATAGTTGTCTTTTGGACAAGCATGATTAACATCCCGATAATCAACACACACTCATATTGTTCCTTGTTTCTTCATGACAGGAACAATATTGGAAATCCAATCGATAAGAGGAACGAGGTATATGAAACCAGCATGCAAACGTTTTTCAACTTCTACTTTTATGGCAGCAGCGTTCTTCGAATGAACAGGACGGAGGCGTTGTCGTACTAGCTTGAAATCAGGATACATTTTAATCTCGTGTTCAACTATACTATAATCAATACGTGGCATTTCCTCATATGGCCAAGAAAATATATCGCGGAATTCACGAAAAAAATCATGGTAAGTTTCAAGTTCCAATGGAGAACAAGATTTTCCAACATGGATGTTTTCTACAATTCCAGGTTTGGTCAAAATATCGATAGAAATGGTTTCTTCGATATCCGATAATTTTAGTTCGGAATCGACTGTGTCTATAAATACAGAATTTGAAAGGAAACCAAGGATTGAAGGGCGATTTAGTTCATTTGGAATATCTTCTATGTGATCTGGAAGATGGGATCGATGATGATAATCTTCCCATGGTTCTTATTCTATCATCATTGATTGGATGATTCCTTCATCAGTAGAAAATGTACATGAAAAAGGATTAGAGGAAGTACCATATTCTAACGAATGATCAACCCATACAATGGGTGATGATGGATTTGAATTTGTTGCGCAAGCTAAAAATATTGATTGCTATGCGATCTCAATTGGGCTTAGAGGCATGGTTTCATTACGCATATCAACTTCAGAATTATTGGAAATCTTCCATGAGTCAGATGAAGTGGAAGATATCATGTTACAGGTCTCATATATCATGTTACAGGTCTCATATTTTGCAACTTCCGTCATTTGTGATGGTGACGGTAGTGAAAAAGGTGCCCAATAGGGAAGAATCTTTGAAGAGACCTACTCCAATGTTCTGAAGAGATAGTGGAGGTCCATGAACTAATGGAATGCTTCCAGTTTCCTATGAACTAGAGGCGAAGAAGGCAAGTTGATCAATTACTGTGATTCTGCCTTTATGAGGGAAAGCGATCATACGAAAGTATGTCGAAACCACAATAGCCATAGCGTAAACCCACGATCTTCCTAGTAAAATATTATATTCAAGGGGTCTGTCAACGACTTGAACTTCAACAGTTACATTTTTTCCCCCTAGTTCTATCTGCAGGTTACTTAAAATTCCACAAGGTGTATAAGTGTGATCGTCAAAAGCTTTTAACGTTGTAGGTGATCGTGACAAAGGCAGTGAGCCAAGTGTTTTCCAGCAATTCATTGACATGATACAAGTAGATGCACCTTCGTCAACAATGGTTCAGTGAATGAGGTGATTCAAAGCATTTACTTGGATCAAGAATGCTAACCGTGCTAGTAATTGTGGCATATAACCCGCATGGTTAAAAACTGCAAGATTGGAATCCATTGGATCAATTCCAGCAATTGCTGACAATAAAGCATGCTTTTGGGAGGGACAATTTTGAAGCACCTCAAGTGTCGACATAGCAGAAGGTGACTGAGCCAAATCTTCTACTATTTTATAATTTTGCGTTGCTTGAGCTCGAGGGTTGAATGTAGATTTATGAACAACTCCCTTAGGTGGTTTTATTGTTAACTTTGCTGCAATGGGTGGTGGAATGGAGTCAGACGAAGTCGAAGTCGAAGTATTGGGTTGATATATAGCCTGGTTATTCGACAACGATGGTGAATTACTGTAATCTTTATTTTGTGTAGTCACCAAAACATCAGTCTTAGTCTTAGTGGCAGATAGCATAACCACTTGTGAAGTGGAAGCATGATCTGTAGCAACCAAATGAGTCTCTGGGTTTGGAAAAGGGTCTGTTAACACAACAGATGTTCTAGAAGTCTTAAGAAGTTTTGAGACTTCAGAGCAGTGAGGACAATCTCGCATAAAGTGATCCTCATTACAAATTAAACGTGGGTAATTAGGTTTCCTAGCTGGAGAATAGGAATCAGATGATTTCTCTTGAGGGGGAGAATTTTGTTTCTTTTTGGTTTTCCCCTTTTTCTTGCTTCCAGGTTGCTTTTCATTTTTACCTTTGTTAGATGACACGAAATTTATTTCGGAAGCAAGTGTATTATCAGGTGTATTAGAGGTTTGATTTGAAATAGCAAGTGTTTGACTAGATGGTCTACTTGTTGTTTGAGTGCTTGAAGAACCTATCACACCATCACCGGCATGAGAGTCCTTACTGGATGGAGGTGGTGGAACAGTAAAAGTTGGTCTAGGTGCATTTGGAATCTTATCATAGAGCGTGCCAGACTGGGTGTAAATCAAGTCTAAGTATTGGGCATGAGAAATTACTTGCTCTTCAGTAACAACTCCTCCTTTAGCCACATCCTCGGTGATAGATGGAAACAAGGATTTAATAAACCACTCAGCTAAAAGCTGATCAGGAACAAAAGTTTTGACCATTCGACAATGATGATGCCACTCATGAATATGATCAAAAATGTGAGTAGTAGTGGTCTGTTTAAAGTTGTTCAACAGTTCCGTTCCAGTTTCATATATGATGGGTAACTAGAAATGGGTTAAAAATGTAGTGGCTAAGGCTATGAAGTTGTCAAATGAAGCTCGTGGTAAGTCAATATACCACTTTATAATTGGACCAGTGAGCATTCGCTTGAAAAGACGTAGTCTTACTGAATCATCATTTAGGGAGTTGGATGAACACCATAAATGAAAGTCATAACGTGATTGGACGAATCTTCTCCAGTGTTTCCATTGAACTTAGGAATATCAAAAGGAAATTTGTGTGGAATCACCAACCACCAAGTTGAATAAAAAATGGGATCAACTGGTAAGCTGATTTAAATCTTGTAATTCAAGTGTTGCAACAAAAGGCAACTGTTGGTTTAGATCGGGTTGAGCATAACCAGGGTAAGATGGAATTGCCTGGGCAATAGGCCTTTGCATACCAGCATAAGGAATCTGCTGCTGGTAACCTTGATAGGGGTAGGTTTGTTGAGCATATCTAGTATAAGGTTGTTGTTGGGAACCAAGATAAATTTGTTGTTGACCAAAACTAGCATAGGCTTGTTGACTAGAACCTGGGTAAGCTTGTTGTTGACCTAACCTAGCATAGTCTTGTTGACCAAGTCCAGGATAAGTTTGGTCCCGTTGGAATTGTTGTTGTTGGTATTGTGGCTACCACGGTTTTTGATACAATGGTTGTTGCCCACCAGTATAAGTTTGACCAGGTTGTGGATAAATTGGACCAGTATAAGTCTGAGTCATCCTAGTTAATGGTAAACTGGCCTGAGGTTGTTGGATTTCAGACACAAACGGTTGTTGTAAAATGGCCTGAGAAGACTGAGTCTATAGACCTGAAACTTGAGGGTAAGAGGTTGAAGGATCAGCTTGCAAAGGTTGAGATACAATCAACTGAGCTTGCGACTATGGTAAAGTTGTAACGATAGGCATAGTAGGTATGGATGAAACAGGTTGTATTGGTTTTGATGGATACACAAGCCTTGGTTGAACAGGCATTGTAGGCTGCCATTGACAAATAGTCATTCCAGAATAAGTTGGACCTAAAGATGCTGGTATAATTCCATATGGTGGCCCTCCAGAGTATGGAGAATAAGTAGATTGGGCATATTGTTGTCCATATGGAGGTAATCCAGTGTTAAGTGGATACATTGGATGGTAACCAGATGGACCAGCTTGATATTGACTTGATGGATCAAATTGTTCAATATCTGTAAGTGAAGAACCAGGTAAAATTCCTGTGGACGACATGGGTGAAGACCATGGACTAGAAGAAACACCGGAGTGAGTTCCAGATAATGATTGGTAACCCAGTGGATGAACGGACCACCATACAGATGTGACTCAGGTGTTGTGGTAAACATTGAAGAAGTAGCAACAATAGATGTTGTCGCAACTGTGACAGATGATATAGTCTGGGATGTTCTTTCAGCGCTAATCAAATGACCCACTAAATGTCCTAATGAATCGATGGGAGTTTGAAAGTAAACAATATCAAGAGGAGCAGTATAAGTTAACCGAGGAAAAGAATGATAAAGATAAGGCCCTGGTCCAACACGAGTTGGAGTTCTAGGTAAATTTTCTTCTTCAAATTCATCTTCAATAGCAATCAAACTGGGTGGAAGGATTTCACCATCAGGTCCGTAATAAATTTCCGGTGTTTGACTCTGCGGTAAAGGAGAAGTCTCAACAGTTATAGATTTCTGAGGATAACTTCCGGTACGGGAACAACTTCTGGTTGTTCAACTTCGGGATACAAGTGTTCCAGTAAAAGAACAACGGGTTCAGGATGAATTTCTTAAACAACTTCTGGTTGAGGATCAACTTCTTGTTGGACAACTTCAGTTACCATTTCACTAAGTGCACTTTCAGTGTCCTTAGATAATTGTAAAGGTTCTACTTCAGTAGCAAATAAACCAGTAATAGTAGGAGTAACTGGAATCGCAGTACATACTGGTATAGGTGACTTTGGTAAATCAGATGAAGAACCAGAAGTTTGTGATGTACTGGACTCAGTTAAATGAGACTGCTTTCACCGACTAGGTATAGCTTCATGCGGTAAAGGCGGTTTACTCACTGTCCCATGCGAAGGACAGGGTAAAGGTTGATTTTCTTCCGCGATTGATAATTGATTTTATTATAAAAGAAATAAACAAAAAGAGGGTAATATAGGCAAAAGAATTACCAAGTAACTGTGAACTGCAATATACCACCTCAGAGGAGCTAAGGACTTAACATACGTGCAGGTAATCTACCTAAATGTTGTTTTTGGTGTATCACAGTATACAAGGCAGCTGACTCGGTTACCTATGGATGGATAGCAACCTAATGTAGTCCTCCCAAATATACCCAAAAGTACATGGAGGCCCAATCCGTGTTAGCATTGTCTAATGCGAAACTGCATAGTGAGAGCATTCCCTTATACTTTTCGTACTATAACACTGCCCGATATACCCGAAATTATGTGGACAAGCTACGATATACTTACATACGTGAAATGAGGTATCACACTTGGAATGTATTGCAGACGTTATCAATAGCTGCTATGTTTAATGATGCCAGAACACGTCTCTAGCCTAGACCTCTAAATGTTATGTGTTAAGTTACAATGCTCCATTAGGTTAATTAAGATAAATTTTAGTTGATCTTGTTTAAAAGTTTTCCTTTCAGGTTCACCACGTGATGTTTCTAAAACTCCTAGAATGAAACTAAGATGGGAAACATTCTTTTCATTTGATTTAAACAATGAAAACTGTAACTAAAATGGATAGAGCAATCTGAATCTTTAAACAAAGAGCATAGAGCATATCTAATGCAACTTTCCCTATACCATTCCTACAAGCACACACAAACTTCTAAATGCATTATGCATGTTCTTCTTTTCATTCCTTTAATTTTTAGATGAACATAAAGAAACTAAATTCACAAATGATCAATCAATGCTTTTCACAAGAAACGAAGAATTTACGACATTTTCGTTTTCAAAGAAATGAAGACTTTATGACAATTATTTTTCAGAAAAGTAAAGACTAATCAATGTAAGCTAACTTTGTCATTGATTCGACAATGATAAAGAAATATTGAACAAGCAAATCCAAAGTGGGCATGGAAAATAAATGCTAATTTGGACTTTAGGGACAAAGAAACATTGACCATTCAGCAAACAAGATGTGAAACAGTTTGGAAAAAATCAAGCAAAAAGATGGGTTTTGGCTTAACAAGGACCAGCGCAACTCTGAGTGAGAGACAGTGCGTTGCAGAGCACTGTCTCTAGGCTAAGGCTACTCTGTAGAGAATTGTGTCAAGAAGAATAGTGCGTTGATGCTAGAGAGCACTATCAGCACATAAATAAGCACACATTTTTGACCAAACAAGCTTCAAAATGACTAAATATAGGTAAATGAACTCAAGCAAAGTCTACTGGTGCTGCGAAGACAAGGGATAACGACCAGGAATGATGGTTGTTCCCCTGTATGGTTGCTAATTTGTTATACGGAATTTATACCTATGTATAAGTATATCCTCCCTAAGTGGGTAGTTACACTTAGAACAACTGAAGTAAAGATGTTTAACCTTTTCCTACAATAAACATATAAGATAAAGGAAACTACTTGTGATCCTTCCCTTCCTTTGATCTCGTTTGAGTTGCTCCCACCACTCCCACTCAAACTGAATTTGCTCAATTGGTACCTGCCAACATAAACAGAAGACGACAACAATCAAAGCATATGATCTATTTATTGTAAACAAATCGAATCGACAACATTTGAACACACATTCATCATAGATATAGACAAAAGTATTGGAAAAAGAATAAACAACTTTATTGATTGATAGAAGGAGAAGTTACACCCAATGTGGTTCGATCTCGTGTCACTCATCCAGCTTAGTCCAAGCCCTCATCACACCAATAGCAACATCAATCCAGCAACATAACATTACTTTGACAATGATTTCAAGTCTCTAAACCAACAGTATTTCTCTATAATATCCAAGCCCCTTGGCTCTATGATGGGAGGCCAATATATAGATGAATGCAAGTGGTTTTTTCATTAATATGGCATTGAATGGTTTTCCATAATTGGATGATTAGTTTTCGTGTTCAAAGGGATGAGAGGATAGAGGATTAGATGATCCAAGGCAATCCTATGTTGAGCTCATCTTGATAGGATAGGAGTTGGGTTCCTTCTAGAAGGCTCTAGAAAGAAGGAATATACTTAAGATCCAATGAACATTTCGAGGATTCTCTCCCTGCGCAGGCTTGAGTGGGCTTAGGTTCTCTACAACGCAGCCTTGAATGGGGCTACCTGCTCTGTAGACCACTTACCCCTGACTATGGGTGCACTGGTGACCCAAGGAAGCACTTCAGCAGGGTTTGAAGTCAGGAAACTCTCATTGATGAAAGAACTCAATGAGGTGGCATCATTAGGGCATTTAGCAACTGAATTAGGGTTTGATAGACCTTGTTTACACTGATCTGATTGTTGAGAGTGATGTGCCCAAATAGACCTGTAATAGGAAGAGAAAAGCACACACATCATAGATCAAATTTCTCTCAAAGGGTTTCTAGTCAAGAAATTTGATTTTCCAACAACAGATTGGTAGTAGCTGAGTGTAGATTCTCTCACCCCATAAGGGAGTGTATATTCTAGAGTAGTAGCCGAGTAGAGGGAAAGAGGGATTTTTTGACAGCTTTAGTGATGGCCATGGTAGGACTTAGAGATCAAAATAGGTTGGAGGGAGCCTCCAACTATGTCATCTGGAAGGCTAGGATGTCCTTCCTTCTAGATGACTATGGCCTGAAATCCTATGTGGACAATGTGGTAGTAGTTCCCCAAGATGCAGATCAAGTGAAGGAGTACATGAAGGAAATATCAAAGGCAAAGGGGATGATTTTGGATAGAGTCTGAGATCACATAGTCTCGAATATTTCTGGGAAGAATACTTCTAAGGAAATGTGGGTAGCTCTCTCTACGTTACACCAGAGTTCTTTCGAGCAGCAGAAGATGTTTCTCCAAGAGAAGTTGAAAACTATCAGGATGCATAAGGGTGAAGGCATATATCCCTTCCTCACTCAGATTCAGGAGGTCATAAATCATCTAGCAGTTGTTGGGGAGGCGCCCCAACATACAAATCTTGTACACATGGCACTAAATAGTGTCTCAGATGATTGGAAAGTGTTTTTCCAAAGCATATTGGGTAGATACACTTTTCCTGGTTGGGACAGGATGTGGGTCAATATGTAGCAGGAGGAGTTGAGGCAAGCTCTACTAAAGAGCACCATGAGTGATAGCAGCATCAAGATCATGAAGAGTGAGAAGGAAGAGGATAATGTGGCCCTTGCATCAAAGGATCCCAGTCAGTGGCAAGGAGAGTAGAAGAAGACAAAGAAAGGCCTTGTTATAGACATTTTTGTGCCTTACAGCTCCAAGCATGAAATGTCCATAAACCAAGGGCTCCTAAGTCCTTAAAAGTGTTGTTATAACTCCTAAAGGAACAAGGTCAAAAAATTACAGCTTCTCCCAGAGGTTCTCCACCAGAAACTGCTCAAAACTAGTCAAATCAGGATCATTTCAGCTGCTCCACTAGCTAGCTGCGTTGCAAAGCACCCAAATACACTAGCTAGGTGCGTTGCAACGCACCTAAATGCACTACCAGGGTGCGTTGAGCGGGAAATGACAAGTGGCAGAGTCATTCCACGAGGTGGAGAGACAATGGAAGCTTCCAGAATCTTCTCCAATGACACTTGCCTCACTGAATTCGACCAGGGATGAGTAAGAGGCTCTCAGTCTCCAAGTGGAAGCAAGAACTGACAGAGAGAAGCCACTAATCAATTCATGAGCTGACTCATCCTCTTTGCATACATCTATATATGGATTCCTCATCCAAGAGATCCAGAGGCTGGAATATTGTACATTTCAGAGAATTGCTATTGGTTTTGAGATAGATTATATCAGAGTATTGGGTGATTTATGCTTTGTTGGAGGTGAAGAGGGGCTTCTCTGCTAGGAGGTTGATGCTGGATCAGGAATCATCGGTTGTAGCTCCTCCTGGATCTTCTTGTTATATCAATAAAACTATTTGAGTTTCTCCTACATGCTTGTGTATCATTGATGTTTGTTACATTGTATGTTTAGCTTAAATCTGATCCTAAGCTTTTTATGAGTATGAACCCATGTCTTTGTATAGTTTCCTTCTTCTGTGATCTTGCAGGTATTTGCTGAAGCTAGGCAAGTAAGGGAGCAGGTAGCTGGGAGCTGTCAAAGAGAAGAGAGATTAGATCAAAGGACTAGCGCAAGACACAGGTTGGTTCATCCTATTTCTCTTTGTTTATAGTTCATAAAGGAGAATACAAAAGTAGTTTTCTCTGTTTGTTTCTAAGGTCACTGTCACACCTTAGTGGGATAGGGTCGTTCTGAATAGACACTTTTCCCGTTAACAAAATGGCGACCACAGTGGGAGCGATCGTCTAGTTGGTTTGTTTGTGTTTCTCTTGTTGTTTGTTTCATAAACTTAGAAGTAGCGAATCGAATTGCATTTGCCATTAACAAATGCAAAGTAGACATCTGCTGCTTCAATCCATTCACTGGATCTGTTTATGATTTGAACAGCTGATCCATAAATGATCTAATTGCCCTCTGTGATAGCTCTTAAACCTTCATTAAATCTACCCTCTGATTGTGCATTACTGATTGCTTTTACTCGGCCAAAAACCATAGATTAAACTGCAAACCGTGACCCAGAACCCGGATAGAAGTCTCGTTTCTGCCTCAGCGCAGGTACTGTGAAGAGTTCCTGCATTTCAGCGCAGTTCCCAAGAGGGCAACCTGCGTTGCAATCCAGTTTCTCTGTGTAGCAGGTGCGTTGATCAGCCTGACCTTGTGCAGCTGAGGTTCTTTGCTCAATTTTTTCAGTTTTGTCTCTGATTTTTGCAGCCTGTGATCAGCGTGTGTGTCTGTTTAAAAACCCCTTTTCTTTTCTGATATTCCACCTCAGTTGTATAAAAGAAACTGTAGATGTTTTTGTGTGTTTGTTACGTCATTTACAGTTTTCCATTGCAAAAGTAGAATAGTCATACTGTTGTCCTTTGATTTAGATCTGTCGCAAGTGTCGATTTTGATCATAGGAGAAAGTTTATTTGCTGTTGACAGTCGATTATGCTTTTACCTTTGCCTTTGGTTTGAATTTGTGACTTTCTAGTGTCGAAACAAGTGTTTATTTCAAAATCATAAAGTGTCGTAATCGTCTCTACCTTTTGATTTCGAAAAGAAGCTTGTTTGTGTTTTTCACTTGAAAGCGAATTCAAATTTGTACAACAAGTTTCTTTTTAGGAATCAATATTAAGAAAGTGAAAAAAAAAAACATGCATGTGCATTTGCATATTGACAGTCTGTTTGGCTTGATTTAGGAAAAGTGCATTTACAGTGTGCTCTTTGCTCTTTGCGAAAAGATTGTGTCTTTCTTTTCCCTTGTAGCTAGGATTTTCATTGCTGAAAAGAGATAAAAGCTTGTTTATCATCTTTAGATTGCATTTTAGGAATTACATATACATCTCGTGGTGATCCCAAAAGGCAAACTTCATAAGAAAGATCAACTTAAAATAAATTCAATGAACTTAACATCGCTTTGTAACTTAACGCACAACATTTAGAGGTCTAGGCTAGAGACATATTCCGGCGTCGTAAAGCCTGGTAACTGTTGTCCTCACTGATGGTTGGGTGATTCCTCCACTTTGAGACGATAAGTGCCAGTACGGACTTGTGCTCCCACATACCGTCGAGTATATATTGGGAGACCCCTATAGGCTTAAAACCTTTTATCCATAGGAAGCCGTGTCGGCCGCCCTACTGATCGCAATGCACCGAACACAGCATTCGGGAAGATTGACTGCCGTACCGTAAAAAGTATTCTGCAGTTTTGCGATTGGTTTGGTACTCCCTCTACCTAGACCTCCAGAGCAGTCCCTTTTGTTCCTTTTCAGACTCCTTAACGAAAAAGGTCCATCTGAGCACTTGTCACTTCAGGCTCATTAAAAATCGAAGGAGACTAGAGTCATCTTTTGTTTTTTCTCGACTCTTTAAAACTGAAAAAACAAGTTGTGTCAAAGCGTGTTAAAATTTATTTTAAACGGAATATTCATACCCTTTTCCTACGTTGATCTTTGGGTTGAGAAAATGGAGCCTACCAACCAAGGAATTCCCCTTGGTGGAAATCCTAGTCCCTTCTCCTCTTGGGGAGATGTTGGTGCGCCCCATATGGCCACATTGTCGCTTCCAGGACTGACAATTGGCTTGCCAGTATGGCTCTTCTCAACCAATGTCGTTCAGAACACCACTATTCCTGAACAATCGAATCAGCAATTAGACGAGTCCAGAGTTACCCACCAGCCTTCTACTTCCTCTAATTCTTCCTCTCCTCCTTCCTCTTCGCTTGATGGAACTGGTAAAGCTAACAGCCAAGTTCCTAAGGAGAAGAAGGGAAAGAAGAAGAAAGAGAAAAAGAAGAAGGAGCCAAAGGCGAATGGGGGAAAACGAGTGTCGTCTAACGAAAACCCACACACAGCACCGACCAGGCCTAAATCGCCATGTGTCATTTGCAAAGGAGACCACTTTCATAGAGATTGTCCTTGCATCCCCCGGATACTAAGGGACTGGTCTCCTCGTTTGCACAATCCGGTGTCATCAACCTCTGGATATCATGTTGAAAGCACACCGTCAACTAGTGAAAGTGAAGCCCCAGGACAAAAAGGGAAAGCTAGATTTCCTTGTAAACTGTGCGAAGGCGACCATGCCCTCCACCGTTGTCCCTTCTTAGACGAGGCTAAAAGAGTTTTGGATGATCATCTGGTTTCACCGTTACGACTTCCTCCTGGATATAAAAAATTCTTGCCGAGTTCGTCACTAGTTGAGAATCCAGCTGGCCTGCTCAAGTGGTCAGCTGAAGCGTCTATCATTGAGGATAAACCAACTGAATCCATACCAGACGAAAGTCAAAAGGTTGAGGCGGCAGTTGACCCGGTCTTGCCTTCAGAGGTTTTATCTTCGGATGATACAGTCACTGAAGAGAACAAGGATGACACCATCCAAATTATCTTCATCAACACAGACTCCGACGAACATGGGGGCAATCCACCCGTTCCTTTACCGCAAGAAGGAAGTTCGTCAGAGCCATATCCGGCCGTCTACTCGGTCCCACCTCCAAGAAACCTAGTTGTCTCCTTCGACTGGAATCAACTAGGCAGACCCTGCCTACCAGCAAGTGTACCATTCCGAATCATCGTTCAAATATATAGAATGGTCATGGCTGGTACCATCATAGATGAGGGGGCTTCTGTGAGTATCCTTTCCTCTATTGCTTGGAAAGCGCTTGGTTCGCCATCGCTGTTGCCTGAGATGAGAAATCTGACAGGCTTTGATAAAGGAACCAGTCGACCTTCAGGGATCCTTCCCGATGTGCCCATAACATTGAGAGGGAAGACAGTTCGCATGAACGTCATGGTCATTCAAGGACCCTTGGATTATAACCTACTCCTTGGACGAGACTATATTTATTGCATGGGAGCCATCGTCTCCTCACTCTTTAGAGTAATGTGTTTTCCGCACGAAGAAAGAGTGGTCAAGCTCGTGGACCAGCTTTCATTTCCCGGATCACGCATAGCAAATAGTCATATACCGTCCCTAAATGGTCTCTTCACGCAAGAAATGTCTCAATCCCCAGTCCGTCCTCCCGATAAGCGCGAGTAATTCGGAGGGATATGACTGAAACCCAGGGGGCATGCGTCCTGGTCTGCTTCGGTAGGAAAGCTTCGAGTATAGGGTAGGTTTCCGCGGGAGAATATGACTAGTCTGTACCCCGTCCGTCGGTGGAAGAGGGGTTAGTCTAGAATAAGATTCTCTTGTCAAAGTTATGTGAGTTGGCAGACGGAGTCACTCACCTTTGTTTATCTCGGTAGACATCGCCGAAGAAATGTTTTATTTGTTGTGCGAATAGAACAATCTCTGTAAGAGGTAGGCCTCTCCTGATAGAACAAATGTTTTGTCTGCAAATTGAGGGGTAACCTTGAAACCATATTTTATACCTGGGGGCATGCAAACCTTTTGGAGTGCAAGCAAAGGGCGACTATTTATTTTTTAAATTTTTAGGTCCTCCCTTTAAACCCGTAGGCTAACCCTTTAAACTCGTAGGATTAGTCGTCACCAAACTTGCATAAAGAAAGGATGTGGGGCAAAAATCTAAAAGTTGCCGTTTTTATATGAGACATTCTTATCATATGACTGGATTAATCGAGCAGTTTTAGCACATAGTTCAAGCTCGTTAAAAAATAAACATAAGACCGAGCAAATGTTTCCACCCGCGTTTAAGCTCGTTAAAAAATGAACTATCCCCCAGTAAATAACCACCATGAATGAAACATTTCAGCCATTAAAGCCTTGGCCGTGTTTGCACCGTCACCTCCACTTTTCCATTGGCCGATCATTCACCTCCATTTGATTGTTTACCCATTTTGAGGAACAGCTGCGAAGAGTGATTTCACTAGCCATCCTTGTGACACTGTCGTGATTGGAAAATTCCAAACCTTACCTGGAATCAGCTGCTACCCATTTTATCACTCGTTCCTCAAAAGACGAGTCTTCTTTAAGCTCTTTTCATCTGACTCGTAAAATATGAAAAGATTGCCGAGTTTTGGCCTTCCAGCTCGTTAAAGCGACAGGAAGTGCTATCCCTCCTCTAGATTTTAATCTTTTTGGACCTGAGGGATTATTGCACAAAAATATCGAGCGCTTGTTTTGTTCGGCTCGTTAAAACTATCGAAAATTCATCCCTTCTGTATTGTTTTATACTTTTTCGGACTTAAGGGATTAGATGACGAAAAAGGAATTCCGGAGTTACCTTTACGTACCTTTTCAGACTCTCTAAAAATGAAAAGGACCGAGTTATCTTTGTCGTTAGACTCGTTAAAAAGATTAAATAGCGACAAACTTGTCTTTAGGCGAGAACGAGTTTCACTATCGCTAGGCTCGTTAAAACATAGCGATGGGTTTGCCCGAAGGGAAAATTATAGAACAAGCATATGTTATCCTCCTCAAGCTTGACAAAAATAAAGAGGTACTGGTCAGCAATGACTGGGGAAAAATTGGGAAGAAAACTCAAAGAAACTTTGTTGGTAGCAAGTCGCTCTTGAACATGACACTTCCACTCCGTGCCTGAGTCGGGTTGGGTTGTTTCATTCACCGGTCACATCGCCATGGTCCCACCATACCATCCACATTCGGGGTAAATGCTACCAATCCATCACATAAGTGTCACCGACATGTTCAAGAGAAGTCATCCAGAGAAGTCACCTGTGTCCCATCCACTACCATACATTATACTTCATTCCTTCATGACCGCCACCCTGAACCATATATCATCAGATCGTTTTCACCTCCATCAAAATCATTTGCTCCGTTCCGTGTCATTGATGTGGGATTCATTAAGGCCCTCCTTTGACGGATCGCTTCTTGTCGACATCAGCTCATTATCCAAGAAGTTGATCTAGGAACACCCCATTCAGTAC
The DNA here is from genome assembly GCA_031772625.1 of Pinus tabuliformis. Classification (NCBI taxonomy): domain Eukaryota; kingdom Viridiplantae; phylum Streptophyta; class Pinopsida; order Pinales; family Pinaceae; genus Pinus; species Pinus tabuliformis. The sequence continues at coordinate 706,409,242 of CM062815.1, read as the reverse complement.
TTTGAAGCTTGCATGCCTCAATGGCAAGTTTCTCACTTCCGGCGACAGGTATACATCAATGACCTTCGACCGAAAGATTTTGCGTGGTGTTCGACGCCAAGTCCTTTATTCACACCACGTGAATTGTACTGCAGTACCTTGAGGGTCATTATCATTATCGGTGATTCCTCTTGCGCTTGTTAACAGTTTACATCATTGACTAGTAATCAAGCGATGTCTTTCCATGTTTGACTTCAAAACATTTCTCACATGGATCGACTTGTACTTCGAGTGAAGATCGGACGAGATTGAAGACCCTGGATCTAGTTTCATCCATCCGGGCTGCGATATATATTCAGGAAAATAAAGACATTGAAATGTACAGCATTGCAGCACAGATAATCATCCTACCAAAAGGATGATGACTCTATCAGAATCATCAGTCTACCATCAGATGATTGTCTGTCCTATGTACATGAAAATGAATTTATAAAGCTGAGCATGGGAATGCCCGCCTCAGCTAGATCATGAAAATAGTATGAAAATAATGTATTGTATTGTATCTTATTACAGGTCTCCTCCCAGCATTGAAAGAACTTCGGATCCTCCTAATAAAGCATTTCACCCGATAAACGGCCTCATACTTTAGGGGGCAACTGTTATAGACATTTTTGTGCCTTACAGCTCCAAGCATGAAATGTCCATAAACCAAGGGCTCCTAAGTCCTTAAAAGTGTTGTTATAACTCCTAAAGGAACAAGGTCAACAAATTACAGCTTCTCCCAGAAGTTCTCCACCAGAAACTGCTCAAAACTAGTCAAATCAGGATCATTTCAGCTGCTCCACTAGCTAGCTGCGTTGCAAAGCACCCAAATACACTAGCTAGGTGCGTTGCAACGCACCTAAATGCACTACCAGGGTGCGTTGAGTGGGAAATGACAAGTGGCAGAGTCATTCCACGAGGTGGAGAGACAATGGAAGCTTCCAGAATCTTCTCCAATGACACTTGCCTCACTGAATTTGACCAGGGATGAGTAAGAGGCTCTCAGTCTCCAAGTGGAAGCAAGAACTGACAGAGAGAAGCCACTAATCAATTCATGAGCTGACTCATCCTCTTTGCATACATATATATATGGATCCCTCATCCAAGAGATCCAGAGGCTGGAATATTGTACATTGCAGAGAATTGCTGTTGGTTTTGAGATAGATATCAGAGTATTGGGTGATTTATGCTTTGTTGGAGGTGAAGAGGGGCTTCTCTGCTAGGAGGTTGATGCTGGATCAGGAATCATCGGTTGTAACTCCTCCTGGATCTTCTTGTTATATCAATAAAACTATTTGAGTTTCTCCTACATGCTTGTGTATCATTGATGTTTGTTACATTTGTATGTTTAGCTTAAATCTGATCCTAAGCTTTTTATGAGTATGAACCCATGTCTTTGTATAGTTTCCTTCTTCTGTGATCTTGCAGGTATTTGCTGAAGCTGGGCAAGTAAGGGAGCAGGTAGCTGGGAGCTGTCAAAGAGAAGAGAGATTGGATCAAAGGACTAGCGCAAGACACAGGTTGGTTCATCCTATTTCTCTTTGTTTATAGTTCATAAAGGAGAATACAAAAGTAGTTTTCTCTGTTTGTTTCTAAGGTCACTGTCACACCTTAGTGGGATAGGGTCGTTCTGAATAGACACTTTTCCCGTTAACAAACCTGTCAAAGGTTAAGTGCTTCAGATGTGGAGAGTCTTGCCACTATAGTACTCAGTGTCCTCTCAAGAAGGGGGACAAGCAGGAGAAGTAGGATGAGCAGGTAGCATCTGTCGATATCGACAAGTTGTCCTCTAGGTTGGAGGAAGACTTCAATATCTTCATCAATATGCCTCCAGGAGTGAGGTGGGTGACTTGGTGATGTAGCACTAGAGAGATACAAGGATGGGCAGGGTCCTTGATTAATCCACCTCATGGATCATTACATTGCTACAGGGGCCCACAATATTCAGTAGGAGGATGGATCAGTTGTCGTTGATGTTGTCAGTACTAGAGTGATAGTTGCAGACTACTAGTAGTCAGATGCATAGGAGCACAGTGAAGTGTTGACAGCAGAGAAGGTGGATCAGTGCAGAGTTGATAGCAGCGCATATTCTTCAGTGACAGTGCAGATGCTAGTAGCATTTAGATGCTCAAGAGACAGATGCATCATACTGAACACATATGATTCAATATTTTGGATGCTTCTCAGTTGCATTTTTTGCAGTTTCAACAGCAACAGATGATAAGGAGTTGCAGTGCAGATGCAGAGTTGGCAGTAGTATGACTGTGTCACCAACAACACAAATGCAGCATCGGATTTGCATAGTAGTTGATGGGCAACAGTGGCCAGACATTAGCAGTGTGACAGGAGGTGATACAGAGACAGGGTGTCGCCACAGGATGTGTATCACTAGAGAGAACACAGTCCTCGCTAAGAGGGAGTGTTAGTTTCTATAGCATCGAATATGTTCTAGCCACAAAATTTGGTGGAGAGACCAGAATGCATGACATCTCCAAAACCCATAAATCATTTTTGGAAATTCGACCTAGAGGTGGCTTAATTAGATTATCAACCAATTTTTAAATATTTCCTAAGTCTAAACTTAGGGAATATGGTTAATTAATCAAATTAATTAATTCAAGATGAGAATTGTCCAGAAACTCACACAGATTGATCCAGAAATGATTTGAGCCATCGATTAAGATTCAATTTTTTTCGTTGGATTCCCAATATGAAGAAATAAGAAGGGATTGTTGTGGTGATGGAGAAGAAACCATAGAAACTTGGAGAATTCAATTCTCTAGAGTAGAAACAGTTAGTTGTCAGAGAGTTCGAGCTTCAGTGAGGAAGCAGAGTCAGTGAGGGGCATGGACAGTGAGGCTAGAGGAAGCTTTCCAAATCCAACGAGTGCATTTGTAGAGAGGAATAAGAACCATAGTGAGGCTGACATAGAGGTTGCGAAGAAGCCTCTAGAAGGCAGTTGATTTTGCTGGAGAGAAGTCGATTTTCAGTTCCAGAGACTGGGAAAGGGTTCCATAAGGGAGGAGAGAGATTTTCTCAGCTAATGGCAGACATGATAGTTATAGGAGAAGTTGGATCAGGTTGTGTGTGGAAAGGCATAATTTTAGGGTGACGTAAGCCTATGAAAAGGCATTTTGGACGGTTCACTTGGAGTTGGAGTCAGAGCCTGGATTTTCATGTGGGGTGAGGAAATTTCCTCACTAGGATTTTTCCAACATTTTTCTCTGTAGGATTTCCAGATTCAGCATCCATATTATTGTACTTAGAATTTCTCATCATTGCATAGCAATAAAACCCTTAGTTGATGCATCGATTTTCCCACATTGGGTCTTTCCAGAGAAATTTGTCCAAAAATAACGATGCCATTTTTATGTATGTGTGTGATAGTATTTTCTCAAATTTTGCCCTATTTTCTTCCGTAATTTATTTGTGAAAATTGCAGTAGACAAGTATTCGTTGTTTGTATGGGAAAATAAATTTTTAAATTAACAATTAGAAGAATAATTTCCAGTTTCTACAACAGTTGAAATTTTCACACTAAGATGGGGGTTGAAGTAGTATTTCATAAATTTCAACAATTTAAGTATCACAAGAATTAACCAATCATATCATATGAAGAGTAATCAAGAAATATATGAACAATTTATTTATATTACAAGGGAAGATACAACTTTTGCTTTAACAACTACAACTAGAAGGGTTATAACCCCAATATTTACCAGCTCCCGTTAGAAGAAGGTGACGAACTCCTAAAGGAAGCTACAACTTCCTTCCCTAGCACCACCCTGCCACCCTCTATAATAAAATATAAAACAAAATCTTCTTGGTCTCCCGTACCAATAACAATGACCCAAATACAACAAGATACAATCATTGTTATCTATGCTTGAACATATTCAACTTCCAGTATTTCTCCAATAAGTTTTCCATAGTAATTTTGTGCTCTAATGAAAAATATTTAATTTAGTTTATACGTCCAAACAATTGCTTCAGATCTATGAAGAATGAATTCAAGGTCTGCTCAAGAATGCCTTCATTTCCAACTTAAGAATGACTTCAAGCTATGTTTCATATTTCTTCAAGGAAACTTTCCAAACTTCCACAAGAATGTAATCAAAGCCTTCTTTCAAAATCTACTCCAACAAGGGCGTTTATGATTTTTCCAAGTCAATGATTTGTTATGCCACGAACAAGGTCTAAAGAATAGCTTAGAATAGGACTAAGGATTTACTCCAAAATATAATTTGTCTTTTCTTAACCTTCCCTCCAATGCTGCTTGAATAAGCTCATAAAAATGATCTTAGAATGACCTTCAAAATATTACTCAAGGAATACCCTAACCAAGGTCGAATCTACCTCATAGATTTTCCAGAATTATGCCTTAAGTACAGTTCAAATTGGGCCTCAGACAACCCAAATTAAGCCTCATAATCTTGGTTAAGGTATGCCTCAGAGAGGTCGAGATCAGCGTCAAGGGGAAGCCTCTGAGTAGGGTTGAATTAGGCCTTAGTGTGATCAAAAACTTCATAAAACCAATGAAGATGGGCCTCAGGGACAAACTGTGGCCTACTTCTATAGCCTTTAACAAGTTACGTCAAGAAACAAGAACTCTTCGGACCTACTAGAAAACACTTTAAACAAGTACGAAATGCACAGAATTGAAGTTTTGCTAAAGAACTAAAAAAGAGCCTCAATACAAGCCTTAAAAAATGCCTTAGAATTACTTTTCACAAGGGCTAATAGTACCTCGGTCCTCAAAAAAGATTTGTATTTCTTCCACTAGAACTCACTGATAATCTACGAATTTTGCTTTAGAAGAGGCTCCAAAAAAACTCAGTTTTCTTTAGGTGTATCAATATAGCTCTGGCTTTATAGAATCCTCTTCATTATTTCCCTAGACAATTGAAACTTACTTTCCTCAATTTTCCCACAACTAGGCCTATATCTACAAATTTAAGAAGCCTATTATGGCGTCGAATTGATCCTAGATGTGCCCCAAAATTTAGGTCGACCATACTTCAAATGGTCACAGTCAAACATTAATTTTTCCTCAACCATGAGGAGCCAAAGGGTAAGTCATAGCTCATTGGAAAGGTCTCAGTGAGCAATAGAATATGGTGTAACCCATTCTTGTGTTTTCCTTGAACCAATCCACCAAAAGCTTGATTTTCTTCCCAGAACACTTATGGCCCTTTAACATCAATGGAAACTTTCTTCTAACAAGTATTCTTAAGTATCTATCACAAAACAAACTTCATCTTTTTACAAACTCTACCCTTTCAAAAATTTGGATCAGTCATAAAATAGCCACACTCATCCCTTTTACAAAATGTATTTTCATTCTACATTAGATATTATTGTTTTAGTTCTAGTACACACACAATAGACTCTCACCTTCAATTTCTCATCAGGAAAACCAAAAAATTATAGTTTTTCTCTTCTCTTCTTTTATAAGTTTAGCCTGTCGAATACCATGGGTGTAAGTCCATGGTTTTATCCATGGAAATCCAATTTGACTATATCCACATCCATCAATATCTCCTTGATTATATCAAGATAAATTAAAACTATGGACGAGGTCTCCATTCAAAAGTGTTGACTACCTTTCATCCAACCATCAGATACTTCAAACAATGTTGTGGATTGATTTAGCCATTCAACTGCACAGGAAGTTAGCACCTTCAAATCAATTCTGCATTTTCGCTATAAATTTTTTTTTGGAAGGTTTCATACCATAAAACATCAACCACATTGAGGCAAACTCATGGTGAACATCTGGTTCAAATTTTAGATCTTGGTGTTGAAATTTGGGCAGCTATGGAAGAATTTCCCATAGAAACCCTAAAAGCCCAAGAGGATCCCATATCGCCCCAAAGCAGTATTCAATTTGATCAAAAGAAAATATTATTAATATGTTTAGGGCACTCTTATTATTTTTATTTTTTTTTGTAACCAAGAGGAACCCAATAGCCCGTCTGACACTTAACTACCAATAAATCTCTTAGGGGCTATGATATGTCGTCCTCCCCATAGCCTGAGTCATAACAGGGGGGATTTGAACCTGGATCTTTCAACGATTTCACAATTCTCAAATCAACCAATTGAGATATCCCCCCAGGACTAGGGCACTCTTATTATTATTATTAATGTGGTAAATCAATTTGGGGGAAAACCCTCATTTAGAAGGGGGAAAAGTTAACATATATATATATATATATATATATATATATATATATATATATATATATATATATATATATATATATATATATATATATATATATATATATATATATATATATATATATAGATATAGATATAGATATGAGAAAAAATTTGAATGCGTGGTTTTCCCTCCTATTTCTACAAGTCAGATCTCTCAAGTTACCCACTTGAATCTTCATGAAAATTTATAAATATGGGTTATCAAGATAGTTCAAAGATCAACAAAGAAAATGACTTGCATCTATATTAGAAGTTAGATAGTTCGTATGTTCAATTTTGTGGCTCGTTTCTAGCATTATGGATCACGAGACAGAATATTGCAACCCATTTGAGGCTCTAATCTTTCATTGACTCATGATTATGATCCATGGCTTGCATTGTCATATTGAGGCTTGCTTTACTATGGCTTTGGCCCACGTTTGTGACCAGCGCTTATTATAGCTCACATTACAATTATCTTCTTAATAGCTCAAATCTCTTTCCTATGGATCACATCGTAAAGCTATGTGGAACTCACTCTATAACTCGTTGAATTATGTTTTGGCTCTCACATATATCTAAGGTTCGTATAACTAAATTGATTTGGATCATATCGTGGAATATTTCATTCATTTGTGTTGTCGTAGTGACTTTATGACTTGGTGATTCACATTTCACTGTGGTTTGATTCACATGTGTCACATAGATTCTTTGTTTGTGGCATCACATAGCATCTCTATTGGTAACATTGAACCACATCTTCGACATTTATGTAGCTCACAATGGCTTGTTGGCTTTAATTCTTTGTGTCTTAATTCTCTGCACAGAATATTTGTGGCATGAAATATATATACAGTAACATCATGTCTCAAATATATAACAAAGGCATCACAAATATAGAAAATAATCATCATTGCATAATGGCTCTGCTATAGTGGCATCATTTAGCATAGTTCTATACAGTGGATCTTTATTTACAGTAACTGGCATGTATTATGACTCGCATTTATTATTTTATGCTTTGTATACTTGTGACCCATATCTTTGTGCCTTATATTATGGAAAGCAGCTATAATGTGAGACTGTGAACATCATATTAGTGGGCATGGAATTATAGCAATGATATCTTCCATATAGCCACCATCAGCTTATCATCACCTATTAGAATCAAATCAATTTGGGGAAAAACCCTCATTTAGAAGGGGGAAAAAGTTAACATATATATATATATATATGAGCAAAAATTTGAATGCGTGGTTTTCCCTCCTATTTCTACAAGTCGGATCTCTCAAGTTATAGACATATAGACACCATCACCTTGCTATACTTCCTTGCCCAAAAAGTAGTACATGAGCCCCAAGTCCTTCATTTCGAACTCTCTTTCAAGATCCTATTAGCAAGACTCAATTAGCTTATCATCACCTATCAGAATCAAATCGTCAACATATAAAACAATAATCAACAATTTACCTTCAACCATAATATGGTAAAGGTTCGCATCTGCTTCACTTTTGGTGAAGCCCAACCCGATGAAGTAGCTATCGATCCTGGTGTACCAAGCACGGGGTGCTTGCTTCAACCCATACAATGCTTGGTTGAGTCGACACACATGTGAATTTTAGTCAAAGGTCTCAAAACCTTCAAGATTCTCAATATACACCTCTTCCTCAATCATGCCATTAAGGAAGGTTGTCTTTACATCCCTCTGATGTATATTCCAACCCATCTACTCTGATAGTTCCAAAATGGATATGATTAATGAGTATTTTGTAATAGGAGAAAATTCCTCATCGTAATCAATCCCCTCCACCTAAGAAAATCTTCAGGTCGTGATCCTAGCCTTATGTTTCTCCACACTACCATCCATTGCTTGATTTACCTTGTAAAGCCATCAGAAACTCACCACTAACTTATCTGTTGGTCTTGGGACCACATTCAAAACATTGTTCCTAAAAATGGAGTCATACTCCTCTACCATGGCATCAATCCAAACTGGTTTATGCACTACCTCCCCAAAATAAGATGGCTTTGTCTCAACACATCTGCTCATAAGAGCCATGTATCCAGTGTACCTATCAGGTGACCTCCTCTACCTACGTTGTGATGTGGGTTCTCCCACATTCTCTCTCACATCATGGAATAACCTGTCAGCCTCTCTGGTGCATTTTCTCCCATCTATGGAAGACTCTGCCTGAGTGGATGTCTCCACTATTGAATCCTCTGCATGTGGCTACTCCACATCAATCTGAGGTTCCTCCTTAGGAGCTAAAATCTCCTCAACCATATGTAGTTGAATCTCCCTCCCAAGGGAACATCTCATGGCCTTCTCTTCATCGAATTTTACATCCCTGTGAACCATTGTCATCCTACTAGTCAGCAGGTACATCTGATACTTGTGAGGTGTATCAGTGTACCCCAAAAATATCCCCAACTCTGATGTTGGCTCAAGCTTCTTCCATGCATATTTGGTCACATGGAAATATATTGATGATCCAAAAATCCTAAAGCAACCCACAAAAGGGTCTCTTCCCTGAGAAAGCCTCCCTTGGTGTACTCATCCCAAGAATTCGATGAGGGCTTATGTTCCGCAAATAAATAGTTGTGTTGCATGCCTCAACCCACAAGTGTAGTGGTAGGCCCTGATCATGCAACACCGCTTGTGTTGCCCCTACAATTCTTCTATTCTTCCTTTCAGCCACCCCATTCTACTGTGGGTTATGAGGTGTTGTCAACTCTCGTTGAATGCCTTTTGTCGCACAGATGTTTTCAAACTCATTTGACACATACTCTCCACCGTTATCACTCTTGGGAGATTTAACCTTCTTATCAGTATCTTTCTTGACCAATTTTATAAATTCACAAAACTTTGCAAAAGTCAATCTTTCTTTTGCATGAAAAAATATCTAGAATTTACAAGAAAAATCATCAACAAATATAACATAATACCTGTGCTTGGTCATCGATGTTGTTGTGAAAGGTCCACACACATCTAAATGGACTCGATCAAGGATTGTCTATGCTCGACTGTCTTTGTCGTGAAAGGAAGCTTTGGTGAATTTTCCCAAAGTACACCCTTTTCATGCATAAAATTTCTCTATTGTACCTTTGGGAAGACTGGTAGAAATTTGATGCATTATTTTCAAAGCACCATGATGCAAGTGACCCAACCACCTGTGCAAAACTCACTGATGTCTCGGCTCTACATCTTCTTTGTGTTCGTGCTCAAGGCAGCACAATCTTCTACTTCCAAATTGTAGATATTCTTCACCTGAATGCATATCCTCTTTACCTATCTCGTGGTTATGTGATGAAGGAATGTCTTTCCCTTAATAAAGATCACATCGTAGCCTCTATTCTCCAACATGGTAACAAATACCAAGTTCTTCTTCAAACTAGGAACATACATAACATCTCGCAAAGTGAGGGGATAACCCAACTCCCTGTGAAAGGTAACTGTACCAAGCCTAGTAGCATTATACCTCCCATCATCATGCATCTCGATATGTATCTAGAGATCCTTCTCCAAGTTACTTAAGAGATATTTGTTACCATTCATGTGGAAAGAAGCTCCACTGTCTAGGTACCATACACTACCCATGATCGATGACACCATACATGCGATGAGGGTAAAGTCCAGTTCGAATTGTGAGGCAAGATCCTCACTTGCCACTCCTCTTGAGGGCTTCTTATTGGACTTCTTGAGTGGACAATTTGTAGCAAAATATCCCAGGTCGTGACAACGAAAGCACTTGACTTTCGACGTGTCCTTCTTCTTGCCTCCATGACAAGAATCTGATTTGGAATGGGATGCCTTCCTTTTCCCTTTCTTTGCCTTACCCACTAAGGCACAATTTTCCTCATCATCAGTTTTTGATGATGATCTGTCTCGGTTGTTCCTCTGAATCTCTTCCTGTACCAAATTCGACCACAGTTGTTCCCAATCCGGTAGCTTCTCGCTTCCATTGAGAGTGTCATGATAACTATGTCAGTGCTTTGGAAGTCCAATAAGAGCTATGCTCACCATATCATCCTCGACAATAGTAATCCTGACACTTCCAAGCTCATCACGAAAATGAGTGAACTTTTTCAAGTATTTCATAATAGATTCTCCCTTCTCCATCTTGATATTTCTGAGTTTTCCCTTCAATTCCAACTTCCTATGGTCACTTCTATTCTGAAACAGGTCCTTCAATGCCTTCCATAGAGTATGGAGTTTCCTTGCCATGGAGACTCAAGACAATGTGATCTCAAACGCCCTCAAGGATAATCTGCCTTGCCTTTTCGACACACATTCTTCAGTGAGCCAGATCTTTAGAATTCGATGTTGGACACTTAGGAATGTCTTGATCAATGAATTCCTTGAGGCCATTGTCTTCCATCACTGCTTCCATCTTTTCCTTCCAAGCTATGTAGTTTTGGTTTCCTTCCAAGGCATACTCAAGTCTCACAACGTAGAAATCCATATTTCCGACTCTAAAGTATGAACTGAAAATTCGATTTTCACTTGCACAAAAAACTTAAAATCTCCTCTTCTATATTATCTTAAGCTCCAATACCATGTAGATTTTTACTTGTAGATTCAACAACTCATGTTATATACTAAAACACAAGACAAGAATCTATTCTACTCTTCTCAGTGGAAACCAAAAATGATCGATGAAAATAATAAGCAGAAAGAGGAAGAATATCAATTGCACATAACACAATATTTCTCTGGCGAAAGCAACTTCTCAAAACCCTGACTATCTATATTGCATTAACTAGAATATCTGAGAAGGAAATACAATTATTGTTCACACTAGAAAAATCCCTGCATAAGTATGATCTAACTCTTTGATTCACAAGCAAGCTCAAGCCAACTCTTAGCCAATTATGTTGCCTGCCAAGCTCCTACTAACTTGTGCAATTCCTGATAGAATTAGCCCATATTTAATTGGGAAATCCTTCCTCCATAACTGAGCAATCCAAACATAGGTCCTCAAATGATTTCATGCACCATCTATACAAATCTGAAAATTATACAACTGATAGAATACACTATCCATGCACTCTAATCTCAACTAGGTCTTCCTTTGAACTGACATGCATGAGTTATTTATGAGTGAATCTTCAATTAGCTGGTGTGGTACTGGGGATGCAATGGTGCACTACTCCACTACTAGACATCTACTAGTTACTTCAATAGTTAGAACTATTTTAACTGACTATAACTCAGTTAGACTGCGTTATCTAATTACAACTCAAAAGAACTCAAACTGGACCCCTAAAATTTAGGGATCACTCTACATGACTCTAGATAGACTTCAAAATTGAATTTCCTAAGTCAATGAAGTCAATTAAGTCAATTTAACTTAATTAACTATTACAAGTTGCTATGAGAATAGAATTACAATTTTAATTCACAATTTAATTCAAGGACAAATTAAATTGGAATTTCTTCTTGTTATTTTAAGAGTTCTTATCTGTTCCACTACACTGTTGATTCTATTGTTCCGTCTACATAATTGCTAATGATTACATGATGTAATGTGGTGAATTTAATGTGTAAATAATGAAAATATTTAAATGCAATTTTTTACAGCATAGAAAAACCTAGCCCTAAAAATTAACACTTGGTTCATTATAATTTTAGATATATGCTCTAAGGAATTTAAGATTCTTGAATGCTCCTAAAATCAGTTTCAAATAGGTCAGTTTAGCATTTTCGCAATAATTTTTTTCTGAGAGGTTTTAGACAATGAAACTTGGACCATATTGTTAAGTTATGGTATGTTCTATGCTTAGAGAATTTTACTTCTTTATTATTATTATCCACAGATTAGCAATCACATGTACAATAAGTAAAATGCAGATAGAACATTAAACGATCGATAGAAAACAAGCCAAGAGAAGAGACACAAGATGTGGTGGCTAGCCAGGGACAAACCCCAATATGGGGAAACCCTTTGATCAAATCTTCCTTTATCTTCAATAATTCAGCAGAGAGAAATACTATATAAATCTGATTTACATTAGCAACAGCAAACCCTAGATCAGCCCTAAACTAGGGTAGACAATATCTTGCAAAACGATCGTCGGATCAGCTTGATTCCTTCACCAAAAAATGTGACCTTCTGAGGAGAGTCAGTTCCACCTACAACACAGTTCTGAGAGAGAGTCTGATGGTCAACGCTGGTCAAACTTTCGATCTGCAATTGCATCCCTAAATTCTGCGTCCTTCCTTCCACACGTGTGAGAGAAGAGTCCCTTTCTGCACAGTAGGAGAAGAGCCTCTTTTCTGCGCAGGAGAGAGAAAGAGAGAGATGTGATGAGATGTGTGTTTCCAAATGAGGAACATCATATTGACAACTGGCTTGATGCCCACCCTGCTAGGGAGAAACAATGTCAATTACACCCCTCTAAGGAAGAAGCATTCAAGCATAAATTGAGAAACTCCACAAAGTTGGTTTCATCTATCTTATCACTTACACATCTTGGGTTTCTAACCTTGTACTCGTCATGAAAAAATAGGACATCATACAAGTTTGTACTGATTTTCAAGATCTGAATAGAGTCTTTCCCAAGGACAATTACATTATGCCATTCATTGACCAAGTTATCGACGCTTGTGCAGGTCATGAGGCCCTACCCTTTATGGACGAGTTCTCTCGGTATAATCAAATTCATATTCACCACACTAATCAATATAAAACAGCCTTCACAACCCGATGGGGCACATTTCCATATCAAGTGATACCCTTTTGCCTTAAAATTTTGGGGCCACCTTCTAGCAAGCCATGAACTATATCTTCCATGATCTATCTCATCTTATTCTCGCCTATTTGGATGACCTTACTATATGATCCAAAACGTGCGATGACCATTTGGAGGACCTTCTCCTGGTGTTTCAAAGATGTCGACAATATAACTTACACTTGAACCCTATCAAGTGTGTCTTCTATGTTAATGCAGGATGACAACTAGGATTCATTATTTCTCAACAAGGTATTAGAGTCGACCCTCTAAAAGTCAAGTCCATCAAGGAAATTTCACCTCCAAAAAATTTAAAGCAAATCCAAATCTTGCAAGGTAAGTCCAACTTCTTACACCGCTTTGTTCTCAACTGTGCCAATTGTGCACACGTCTTCTTGTGTCTGCTTTGTCAGGATATCCCTTTCCATTGGGACCAAGAGGTACAAGGATCATTTGAAGCCCTAAAAGACACATTGTCTCAGGCATCTTTGATTAGTTCTCCTAGCCATAAAAAGGATTATACCTTATACCTCTCAGCATCTGAAGTAGCCATTGTTGGAATGCTAATCCAAGAAGGACCTGATAATAGAGAGCACATAATCTACTACATCAGCAAGAACCTCTTTGTCCCTACGTTGAAGTATGAGTTAGCCGAAATGACAACCTTAGCCCTCATCCACTCTATACAGAAGCTTTGGCATTACATAATCTCACGAACCACCATTGCATTAGCAAATATCAAACCTATGTAATACTTGCTCACTTATCGTGTGATGAACCATAAATAAGCTCAATGGGTTGTAATTCTGTAAGAATTCGATCTTCAGTTTAACTCCCCCAAGAGCAAGAAGGCCTGTATCCTCGCTGATTTCATCGATCTCCCAAAAGGGACCCAAGGATCCCTCGTTAATGATGCATTCCCCGACAAACATTTGTTATTAGTATCAATGGATGACCCCTAGTAAAATGACATCCTCCTTTTTTTACGAACTCAGAAGTTCAAACATCATCTTCATCGCAATGACCGGAGGCGCATACATCACCAAGCCCCACGTTACCTCTTTCTGGGGGATGTCGACTATCGACAAGGTTTCGACACCATCCTTCGTTGATGCCTTACTCACAAACAAGCCGAGAAATTCTTAAATGAATGCCACAACAGGGATTGTGGTGGCCACCTCTTAGGGATGGCCACCAATTAGAAAGTCATATGTGCTGGTTATTTCTAGCCCACCCTATTCCATGATTGTATTCAAGCAGTCAAGAGATGTGAGTGGTGCCAAATATATGCTCATAAGGCATAAGCCCCACAAGCCCCTCTACACCTAGTCATCGTTATCAGCCTCTTCTGTAAATGGGGCATAGACTTCATGACCTGCAAACCCCCATCATCAACAAACCATAAGTACATTTTGGTTGTCATCGACTACTTCACCAAATAGGCAGAGGCCATTCTCACATACAATAATATCACAGAAATCATTGCACGATTTTTCTTTAACCATGTCAAAACAAAGTTTGGTGTTTCGAAGGAGTTGGTATCCGATCATGGTAAACATTTTGAGAATGAAATATTTCAAGAGTTATCCCAAATATTTTGAGAACGAAATATTTTAGAAGGTATCCCAACACCTTGGCTTTTCCCACGGATTCACTTCCTTATATTACCCTCAGTTCAATGGCCAGGTAGAAGCTATCAACTATAGTTTTAAAAATCAGAACCAGTGACTAGACTGGTCCACCTATCAAACCAAGTTTCAAACCGAAACTGGTCAAATCGGGACTGGTTAGATCTCAATGAACTGGTCTTTAATAAAAATACATGAAATACTTAGTTTTTAATGAAAAGAACTATTTTTAAGATTTAAAACCATGATTCCAAAGAAATAGAGATAAAATATGCAAATTTTTCTCATCTATATACCAAGTAAAGGTGAATATATCAAATTCGCATTGAGTGCAATACATATCAACAACATAATACATAATCAATGAGGCTTTAAATGGCCTTTAGAGTCCAAAAAAAATGTTATAAGCTATGGGTTCACTGGCCTACTACAAGTCTACATATCAGTGATTAGCATGATCACTCCTCATCATGATCAAACTCATCACCACTACTAGACAAGGGATCATCAACATGAGCTACATAAATAATATGTCTAAGTGTTTAAGGATTCCTAAAACCCCTCTACAACCTTACCAGTTGTGGTAGTAGTAGAAAAAAAATAAACATCAAAACTACAAATTACTGATCCACGTGATCACTCATGAAACTTATCATTGATTCGGTGCTACTAAAAATGGGATCATCAACAAGAGATACAGAAACATCATCTCACTCAAAGTCTTCAGACTTGGATTGCTCAACCTTCTAATATGATAGAAATTGAATTTTAACATTCCTAACTAGTGATTTTGGTTTGAGTGAAGGGTTCATCTCCTCAACCTTATAATGTGGTAGAAAAATCTTAGCATCCCTAAACAATTATTTTATTTTGAGTGAAGGGTACATTATTGTTAAGGCCATGGTACAGGAGTTCAACAATCAATACCACCAACATCAACGAAGTTCAAAAATAAATGTCACCAACATCAAGGTCCTTAAAGGGCTTCATGCTCTTGATCAAATTCCAATCTCATACGCTCATGCATGATAATATAATGGAAACATTGCAAACCCCCAAACCATGAAATCCTGAAAACCATTAAGTGTGTTGAATTTTGAGTGAACTCTAAAATTCTAGTTTCTCCATATGAAATCCAATGCGGTTGAAACCATTCTCAAACATCCTAAGCCATTTCATGGTAATGTTAAAAATTTAAATAAAAGGATGAAAATGAAAAATAAAGGAAATGTCACTTTTACTTTAAGAATTTAACATTACCATTTGGCATTGATTGTTAGTGTTGCTAGGATTGATATGTGTGAGGCAAATGAGAGGGGAGGCATGCTTTTCTTAGACTTGTTTTTGGAGGGAAATAACTCCATATTTCCCTCAAAATAGCATCAAAACTCAGAAAATTGCATTTTGTGGGGTCTGTAGCTGGCTTGGCAATAAACCGGTCAGGTTATGAAGGAAC
This sequence comes from Pinus tabuliformis, assembly GCA_031772625.1. Lineage (NCBI taxonomy): Eukaryota > Viridiplantae > Streptophyta > Pinopsida > Pinales > Pinaceae > Pinus > Pinus tabuliformis. Next base: position 706,393,201 of record CM062815.1, on the reverse strand, counting down.
TGGACGGTTTATGGGAAAATCGGTTAGTTCCTTCATAAATCGGCCAGTTTGGGCTGGGTTTTTTGTTTTTGCGAAATAGGCCCATGAACAGGTTTTTTGTCTGGTTTGACCCAGATGCCCAATGAACTAGCCGGTTTTATCGATTCCTGGTTCAAGCTGACCGGTTTTTAAAACTATGTTTTCAACAAAGTCCTCAGAACAATGTTACAGCATATGGTGAACAACCACAAAACCAATTGGAACCATATAGTTTTTTCAGCCCTATGGGAATATCGTACTGCAGTCAAAGAATCTACAGGTTTCATGCCCTTTGAGTTAGTTGATGGGGTCGAAATTGTCCTTCCCATTGAGCACGATATTCCTACCTTGCACTTAGCCATCAAGCTTCTCACTGTCACTACACCTTTAGAACAAAGGTTGAACTAGTTGGAACACGTCAATGTAAGTCGGTGAGAATCTCTCCAGCATAACAAAGCACACAAAAAGCGGACAAAAGCCACTTTTGACCGCAATGTCACCCCCCGGTCCTTTACTGAGGGGGATTTAGTCCTTCATTACAATGTTTCCAAAGAAGCATTAGGACCAGGGAAATTCGAGACATTATGGAAGGGCCCTTACATTGTCAAACATTTCCTCCTCAAGGGGGCATACATCTTAGCAAATCCCAATGGGACTTGCCTCAAATATCCTGTCAATGGGCTCTATCTTAAAAAAAATCATCCATAACATTGCAAGTAGCCCTAGAATGAAAATGTATGCACCATGAATTATTTTTATGATGACCAATTCATCATGGATACACTCTAAAACCTTTCTCTCATCATGTGTCACAGATGGATCATTTGTTAACCTATCACGAGAGATTCATTGATGGTGCTTCTCAATGATCGCAAAATGTCATTGCAACATCCTGGGCCATATACTCTCCTGACCACACACCATGTCTCACCAATGGACTATGTATAATGTCGGCTACCAATAATAAAGCTTAGTAGAACGTTGTCATAGGCATTTTGGTCGATGCTTCCCATCTAGGTATCAGTCACCTACATGTATCCCTTGATTCCCAGCTTCTTGTATCGCAATTGATTAGAACCTTCAAAGTTCATGATCCATGCCTCTTTCAGAAATATATGCATGAACAAAGGTTATCTTATGGTTTTGATCATATCACATTTATGCATATACCAAGAAATAATAATCATATAGCTGATTGCATAGTTAATCAAATCCTAGATTGGCATGTATCACATACATATCACCATCAAGAAACATGAAGCATCAATATAATATTCACCACATAAATGCAGACATACATCACATGTGTATAGAAGCATTCACATCAAGGCACATCATAGGAATCGTAAAAAACACATCTTGTGTGTGTATATGTGTGTGTGTGTGTGTGTGTGTGTGTGTGTGTGTGTGTGTGTGTGTGTGTGTGTGTGTGTGTGTGTGTGTGTGTGTGTGTGTGTATATATATATATATATAGAGAGAGAGAGAGAGAGAGATCAAAAAATATGTATATGAGTACAAAAAATATATGCATCCACTAGCTCAAGGCCAGGAAAAATAGGTCGTCAAAATAGGCGAGCATCCTCATAATGGGCAATTGCCCCAATACATACATAAACTCTATATAATTTTGTTCCCCTACACCTCTTATCAGAGGTCCCACTGCCGCATCTGGTACTAGGAGGGGACGCACAGTCACCACCGCCATCGTGAAGTAACAAAGAGTTGGATATTGTGCTCTGTCATGTTCCAAAACCGTCTCCACGACCTCCTCCCCCAAACTAGCCCACTCCTCCTTGGGCATCCCCCTCGCTAGGGTGACTACTTGACCCCACGCATCCTTTGAGTCCCTCAGTTGAGCCTCTACAGTCTCTGTTTGAGCCTCTGTAGCTACTTCTCGAGCCTTTGTCGCCTCGGCATGCTCCCGCATCTAGATCATCTCTACTGAGGTGGATGAGATACCTGCCTCTCAAGAGGGACCACCAATCTCTAAATGAAAACGTTGCTTCGGTCTCTCAGGCTCCTCCTGAGCCCTGACATCTCTCCATCACTGTGGCATAGCAGTTGCACTAGCAAAACCCATGCGATGAGGATCGTTTCCTACCAAATAGGTCAATGGTCGTCCGCAAGGTCTCATATATGAAATAAAACATACATGGTATCAACATCATCAAAATATGCATCACATCTATACATGTAAAAAAGCACAAATGAAAAAATCACAAATCACATACCTGCTAGTCCCCAAGCATCACTAAGAGAAAGCCCCATATCTAGATTGGCCCTAAAGTCCACATCGTGATAGGAGTACTATAAGAGCATCTAAGAGTTGGATCTAAAGCAACCCTCCACATTGGCATTCCAATAATTCCCCACCGCACCAACACCTTCATGTGGCATCAGTAGAGCCCACCACCTAATTCATGGGTCTCTAGGAGGTCCTCGCAGCACTGCTAAAAAAGGTCAAAGCATCACTACCATCTCATACAATATGTTGCACAAAATTCTCACATCGCAAAAACTACGTGCCCAACCATGTCGCACATGTGTCAACTGGGACACCATACCCCTATACACAAAACCAGACCATTCAAAGAAGAGACATGCCTGCATTCTCTGCAGCACTGCAATCTAAGGCTTCGACACCCGGTCAGGATCCGCCGACCCAGCAAGTCGTACAATAATCATCGGCATAGCTCGCTCAATGAGATCTAATATGGAAGCAACAAGATACACCCCTCATCAATAGCATTAGGACAACAGTGGCCCTCTACCCACCCATGAATGTCTACCTGCCCACTCTGTAGGGGAACCTGTAAGACCTCCCCACGATGCACCAACCCAGTCACAAAGTATATGTCTAAATTAGGAGAAATAGGTAGATCAGCTCGTCTGATGACGAATATCTGTCTCTCCTCATCCTAGCACCATATCAGGAACCGTAGGAATGCATCCTTCGCCCTCGAAAAATGGTTCTAAAGAAACTTCAGCAACCCCCAACCTATTAGAATCCTACTAGCACTAGCATCCCCCACAATTGTTGTGCGTAGAGGCTCCCAGTCACGCTCTCTCCACAGCATGTCCATCCTGCCATCAAGTATGTCAAAAGTCAAAAACAAAATCAACCTCCTAGGCTACAAAAAACCACTTTCACAAATCCTTCTAGAAATATCTTTTTCATATCATTCCATGATCTTATTGAATTAGTCGCTAAACTCATGAACCATTTAAGAACTCTATCCTTCAATGTTGTCAGAAACAATCTCAAATTTTTAGTGTTTAATAAGAAACCATAAGACCTACAAATAATTTCAAATTCAAAGAGAAAGGTTTCCGGATCCTCTGACCTCATACCATGGAAGTTGGGAAGGAAAGATGGAGGAATGTTCTTCATATGAACACTAACATCAATACCTTGAATGGGAAATCTAAGAATATCTTCTTCATTGTTATCATCTCCATCCATTTCTTCTATCTTATCTGCCACCTCTTCTTCGTCTACCTACAAAAGTGGATGGTGGTGTGGCTCTTACTGCACCATGTGATCAAATGGAGGGGGGGGGGGTTGTTGCTATTGGAAAAGTATTTTTTGTTTTATTAAAAAAATGAATTAGAATGATAATTCAATGCAAGATGCCTAATGAAATTTTTTTTGTTTTTTGCAGAAAGTAAAAGAAATGAATCAACTAGGGAAGAAAACAATGCATACTTTGACACCTCCCAGGAAACGGTGCCAAAAAGTGATGAGCCACAGTATTGTAACAAGAATGCTACAACTCTCAAGGCTACCAACTTTAATTATCAACCTAGGGTTCGTACAAACTTAAGAGGTGTCGGCACTATATGTGTAGCATACAATGTGTCCTTTCATTGACATTATGTAATGAAGTGAACGTCATGAAATCAAAGCCTAAACTAATTGCAAAAATGCAATTGTTACTCTATTTGCAAGAAATGAAAATGATACTTGCTCAACTTGTAAATGCTAACTAATCAATTCATGAAAGGAAAAAGGTTAATCTACTTGCAGAAAGAAACATATTTTATCTTGCATAATTCATCAAACTACCAATCTAATTGCATGTACCATCTACCTAGTTCACATTTGCTTGTAAATCGGTAACCTACTTGCATCATACTTGTGATAAAGAAATTAATTCTACTATGTTTTTTGCAATGAATAAAAGGAAGGGTTGGAGTGGCTTAGGAGCACCCTCTCATCATAAAATCATAGGCAGGTGCCATTATTCATCTAGACTAAGTCATAGTTGCAGTGGAGATCAAAACTGATGAAGGAAAAAGGTGTTACAGGTTTCCTACAAGAAGTGATAACTCACCGAATGACCAAGGAAATCAAATGAAAATGGGATGGGACAAAAAAAAATTATTTAGCAGGATGTCTTAGGTCTCGATTCCAATTGGAATCACTCCAAAATACCCTTGTTCACACGTGCTAAAAAATGGCAGAAAATTATTAGTCTAAAATCTGGATATTCGATTGCCTCCAAATTCAAAGATGTCCTGGATGAACTCAGCATGGCCTCTGGTAGCGTTATCAATAAGAACAAATCCCACATCTACAGTTGGAATACCCCGCCCAGACTTCTCACAGATATCTCCAGGTGCCTTGGAATCGCAGCCTCCGCTTCATGGACCTCCTTCAAATACCTGGGCCTCCCGGTTGTACACAAAAGAATCTCCAGCAAAGATTGGCTTCCCCAGCTCGAAAAATTTCAAGCAAAAATTCAGGCTTGGGGCTTTACCTGGCTCAACTATGCTGGTAAGTCCGTCCTCATCAAATCAGTGCTCACTAGTCTTCCTATTTTTCAATTTGCAGGAATGCTTGCTCCTTCAATCATCCTAAAAAAAATGGACGAGCATATTCGGAGATTTTTCTGGAAAGGTGGAAAGCAGAATGAAAGAAAAATCCCCCTCATCAGCTGGGAAACTATTTCTAAGCCTCTGTGGGAGGGAGGGCTTAACTTCAAAAATCTGGGCCATATGAATGTAGCAATGGCGGCAAAGGTCATTTGGAGAGTTATCGCGCCCAATCCTGGTTGGGCTCAGACAGCTCTCAGGAAAAAATATCTCCGAGGTCCTCGCTCCAGCTGCTTGGACCATGTTATTCGACTGCCAAACTCGCCTTTCCTAAAACTCTATGATAAGGCCGCCTCTCTGATAAAAAATTATTGTTATAGAATTCCAGGTAACGGCAAGAAAACAAAAATTTGGTCTGACAGAATCCTATCCTCTGTCCCGATCAGCGACAGAGCGCAATTGGGCGAGCTCCGGGAGTGGATGGAAAGAAATAACTTAAACACGCTCTGGGATATCTCCGCTTGGAAAGGCAGTGAGTGGACTGGCTGGAAGTCTGTCGATTTGCCAGATCGCCTGGCCGCTGACTGGGCCACGCTGATCGATCTTCTACACGGCCTTGCGCCCTTGAACAGGTATACTCATGACGCTATCGGCTGGGGAAATAAATCCAAAGGGTATACGGTGGCTGAAGGCTACGTTAAACACAGAGAGAGGCCGCACGTCCCCATCAACCCAGCTCCATGGCAAGCGATCTGGCGAACTCAGGCGTGGCCCAAAATAGACATGTTTGCGTGGATGCTGTGCCATGGCAGAATCCTTACCTTTGACCGTTTGCAGAAGCTGGGATTCAACGGTCCCTCCATATGTCACCTATGTAGCAATAGTGAAGAAACAGCTGCGCACATCTTCCTGGAGTGCAGATTTGCTAAACAGATTTGGAGCGCGCTGTTATATGTCTTGGATCCCTCCTTTCACCTACCGAATACAATGGCTGACCTCTTCGCTAGCTGGACTTCAAATTACCCAGGGCCTTCTCCTCAGAATCAGGTAATCAAATCAGCCTGGGCCATCCTCCCAAAGGTCATTTGCTGGCAGTTGTGGCTGGAGCGCAACAGGAGAACCTTCAAAAATGACAGGCAGCACCAAAAAATTATTGAAGTAAAGATCAAGTGCCAATTAAAGGAATGTCTGTCCCAAATCAAAGATGATGCAAATCTCACCCAGCAAGACAATGTTTGGGGCGCCTTCCTGGGATTACATTTCCTCCCAGCAATCAGGAAAGTACCTCCTCTCAAAGAATGGCAAATCAGGAAAACAGAAGCTGACTTCCAAGACTGGATTAAAACTCAATCAAGCTACTTCCTTTTCTTCGATGGAGCAGCTAAGGGTAACCCGGGCAGAGCAGGTGCTGGAGGGGTCATCCTAAATCCAACAGGAACAAAAATACGCTCATATGCTTGGGGGCTTGGACATATGACCAGCACACAAGCTGAGGCCTTGGCCCTTCTGCAAGGCCTCAAGACCCTAAAAGAGCTGAAAATAAAAGAAGCAACGGTTATAGGAGATTCTCAAATCATAATAGGTGCTATGATCTCTAACTCCCCTGCAGCAGACCTCAATCTAGCCAGAATGATCTTCAGAATCAAGGCCCTTGAAAGTGACTTCCAGAAGCTGAGCTACTACCATATCTTGAGAGTCCACAATAAAGAAGCTGACAGCGAAGCAAACAAAGCAGCTCTTCTATCTGCCGGGGTCAAGATGAAAGAAGGAAAAGAGTCATGGGAAGCTATTCCTTAACTTGCAGTTCGCCATGTTTTACTGCTTGATTCAAAAAAAAATTGTATGTATATCCAAGTGGGGGAAAATAGAGAATATAGAATCTAAAGATCTTGATGCTAAGGGGAAAATCACAAGTAACATCAACAGCCACACTTTCATAAGTGAAACTCCTCAGGATCCAGGCATCCTTATTGTACACAGAAATTTGGCATTCAAGCCAGGAGGAATATAATCACAATATAATCGTTTCTGTCAAAAAAAAAAAAAAATTGGATATTCGATAATTAGTGAGCTAGTTAACCTATAAAATGCCTAACCTAATCAATTGAAAATGTGATGGGGTAAATTTTTTTATGATCTAATGCAAGTAGAATAAACTCAAACTATGCTCATTGACATGTTCTAAAAAATAGCATAAAATTACTACTATTTTCCTACAAGGACCCAGAAATTCTAGATTCATGAACTAGTAACCCAATTCAAGTAGCTCAATGATTACTATGACCTTCCAAAGTTGTTCCAATGATGAAATCATGCTTGTTACTCTGTAAATAACCTACAAAATAACTCACTTCAACCATTTAACCAAATCCTACAGCAAAAGAAGCATCAACACTAGATGCAGAAATATGAAAAATAAGAACAAGAGATGCATGTGAATAAGAAGTGAAAAGAAGAAAAGTAAATTCTACAAAAGGGATTTGAGGCTCCTGGGATGGCCAAGCCCAAAGATACTCAGAGTCCTATAAAGGATACCAAGCTTTAGAAGCTAAAAATGGCACCAAACTTCATTATTTGAATCAATCCAATTACATCCCTGCTAGAAATGTAAGTGGAGCTATAAAAATACAAGTTTTCTCCACAAGAAGACTAAGAAAACCATCCGCTAGAGGCAAATTCGAATTTTTATGTATGCAAAATGATGAGGAAACATTCTCCTTGAAAGGAGGAATCTTTCCCCTCAAAAATCCCTTAAATAGTGGATCCGATTCCCAACACTAGGAATCGACATTAAATGACAGGGAACACATTCCTAGATTTTCTCAATCATTGGAGCTCCAAACAATGTAAAACTTTTAAATAGGAACTATAAACTCAAAAAGGGAACTCTAGCCAAAAAGCCCCAAAAAACCATGAAAAACAGTGCTAAAAATGAAAAGTGTGTATACTAGAACGATGGTTTTTTTTAGGGTCAATTTTCAACATTTTTAAAAAATGGCAGTAAAATCGAATTTTTTTGTGCAAAAAATAGTTGATTTTGAGGAAAAAACACACTAATGTTTTTGGTATAATAACATTTTTCTTTCCTAAGTATAATTTCAACATTTTTTAGTAATGGCGATAAAGATAAAATAATGGGATCTGAAACACATTAAAATTCTATTAGTTTTCATCCATGTGAAACATATAATAACATGACAGTGAAGATTTCTAAAAATATAATTGCTTTCAACCATAACATTAAAGATACAAAAAAATTGGAAAATTTTCAACCATAAAATTAAAAAACCATCACATTATGAACAAATTACATGACTAAATTAATCAAAATGTCATTACTTGTAGATTGAATCAAACATACATTATATCTTTAAGTTATTATTGCATTGTAGATATTCTAAACATTAAAAATCATCATAATTAAAACATATAATCCAACAAACATAAAAGTGACTCATAACTTCATTGAACACCATATGGAATCAAAAAAATTATTTCAAGATACAATGCAAAGATCAGTTATATAAATTGTCTTAGATAATTATTCAAAATCACTCATATTGTCTTGCACACAATCAGAATTCACATCTTCAGATGAATGACTGGATGTAGATGAAGATGTTCCATATTCTTTTATTTCATCAACTAGTGCCCCATCTGAGTCCACATGCATGCCCACCATTTCAGGTTTCAAAATTCTTTTGGATCTACAAGTGGTTTCAGCAAACTCCCATCTCAACATTGTTCCTTCTGGTAACAACCTCTTCAGAATCTCTATCATCTTGAAGCGAAGAGTTCCTCTCTTTGTTAAATTGAATTCATAAACAAGTATGTCAACATCCTCCAATTTTAAGAGGTTTGTGCGGCGATGATTTATATTTGTACCCTTTCTTTTTCTCTTTCCACCAATTTTTTTATCAACTACCATCTCTGGCTTATACACACCATTGAATGGGTGTGTATTTGTGGCATACCAATGTACTTCAACACCTACAACATATTGATTTTCTTTAATGACCTTTATAACCTTAGCAATCTAGAATAGATAGCCATTGGGATCTCCATCTGCTAGCACTGTGATCATGAAACCCTCCTTAATATCATGTACTGAACCCCTGTAAAGGTCTTCCATGGCTTCACATTGTGCACGAGATCTTCTGGAACCAATATACATTTCTCTTTCCTATGCCTGTGAAGAATTAATAATACCTTGATATTGTTGATGTTCAACAATGTTTCTTTCCTCATGTTCATTTGACACATTTTGTGGCCAAATAAATGGATTTTTCAAAGGTATATCTTCATTTGTTGTTCTTGAAATGATATCACTTTGATTATTGAAAAAATACTCCCACCAAACTGAATCAACAATATCAAATTACTCATATGTATATCTAATACATTTTTTAATTTCTTTTAGGCAATCAGAATAATTTATATCTCTATTCTGTCTGTGTGCATTATGAACTTCTACAATTGATTGTAATAACAATATATTTGATGCAAATATTGGATGATCTGGAATGAACTTCAAAAATGCCAAACTTGATGATAGTGCCCATTCTGCAGTAGTTGAATACTTCTTGCCCCATATTAGTGTTTTCCCATCAATTTTTTTGATACAAAATTGATGTTGGAAGCTCATGTCATTAAGTTGTTCAATGCACTTCTCCTCACCATGCGATCCCAGACTAAACCTTCACATGTCAACAGTTTCTTCCAACATATCAAAAGTAGGCTCTGGCATGTATGATTTCTCAATACATCCAATTAATGATGGCAATCTCCCAACATCCTTCCTCCTCAATGTGATTGAAAAACGACTGAACATCTGATAAATATGTTCATGAGTGTTCCCAAAAAGAAGGAAACCAACCTTTACCTTATGAAAATTTCTCAATTCAACAAGCATGTTTAGATATCCAAAAACAATATGATTTTTGTTTTCACGACAAGTGTTGTCCAATTGTAGATACAAAACTTCAGGAAGATTACCAGACCAATGAGAAAGCACATCATGAATTATGGTTATTGTCAGATTTGCATCATTATGAATATTTGGAGCTGTGAAGTATACCCTTGGCAACATTTTCCCATTGAAGACCATACAACCGACCAAGTGATATTGAATAAAATTTTCCTCCTATAAATTTTTGGGTGTGCGAACAAAATGTGGTAGAAGTGTTTTCTTCTGGTCCATACCATCAATTATCAAACCCAAATATTTATTTGGATTATCATAACACTTCTTTCAATGCTTGTACAACTTTTTCCTTTCACTTGTTTGTTGTTCGTGATGCTCTTGAAGTGCTTTGACAATGGAATCTACACAACATAAAATAAAGTCATTAAGAAATATGTTTTCATAGTTGATGACTATATAATTTTAAAAGTTAAAGTTATGAATGCTTACCTCTTTTTGACCCTTCACGTTTATCCCATTTTATTTAAGAGAAGCACATGTGCTGCAAAACCCCATCCTTGTCTTCTTAGGAATACAAACATTGTTGAATTATTTCTTCCATATCTTCACAAAATATTGATATGTAATAAATTGACCATGTCCCTCAACACCTTCTGCATATTCTTTGTATAAGTTGTATATTTCTCATCTTGAGAAATTATCTGGAATATGTATTGTCTCTCTATTTGGCATACACTCTCCATGCTTTGAAAAGAAAGCTTTCATCCATGACATTTCAGTATTTGATAATGGCCCAAACTGTCGTTTATGACGTACTTCTGAATAAAATGTGGGATCGTTTTCCAAATTTTCTTGGATTCTTGACAGACAAAAATTACCCATTGAATGAAACATTTTGAAATCCTTTCTATAGATAAATAAAGACCGAATATGATAATCATAACCTGACAATGTAAATTTCATGCACTCCAGATAGAACTTCTCATCAGATATTCTAATCTACCCCCTGTATAACTAGAACATCTTGGATTGATACAAAAAGGTTTGCTCCTACTCCTCGATACAATATATCTTGGAAACATCTCCATCATTGGACCATCATTTGTATAAGCATTTTCATCATCGTTATGAGGAATGTTATCCTCACTATGATCATCTGTCCTTTTGAAATACTGTGTTAAATTATGGTATGTTCTATGCTTAAGAGCAGTTTACTTGAAATTTACTTATTAGCCCAATATCAATTTCCAGAATAGCAATCACATTAGCATGATAGTAAAATGCAGATAGAACATAAATATAACCCGTAGAAGACAAGCCAAGCCAAGAGGACACAAGATGTGGCACCATCTAGGGACAAACCCCAATATGGGAAAACCCTTGATCAAATCTTCTTATATTCTTCAATAATTCAACAGAGAGATAGAGATAGTACAATTACACAATTCTATAATTTTATGACAGCAACAAAAAAACCCTAACCAGCAAATTCAAAGCTAGTCAAATAGGTTAGAATTGACCTCAAGTCAACCTCAATCAACTCAGCCTCCAACAGCAAGGATAGACAGCCCAAAATAGTCCAAAAATGATAGTCAAATAGCAGTCAACGAAGGTGCAGGTCTGCGGTAAACCCTCAACAGTCAACACTGGTCAAATGGTGGTCAAACAGAGGTCAATGTTTGTTGTCCATAACTACGTCTTGCCTAGGAGAGGCTCCCCACACTAATCCGCAGTCAAAGATACCCTCATGCTAGTCAACGTTGCTAAAACAGTCCACCTGCACCTCGGTCAGCCCAAGTCAAAGCTTCCAAAATAGATTTGCGTCCTTCTTCCCACGTGTGAGAGACATGATCCTCCTACGCATACCCAATCAAGCTAAGAAAGAGAAGAAAAGATGATGAGATGATGGGAATAATGCCACAAGGTCTCCTCCTTTTATATGCCACGTTGAGGGTAATATGGGGGTGTAAAAAAATGTTTTTCTTGTTGGCCGACCTTGACAAATTGTCAAGAATACAAATAAATTCATATATCCATGAATACATGTCGGAATCAGATTATATTTAGATCAATCCTACACCTCTCAATGAGAGGAATCTAAGAAAAATATCAGATGCCATAAATAAGGTGACCCACATGGAGTTTGGCCCTAGTTGCCAATTTTAACACTCCCTCTCAACTAGAGAGAAATCCATCTGTTAATCCATCTGTCTGTTGGTACTATCTCTGCCATCAATGCATTACTCTGCACTACTCGGATCTGCTCTGCTGAACTATGAATGAGAAGAAGTGATCGAGAATGTATCATACCATCCTCTACTGACCCGAAGTCAGTCCCCGATAAAAGAGAGAGTCTAATAGCACTCTTACTGACCCAAAGTCAGTCCCAATGAAGAGAGTGTGTCATACCACTCTTACTGATCCGAAATCAGTTCCAAATAAAGAGAGTGGCTCATACCACTCTTACTGACCCAAAGTCAGTTCCAAAAGAGAGTGTGTTATATCACTCTCACTGACACGAAGTCATTTCCGATTGATCCCAGCTCAATATCATCCTAGCATATGGAGTACGGTAGTTACAAGATGCATCAATCGGTACTACTATGGTCCCTATTCTCATTTCCCTACTCATTAGCCAGATGAGAGGTACTTCCCATGCATCCCAGACTGCATGGGTAGGATGTCTCAGCAGGAGAAGGATGAACCACTCTTCCTACCTACATGTCGTCACAGGGTATTACAGGGGAAGGCTAAACCACTCACCATGTACATAACAAACCACCAGGGGAAGGCTGGACCACTCACCCTATGGTTGCTCATTGCTCCAATAAGTACACCAAGTGTATGCATCATATAGGACCCTCATGAGAGGGTCTCTCCATGACTCCTAGTCATTCTCTGAAAGTTAGGAATTTGACCTTTCCCAGGGTCTTCGTTAGAATGTCAGTGACCTGCTCATTAGTCCCAATATGATGGAGCCTTATTTCTCCTCGATGTATAATATCCCAGATAAAGTGGTACCTGATATCGATGTGCTTTGAGATATCATGGAATACGAGATTCTCTGATAAACAAATTCCACTCTGGTTGTCGCAAAGGATCACAGTAGTATCTAGCGTATGTCCAAACAGCTCACTAAAGAGCTTTGTCAACCAGACAGCTTCACAAGAGTCCATACTTGCAACAATGTATTCGGCCTCAACAGTGCTCAAAGCCACCAAATTTTGTTTCCTACTCATCCAAGATATCGAAGTAGAACCTAAAGAGAAACAACACCCAGAAGTGCTCTTTTGTTCCACCACACTGCCTGCCCAATTAGCATCGTAATAACCATACAGCCTCACATCTCTGGTAGTGTATCTCAATCCATGAGTGATTGTGCCCTGAAGATATCTCAAAATATTCTTGGCACCAATCCAATGTGAGTGATGAGGCTCAACCATATATTGGCTCAACATGTTGACTGCAAAACATATATCCAAATGAGAGTTCACCAAGAAAATCAATGCTCCTATGAGTTGACGATACTCAGAATCATTTCCCAATATAGGTCATGTAGCACTACGCATAACTTCCTAAAGTTAAGCTCCATCGGGGTAGTGACGGGCTTGCATTCCACCATCCCAAATCTTTCTAATATCTTCAACACATATTTTCCTTGAGACAGGAAAATTTCCCCTGGATGTTTCCATACCTCCAACCCTAGGAAGTAGTGCAACAGTCCTAGGTCCTTCATCTCAAATTCAGAATCAAACTCCCTCTTACATTTTTGAATGAGAGGGTCTGCACTAGTCAGAAAGAGGTCATCAATGTACATCACTAGTATGAGAGGCTTATCATCTTCAACCTTAAAGTAAAGGTTCAGATCGACTTAACTCCTAGTGAATCCCAACTTCATCAAATAGCTATCGATCCTCTCATACCAAGCTTGGGGTGCTTACTTCAGCCCATAGAGAGCTTTCTTCAACCTGCATACATGAGATTCTCGATTATGAATCTCAAACCCCTCGGGTTGTTCCACATAGACTTCCTCTTTAATTGAACCATGCAAGAATGCGGTCTTGACATCCATCTGATATAGGTTCCATCCTTGCGACGTAGCAAGAGCTATGATCAAGCATATGGTGGTGTATCGGGCAACAAGTGCAAATATCTCATCGTAATACACACCTTCCTTTTGAGAGAGGCCTCAAGCAACAAAGCAAGCCTTATATTTTTCAGCACTCCCATCAGCTCCATGCTTAATTTTGTAAAGCCATTTCTAGGTGACAACTGATTTGTCCTGGGGTCCGGGGACCACATCCCAGACATCCTTCTTCATGATGGACTCGAATTCTTCATGCATAGCATCCATCCATACTTTATGCTTTACGACTTCTTCGAATGATGAAGCCTCATTTTGAATGATAGTGCTCATAATGGTCAAGTATCCCTGATACCTGGTCAGCTTCTTGCTTTCATAGAAAGTCCCTCTGGGTGCAATATGTCTCTCGACATCTTCAAGAGTCCCCCTAAGCCATGAGGGCCTCTTCCTAGAAGAGGAAGACTCTTGTGAAGGGGGATCAATAGGATCCATAGGTTCTTCAACATCGGGCATCGTTTCATCTTCCTTCTCATCCGGCTTCCTGGTGTTAGCTTCTTTATCTTTCCTTAGAATAGGAAGATTGTCAACCTTGCTAAGAGCCATATCTTCGTCAAAGGTGACATCATGACTTATCTCAACTTCCCTTTGACCAGCCACATAGATTCTATAGCCCTTAGAATTTTCGCTATAGCCCACAAAGATTCCTTTCTTTCCAGATGCACCCAATTTGCTTCTTTTCTCTTTCGGCACATGAAAATATACGGGACTTCCAAAAATTCTAAAATGAGAGACATCAGGTTTCTTACCAGTGAACATTTCTTCGAGAGTCTTGGAATCCAATGCTTGATGAGGGCATCGATTTTGAACATATACAAAGGTGTTCATATCTTCGGCCCATAGAAACTTCGGAAGCCTTTGATCATGGAGCATGGCATAAACAACTTCCACAATCGTACAATTCTTCCTTTCAGCCACACCATTCTACTCAGGAGTGTATGGTGTTGTGGTCTCCCTCTTAATGCCATTTTCTTTGTAAAAGTGATGGAACTCATTGGATTCATACTTGGTCCCATTATCAGTCCTTAATATCTTGATTCTCTTCTTGGTTTGATTTTCGATCAAGGTTTTGAATTGATGGAACCAGGGGAACACTTCATCCTTCGTTTTCAAGAAGTATATCCAAGTATTGCAAGAATAATCATCTGTAAAAGTGAGATAATATAGATATCCTCCCAAAGAGTTTATGGGCATCATACCAGATATGTCGAAGTGGACCAACTATGATGTATCTGTAGACTTGCTATGGCTTGAGGGGAACGGTCCCCTTTTAAGCTTTCCTTCGACACATCTAGGACATACACCTTCATTCTCTACTTTGAACTCAGGCATCCCTGTCACCATCTTTCTCACATCAGGTAGAGCCTTATAATGAAGGTGGGAAAACCTCCGGTGCCATGTTTTAGACTAAAGAGATGTGTCACAACACATGACCCCCAACAGACTTCCTCCAACTTGATATAAAGAGTCAACTCAGAACCCAAGAGTAAAAGCATCTTTAAAATTATTTTTCCAAACATGTACCTTGCCATTGATGAAGGCCACCTTGCAGCCTTTGTCTTCCATTGTCGAAATGGACACCAGGTTCTTCTTGAGATCAAGTACATATAAGACTTCTTGCAAGTGGATCATGTAACCCTAATTCAATTGAATGGTAGCATTCCCTACACCCTTTACAGGATAGGTGGTATTGTCTCCAAGGATAATTTCCAAGTTTGTCTCATTCGCTATCAAATTAAAGAGAGCTTCCTTGTAATCAATGAACTGCCTTGAGGCACCACTACCAATAATCCAATTTCGCAACAAGTTCAGAGGAGAGGTAGTGGAGAGGTTCGATATAAGATAATACTCATCTTGCTTATTGTTAACAACATTTGATTCATATCAGGAGTTCCTTGCTTTCTTGGAGGGTTGACCATTTCCTTGATTTCTCGCATTCCTCTTTCCTTTTCCATTGAACTTGCCACTCCTTTGATTGTTGGAGTTTCCCCTGGAGTGATTGTGATCATCATCATGTGATGTGTCCTTTCTATTTGGACACTCCCTCGCATAGTGGAAAATTTTATTGCAAACAAAGCATCTTCCTTTTCTTCCAACCTTCGATCCAGGATTTCCTTTTAAATGACCTTTAGACCCAGAATTATTTCTCCTTTTGGCATGAGAGGAGAAAGCAGTGGGGTTTCCTTTATTTGAAGGCATTTCTTGCTCCACCATCCTTTTTTCTTCCTGGATGCATCTTGACATCACTTCTTCAAACCCTGGAATTCGATCATCATTGAGAAAAGTGGTTCTAAATATATACCATTCATATGGGAGCCCTCCAAGGGTAGTGATAGTTAGTTCCCTGTCATGAATGACTTCTCCAATTGATAGAAGATCATTCTTGATCTCAGTGATCCTTAAGAAGTAGGATTGAATATCCTCATCTTTTCCCTTCTTAATATCCTTCAACTTATTTTTGAGGAACAAAACTTTATTTGCATCACTAACATTAAATAATCTTACCAATATGTCGTAGATCTCCTTGGAGGTGTTTAGCTCGGAAATGTAGGCCACCAAACACTTGTCAATTGAGTCTCAGATAATCTTCTTTGCTTTGAATTCACCCTTTGTGTACTTGTTCTTTGTATCAGCTAGTGCATTTTATGGAGGCTCCATAACTTTACCCCTCACATAGTCCAACACTTCTTGCTCTTCCAATGTCAGATCAAGAGACAGCTTCCATCTGTGATAGTCAGACTTATCACGGAGCTTCTCTTCGGCCGGGAAATGGGATGAGGAACCCATGAAGCCTTTTGTCCTTTCCTTTTGTCTTCGGTGATTTCTCTTTCACTCTTTCTTGGGCTTTGTCTTCACCTTAGCTATGATACCATGTTAAATTATGGTATGTTCTATGCTTAAGAGAAATTTACTTCAAATTTACTTATTAGCCCAGTATCAATTTCCAGAATAGCAATCACATCAGCATGATACTAAAATGCAGATAGAACATAAATATAACTAGTATAAGACAAGCCAACACAAGAGGACACAAGATGTGGCACCATCCAGGGAAAAACCTCAATATGGGCAAACCCTTGATAAAATCTTCTTATATTCTTCAATAATTCAGAAAAGAGATAGAGATAGTACAATTACACAATTCTATAATTTTATGATAGCAGCAACAAAACCCTAACCAGCAAAGTCAAAGTTGGTCAAACAGGTCAGAATTGACCTCAAGTCAACCTCAGTCAACTCGGCCTCCAACAGCAAGGATAGACAACACAAAATAGTCTGAAAATGATATTCAAATAGCAGTCAATGAAGGTGTAGGTTTGTAGCCAACCCTCAACAATCAACATTGGTCAAATGGTGGTCAAACAAAGGTCAATGTTTGTTGTCTAGAACTGCAGCTTGCCTAGAAGAGGCTCCCCACACTAATCTGCAGTCAAAGATACCCTCACGCTGGTCAACGTTGTTGAAACAGTCCTCCTGCACCTCGGTCAACCCAAGTCAACGCTGCCAAAACAGATATGCTTCCTCCTTCTTCCCACGTGTGAGAGACCTGCTCCTCCTACGCATACCCAATCAAGCTAGGAGAGAGAAGAAATGAGATGATGGGAATAATGCCAGAAGGTCTCATCCTTTTATATGCCACGTTGAGGATAAGATGGGGGTGTAAAACATTGTTTTTCTTGTTGGTCGACCTTAACAAATTGTTAAGAATACAAATAAATTCATATATCCATAAATACATGTCGGAATTGAATGATCGTTAGATCAATCTTACACCTCTAGATAAGAGGAATCCAAGAAAAATATCAAATACCATAAATAAGGTGACCCACATGGAGTTTGGCACTAGTTTCCAATTTTAACATACTGACTTGGAGGATATTCTTCATCTTGCCCTTCTTCAATGCTACTCTCATAATCCTTAGAATTAGGAATAAATGGAAAATTCGACTTAATGTTTATTGGTTTTTCTTCATCATGTGCATTATCAGTGATGCTCTCATAGTCCATAGGATTAGGACTACTCTGAAAATGTGAGTCTTTACTTACTGAAAATTCTTCATCCTGCCCTTCGTCACTGTTGCTCTCATAGTCCTTAGGATTAGGACTAAGTGCTTCATCTTTTCCTTCATCACTACTGCTCTCATAGTCCTTAGGATTAGGACTAGGTTGAAAATGTGACTCTCAATTTACTCGAAATTCTTCATCCTGGCCTTCATCATTGCTGCTCTCATATTTCATGGGATTAGGACTAAGTGGAAACCGTAACTCTTTATTTATTTGAAAATCTTCATTATGCTCTTCATCACTGTTGCTCTCATAGTCCATAGGATTAGGACTAAGTAGACACCGTGACACTCTATTCATTTGAAATGATTCATCATGTTCTTCATCATTGTTGCTCTCATAATCCATAGGATTAGGACTAAGTGGACACTGTGACACTCTATTCATTTGAAATTCTTCATCATGTTCTTCATCACTATTACTCTCATAGTCCATAGGATTAGGACTAAGTGGACACTATGACACTCTATTCATTTGAAATTCTTCATCATGCTCTTCATCACTGCTACTCTCATAGTCCATAGGATTAGGACTAAGTGGACACCGTGACACTCTATTCATTTGAAATTCTTCATCATGCTCTTCATCACTATTGCTCTCATAGTCCATAGGATTAGGACTAAGTGGAAACTGTGACTCTTTATTTATTTGAAAATCTTCATCATGCTCTTCATCATTGTTGCTCTCATAGTCCATAGGATTAGGACTAAGTGGAAACCGTGACTCTTTATTTATTTGAAATTCTTCATCCTGTCTTTCATCAGTGTTGCTCTCATAGTCCTTAGGATTAGGACTAAGTGGAAGATTTGACTCTCTATTCATAGTAAAATTATTTATGTTATATTCATCAATATGAATAGAGTTGTTACGCGACGAAGATGTTGATGCTTCACAAAGCGAAACTTCACTATCAAAAGAATCCATGTCTTTCAAACAGAAGAGGTTGAATGATACAAATGCACTCTCTCCTAATGATAATATAAAACTTAAAGAAATAAAATTTCCCTCCAAAAATTATGTTTCATGTATTTTCCTCCATAATTTTCTTCTACAATTTATTGAAAAAGTTTTACTAAAATTGTCTTATAAAATAAATATTTTAAACTAAATCTTTAAATTAAAATTGTAAACTAAATCTTTTACCTAAATTAATTTTTTATTAAACTATATAATATTTACTAGACAATTGAAATTTTTTATTATTATTATTATATCTTCTAAAACAAATTAATCCCACATTCACCATGCGGTAAAACAATTATGTAATGTTCGCTTTATCATAATTTACTATATCGCTTTAACAAGATTTATATGTTAAAGTCTTTATAAAAACAAATTAATCCCACATTCACCGTGCGGTAAAACAATTCTGTAATGTTTGTTTTATCATAGTTCCCTATATCGCCATAACAAAATTTACATGTTAAATTTTTTATAAAAACAAATTAGTCCCACATTAACCGTGCGGTAAAATAATTTTTTAATTTCCGCTATAACATAAATTTCATTATCACTATTCCTCACATCACATCAAGTTTTTTCGAGGTTTGTTAAAAGACTTGGAGTGAATTTGTGGAGCAGTTACATTGCTATAAACAACATATTCAATGGAAGATTATCACATTTGAAAGGTTAGTTTCCCTTTTGCTTTGTGCAAGTTTAAAATTCAATAGGTTTAACGAAATTTATTTTTTTTTTAGAAATTAAAAATTTAGATGAGCCAGATTTACCCACTACATCTGCAGTGAGCGTGGTGGGCCCAATTGTACTCGTCGGCGGCCCAACGGACCCATGGGGGAGGGACGGGGGGGCTGGCACCCAGCCCCCTTCCCCACCACAGCGGCCCAACAATTGACTAGGGTGGGGCGGTAGGGGGCTGCATTTTTTTAATTTCTTATTTTTTATAATAAAAAAATTAAATGGTTATGTTTTACAAAATTATTTATCATTTATCATTTTGTTTGTTAATTTAAGCTATTATTTTTTTGTAATTTATTGATTTATATATATGTGTATTTTTTTGCAGGAAAATGGCATAAAAGAAGATTTTTTTGAATCTTTCTGGACCAAAGACTGCTAAAATTAAAGATGAATCCTCAAAAATCATTGTTGAATGAACCAAACCTGAGTTAATAACTACAAATTTATCAAGTGCCTCAAACGATAAGAAGACGATTTCATACTGGAAGAAATCAAAAGAAGTGAAACTTCCAGAAAATGTATGGTATGTGAAAAAAAGAGAAGAAGAAAGATGTGCAAATATATCTATATGTTGATATCCCTAACGATAGTGGAATTTATGAGGTGTTGGGAAAGGTCATAGACATGTGTTTGATATCGGACACTGAAGTTGTTTATATACTTACAAAACTGCCCAAGTCACATGATAAGATTAAATATCAGTTATCATTGCCATTGTATGACACAAGAGAGATATCTACAAAGTTGTTGTAACAAATCATAAATGAGATTACACAAGATATCGTAAGTATTGTTATTTATATTTGTGTTTTGCGTTATTGTAATTGTCTCATTATATTTTTATAACTTAGTTTTTATTGACATATGATATTTTGTTTGACAGAATTTTATTGAAAATCTTTCAATTATGTTGGGAGGCATTCATTTTATACAAAAAGATATTATGAATGTTGTCAGCAGTTTCTACTCAGTGTCATAAGAAGATATGGAAAACAAGCAAAAAGTGATAATTCATGATGCTACAATACTACATCCAAGGAAGCAGAAAAAAATGCCTCTAGTGGATAAATCTAACAAAGGTAGACAGGTTACTTTTGAAGATGAGGAAGTTTAAACTGACATTGAAGAATATGTTGTTGTTACTGAGGATGACATTGGAACTGATGTTAGAAAGGAGAAGAGCCATAAAAGACAAAATGTAACAATGCCCAAGAATGTCTCTGTTCTAGTTAATGATGAGAATGTTATGAGGAAGAAAATTAAAGTTGAACATTCTCAAGTAGTCATTACCAATAGTGAAGATCCTAGTGAAAATTCAAAATAAAGCAGGGAAATCATTACATCAGGAGCTGATTTAGAGGATGACATTATCAAAACAAAACAAAATGCCATTCAACGAAACTTGACAAAGAGAAACTTAATTTAAGGTGGTCGTACATTTCAGCTTAATGTGAGACAAATCTATAAGGCAAGTGAATGACAATGTAAATATTAAATTAGAAATCCACACCACCTGCATGTTCATAACTTGAATACATTGATGAGGTACAAGCCATATGCTCATGTGGTTAATTATGTGCTTCTTGTTGATCCAGTTCAAGTTCACAACAAATAAGCATTTGATAAGTCAAAATGTTTTGAATACAATTATTATGTGCTTGGGGGGGACCATTCTGTAGAAGCTCAAAAGTAATTGATGGAGGAATATCTCAATAACCCACATTTTGAAACAATTAAATGTATCATTTATGATGGTTTATCAAATACAGAAGCAAAGTTATTGGCATGGGATCATAATTTAGATAATTAATATAGGATGTTTATGACTTTCATCCAAAGGGTTATATTTATTCATAGTGAACTTGAAGAAAAATGTGGTGGGAATAAGATAAATGTTACTGTAGATTTCCGAAAGGAATGTAGTATGGAAATAGGTTATCAAATTGAGGAGAAAATCAAATCAAAAGGCGACATAGTAAATACTCATATATTCAAAGGTATTGATAACATTTTCCAGTTGGAATTTAGAACTGGAGAGATATGGGAATTGATTAATGAGATTTTTAGCATGTGGGAGAACATTGGCATTAAAAACTAGAAGGTCTAAAGGTCTAAACCATTGCTATGTAGCAACAGTAAATCATGTCCTGAAATGAAGTAGCTTCCAAAAGATATGACTATCACACCTTGGAGAGCATTGCAAGGCGTGAAGAATCAAAAACTTGTCAAAGCAATATTATGTTGTGTGAGGTCAAGGGAATTATCATTGGAGGAAATGTCTAAGGAATTTCAAAAGTAAGTTTGTTGAATTATTTTTACTTATTTCTAGATTATAATTTTCTTTTAAATATAACATATTGTTCTTAGTAGTATTTGTTATACATATCATTATATTAACTTTTTTTACTTTATCTATTCAGTCACAAATTTTACATTAAAATACAAGAACAAATGGTTAAATTATTGAATGAAGATAGTTGGAATGATGTTGTACGCAATTATCCAGATTCAAGTTCTACATCAACACTAAAATATTTTTATCTTGCATTTAAAAATGTATGTTGATTTATACATTTATTTTTATTCATCTGTATACTATTTTTATTTTATAACTTATACATATATTTGTTTATTTTATTAAATATTAAGAAGGATGCAAATGGAGCACCAGATGTTTCAGAATCTTTATTTAAAAAATTAAAATCGAAATATTGAATAAGCATCGTCTTAAGAATGTTGAACTTGATCTAACTCTTACTCATTTCATTTGGAATGGGCTTGACACTATTCAATATCAAGTAATACAAGGCAACTATGAAGACATTGTTAAACTCATACCTAAAAGGGATTATTCCGTAGTTATTGCAGATATTCCCCATGGTTTCAATATCCCAAACATTGACTATGATAGTGACCCTTATACTTATCAAGCTCTTAGTAAAGTGGTTGCGGGATTTGTAGAAGTCACATCATCACCATTATGGAGATTTGTGACATTTCATTCAAACACACAATTGGCAATGTTATTGTCAAGCTTCAAGGGGAAAACAAACTCAAGGATGCAGCTTACATGGTAAAACATTGAAAATGTATGTTTGATTAATGTTAAAAAATTCATTTATGTACAAGTTAAATGAACTTTTACTAGTTCATGTTACAGGAAAAATCCAAATCTTCTTAACCGTGAAGATCAACCATTTATAAATGATTGTGAGTTCATCCATATTGATAGTTGGGCAAAATATGATAGCTATATGTCTATGCTTTTTAATCAGGTAGATGGAAAGAGTCATAGCCAAGTACTGGTTTATGATGTTGTTGTGAAAAAACTAACATATGAAGACAAAGAAGCAAAAGGAGAGATAGTTAACATTTATCAAAAACCACAATCATTGATTAACTATCTTATAGACATATGTTCAAATGAAGGAGATTGGGTTCTGGATTTATTTTTTGGCTCAGGTAAGATTTATTATATAGAATTGAATTTCAATATCTTCTTTCTTAATATTATACTAATTTACTTCATTATTTCTTTTGTGCTTGATAATTAGGTGCAACACTATCATGTTGCATACAAAAAGGAAGAAATGCATTGCCATTGAAAAAGATCCAGTACAGTGAAAATTTATCCAGCAAAGAATTAATGCTCTTCAATTTCTTCCAAATGCAATGCGAGAAATTGGTTGAAGAAAGGGGATTTTAGTGAAGAGCGTGTGGAAAAAAAGGAAAAGGAACCTCAACCACCATTACATGGAATGATTGGAAAGGCATACTTTGGGAGGTTTGCAGACATCAAAGATCCATTAAAAGAGGAAAATGAGTAAAATGAAGCAGAAAATATTGTGGGAGAAGACAATCATGAAACTCTAGAGGATGAAGAGTTTGGATTACGTGATATTGTTTATTAAATTTAAGTTATGCTTGGAAATCAAGCTCATTTTTTGTAACTATTAAGTAGTTATACCTGTAATGTTTTTGACTTTGACATTTTATGAGAAGAATAAGCATTCAATTAATGTTTTTCTTTACAAGTTTGGTTATGGTTTTATATATTCCAAAAAAGAGAGAGGAGCAAGTTCCTAATACATATGGGGCTGGAAAGAGTCATGCTAAAGGAGAATAGATCGGGAACGCAGTCCCAGGTACCTTTAGACATGAATCCAAAAATTCCAGAGTTTCCAACTACATTTCTGGCATACTGTCGTACAAATTGTGAAAGCAAGAAAATACACTTACATAACATAACTTTAGAAACTAAGAAATGAGGGTGAAAATTCAAAATACTTATGAGGCATTTTAATATTTATTTACAGATTTATCTTACTGAGATCTTTGTTTACCGCTATGATAGTTGGATTTTTCTCCCTCCTGATTCAAAGTAATGTTTTTGAGGTAGCTGACTGTCTCCTCTAGGTGAGTGCATTTGTTGGTGAGAGAGTCTATTTCAGCCTTCTAACTCTCCAGTTGTATCTTCAAAGCTAAGTTTCCAAATCTCACTTGAATCTTCAAGTCTTGGATTGTCTTTCTTTCCTTAACGATCATGAATTTGTGAGCTCAACATGTAGTGCATTTCTCATTTTGGGAAGCTCGGTCTACTGAACTCAAGTCCATGGCTGAGTGGTCTTTGTTTGTCTTATGATCTGAAATATGATCCTCTGTGGTATGTTGGTTCTTCCCATTGTCTCTGCTAGGTGAAGGCACTGTTGTTGTTCCCCGGAGCTTGATAAGATGATTCCTATGGACCTTCTTGTTGATAGGATGAAGATCCAACTTCCCTTGATCAAGCCTCTGGTCTGTTGGCTTGATTCGATACAGGAGGAAAAAGGAGGCTAGCTTCATTGAAGACAAAATGAAAATGGAGGAGTGAAGAAAGTGACCAGAAATGAGAGTAGATATGGGCGAATAGGAAAAGGAAGAGCAGAGCAAGGATAGCTTGAGGCTCATGATGGGATTGTGAGCATGAGGGGAGTAGGGGAAGCAATCCAAAGGCAACGAGCATGCAGGGGACGGCTTGGGATCGCAGAGAGGGGGAGCGTAATGGCACGAGAGGGCCGAGGGAACATGGAGAAGGAGGAAGGAGCACGGGCAGAGAAGAAAGGAGGGGACAACAGAATGACAGAGAGAATGCTGGAGTGGGAGATCCACATGTAAAACAGAGGAGGATCGAGGAGTGAAGTGAGGAGTGGGAGGCCTGAAATTTAAAGGAGAGGGGGGAGTGATGGAAGGCCAATTCAACTAGGTAGAGATGGTGACCTGGGAAAGCCCGATTGGAGGAAAAAAGCATAACTTAGATCGGATGGAAGGACAGGTTATGCGCAGAATGATGAGAGTGGAGTCACGAGATCTCCAGGACCTGTCAGCCATAAGGGAATCTCTGCGAGGATAATTGTGGGTACACCAGATCACATAAGTGTTGAAACTTAGAATATAATCTTTGGAAGATATTTTTGATATGAAATTCAAGCATGGACAAAAGCACTAAGGAATAGGTGTGAAGAACACCACCTCAGCGACTCTTGTTTCCCCTTCAGGCCTAGCTACTACCAAATTGGCATGGTGGTCAGTAGAGCTATTGTTTTCCCACAAGATGTGTTTAAAAGTGACATTTCCCAGGTTTTCCATATTTTGCCTTATTCTATTGAGAATTTTGTGCATGGCATCATTTGGAGGGATTCTTCTACTGATCATGGATTCAATGATGATAGTTGAATCTCCCATTATAATAGGATCTCCGATCTCCTTTATTTTTAGAATCTTGGTGCCCATTAACAGGCCATAAGCCTCGACCCTATTGTTAGAGGCTTCGCCCAAGCCCCACTCATAAGTGACCAGATTATTTCCCCCTAGTTCAAGGAAGATCCTCCTTCTCCAGCTCTATCCAGATTGTTTTTGGAGACGCCATCAAAGAAAAGACAATGCATGTTCATATTTCCTTTCCATGTTGAAAATTCTTCCTTATTTAATCTAATTTTCCAGTTTTGAGTTGGGGGTCTAACATTGGGACTGGTATTCCAATTACTTCTAATAGTTACTTGACTGATCCAATTCCTTTCTTCTTGCTAGAGGTTGCTACTATCTATTGTTGTTGGGACAGGGTACCCTAGAGTCAATTGTGGGGTTAAAAGCCCAAGTTTTGTATGTAAAAGTGTAAAGTCTCCGCATTTTGTGGTCGCGGAGCGCAAAGATGTAAAGTATCATAAAGGGTTTCCACCCTTCTTTTATGTAAGTTGTGTCAGCTTTAGAATATCTACCCATGGTCCACGGACCATGGGACTGTATAAAAAGGGGAGTCTTAGAAGAGTCTAAGGCATGAATTAGTGGAGTCATTGATGAATGTAATGGGTTAGTAAGAGCTAAGAGCGAAGAGTCTTACCGTAGGAAAGAGGCTCTGCAGCTGTGTGCATAGAGGCCTAGGGTAGAATTCCGCAGCTGAGTGTGCAGACCCCTGCAGCTGTGTGTGCAGGGTAGTTAGAGTCTGTAAAGAAGATCTGAAGCATTAATAAAGAGAATTATTTTGGAATTACATGTGTTTTATCTATTTACTTCTGTTATGAATGTATGCATTTATGTTATGATGAATATTGGGTTCATGTTTTAATGCTATATTAATACGCGAATCTGTATGTTTTACTTTGTTATATGAACGCAAGTAATAATATATGTTTACGTGAAGAACATCTTAATGCATGTTGAAGTTATCAGATACTTAATCTAACCTAGCTAAATACATAAGTAAGAGTATTTACAGAGGCACATAAAGGGTTGATCCACCTATTTAGGGTTTGTGAAAGATGGTCGTAGACCTTCACGAAGTTTTAGAGGACGAATAAGAGAAGTGTATCAACAAGCCCTAAAAGGCTTATCGATCTGCGTGAAGGAAATTACATCACTACCATCTCTGGGTCTGGAAACTTGATTCCTTCATTCCCCCATACTGCTTCGAGTGATACTTCAGTCTGCGTTCCGCGGATTGATGCCGAAAGGGCCAGTAGCGTAGGGCTTTTCTTGGCTAATTAACACTGAACCTGGGTCAGGGCCCACTAAGCCAACAAATGGGTTTGTTGCTGAGACCAGGATCTCCATAAAGAGATGTGTGATATTGCATCATTGGAATCCAACTAAGAAAATTCAAGACTGCTTGGATAAAAATATCCACGAATTCGTGGCACAAGAGAACAAGAATCTGTGATTGATGAAAGAACAGTGGTTGGACAAATATTTTGTACACAAAGATACACAAAATATTCTTTTGTTCCATCTCGATTGAATTATATGAGTGGATCGCGAAATTGGTATATGGTGTAGGAAGGTGGAGGCTTGACAGTCCGATAGTCTAAATCCCGGAGTTAGTGAAGAGATTAGAAGCCTCTGAAGATAAGATTGCACGCATTGTCGATGTTAAAATTGGCAACTAGGGCAAAACTTCATGTGGGTCATCTTATTCATGGCTGATAATATTTTTATTAGATTCCTCTCATCGAGAGGTGTAAGATCAAGGTGTAGGATTGATATAAAGATCATCCGATTCCGATAAGTATTCATGGAGATATGAATTTATTTTGATTATGGAATTATTATCAAGCCGACCTACAACTCATGTAGGCTCAGAAGCCCAACAGTCGCATCTATTCAAACACCAACATTATGTATAAATACAGGAGGACTTTTCCTCATTTGGACTCACTCATCTCATCACATCTCTCTCTCTCTACTGCGCAGAAAAGAGTCTCTTCTTTACTGCCCAGAAAAGGGTTTCTCCCTCACACATTTGAAGCCGGAAGCTACTGAAACTAAAGTTGCAACTGCAGAAGTAAATATTGACCTACGTGGACTAGAATATCTCCTCATCTGAATTGAGTTGTAGGTTCATCTGAACCTCCTCTAAAAGCCGCAACTTTTGGTGGTGG
Source organism: Pinus tabuliformis (assembly GCA_031772625.1). Classification (NCBI taxonomy): domain Eukaryota; kingdom Viridiplantae; phylum Streptophyta; class Pinopsida; order Pinales; family Pinaceae; genus Pinus; species Pinus tabuliformis. Next base: position 706,365,626 of record CM062815.1, on the reverse strand, counting down.
AATGAAGTCAATCCGACAGATGGTTTGCAAGATATCAACTGCCCTAGTTTGAAGTCGAAAACTGCCAAAACTGAAGCTGAAACTGTAGAAGTAAAGATTGACCTACGTGGACTAGAAGATCTCCTCATCTAAATTGCACTATAGGTTCATATGAACCTCCTCTGAAAGCCACAACTTTTGGTGGTGGAATGAAGTCAATCTGACGGACGGTTTGCAAGATATCAATTGCCCTAGTCTGAAGCTAGAAGCTGCCGAAACTGAAGCTGCAACTGCAGAAGTAAAGATTGACCTGCGTGGACTAGAAGATCTCCTCATCTAAACTACGCTATAGGTTCATCTGAACCTCCTCTGGAAGCCACAACTTTTGGTGGTGGAATCAAGCCGATCCAACAGTCGGTTTGTGAGATATTGTCTACCCTAGGTTGATGATGAAGCCGCTAATGCTGATGTTGCTGATCTAGGGTTTGCTACTGCTGATATGAATCAGATTTATTGTACTATTTCTCTTTGCTGAATTATTGAAGATAAAATAAGATTTGATCAAAGGTTTTCCCCACCCATTGTGGGGTTTTTCCCTGGCTAGCCACCACATCTTGTGTCTCTTGTCTTGGCTTGTTTTCTATCAATCGTTTAATGTTCTATCTGCACTTTACTTTATGTACATGTGATTTCTAATCTGTGGAATATAATAAGAAAAAGAAGTAAACTGTTATAAGCATAGAACATACCATAAATTAACATGGGATCAGAGCTGAGGTGAAGACAAAGACCGAGAAAGAGCAAGAGCAATCACCGAAGAGAAGATTGGCAAGGTTATCCTAAAAGAACTATGGGATCCTCAACACTCTTTCCTTCCGAAGACAAGCTCTGTGAGAAAACTGACTATCACGGATGGAAGATATCTATCGATCTAACCCTAGAAGATGAAGGAATGTTGGACCATGTAAGAGGAAATATTGTTGAGCCTCCATCAAATGCATCCGCTATTGCCTGGAACAAATGGAAAAATGGAGAAGTCAAAACAAAGAAGATCATCTGGGACTCTATCGACAAGCACTTGGTGGCCTACATCTCTAACCTAAACACCTCCAAGGAAATCTATGATAGACTGGTGAGTTTATTTAAAGTTAATGATGCAAATCAAGTTTTGTTTCTTAGAAATAAGCTGAGGGAAATCAAGAAGGGTAAAGATGAGAGTATGCAAGCATACTTCTTAAGAATCACCGAGATCAAGAACGATCTCCTATCTATTGGGGAGACTATTACTGATAGGGAAATGGCACTCACGACTCTTGGAGGATTACCATCCGAATGGTACGTGTTCAGGACTACTCTTCTGAACAATCATGTAATTCTTGGTTTCAAGGAATTAATGGCTAGATGCATTCTAGAAGAAACAAGGGTAGAAGAGCAAGAAATGCCCTTGCCTAAAGGTCCTCCTGCTGCCTTTTCTTCTCATGCTAAGAAAATAAATAATTCCGGGACTAAATCAAAAGGTAAGGGTGGAAGAAAAGGACGATGTTACATTTGCAATAAAGCAGGTCACTATGCAAGGGAGTGCCCTGATAGAAAGGACTCACACTGGGACGATGATCAAAATCCCTCTGATGGCAATCAAAGGAATGACAAATTCAATAGCAAAGGTAAGAGGAGAGCTGGGAATCAAGGAAGAGGACAAGCATTCAAGAAGGCTAGAAATTCCAGGATGTATTAAATGCACCTGACCTCCGAAAGAACCTGGTGTCCATCTCGGCAATGGAAGACAAAGACTACAAGGTAACCTTCAGCGATGGCAAGGTACGTGTATTGAAAAATAATGTTAAAGATGCCTTTACTCTTGGGTTTCATGTTATCAGGTCGATGAAAGTTAGGTAGGTGTCATGTCTTATAACACATCTCTTCAGTCCGAACTTTGGCATTGGAGGTTTTCCTACCTTCATTACGAAGATCTACTCGATGTAAGACATATGGTAACAGGGATGCCCGAATTCCGAGTAGAAAAAGAAGGTGTATGTTCGAGATGTGCCGAAGGAAAGCTCAAAAGGGGACCATTCCCCTCAAGCCTAAGCAAGACCTCTAATATACTACAGTTGGTTCACTCAGGCATACCTGAGGTTGCCATTAAGAGGGAGACTACTACACCACATACCCCTGAGCAGAATGGTGTGGCACTATACGATTGTGGAAGCTGTCTCTATGAGTAGATGATGTAACAATGCCTGATGTGGAAGAACCGATGGATCCTATTTATCCACCTAAGCCTTCCTCTTCTAGGAAGAGGCCTTCATGGCTTAGGGGGATACTTGATGATGCTAAAGGACATGCTGCACCTCGAGGAACCTTCTGCGAAAGTAAGAAACCTAACAGGTGTCAGGGATACCTGACCATCATGAGCACAATTATAGAAAATGAGCCTTCATCATTCTCAGATGTCGTTAAGCATCAAGTATGGAAGGATGCTATGACAGAAGAATATGAGTCTATTATGAAGAATGATGTATGGGAAGTAGTTCTCAAACCCCAGGACAAGACAATTGTCACTTCTAAATGGCTTTACAAGATAAAGCATGCAGCAGATGGAAGTACAGAAAAGTATAAGGCTCGTTTTGTTGTTCGTGGTTTCTCCCAGAAGGAAGGTATAGACTATGATGTGATATTTGCACCTGTTGCTAGATATATGACCATCCACTTGATCATAGCCCTTGTGGCTTCAGAAGGATGGAACCTACATCAGATGGATGTCAAGACCGAGTTCTTGCACGATTCAATCAAAGAAGAGGTCTATGTGGAGCAACCCAAAGGATTTGAGATTTATAATCAAAAATCTCATGTATGCAGGTTGAAGAAGGCTTTCTATGGGCTGAAGCAAGCACCCCGAGCATGGTATGAGAGGATCAATAGCTACTTGATGAAGCTGGGATTCACTAGGAGTGAAGCTGATCCTAACCTTTACTTTAAGGTTGAAGATTACAAGCCTCTCATACTGGTGTTGTATGTGGATGACCTCTTTCTAACAGGTGCATACCCTCTCATTCACAAATGTAAGAGGGAGTTGGCTTCTGAATTTGAAATGAAGAACCAAGGACTTTAAGAGTGGCAGAAGCAAAGGGAAATTTTCATATCTCAAGGAAAATATGTGATGAAGATTCTGAAAATATTTGGTATGGTGGACTGCAAGCCTGTGGCTACCTCGAGGATCTTAACTTTTAGTAGTTATATGGTAGTGATGTCGGACTAGATTTGGGAAATGCCTCTAAGTCTCAAAAACTCATTCGCGTTGATGTTCTTGGTGAACCTCCATCCGAACATATGTTTTGCAGTTAGCATTATGAGCTCATATTTGGTTGAGCCTCACTAGATTGGTGTCAAGAATCTTCTGAGATGTCTTCAGGACACAATCTCTTATGGATTGAGATACACTGTCGGAAATATGAAACTGCATGATTATTCAAATGCTGATTAGGCAGGTAGTGTGGAGGATCACTGGAGCACTTTTTAGTGTTGTTTCACCTTGGGATCTGCTTCGATATCCTGGATGAGCAGGAAGCAGAAGTCGGTGGCTTTGAGCACTGCCGAAGCAGAATATATTGTTGCTAGCATGGCCTCCTGTGAGGTAGTCTGGTTGTGAAAGCTCTTCAGTGAGCTGTTTGGATTTACATTGGATACCACTATGATTCTCTGTAACAACCAGAGGTGGGATTCGATTATTGAGGAATCCTGTATTCGTCAATTGCTACAGCAGATAGACATCATCTGGGATATGGTAAGTCGATGAGCAAGGAGGCTCCATCACATTAAGATGATGTACAGGTCAATACACCTTGTCAAAGCCCCAAGGAAAGATCTAATCTATGATTTTCCCAAATGACTTGGAGTCGTCAAGAAACCCTTGTACAAGGGTCCCTGCGTGTTGCATACATTGAGCTCTGGGAACTCTGAGGGCTTGCGGTTCTTACTGGAGCAACATACAACCACAGGGTGACTCACCCTCCCCTGGTGGTGCACACTGGAACAAGATGATTCGCTCTCTTATGGGACAAGATGATTCGCTCTCTTGTGGAACAGGATGATTCGCTCTCCTGTGTAGCAGGATGATTAGTTCTCCTGTGAGGCCTGGATTGATGTGTTCTCCATGGCTATTGTAGCAGGATTGATGTGTTCTCCTGTGAGGCCTGGATTGATGTGTTCTCCATGGCGGCCTGGATTGATGTGTTCTCCATGGCGATTGTAGCAGGATTGATGTGTTCTCCTATGAGGATGGGATTGATTAAGTTCTCCTGTCGAGGCATCCTACCCATGCAGTCTGGGACTCATGGGAAGTACCTCTCATCTGATCAATGAGCAGGGAAATGAAGTTAGGGACCACAGTAGTACCAATGGATGCATCGTTGTATCTACCATACTCCCTACGCTAGGATGACCTCCATTGATCTGGGATCAATGATACTGGTCTGGGACCAGTGGTAGGAGTTGTACCATACTATGACACTAACTTCGGGTCAGTTGAGACTGGTCTAGGACCAGTGGTACATACTCTGAGACTGACTTCATGTCAGTGTAGTACTGGTCTGGGACTAGTGAGAGTGGTACATACTATGACGCTGACTTCGGGTCGGTTGAGACTGGTCTGGGACCAGTGGTACACTCTCTAAGACTGCGATACTAGTCTAGGACCAGTGGTAGGAGTGGCACTTACTATGAAGTTGACTTCGGGTTGGTTGAGACTGGTCTGGGACCAGTGGTATGCACTCTGAGACTAACTTTGAGTCAGTGGAGGATGATATTGGTCTGGGACTAGTGGAGTTGTACTCACTATGACGCTGACTTCAGGTTGGTTGAGACTGGTCTGGGACCAGTGATACATACTCTGAGACTGAATTTGAGTCAGTATGATACATCCTCGATCATTTCTTCTTCTTCATAATTCGGACAAAAGCAGAGCAGAACAGAACAATGCAAGAGCAGAGCAGAACAGAGAAAAACAATACATATCAGTACAGGGCAGAACAAGACAAAGAAAAACAGGCAGAATAGAGCAGAGCAGGGCAAGGGATAGGCTATATAGGGTAGTGCATTTGATGGATGAATAGTAATGACCGATAGACAGATTGCAAATGAAGTTCTCCCTAGTTGAGAGGGAGTGTTAAAATTGGCAACTAGGGCAAAACTTCACGTGGGTCATCTTCTTCATAGCTGATAATATTTTTATTAGATTCCTCTCATTGAGAGGTGTAGGATCGAGGTGTAGGATTTATATAAAGATCATCTGATTCTGATAACTATTCATGGAGATATGAATTTATTTTGATTATGGAATTATTATCAAGCCGACCTACAACTCATGTAGGCTCAGAAGCCCAACAGTCGCATCTATTCAAACACCAACATTGTGTATAAATACGGGAGGACTTTTCCTCATTTGGACTCACTCATCTCATGACATCTCTCTCTCTCTACTACGTAGAAAAGAGTCTCTTCTCTACTGCGCAGAAAAGGGTCTCTCCCTCACACATTTGAAACCGGAAGCTGCTGAAACTAAAGCTGCAACCGCAGAAGTAAATATTGACCTACGTGGACTAGAAGATCTCCTCATCTAAACTGAGTTGTAGTTTCATCTGAACCTCCTCTGAAAGCCACAAATTTTGGTGGTGGAATGAAGTCAATTCGACAGACGGTTTGCAAGATATCGACTACCCTAGTTTGAAGTCGGAAACTGCCGAAACTGAAGCTGCAACTGCAGAGGTAAAGATTGACCTGCATGGACTAGAAGATCTCCTCATCTAAAATACGCTGTAGGTTCATATGAACCTCCTCTGAAAGCCGCAACTTTTGGTGGTGGAATGAAGTCAATCCGATGGACGGTTTGCAAGATATCGACTGCCCTAGTCTGAAGCCGAAAGCTGCCGAAACTGAAGTTGCAACTGCAGAAGTAAAGATTGACCTGTGTGGACTAGAAGATCTCCTCATTTGAATTGCGCTATAGGTTCATCTGAACCTCCTCTGGAAGCTGCAACTTTTGGTGGTGGAATCAAGCCGATCCGACGGTCGATTTGTGAGATATCGTCTGGCCCAGTTTGATGATGAAGCCGCTAATGTTGATGCCATTGATCTAGGGTTTGCTACTGCTGATATGAATCAGATTTATTGTACTATTTCTCTCTGCTGAATTATTGAAGATAAAAGAAGATTTGATCAAAGGGTTTCCCCACACATTATGGGGTTTGTCCCTAGCTAGCCGCCACATCTTGTGTCTCTTGTCTTGGCTTGTTTTCTGTCGATCATTTAATGTTCTATCTGCACTTTACTTTATGTACATGTGATTGCTAATCTGTGGAATATAATAAGAAAAAGAAGTAAATTGTTATAAGCATAGAACATACCATAAATTAACAGTCGATCATTGGCTTGATCGTATCATAGGAGGATTTGTGACTGAGTTCACAGTCGATACCTCGGTCATTTACAGCAAAGCAGAGCGAAGCTTCTTCAAGGGGCCACGAGGTAAGTATTTAAGGTCTTTAAGTACTTGGATTAAGATGAACTTGTGTGAAAATCAGGTTATGCAGATACCTTGATGTTTGGAGCTACGCAAAGTGGAAATATCTTTAGGGATAGAGGGAAAACGGGCCTTGAATATAGCCCGTTGATTGGACCTCCTCTCAGTGATGACGAAAAAGAAACATAAACTTCTCTGTAGAGTGATGTTCAATTGATAAGACAAGGGTTCCCGTGAATACCCCATCCACCCACACCACCTCCATCTTCACCTCCTCCACATACACCTTCACCCACACCAATGCCACTTTCGCCACTGTTCAGTATGGTGAATTCAGTAAAGTTTCATGTGTTCAAGGGCTTGGGAAATGAGGATCCAAACTAGTTTTGGTTCGTCTTGAAGGTTGTATGGGAAGCTCAGGGAATTACATATGATCAGATGAAGAAAGCAAAGTTGGTTATTGCTTTATAGGAACACGCGCTAACATGGTACATTAAGTACTACACTGATAACCCGATGGCTTCATTAGCATATATTCAGACTGCGTTGAATAAGGAATTCAGTAGACACAAGTCTCAAGTGCAATCAATTGTGGGATTCAAGGAGATCATGATGAAGCCTGGTGAGACACCCTGAGATCTGGATAAGAGATTGAAATGCACAATCCGCGAAGCTAACATGAATCTGACGGATGGGCAGCACCACGAATGTTTTGTAGCTTCGCTCCTGCCTCATTTGAGGGTTGCTTTATCACAGCAAAGGATTGGGACCCAGGCAAAGGCCCTGGAGATTGAAATGAGATTGCATGAGACACCGATGCAAGATGATAATTTGGGAGTTCAGTAGATTCACGCGTAGTTGCAGAACCTGTTCCTAGAATTTCAAAGTCTGAAGAACGATAGAGCAGTTCGGCCAGAGGTGCGTGAAGAAGTTTGGTGCCTGAAATGAAAAAATCAAGGGCATGACAAAGATCATTGTCCGATCTTCGTGAATTATGTTGTAGTAGGAGGGTCAATGCCTCTGAGGATGAAAGCTCAAGTACGGCCAAGTACAGGTCCCGCGATGTGGTGTGTTATCTGTCAGGTAGTTGGAAAACATGTGACAGATAATTGCCATTTGTTGCAAAAATTTGTACAAACACCGCAACAGCTCTTCTGTAACTTTTGTCAATCAGTGGGTCATGATGAGTGCAATTTCTATAGCTACGAGTTAATGATGGATAGAACACCCGCATATAGAGTACAGGCAGAAACCCAACCTTCGGATCAAGGCATTGGGGGAGCGCAAGGAGGATATTAGGGGCACAGATGAGGCCAAGGTGGAGGAAGACCTGGTAGAGGTTGGGGACAGGTGATTTTCTACAATTTTTGAGGACCGGGACACTAAGCACGAGAATTCACGTCTTTCATGCCGATATTATACTCAGTTTAACCATGCGACAGAAGATTTCCCTGTATTATTAGCTAAGATACGTGAAAAAGGGGCGCTAGCCCTAGAAACTGACTCAAAACCTGTAGATGATGAGGGCTGAGCCTCGTGAAGAGGATCCTAATGTAAATATTGTGCTGCGAAGTGGGGCGACGACTAGCGAAGATAAGGGAAAGCAGCCTGAAGAAAGTGAGTGGGTGTGCAAAGATCCAGAGAAGGAGGTTGAGTTTAATCTAGAGCGCGCGAGGGAAACGTTTATGGAAGCAAAGAAAAGCTTCAATGAGGCCTCTACCTCAGGAATTCAAGATAATCTAGCTAAAGAGATGGACCCTTTTATGCTTAATACTTTCTTAGAGACCTGTATAAAGCTGCTGCGTGATAGCAAGGTTGTGAAAGGATTACAGGAGCTGATAAATAAGTGTGCCGGAAAAGAAAACGCTCCTGACGGACCGTTCATGGTCAAGAAGATTGGTAAGCATAAGGCAAGAATGAGGCATGAGATGAGGCACACTGCGCATATAGGAGAGTATGAGATGGATCAATTTATTTTGGATTTGGGGTCAAATGCGGATGTTTTTCTTAAACAGATGCGGGAAAGAATGGGGAGACATGTGCTGCAGTGGTCTTCGATTTACTTAAGGACGGAAAATCAACAGAAGATCATCCCCATGGGAAGATTGAAGGGAGTGACAACTGATATTGAAGGCGCAAGTGCGTTGGTCGATTTTGAAGTGATAGAGATTGTCGATGACATCAATCCCTACCCTGCGCTCCTTGGGATCGATTGGGCCACTGACATGAATGGGGTAATCAATTTGAAGAAGAGGAATATGACTTTTGAGAAGAAATCACTTCGTGTAGTAGTACCCCTGGACCCTGTAGAAGGACCGTGCTATACTGAACCCGTCTGCGATTATGAAAGCAGCGATGATTTGGACCAAATTTATAAGATAACGGTGTGAGATCAAGATTGTGTGAATTCGAAAGTTGATGGACGTATTGCATGGGACCATGAAAGTTCTTGTACTTCAGATTCAGATGAGGAGTTGGAACACTGGCAGAATCGATTGCATGAAGTGTCTACGCTGCGTTGTAATATGATGACTAAATCGCTACGTTGTGTATCGTCGAAGGTAAGAAGTCTACCTTATTATGATGGTTTAACTGATGTTGATAAATTTTTGGATGCATTTGAAAGGGAAGTGCCAAAGAAGCATCGCTTCCAAGCCTTGGATTTGGCGCTGCACACTACGCCCGCAAGATGGTGGGGTACGCACAAAGACAGTTTTGATGATTAGTGCAAGTATAGAAAGATGATGAGAATATGGTTTGGTTGCCCAAAGGTTCGATTAACAGAGAAATATGATGGGAGTAATGATCTGCGCGATCACTTGGCAAAGTGAACTGAAGTTTATGGAGTGGAGCCCTAGCCGAAATGGGTGCATTTGTTCTGTCATACCTTGAATGTAATACCGATGAATTGGTACTTGGAAATAGAGCTTCGCCATGGCACTGAAGAATGGGATGTTTTGCACCAAGGATTCTTGATGACATTCATCTTTGAGGATGGATTTGAATGGATTGATGAGGCGTTGTAGGAGGTCAAGGAAACGATCTTCCAAATATTGCAGGATCCTTTAGATTTGATTCAACCAGATTGGACCACTCAGTTGCGCTAGGCGCTAAAGTGCTACAATGTGGCTGTTGAAGAAGAAGACAAGGATCCAAGGAAAATTAATATCTGAGAGACCTAAGTTGCACAAAACGGGGAAACAGGTACGAGTTTCCGAAACAAACACGGGTACGAAACATGACCCCCCCCCAAATTTTGGAAACAGGGAAGCACAATATATATATATATATATATATATATATATATATATATATATATATATATCTATATATATATATATATATATATATATATATATATATATATATATATATATATATATTAGGACATTTAATAAATATGTGCAATCATAAAGCATATATGATACATTCTAATTTATTACATTATGATTAAATTGTCAATTGTAAATGCATAAACTATAAGTCTCTAAATTTACATCACATTTACTCATGAATGATCACATAATGAAAATAGCAATATCCAAAATCAGCCATGAGAAATTTCTAATTTCTTGTCTCGTGCTTGATTAGGAGTCTCCTCGTACATAGTCAAATGACCTTAGTGCTCTTGATTAAATACAAGTTTCATACCCTAGTACCCTATGTGCTCTTGATTATTGGGAGTCTCCCCTGCATAGAGGGCTTGGTTCTCTTGATTAAATACAACTTCCATACCCTAGTACATGACAAAATCCAATGGAAAGATTGCAATCCCCCCAATCCTGAAATCCTGGAAAACAGATAAGTCTACTGGATTTTGAGTGAGATCTAAAATTCTACTTTCTCCACATGAAATCCAATGAGGGCGAAACCACTCTCAAACATCCTGAGTCATTTAACATTACCATGAACTACATATCAACACTAGGGCCATAGGCTTGAACATTAGCCTACCCCACTCAAAAAACCCCTCTTTTTTATAACTTGAGAGGCATCTAGAAGCATCTAGAAGATATTTTAGTCACCCAATAAAAACTTAGAAGCGAAAAAATTAAAAAAAATACAAGAAAAATTCAAGTTAGAAGAGGAAACTCTACTGTAATGGCCATGTTTCCTCCTCAAGGAACCAGCCAGTATGACCGGAAACGCGTTTCCAAGTTGTACGGTACGAGTTTCCTTGTTTCCGGCCATAAACAAACCCTTCTCCAATGTTTCCTACAGCTTAGCCAGAGACTGAAGGTCACCGCGAAGTGGAGGGACTGCAAATAGAGAATCCAGATATCACCATGCCACCCAAAACTAGACAAGTATACATTGGCATGGAAGCGGAGCCAAAATTTGCAAATATTGGAGACTACTGGGATGATACAATAGCAGATAAGGTCATTGAATTGCTCCATGAATATCAGGACTTGTTCCCTACGAAGTTCTTAGACTTGAAGGGGATAATAGGGGACTTGGGTGTTATGAAGATTACCTTAAAACTGGACACGAAGTCGGTCAAGAAAAGGCCTTACCGCCTTAACCCGAAGTATAAAGAAAAGGTCCGCTTAGAGTTGGATAAAATTCTTGCAGCAGGCATTATTGAGTCGATGGAAGAATATGATTGGGTGAGCCCAATGGTAGTTTATGAAAAGAAGCAAAAGGATGAAATCAAGATATGTGTAGATCTGAGGAAGTTGAATGACGTCTGCGTGCATGATCCCTTTCCAACTCCGTTCACTGATGAAGTGCTGGATAATGTTGGTGGTCAGGAAGCCTATTCGTTCACTGTTGGGTTCTCTGGGTACCATCAGATTAAGATCGCGCCAGAAGATAGAAGTAAGATGACCTTTGCAATCGAATGGGGATGCTTTTAGTACACTGTGATGCCTTTTGGGCTGAAGAACGCGTCGGTGATTTTTTCATGCATAGTCATCACGGCGTTCAAAGACTTCATTCACAAATTTTTGGAAGTATACTTTGATGATTAGATGGTGTTTAGGCTGGTAAAGCTCCATATAGCTAGTCTACACTTGATGTTGGATACATGTCAAAGGTATCAGATCGTGCTCAATTTGAAGAAATGTTGGTTCTGTGTCCCTTTTGGGATCTTGCTGGGTCATGTGGTATGCAGATAAGGCCTAATGGTAGACCCTGTTAAGATCGTAATCATAATCAATTTAGAGGCACTAAGAAGTGTGAAACAGCTACGTGCAACACTGGGGCATACAGGATACTATAGGAAGTTCATCAAGGGTTATGCCCAGATTACCGCACCAATGGAAAAAATGTTGAAGAATGATGCTACATTCTATTGGAATGAGGAATGTCAGTGGAGCCTGGATGTGTTAAAGGTGAAAATGGTCACCACGCCTATCCTAGTCTTCCTGGATTGGAGGAAGGAAATCCATGTGCATGTGGATGCGTCATGTATTGCGTTGGGAGCAGTACTGAAACAAGCCGGTGAGGGAGAATTGGATCACCCTATAGTGTTTGCAAGTAGGAAGTTGTCCAAAGATGAGATTCGACGATAGAGCACAAAGGGTAAGCTATTGTGTATGTGCTCCAGAAGTTCCGACACTACTTGTTAGGCAGACACTTTAAGATGTATACAGGCCATTCTGCATTGAAATACCTGGTCAACAAGCCTCTGTTGGGGGGGAAGATATGCAGATGGTTTTTGTTGTTTCAGGAATATGATTTTGAAGTAATTGTGAAGCCAGGATGATTGAATGTAGGGCCAGATCATTTGTCGCGCATTGAAACAGGAGAGGAGCCTACTAATCTAGAGGTATTTATGTCGGATGTGCAGCTCTTTGCGATGCGTGTCGCAGACAATCACTTTGAAGATATCATACACTTCCTGACAATGGGAACGGCTCTAGAAGGGTATACTAGTCAACAAAAGAAGGAGTTGGTGGTGCGCGCAGTGTTCTTTTCTGTCATTGCAGGACATTTGTATAAAATGGGATCAGATGAAATACTGCGACACTATGTGCCTGAGTTTGAACGAAATAGCATCCTCGCTAAAGCTCATGGATGAGCCGCGGGAGGGCATTATGCAGGCAAAGCAATAGCGTAGAAGATATTGCATGTTGGGTTGTGGTGGCCGACACTGCATAAGGATTCCAAAGCTTATTGTAGGGAATGCGATGCATTTTAGAGAACTGACAGGCCATCGCGGAGGGATGAGCTGCCTCTAAATCCGCAGAGTTCAGTACAGTCATTCGAGAAGTGGGTGATTGACTTTGTAGGACCGATTCAACCTCTAGGAAAGAAGACGATTGCACACTACATCATCACTGGGACTGAGTATTTGACCCGATGGGTGGAGGCACAGCCTGTGAAGGATTGTACAGGAGAAACAACAGCAAAGTTCCTCTTTGATTATGTGTTGACTAGGTTTGGTTTCCCAAATATTTTGATGAGCAACCATGGTACACATTTTCTTAATGAAACAATTAGCATGTTGACGGAGGAATTCCAAGTTTATCATCAGAAGAATACATCATATCACCCACAGGCTAATGGGACAGTTGAAGCATTTAATAAGATATTGGAGAACACACTGATGAAGGTTTGTAATATGCAGAGGAGTGACTGGGATGTGCGCGTAACCGTGGTGCTATGGGCTTATAGAACAACTTGCAAAAACCTGACTGGACAAACACCTTTCAGGCTGGTTTCTGGTGTAGAAGTTGTGATGTCGTTGGAGTACATTGTACCTAGTCTACGCATAGTGGCGTTCACACAAATGGAAAATCACAGAGCCCTGGAGGAGCAGCTCATGTAGCTAACAGAGCTTGAGGAGGATAGATTTCTAGCTAGATTCCATTAGCAAGTTCAAAAGGAGCGTGAAAAGGCATGGCATGATCAGCACATCAAACTACGCACCTTCAAAGTAAATGATTTAGTTTTATTATATGACAGCAATTTTGATAAATTTCTAGGAAAACTTCGGATGCATTGGTTGGGGCCATATGTCATCAAGAATATTACCGATGGTGGAGCAGTTCGACTGGTGAAATTGAATGGAGATCCATTTCCAGGGAAGGTAAATGGAAGGCGATTGAAACCATACACTGGGGATCCGACCAAATGACTACATTAGGGAAGCACAGTCTTAGTGCTCCAGGAAGCTGAAAGGAGGTGCGAGACTATAAACTACACTGCCTAGGTTGGAGAGTTGTGCAACTGGGGGACTGTACAGAAAGAAATAATGTCATAGCATCAACATAAGCGCATGGGTAATTGCGTTATAGGAGGAGAGACCATGCATGTCAGCCATAGAGTGACCGTTACGGTCATTGTTCATGATTTGACAGTGACAAAATGGCTAAGAGGAGTGGGGGGCCGGAATTTAAGGCGGAATTTAAATGCAAGATCTTTGAAAATCTTCCGCCAATCTAGCATTTAAGAGAGGATTTTGGGGGCAACGGTCAGATTTGAATTTGAATTTTCCTATAAATTATAGATGGCCACCCTACGAAAAACACTTTGCATTTTGAGAATTGAGGTGTCGAGCTATCAGTTGCGCATGAACCCTGCGAGTTTTGAGGCTTTGGTGGCCAGTTCAGTGTTTGACAGGTTGCCTAAGGAAACCCAGGAGCTCCTTAATAGCCTCATGTCCATTCCCATGGAGATTGCAAGTGCTAGAGGATCTATGGCATCTGAGGGAGTTGCCCCTAAGGTCGTGAGTGTGGAGGTGCCCACAGACGTGCTGAAATCACCAAGGTCGCGCAGGTCGAGACCTACACCAACAAGAGAGGGACCTAAGATGAAGAAATACAAGCAGAAAGTGACACAAATGGTCTCCATTCCAAGTGGAATCACTCCAAAATACCCTTAAGCACACGTGCTAAAAAATAGCAGAAAATTACTAGTCTAAAATCTGGAAATTCGAGAACTAGTGAACTAGTTAACCTATCAAATGCATAACCTAATCAAATGAAACTGCAATGGAGAAAATTTTGTTATTAAATTGAATTTTTTATGATCTAATGAAAGTGGAATAAACTCAAATGAAGTTCATTAACATGTTCTGAAAAGTAGCAGAAAATTACTTCTATTTTGCTACAAGAACCTCCAGAAATTCTAGATTCATGAACTAGTAACCCAATTCAAGTAGCTCAGTGATTACTATGACCTTCCAAAGATGTTCCAAGGATGAAATAATGCTTGTGAATTTCTAAATAACCTACAAAATAACTCACTTCAACCATTTAACCCAATCCTATAGCAAAAGAAGCATCAATACTAAATGCAGAAATAGGAAAAACAAGAACAAGGGATGCATGTGAATAATAAGTGAAAAGAAGAAAAGTAAATTATAAAAAAAGGATTTGAGGCTCCTGGGATGGCCAAGCTGAAGGATACTCAGAGTCCTATTAAGGAGAGCAAGCTTTAGAAGTTAAAATGGCACCAAACTTCATTATTTGAATCAATTCAATTACATCCCTGCTATAAATGAAAGTGGAGTTGCAAAAATACATGTTTTCTCCACAAGAAGACTAAGAAAAACATACCCTAGAGGAAAATTCGAATTGGTACTTATAAAAAAAGATGAGGAAGCATTCACCTTGAAAGTAGGAATCTTTCCTCTCAAAAAGCCGTCAAGTAGATTTGGTTCCCAACACTAGGAATCTGCATTAAATGACAGGGAACACATTCCTAGATTTTCTCAATCATTGGAGCTCCAGAATTTGTGCAATAATTTCATAATATCTTGTTGATTTATTATCCAATCTCTATCCTCCTGTAGTATAGATAAAGTCCCTAGATTATATCCTCCTCCAAATCTTCATAATCTTCCCAATATTCTCAAGATATTCTACAAAAATAAATAACATTAGGCACAAATATGAAATTATCTCTAAACCTTCATAATGAACATATTATAGCTAAAAAAACATTATTAAGTGTAGAAGGAGAGGTTTAATATAACCTTCATGTACCTAAGAAAGGTTATATGTGCCTTAATTTTTGTCTAATTTAGAGGCCCATCAGGTATGATAGTAACTTCCCGCCAGAATCAGCACCTCAAGGATCATGGACAGGACAGGTATCATTCCTCACTCAGCGTGATAGGCTTCCTCCAAATATTTGCATATCTTGACATCATTTATCTTAAATGCACCATAGATTCCATCATCTCGACCACATTTACCACCACCTCCCCTTGCACCTGGTAAACATCCACGCTGATCGATAGATCCTACCCACTCATGGATAACCTCATGCTATATCCCCCCTACATTTTATTTGGAATCCATGACCATCTACTCCATCCAGGGAGCCATCTCACTTGCATTCCCCTAATATTAGCCTCATATATCTCTTCTTCACTTAATTCTAATCAACCCTACTCTCGGGCCACCTTATTCATTTGTGACGGATAAAGACGAACGCTCATGTGTTATACATTGGGCCTATCAACCCTCCATATAGCATAAGATCGTTTACATCACTTCATCTGCCTCACCAACCCAACACCAAGACTAACCAATGGGGCCCCCTCCCTCTACAAAATACACTTTACCTCCATCATCATGCAAGTCACTATTTTCATGGGGCACCTATCTCCATGTATGTACATCCCAAACTACCTTTACATTCTTTTGGAAAGTGTACAAATTTTTTTTAGGAAAATGGTTCCCACCCATATTTTCATACCTTGTACTTGGTGGAAGTCCCTAGTCGCCCTTGGTTGGAGCTCGCACATAATCCACATTCATTCACCTTTTCACGACAGACAGAACATACTCACACCAACCCTAGATGTCCTACTGACTCTAGGGCCAATCCCTTTAGAAGAATTATTTTGGATGCCGCCACTCCCATTATAGCTCTATCCTCGGGCAAGTTGTCCATATCCATTCACATCACTAGCTTTTGTTATCATGCCTTATTGACCCACCATATTACAATTTGTTTCACTACACATCTTGATTTCCCGAACAGCATTGCAGGTTGTTGATGCCTCTTTCCCAGCAACTTCAACACCCATATTCCAGGATCGAGGTAGTACCTTTGGTGCTCCCCCCCTGCCTTCAAGGACATCCTTGTGTGGAACAATGGGAATCACTATTATCCATTGATTTCATCAGACTCCCTGATATGTGATACCAAAAAAATCTCTCATGTCAGTGTGGTATCGTATTTCATGACCATTGCATTTCTCTCATTTAGTCGAAGACCCACACATCACTTAGCACCTCACTCAACAGTGCTTACATCTTGATGTGTGGGAGGTACCCACAGTCAAAGACCCATGCATCCACAAGCACCTCACTCCAGCAGTGCTTCACCTTTTCTTGATGCATGGGGGCACCTGACTCCGTCTATGTGTCAGAAGCGCCCTTGAGGGTGTCAACAGTTATCATCATCAGCTATCAGCATGTCAGCCATTCCAACACTAACTTGACAGGAATATTTCTTGTCTGATTGTAATAAATAGTCACTAGTCATCATAACGAGCATGGGACATGCCCGCCTCGTATAAGCACTTTTTTCAAAGCATGGTTATCTTTTATCCTCAGTTAAGGTTGTTTCCCTACTCATCTCTGCAACAAGTTATTCTCTCTATCCAGAAGTTGATCAGACTCTCAATCAGGAAAGAAAACATGATGTATTTCAGCTATACGTTTTCTCCTAACCTCATACATCAGGGGGCAATTGTTAACACTAGAAAATCGTACACATATTTTTACAATCCAAAAGATGCCCAAATTCATCTAGTAGAATACACAAGTCAATTTTTTCCAACTGAAGACATTATGAAGTTCAAAAAAAAAATCCTCCTAAATTCCAATGTATACTGAATTAAAAATTGATGATTGTGCAGCTTTCCCTTTGATAGTCATCTGACACGTGACATTTCCTTTGAAAGTCACATGGTTAAAGAAATGGCCGACTCAGCAATTCGGGACCACTTCCCACACTCGGAAGATGGTTCTCTGACAGGATTTCATTCAAGGATGTATGAATTCAAGTCGCCCTGAAGATATGTAGCCCTCAAAGGAATCCTCTTGTCCTACTCATAAGTCATTTTCATTCATGAACCAAGAGAGGGAAGAGGGATTCGAAAAATTATATATAAACAGACCATGTGAGAGCTAAAGAGAAGATAATGTTACACTAGCCAAATTTCTATCAGAACAAACCTTCAATTCATTGTTGAAGCAAAAGAAGTAGAGCACTATTGTGTTGGCAGAATTGCTTCTTAGCAATGCATCACTCTACTGTGGAGAGGATTTCACCATTGAGAGAGCCTTGATACTTCTTGGATAGAGAGGAGAAATTTGCAAACAGGGTGAACAAAGGAACCTCCTTGTTGAGGATTTTTTACCACCATATCACAAAGAATTCTCTTCAAGTGTTTAGTATTCTACTATTTACATTCATCTTCTACCACCAGTAGTCAATAAAGGAAACCATTTTTCATAATTAAGTTGACTTGTTTGCTTCATTAAGAATTATTTGTGTGTTTATCTACTTGTTTTATTTTATGTTTGTATATGTATTGTTTTCACCATTTGCAATACTTTTTTTCTTCATGATTGTCCACTGACAAAAACCAAACTGCTTGTTTTTTCTTTGCAAGGAACAACCTATTTCTAAGAAGGTGTATTTTGGTACACTATTGCTACTAAAACACTACAACACTTCCTATATCTAGCACCAAAGTGTCAAGTGATGGTTGTAAATGGAGGAACTACAAATTACTCTAGAAAGTGCCATAATATCAAGCTAACCATGGGAGAATATGTATTGAATAGTCCAATGTTTTCCATTCCAATGGGTGGTGATGATGTTGTACTAGGAGTCCAATGGTTACAATCTTTGGGGACGATAGCTTTTAATTTTCAAGAACTTTTCTTGAACATTTTTGGGAAGGAAAGGAAGTTGAATTAAGATGTATCATAAGAAAAACTGGAAAGATAATCATCTTCAATGGTATGACAAGGCTTCTAAAGAAAGAAAAATCGGGTGTAATTTCACAATTATGCTCACTAGAGGTTCAAACATCGAAATCATCTATTTCTAAAAATCTCCGAAAAGTCTTGGAAAATCATTCCAAGGTATTTGATACTCCTAAATGCCTCCCACCTATTCATGATCATGATCATGCTATTCATTTGGTTCTAGGAAGTGTTCCTCTAAACCTCAGACCCTACAGATATCCATATGCCCAAAAGAGTGAAATTGAACGTATGGTTGCAGAAATGCTAGAGGCTAGTATAATTAAACCTAGTCAAAGTTCTTTCTCTTCTCCAGTAGTATTGGTGCATAATAAGGATGGATCATGGCGTATGTGTCCATATTATAGGGTGCTCAACAAGATCATTATTAAAGATAAATTTCCCATTACTGTCATTGATGAATTGTTGGATGAATTACATGGAGAAATTTACTTCACCAAATTGGATCTTCATTCAAGATATCATCGAATTAGAATGAAGACTGAAGACTTCTAAAAACATCATTCAGAACTCATGAGGGTCATTATGAAGTTTCAGTCATGCCTTTTGGGATGGAAAATTTCTGCGGAATGACCCTACACCCTTCAATAAATTTGTAGTAGGATTCAAGGTTAGGTTGAGGACTATGTTCCCTCAGCTCTGGATCCTCCGTCTTTGTTTCTTGTTGCATACTCCCTTCTTTGTCCAATTTCTAAGTTTCTTGTAGGTTTAGCAGAGTTTCTTGTAGGATTGCCTTCGCTTCCTATAGGTCCTTCTTTGTATCCTATAGGAGGCCTTTTCCTTTGGATGAGGCAGATCTAGTGATAGGCCTCCTAACATAAGTGATAGGAGACTTGGGAGAGGCTTGTCCTAATGATCCTTCTCCTTGAGTTTTCATAAGAGGAGCTATCTTTTCCTGCTGTTTTGGTGAGTCTTCAATGACAATAGGAACCTTGGTGGGAGTTTGAGGTTTTCCTTGCCTTATTATTGTACTTTTTCTTGTCCTAAAGTACAATGGAGTTTGTCTCTGTCTCTTCCCTTTTTGCTTGATAGGGGTACTAAGGGCAGTGAGGGCAGTTGTTACCTCTTTCTCAGTGGGTTTTGGAGATACCATGGGTGATTCCTCCCCTTCTTTTCCTTGCATTGTAGACCTCTATTCTTCCTTGTCTTTTGTCTCCCCTTTTTCCATTTTCCTTTTCACTCTTGTCTTCTCCTCTTCTTCTCCCTCTAGTTCCTCACTATGTTCATCAGTGTCCTCCAATTCATAGCCACCGAAGAAGAGGGAAGGTTGGTTGTTTGAAGCAGTGGGGGTATTTGGCAAAAAAATCCCTAAGTTATCCCTATTCCTACAAGGCATGAAAGAAGTGTTTTTTTTTTTTTTTTTTTTTTTTTTTTTTTTTTTCAAGCTTTGAGAATAATTGCAGAATTGAAATCACAAACTGAATGGAAACTAACTAACTAAATTAAAACTAACTACTTGAATGAAATCTCACTTGTAGAATGGAAAAGAAAGCAAAGAATGCATAATGGAAAGGAAAGCAAACTAAATTACTTTTGCAAAAATGAAGCTAATAGCAGAATGTCAAAGATAAGAAATGGAAGAAAGAAGGTAGAAATCACATATTACTCAAGCACCTCCCTGACAATGGCGCCAAAAAGTGATGAGCACCAGTATTGCAGCAAGAATGCTGCAACTCCTAGGGCTACCAACTTTACTTCATCAACATGGGGTTCGTACAAACTTGGAGGTGACAGTGTTGTATACACAAGTAAATGTGATGGGTCTAATCTTTGTCACTACTAAGCTAGCGATAGACCACTAAGGTTTTTCAAACCAGAATTCTATTGATTCAGAAGAAGGTTGATTGCCAATGAGGAAAAGAGAAATCTATAGTAAAAGCAATATTGTCTACTGCAGTAAGGAAAAAGACTAAAATCAAAAGCTTAAACACACCATTCTTCTAACTAACTGCTAAGAGGCTTTGCTTCAAAAGAATGCTAAGTTAACATGTATGCAATCCTACTATCCTAAGCATGCAAATTGAAACATCAAACATTCTACTTTTGTGCATGTAAATGACCAAAATAACTTTGTTTTTCTTTTTGTCTTTTTTATGTGAAAGTGTGAAAGCTAATCTCTTTTGGTGATGTGGCAGGTGATTTAAGTATGATGGTGAATGGTCAGAAGGCTTGGGAGACAATTAGGGGTCCTTTTCTAGCTTCCTAGGGGATTTTTCCTCAATTCGTCCTCAAAACAGGCCACTAGTTGTCAACCTACAGGATGTCCTAATGCGTTCTACAGGATGTCCTGAATTCCTATAGGATCCCCTGTATTCCTACAGGATACAACCGAGAGAAAAAGGAGGGATGTTGAAGGTGATGGAAGGCTTAGGGAAGGTGGATGGTGGATGGAATGAGGCAAGGGAGTGCCTAGGACCACTTCAGAACTCAAAACCAGAGTTGGGAGATGGTTGGATTTTCTCAACAAGCTTGGAGAAGTATTCTTGTGAAATGATGAAATTGGTGAGGGTTTTAGTGAAAGAAAGGAATGATCATGGATGGATGAAGTTGGGATGAGGTTGTTGATCATGAAATCTCTATGTACTGTTGAAACTCCTGCACTACATCAACCATTGACATTTATCCATAAATCATGTAAACAAGAAGGATTTCAATTAACTAAGGAAAATAGAATTTCATGAGCTAGCTACCTATTTCATGCATGGGAAAACTTGCAGAATAATATGAAACATTGATGAGATCTAATGTAATATTGAAGATAGAAGAAATGATAACTAAATCATATTGTTGCAAACTGATCAAATGCTTTCCTAAGTACAAAAAACCCTGAATTCCATGAGAAAGCATAATTCGTCTTTTGGGGCTACATAGGGGTTCTTTCCTCAAACCATGATCCCTGAAGGAAGGAGTGAGGCCAAATACACCTATTGATAGCTTTGTGATGTTCCTTTATCTCTTCTAAGCTATTGTTGAAGTAAAGCACAAATGGAAGCAAATTAATCAAATTTACAACTACTTGCAATGAAATAATATTAAAGACAACTCAACCATTAATCTATGAAATCAATCTAAGCATACAAATACAATAAGAGGATACGTTGCTGCTAGGGTTGGGCCCTAACCCAAGAGCTTCAGCCCTTTGAGTCAACTTAGTGTTGGATCAAGGAAATGTTCATTCTCATTATCAAATCAAAAAATTACATAACAATGTCTTCCACAAGTCTTGAACTCGAAAATGACTAGTGTTTTTACAGCAAAAATTTGAATCCTAATGAGGCTCTAGGCCTCCTTATTTATACAACTGAAGTCTCCAATGAATTCCTAAATCTAAGGAGGCTTGGCTCCAAAACTCAAGATAAACTAGCTCTTTAACTGTCACTTGCTCGGCTGCCTTTTGATCTCCATGACTTGGCTGCTTGTACTCCGAGCTAGTGTGATTGATGGAGGAATATTTGAATGAGTGAGGAGTAAATGAGGAGGATCTACCTCCTACAATCTCTTCTCCTTGTCTCATTCGAGTTTTAGCCCTTAATTAGCCAAAATTTTCATGATTTTCTCTCAAAAACCTGCAACCAATGCACAGTAGTCCACTAGGCATAATATCTGACTTTGTCTCATCTCATTAAGCAAAATACAATCAAAATATGTAATAAATTGTGAGAAGAGTTGATTTGACTAAGCTAGGAGGTCGATTAAGGTCCATATAGTTACCCAATGATGAGGCTCATCACCTTTTGGCCTTGCTAATGCACCTTCCACATTTCAAGGTTTGATGAATTCGATTTTCAAACCCTTCCTTGGAAAAATTTTGTTAGTATTTTTTGATGAGATATTAATCTACAGCGAGTCTTGGAAGGATCATGTTCAACATGTTGACGGGGTGCTCAAACTATAGGAGGAGAAACAATTATATGCCAAAACCTCCAAATGTTTATTTTGAGTACATGAGGTGGAATATTTGGGTCATATTGTATCTCATGAGGGTGTTAAGGTAGACCCTCAAAAAATTAAATTCATTGAGGAATCAAAAATCCCAACAACCATAAAGCATTTTTGAGGATTTCTCGGGTTGGCAAGGTATTATCGCAAGTTTGTTAAGAATTATGGGAGAATTTCAACACCTCTAACAACATTACTGAATAAAGATACATTTTCTTGAACTCCAGAAGCAACTAAGGCCTTTGAACATATTGAATAGGCAATGTGCCAACCATTGGTCTTATCTACGCCAGAATTCACAAAAATCTTTATTGTGGAATGTGATGCCTCAAAAAATGGAATTGGTGTTGTTTTAATTAAGAAGAAAAACTCATTATTTTTTAAACTCGTCCAATCAAGGGAAATTATTTACACAAACCTATTTATGAGAAGGAAATGTACATGCACTAAAGAAATGGAGACCATACCTAATGGGAAGACACTTCAAGGTAAAAACAGATCATGATAGTCTTAAATAATTTTTGGAACAAAGATTATCTTCAGAGGAGCAACAAAAATGTGTCACAAAGGTGTTGGGTTATGACTTTGAAATCCTCTACAAAAAAGGGAAGAAAAATGTTGTTGCAGATGCACTCTCAAGAAAGGATGAGGATGTGGAAGGATTCTTTTGTGTCATTTCCATTATCCAACGAGATTGGATAACTGAAGCAAGGGATGAATGGTAGAATGACGAAGAAGTGTGGACGCTCATTCAAAAGTTACAGCAAGATCCGAGTATATCTGATACATTTAGCTGGAAAATTGATTCATTATGGTACAAATATCGCTTATATCTTTGTAAGAATTCCCAACTCAAACAAAATATTGTTTTGAAATTGCACACCTCTCCCTTAGGAGGGCACATGGGATTTTTAAAAACTTACCACAGGGTCAAGAAGGAATTTTTTTGGGAGGTTCTTAAATCTGATTTGTGAGTTGGTTGCATAACAAATTTCCCTAATCAGATTTACCCCTAATCCTATATAAGTCCCTAGAAGTGGATAATTTTTAAGTCGTTGATCTATCTTTTCTTCTTTTTGAGTTGGTTTCATAACAAATGTGAGGTGACCTTTTATTTGTATGAGGTCTACCTCACCTAATTTGAACTAATGAGGTTCCTAAACAAGTTTGATAATGAGTAATCATATAATAAGCCTTGGGTTACAAGCCAACCCACTAGCTCAACATGAAATAATGTCAAAATAGATCCACAAATGAGTCGTAAGCCTCTAATATGATGATGTCATGCCATTTTTGGGCTCCAAATTATAATTCATGGTGAAAGGAAGGTTGGAAGTGTCTCATAGCATCATGATCATCCATCATTTGAGGAGTAATCCTCAAATCCAACCTCAAAGAAGCTCCATGTTGAATTTGTTTTTTCTTAGGGCTATATTGTTCTTTGCTCTGTTAATTACATTTTAACATTTGCATATTAAATTCACCCCATAGCATCATATAACTATTTAGATTTAAAATATTATTCAGCAACATATGCAATTGTATAAAAAAACAACGTTATCATCAATGCATCAAAACATAAAGGAATAATATAAGAAAATCATTCACACATAGAGACACCTAAATTGGTCAGAGACTAGGGAAAAACAACTATGAGGAAAACCATTTCAAATTCTTCTTCTTATTTGATTGTCATTGAATGATTCAACAAAAGTGAGTACAATGATCTATGTCTTCATCCATACAACTATCCTACAACATCAACTGAATGATATTCGTGAAGGTGATCCCAGCAAAATCAATATAACAAGATCCAAAATATGATTCCAACAAAAGACCAAATGTTACTTCACCATACTATAGTCAACTTCAGTCGATTGCAGTCAACTAAGGTCAATTGTGGTAATTGGCAAAAAACAAACCCTGCTTTTGAACCGCAGGGAAGATGTGTTGTGCGTGCGGCTGAAAGGATTCAACTACATGGATGAGATGGACTGCTTGCGTTTACAACCAAGATTTTACTATGACAACCCTGTGGTTGAGACTCAAAACCCTAAAACATAGATTTGAGCTTTGAACCCTGCAATTTCACCTTCATGCGAACCAATTCTCCATGAACCTGCCTCAGACCTGTGCGAGCCAAAACAAAGGAAGAGAATAGAAGAATGCTCCATGATGATTGTCCAAATTAGTGTAACTTGAGTTGTATTTGTAGCCTTCCAAGGGTGACCAATTTGCTTCAGGGTCAACCTGATCAAATATGCACATGTGGGACTTATTCAAAAATACACTTTCCCTTGTCCAAATTGAGAACTACAATAGTCAAAATTGGTCCTCTCAAAAAGAGGAATCACGTCCCATGGTTGGAATTTGTCACTGAGATGCCAAATAAACACTCCAAGGGTCCCAAATCAAGTTTAGGTGCAGCCAAGTCATCTCCATGGGTCTTCAAAGGTCAATGTAGTGCATCATCTCTCCATCATTAGCGCTCCAACAGATGCCACAAGCCCTCCACAGTCATCCTACGGAAGATCATCCTGTTCTAGGATTTGATACATGGCTTGCCCATCAGGTAGTGTCAAGGCCATCTTGGGGGCACACTGGTTCCAGTATTGTGATCATCAAGATTTCTTTATGCTAGCTAAAATAAGATCAATGTCTTGGGTCCTAGGGGTGATCTAGGATGTGTATCGGTTACTCAAGTCGTCCTGTTGCCTAACACTCTATTTCAAGTGGGAAATGTTGCATCTGTTAATTCATTAATCTCTTTGTAGGTCTTGGGTATCTGTGGAGTGGGTGCCATCAAATTCTGTGTCGTTGTTGGCCACCTAGAAAGACCAATTTAAACTCTAGTGAAAGCAACCATTCATTAGAGACTAAGATCACAC
This sequence comes from Pinus tabuliformis, assembly GCA_031772625.1. Taxonomy (NCBI): domain Eukaryota; kingdom Viridiplantae; phylum Streptophyta; class Pinopsida; order Pinales; family Pinaceae; genus Pinus; species Pinus tabuliformis. Next base: position 706,340,340 of record CM062815.1, on the reverse strand, counting down.
AAGCATCTAAGTGGACCAAACTGTATGTTGAGGGCATATTAATATTTCAAACTGCGACCACCTTCCAATATCTAACTAGACCAAGTCCCATAAAGGTGTTCCCTACCTTGATAGGGGTGGCTAATAGTCAATCCTATTAGGTGATTCCAACGCCCAAGAAGAGGTGGAATTTCCAATGTTAATCCTTCAAGCAATAGTTGTTGTTGTAAATGAATGGAAAAGGAGGGGAAAGGCTTCATGGTTGATCTGAAAATGGGGCACTTAGGCTTCTTGTCTAACTTACAATAACCTATCCCACTTCCAAAGCTTTAAATATTCCCAAGTCTTATTGATTAACCAATGCAGAATTAATAAGTGCTTAATATTAAGGTGTATGCTGGTGTTGTTTATTAAAATTGTTTATGTGTTGTAAATTAATGTGTTGAAACTGATCTATAAATACATACAACAGTAAATAATGTAGCAGTAAAACAAGCACATAAGACAACAATTTAATCTGGAGTTCACCCAAAACTCTTGGGCTACGTCTCCTTGAGCTCTAGTCAACTTGACTAGGCTCTCTGGGATTATGGCAGGTCCTTTTACAAGCTCTTGGCTCAACTCCTACTATTTTACACAGAAACAGTGGGTTCAGACACCATGTCATTCCCTGGCTCTTGAAGCTCTGGCTCTTGGCTCTAGCTCTTGGCTCTGGCTCTTGGCTCTTGGTTCTGGCTCTTGGCTCTGACTCTGGCTCTTCGACTCTGGCTCTGGCTCTGGCTCTTCGGCTCTGGCTTCTTTGGCCCTCTATCAGTTTACAGCTCTCTTGGCTTTTCACTTGACTTCCAAGTGACTCCCTTGGCTATTCTTTTTCCTTCTGTGCTACCTCTTTTGCCTTAGCTTCCTGCTTCGGCTTATTCTTATTCTTTGTTTCATGCAACAAAACCCCAACAATCTCAGCAGCCCTCTTTCTTTGACATTCATGGCTTTTTATGCCAATCAGCACTACCTATTCATTTTCCCTTTTGGGCTCTCTGTCTTCCTGCTTTGGTCAGCTCAAATCCCTTCTCTGAGCATTAGCCATCACTGCTAAATGCCCTCGGGGATGGTGGCCACCTGTGCTATAACGGAAGGGGCCATCGAGCCTTTGAAATCCCCAAATTTTGGCATTCCCGTCCTACATAGGAAAATACACTAAACACGGGAAAAATTCGTAGAGAACACTATTCACCAGACTTCAAATATTCATAAATGTGCACTATATCCCTATTGGGTCCGCCTGAAATCGCTTATCACAAGTCACAATGCCCATGTTTCACAGTTTCCCCTTTGTATTTTAAAATACATTAAAACACTACAAATTCTCGTAAAACGACCTTATGGTGGATTTGAAATATTATTCATTTGCATTTCAGAACCCCTTCAGGTCTGGATTCATCGCATCGACGCATTCCTTCGCTTTTCGTTTATTAAACGAAATATGCGAAATTACATAGAAAATGCCTTTGGTCGGATTTTAAAATATATCAACTATCAATTATAGCCCTGTCGGGTCCGGCCATCGCATCGCATATATATATAACATATAGCCTCGCGTCGTTGCATATTTTTGACGTGATATTGCGATGCGACTTGTCGCAATCGCATATCGCACATACCATAGGCCATTTAAGGTGCGCTCCACTGTAATCGCCGATTACGATATCGCTCCATTATAATCGCCAATTACGATATCGCAATCGCAATAATCATATAACTCTTTTCGATATCCTCTGCCTACCACCTCCGATTGTGATTTGCCGATCGGATCTGGATCGTTGATCGGCTAGATTCGACAGCTCCTATTCATTCGTCTATTGACCACCGATAAGCCCATTTTTCAATGTTTTCTCTATGGTTTTGCCTTCCGATGGTGTAATCTGATATTTTCAAAGCTTCTCCTTTTACGATGGTTTTTGGATTTTTAGAAGATTTTGAAGACTTGGAGGGTTTTTAGGACCCATTCTTAGGGGATTTTGCCTCTCTCTTTTTTTTTCCAAAGGGAAAAAGGGCAGCTTCATTTTGTTATAACTTCTGCATCCTAAGTCAATTTTTTCCCATTCAAGTTGCAGTAGATTCATAATGAGACGATCTCTACAATGGGGCTAGTTCCAGGAACTCCTTGGACTTTCATTTTTCCTCTGTGAGGAACAATTAGACTTAGGAGTCTATCCAAAATCCATTTTGGATCACGCCTTCCCATTAAAAGAACTTTTGGTCTCCAAATGACTGATATACTGATCTAAACAGTAAATGAGAGTGACTCACCCTCTTCTTTTAGCCTCCCTACACTTGCCTTGCATAGTGCCTCTAAACCAAAGTTTCTGACCACTTCCCTTCTAGACGGGCTGGTCTTCCTGGGAAGAGTTGTCTTCCTCCTTGCCTTCCTGCAGAACTTCTGTAGAGATGGTCATAGAATATAGTTTGAACTCTTCTACCTTGATCATTAATCCAAGGTGGCTCAAACAAATGTGAAGTTCATCTGCTCCACAAAACTTTCATTTGTACCTGTTGGACAAGATGTCAGCAACATCTGTTAACAACAACAGAAACACAGACAACAACTGGATGGCCTAAACTCCTGCTTCAACAAAAGAAATAGATTTTCACATCTTGTGAACACCTCCATGTCTTACATCTACATACAAATGATGGACTAGATAACAAGCCCACAAAACATGCCTTTAAATAAATGACCCTTCAAGTCAAGCATATAGAAAAATACCATTAGGAATCTTTTTCCAAAGATGAAACACTTCATCATTATCTCCATTTGGAGACCAAGTTAACTTCTTCCAAGTCAACATGGCACCACATGCATATCAAAGCAATCATCACTGCAAGTTAATTACATATACCTGTTCAAAAACAAGGAAATCATCAACATCCCTGTGTTCATGCATCTCAAGCTTATGCATGCATTTCATTCTCTAAATTTCGCTTAAGCACACTGTACTTTCGAAGTTGAAATGAAACATAATGTTGCAGCAACAAAGTGAGTCTCCTGCTCAACTTCTCCATTCACCTACTTGGTAAAATCCTGCAACTTGCATTCCATTAACAAAGAAATGCAAATAGATGCATCAATAGACATGCAATCTTAATTGGATAATAACTCTAACCATTCCTCACCAATCCCTTTCAAAGGTACTACCTTTGTCTACACATCAGCATCATCATGTGAATCATTCTGAGACACGTCATTCATGGAATCTTCACTTCTCTTTCTGCCATCTTCTCTTTCTCCTCTCTTCATCTTTGGTGGAAGCATTGTTGGATTCAGAGTCCAACATTTTGCAGCAAGATGTCCTTGCTTATGGCAGTAAGTGCACTACATGTGCATCCTCTTGACAGCATGATTTGCCTTGTCCAATGGACCTTTGGCTTCTTGCTTCCTTTCCTTCAAAAGTTTCCTGTATGTGGCCATTATCTTCCAACATCTAGAAACATTATGGTTATCCAAACCACAAAAGGAACATGCAATTCTTTTCCCATACATATGTGGAAATTTACCATGCTTTGAAAAATCAAAAGGAAAATGTTTAGAACCAGATTTATACCTGCCTCTTTCACCTTTATTGCCTTCATGAGGAGGTGAAGCAAATAAAGAAGTGGATCCCTTTGGAACACCATGAATCTCTTCAAGGCTATTAAAGTCTCCCCAAATCTCTAGTTCAAGTGTGTGCCTCTGAACACCTGCATCCTGCAATTGATGTTTCAAGCTATTGCACTCCTCCTTAATACAATCTTCACACTCTGTAATGTAACTCCTTCTGGGAGTTGTTTCAATGGCCTTCATGGTAGCCTTGGAACTTTCTCTATAAGCTTGTCCATAGCTAAGACCTAAATACTTAGTCCTTTCCTCAATCATTATTGGCTCAACAATACCTTGTGCATGTCTACTCAAGCCTTTTCCTTCATAGCCCATCTTGGACATTAGCTTGGAACCTATGCCTCTAGTATGTTTTTCAAAAGAATCAATATACGCATTCTCATAGGAATTTGAAGACAAACTAGAATGGTTTACCTCTTATTCAAGCTGATACTTGACCAAGGCTTCTTTGGCAACAAAGAGTTGTGACTCCAACTCATGCATCCTTTTCAAGTTCATATTTGCAATATGAAGTTGACTCTCCATTTCCTGCAGTCTGTCGAAAAGCAACTACTTCTCTTCCTCCATGGAATTCAACTGCTCTCTAAGCATGCTACTCTTTCTTCCATCCTCATACATTTCTCTCACCATATCCATCATGGTGGACAATTCTTGCTTCATGTCTTCATCAAAGAATCTTGTGATGAAGAAAGAAGAATTCGAGGACTCATTTGTAGAAGTTGTCATTATGCCAATGACTTCTTCTTTCTTCTTGTCCTTGCTGGACTGAGCTATCTATAGCTTTCTCTTCACCTCTGCAAACTTAAACAATAGTCAGTCTACAAAAAAAGCATACAATCAGCCTCTGACTATTTAAACACCTTTTAGTCAAGCAGTCATTGCTCTGTCAATCAAGCATGCTGATATAACCTTCTTTGAAGGTGAGGTCAATCAATATCAAGCTCTGATACCACCTGATTTGAAAATGGGGCACTTAGGCTTCTTGTCTAACTTACAAGAACCTCTCCCACTTCCAAAGCTTTAAATATTCCTGTCTTATTGATTAACCAATGCAAAATTAATAAGTCCTTGATATTAAGGTGTATGTTGGTGTTGTTTATTAAAACTGTTTATTTGATGTAAATTAATGTGTTGAAACTGATCTATAAATACATACAACAGTAAATAATGCAGCAGTAAAACAAGCACATAAGATAGCAATTTAATATGGAGTTCACCCAAAACTCTTGGGCTACGTCTCCTTGATCTCTAGTCAACTTGACTAGGCTCTCTGGGATTATCGCAGGTCCTTTTACAAGCTCTTGGCTCAACTCCTACGATTTTACACAAAAACAGTGGGTTTAGAACACCATGTCATTCCCTGGCTCTTAAAGCTCTGGCTCTTGGCTCTTGTTTTTGGCTCTTGGCTCTAACTCTGGCTCTTCGGCTCTAGCTCTGGCTTTGGCTCTTCGGCTTTGGCTTCTTTGGCCCTCTATTAGTTTACAGCTCTCTTGGCTTTTCACTTGACTTCCAAGTGACTCCCTTGGATGTTCTTTTTCCTTCTGCGTTGCCCCTTTTGCCTTATCTTCCTGCTTTGGCTTATTCCTATTCTCTGTTTCATGCAACAAAACCCCAACAACCTCAGTAGCCCTCTTTCTTTGACATTCATGGCTTTTTAAGCCAATCGGCATCGCCTGTTCATTTTCCCTTTTGGGCTCTCTGTCTTCCTACTTTAGTCCGCTCAAATCCCTTCTCTGAGCATTAGCCATCATCGCTAAACACCCTCGGGGATGGTGGCCACATATGTTGTAACAGAAGGGGCCATCAGGCCTTTGAAATCCCCAAATTTTGGCATTCCCGGCCTACATAGGAAAATACACTAAACACGGGAAAATTCCGTAGAGAACACTGTTCACCGGACTTCAAATCTTCATAAATGTGCACTATATCCCTATCGAGTCTACCTGAAATCGCTTATCACAAGTCACAATGCCCATGTTTCACAGTTTTCCCTTTGTATTTTAAAATACATTAAAACACTGCAAATTCCCGCAAAACGACCTTATGGCGGATTTGAAATATTATTCATTTGCATTTCGGAACCCCTTTGGGTCCGGATTCATCGCATCAGCACATTCCTTCGCTTTTCGTTTATTAAACGAAATATGCGAAATTACATAGAAAATGCCTTTGGGCAGATTTTAAAATATATCAACTATCGTTTATAGCCCCGTCGGGTCCGGCCATCGCATCGCATATATATATATATATATATATATATATATATATATATATATATATATATATATATAGCATATATAGCATATAGCCTCGCGTCATTGCATAGCTCCAATGCGATATTGCAATGTGACTTGTCGCAATCGCATATCGCACATACCCCGGGTTGTTTAAGGTGCGCTCCACTGTAATCGCCGATTGTGATATCGCGATCGTAATAATCATATAACCCATTCCGATATCCTCCGCCTGCCACCTCCGATTGCGATTTTTCGATCGGATCTGGACCGTTGATCGGCCAGATCCAATGGCTCCTGTTCATTGCTCTATTGACCGCCGATAAGCCTATTTTTCAATTTTTTCTCTATGTTTTTGCCTTCTGATAGTGTAATCCGATATTTCCGAAGCTTCTTCTTTTGCGATGGTTTTTGGATTTTTAGAAGATTTTGAAGACTTGGAGGGTTTTTAGGACCCATTCTTAAGGGATTTTGCCTCTTTCTCTTCTTTTTTTTGCAAAGGGAAAAAGGGCAGCTTCATTTTGTTATAACTTCTGCATCTTAAGTCAGGTTTTTCCCATTCAAGTTGCAGTAGATTCAAAATGAGACGATCTCTGCAATGGACTAGTTCCAGGAACTTCCTTGGACTTTCATTTTTCCTCTGTGAGGAACACTTAGACTTAGGAGTCTATCCAAAATCCATTTTGGATCAATGGCCAAGTGCCATGGTTAGAGGACCAGCTAATGGGGGTCCACATCCTAAGTGTATAGATGTAATGGAAGGAGAAATAGTGGAGGTGTGAGTTACCCTACTCGGCATGCTTCTTTCACCCCTCTAGTGTGCCTTCCACTTCAATGAAATTATTCTTAGGAAAAGCACATGCACTTGGCTCTTATGAAAGCATGAAATTCTCGTTCTAGGAAAGAAAAATAAGTACCTCTAAGAAAGCAATTGAAATGTATTCTATGAAAGCATGAACTTTAGTCTAAGAAAACAAACAAACCTAATATAGTAAAAACAAGGACAATTATTCTAGTAAAGTAGTAAACTTTGATCTAATGAAGGTAAAGGAAATTATGCTAAGCAAAGGAAACTATTCTAGTCAAGTATCTAAATTCTAATTTGATGAAAGTAAGGACATTTTATGCTAGAAACAGTAACCTATTCTGAAAAAAGCAAAAATATTGTCTATGAAAGAAATAATGATTGTTTGTGAAAACAATAGAAATTTATCTATGAAAGCAATGAACCTATGTGAAACTTTGAATTGACAATCTTCTAGAGAGTGTGTGATCAATGTTTAGAAATGTTTCATGTAAGATGAAATTCAAGTCTATGTTATGCAAGTGTTGATAAACATTAGGCGTTGATTGCGAAACTAGAGAATAAATGTAGGATCAAAGAACTGGAAATGAATGTGAAAATAGGAGGTTGGAAATGTAATATTTTTGGTGTTTTGAATATAATTCAAGCGCTTGATTTAATCCTATAAGAAAAGAAGAACACGGTGAGTGAAACTATAAACTAACTATCAAAATAAATAGAGTATCTAGCTGCAAAAGAATTGAGTAAAAATAGAGTGTGATAAAGAGGGTTATACTACAAGTCTCGCACGCCACAAGGGGGCCCTCCAGGTGATGCACAAGACTAAAAAAACAAAAAATATATGATTATTGTTGCAACTTTCTCATCAAATCTCAATAATAGCAAGAGGCAATACTTAATATTAAACTGTAAATCGTGCATACATGGAAATTAGTCTTTCAATGATAAGATTTTTTCCTCGCTTATTAGCAAACCTATTTATAGAATTATTTGACAATAACTAACTAAGAAAGACATTGCTACAAATATGAAGAGATAAGTGATGATCGGGTGCCCTATTTCATTTTAATTTTTACTTCCTATAATTCATTGATGACTCAACATATAATGTGAAGATATATCAGACACATCATCACTTGTCCTTAATAAACTTTAGCTTCCTGAAGATGATCACACTCGCTTGAATTCGTTTTGCTTCCAAGTTTTAGTTCTCGTGTTCTGCCTCTGTTTCATATGCCACGTGATGGTTGACCAATAGTTTGACCAAGCCACCGTGGTAATCTAATGATCTTTTCCTTGCACCAAATAGGTGGAACACCATGATGGAGTGGTTTCACAACTTCCCATATGCTTGAGTTGACTTGTTAAACTCAGAAACCATTCAAACCTTGGATGTAGCTATAGATTTTCATCAGTTCTGTGGAATTTATCAGTTTTCGTAATCTTTGCAAATTAACTCAAATTATAAAGAAAACATACAAAACCATAGATATATTGGACTTTTTACCTTTTTATGTTTTTGTTTCTCAAATGGCTATTATTCATGCAAAAGATGGTAAGAATATATAAGAACAAGGAAATTATGAAGGTTTCTATAAAGGATAAGTGAAAAAATAAAGTAGAAATTTGTCAAAAATGTATTAATTGTTTGCCTCAACACTCCGCTTAAATGGATCTCCAAAAAATTGTCAAAAATAATTCTAAGGTATTTGGAGAGATTGTTAAGGTTCTTCTACTTACCAGAGATCATGACCATGATATTCATTTGAAACCTGGAAGTGTGCCACCTAACATTAGGCCTTACATGTAACCACATGCACATAAGAGTGAGATTGAGCGTATGGTTCAAGAAATGTTAGAGGTATACATCATTCAACCTAGTCATAGTGTTTTTTACTCACCAATGGTGATGGTTATCAGAAAGGATGGCTGATGGCATATGTCACAAGATTACAGATAGCTCAAAAAAATGACAATCAAATATAAGTTCCATATTCCTGTCATTGGTGAATTATTAGATGAACTGCATGGAGAAAATTCATTTACTCGGTTGGATTTCTGTTCTGGATATCATCAAATCATAGTGAGGCAAGAAGACATTCCCAAAGCAACGTTTATAAAACACAAAGGGAATTATGAGTTTTTGGTTATCCCATTTGAACTTACAAATGTGCCTTCAACATTTCAAAGCTTGATATATTCTATTTTCAAACCCACCCTTAGAAAAATTGTGTTAGTGTGACATACTAATCTACAACAAATATTTGGAAGAGCATGTACATGTTGATAGGGTCCTAACACTATTGGAAGAGAAACAGCTATATGCAAAGCCTTCCAAGTGTGCCTTTGGGGTTCAATAAGTGGAATATTTGGGTCATATTGTATTGTGTGATGGTCGATGCTAACAAAATCAAAGCTATGAGGGAATGAAAACTTTCCAAATACCTTGAAGAAAATCATAGTATTCTAAGGATTGATAGGATATTACCAAAATTTTGTCAAGAATTATGGTCACATGGAAGAACCTCTAACAAAACTATTGAAGGAGCAAACATTTTCTTGGACTAAAAAAGCAATCAAATCTTTTGAAGAACTTAAAGAGGCTATGTGTACAAGTTTTGTTTTGGTGACACTTAACTTCACAAAAACTTTCATTATGGAGTGTGATACCTCAAGCCTTGGCATTGGTTTTGTAATATTCCAGGGAAATTAATTACCTAAGAGATGGAGTAGCCTATCTATCCTCATAGGCTATAGTCCAAAATATCACATGTTGGGCAAGTTTTGTGGAAATTGGGCAAAGAAACCCAAAATTGGAGTTTGGAGTAAAATTTACTCAATCAATTAATAATAAGAGACCCCTCTAGGAAATCTATAAATATAAGAGGGTTGATTCATTTTAGAGCATCATCATTTGTTTCTTGAGCATTAGATTTGAGGGTTTTAAGACCCATTTTTTCTTGTTAATTTCAGTTTTGAAAGATCCCACCCTCGTTGACACCATTATATATTTTCTCTGTGTTTTGGATCACTAAGACTATCTGGAGCGGTAGTGAAATTTTGTTGATTCTTGATCCTTGTTTTGGAAAAGAAATACCAATCTAGAAAGGCAGAAAAACAATGTTTTAACTCTTTATTCTGGCACAAGACAATTATCTAAAGGCAATGAAACTTTTTCTATCTTGTTTCCCCTACTTTGGCCATAAGAATCCCTCCAGTTAAATCAGTGAATTATAAGGAAGATCAATGAAAATTCGCTTATGTCTTGAGGTATAGTTTTTGGCTAGACTGAAGTTCAATACCAATCTAGAAGGGTGGTGAAGCTATGTTTTAATTCTTTTTTCTAGAACAGGACGATCATCTAGAGGCAGTGAAGTTTTTTCTATCTTATTTCCCCTACTTTGGTCACAAGAAGCCCTCCAATTAAATCAATGAGTTCTAAGGAAGATCTGTCACGGTTCGCTTATGTCTTCAGGTAGGGTTTTTTTCTAGACCAAAGTTCTATGAGGGAAAAGTGAAGGAGGTGTCATCCCTACAGTTGATTTGAATCCATTAGAAGGGGCCTAAAGCTAATAAATCCCCTCACTTTGGTATTATGTAGCTCATTCACTGAAAGGACAAGTCATACTAAGGATTTTTTAAGCTCTTCTATGGGACGGAATCCCTTTCTATGGTTTTTCATAGGAGCTGAGATTGATCTTGTTGAAGAATATAGGGCTAATGTAGATAATGAGATTCTTCTTCCATAATAACTATTTGTGATCATTTTGTCTTTAGATTATGAGCACAATATTTTTCTTATTATCATTAGTGTGTGTATTTCTTCCTTCAACAAATAGCTATCAAACTAAAGAGACAAGAGCACAAGATATGGCATTATACCAGGGCCAAAACCTATCCCTGTTGGAGAGGAAAACCCGCACAAAATTCTTCTTATAGAGATTCATATTGAAAAACACCAAGACCATGACCCTTGACTTTCTGAACCACTCCAAGACCAAGACACCAATCCTCTTCACTGTTGTGTTTATCTTCATCACTTCTTTTGTACCAGGGTCAATATGATTGTATCACTAAGGACATCATAGCAGCATCATCACTGAAACAATGATTGTACATTTACTAAGATCTGCTACACCCTTCACTAAGATCATAGTTTCATTCTTGAGATCATCTTTTATGTCTTCACTGAAATCATCATCATACCAATGAGATTTATATGTACATAGATCCATGAGAGTTGCACTGATAACCTTTTCATGATCAAGACTTCATGACTATGTTATTATCAAGCTCATGACAGAGATCGAGATCATGACAAGTCATGACGTGTTGCTGTGGGGTCATATCCAAACGTGTTACTGCAATGATATGTCGAGAGTGTAGCCTTTTCATTCACGAGTATGCATTCCCTTTAGAACCGAGATCATCATGAGACTATCATTACAGTAGTGTTTCTTCATAGTAGGCTGAGATTGTATATTTCCATCCATAAGTATGCCCAGAGTATATATCATAGCGACATTGTTTATATGACTACATTGAATCTCCAGAGTAAGCTTCCCATATACTCTGTCACGTGATTATTCTTCATCACATAGATGTCAAGAGTAATTCCTTCAATTTGTACGATGAGAGCAAGCCCCGAGATAGAGCTTTCACCGAGCACCAAGACAGAGCTCTCATGATATCATACATTGAGATTTTGTGTGTCATTGTTTCATATTACCAAGATTATGCATTGGATAGGTCGTCGAGATATTATCCCTTTCAGTATCTTCCGATGTTTCATAGCGATCCGAAGATTTATGTTCGTTGAGTATTCTAGTTGCATATATATATATATATATATATATATATATATATAGATATATATATATATATATATATATATATATAGATATATATATATATATATATATATAGAGAGAGAGAGAGAGAGAGTTCCTTGACCATATATGAAAGCCGACATGAGCCAGTGAACCTTTGCATCCTTCTGTTGAGTTGACATGTCATCTTTATATACTTTGAGTTGACTACCTTTCTCACCATTTTTGTAAGAAGACTTTTCTTTGGAGGATGGTGCTTGTCTTGGAGGGCTACTTGACACTAGGTTGACCCATGTACATTACATAAATGCTCAAGAATAACTCTTTAACACGATTTGGACTCTTTGACTTTCCTATACCTATGGAATGAGCAAGAAACTCATTCATATAATTTACAAAAATAATATTTATTTTTCTTGACAAGTAAAAAGATCAAAATTACGTTGACAAATACCGAACCTAGTTACACTTTTCTTCAACACTCCCTCTTAACCAAGGAGGTATTTACCATGGTACTTCATTATTCTCCATCTAAAGAATTTCTCATAAGAATAATCGGATTGGTAATCCCATCTGTATAGCATCATATCAATCAGCATTGTCATAATGCAAGGCCTTGACTAACATCTCCATCTCTCCACGAGACCATGAGCTACAATGCTGGTGAGACCAACTATTTATAGACACCTTCATCATTGTCGCTCAAGGTACATACCCATGCGGGTGTTCACTTAGTATGACCTTCTAGGACTATTCGTATCTTGGGTTCCCAACCCTCAAATAATATTGGTCCTCTTGCCTACTCTTATCTTAGATGCCCTACACATCCTCAAAGAGTGTCGGATGCCAGATGATTACCCAACCATCCATTCTTTCTTCCTAAGTGAAGACAAGAATGATGTGTCTATCATGTGTCTACATTTCCATTCATGGCCTTCATCTAGACTTACGACTGTTAGTCTTGGTCTAGTGCATGACACATGAAATAGAAAAAACACAATTGTCACTCCTTTGTAATCAGGGGTGATCTAATTTAAACTCCCTGATGATCAAGGATATGTCAGAGCTCCCTCTTAGCTAGGGACTCTTCTATATATCAGAAACTTCTTCTTCGTGAGTCCTTCAACTACTTGATCAACTTCTCTCCTTGATGCCATGAAAATTAGTTGAGCTTCTTCCTTGTAGGGCATTAGTTATCCATCACTTTCCTTCTTGGTTTGTTATGTCATTCCTTTCTTCATGGAAAGTTGCCTTCTTGATACATATCTAGAACCTTCGCCATATGGCTACTTCTTCCTCATCATGTTTCTTCAGGAATTTCCATTCACCACATGAATTTTATTTGTACTTGTACTTACAACTCTTGTGTCAGTAGCCCTTCATGAACTCATCCAAATATTATTCAAGAAATCAAAACATAACATTAAATCAAATTGTACCTTTCGATATGGCTCTTCATCGTGACATCTTCCTGTAGGTATCAACATCCTGCATACATGTTGACACATCTCCCAAAGATATCCATTGTCAAGGGTCTTCATCTTTTTCAGACTTTCATCAGAGTCTTCATATCTTTCTAGGAGATTTCTTAGTCAAATCTTCTTGGTCTTTTGGATGTTGATCACCTCCATCATGGTTGCATATCTCACGATCTCTTCCCTCCTCACACATTCCATTTCCAGGAGCTTTCAATCATAGTTTCATACTTCATATGAGGAAATATTATATCGATTTCATCTAGTGTGACTTATGCCTTTCTACATCCTTTCAAAGGAGGAGACCCTTTTCCTTTGATCATGCTTCTTAAGATAGAAGTAACGATCCATATTATCTGCAACCATACGACATGATATTATAAAATTTAAACATAAGCATGCATACCTCATTTTACCATTAGGTCATCTAGGCTCCTTCTAGCAACTTTCTTGATTGAAGTGTCTTCAACCCCTTGATTTGCTTTTCCTCTTATGTCATCACCATCCATGAATTCCATAAATTGGAGTTCTTGATGAAACACTTGCTTCCTCTCTAGATTAGTGAATCCTCCGATAAGGATTCCATCAGAGAATCTTGAGGATCTTGCATATCCCCATCTGGCAAATATTTCCTTTTTGACTTGATGTATGATGAGACCTGTCCTGGATGACTTCTTCCTTTCCTTCAATGTCCAATGAGGTTCTTGCTATATCCTTTAACGTTTAACTGTCATGGATTTTGTTCTTCATGATTCCCACGAGCTCTTGCTTCCAATGCTTTCATGATGCCATGATGCATCTTATTATCATGATCATATCTAAAGATTTAGGAGCTTATGATAGGACCCCTTTTGCGAGGGAGATCATCTACTCATAGTGGAGATTTGTTGCTCCCTCTTTCCTTGGCCCTTTTCTTCAGCTTCCTCCATCTTTCTGGTGATATGAGCTTTCTTTTCACAATCTATCCATAGTTCTTGTTTTGTCTTACTTGAGAATCAGACTTTCATTTTCCTTCTACAAATGTTTGAGTCCTTTATTCTTTAACATTTTTGTCTACAACTTATCTTTCTCTATCTAACATAGAGACCACAAATTGTTAAATGAGGTAACCTTCTTGTTTATAGACATTTGTTACCTTGCTTATCTGTTGGAACAATGATGATTATCTTATCATCTTTCCCAGATCTTCATGAAGTTATTCCTTCATTCTTTGATGCTAACCATCTAGTCTAAGTGATATGACCTTCTTTTCACTTTCAGGGAATATATATTTTAGTATTTCATATATATATCTTTATGCCTCCTCTTCTGCTACATAGGCATGGGAGGACCTTTGAGTGATATCCTATGAGTCTCTTGTTGCATTTCAAACAATGTTTGACTTTCAGAGATCTTTCCATAGACATCAATGACTTCTCTTTTCTATGAGGATTATAACAATCCTCCTTATTCTATGCAAGGACTTTTGATGACTTGTTGACCTATAGATCTCCTTGCAATCACGAAGTCATTTTACCAAATTGATTAATGAAAAATACTTACTTGATTTGTGAAGACAAAATCTTCACCTTGATCATGTTGATGAAGATTGACGAGGGCTTATTTTTGAATGATCTTCTTCTAGGGTAAGAAAATGATCCTTGCTTTCTTGAAGATGATGACAATTTTTTCTTTCTTTTATGCTTTTCCTTGTAGATCAGAACTGCTTCTAGGGTTTCGACTTTCTCCAAGCTGATGTGATCTTCATTTTGAGATCCTTTGAGCTACCTTGCTTTGTGGACAACTTGATGAGTGCCTTGATGGCCTTTTGATTATGACTATGGAGACACGAGCTCTTGTTGTTGTAGGCTTCTCTTTGATCTAGGGTTTGATCAACATCAAGGTTTGATTCTACAATGTAGAACTTAATGTTCTTTAGCTTGCTTTGATTCCTTGCTAGAAAATTAATCATTGAATGTCTGTTTTATGCCCTTCCTTTGACTGTAACCATAGCTTTGATACCATGTTGAAGAATCTAGGGCTAATGTAGATAATGAGATTCTTCTTCCATAATAACTATTTGTGATGCATTTTGTCTTTAGATTATTAGCACAATATTTTTCTTATTATCATTAGTGTGTGTATTTCTTCCTTCGACAAATAGTTATCAAAGAAAAGAGACAAGAGCACAAGATATGGCGTTCTGGAAGGGCCAAAACCTCTCCCTCTTGGAGAGGAAAACCCGCACAAAATTCTTCTTATAGAGATTCCTATTGACGAACACCAAGACCATGACCCTTGACTTTCTGAGCCACTCCAAGACCAAGACACCAATCCTCTTCACTGTTGTGTTTATCTTCATCACTTCTGCTGTACCAGGGTCAATACTATTGTATCACTAAGGACATGATAGCAGCATCATCACCGAAACAATGACTGTACATTTACTGAGATCTGCTACACCCTTCACTAAGATCATAGCTGCATTCTTGAGATCATCTTTTGTGTCTTCACTGAAATCATCATCATACCAATGAGATATATATGTACATAGATCCATGAGAGTTGCACTGATAACCTTTCCATGATCAACACTTCATGACTATGTTATTATCAAGCTCATGATAGAGATCGAGACAATGACAAGTCATGACGTGTTGTTGTGGGGTTATATCCAAACGTGTTATCGCAATGATATGTCGAGAGTGTAGCCTTTTCATTCACGATTATGCATTCCCTTTAGAACCGATATCATCATCATGAGATTGTCATTACAGTAGTGCTTCTTCAGAGTAGGTCGAGATTGTATCTTTCCATCCATAAGTATGTCGAGAGTATATATCATAGTGACATCGTTTATATGACTGCATTGAATCTCTAGAGTAAGTTTCCCATAGACTGTGTCACATGATTCTTCTTCATCACATAGATGCCGAGAGTAATTCCTTCAATTTGTATGATGAGAGCAAGCCCTGAGACAAAGCTTTCACTGAGCACCGAGACAAATCTTTCATGAGATCGTACATTGAGATTTTGTGTCTCATTGTTTCATATTACCGAGATCATGCATTGGATATGTCACTGAGATATTATCCCTTTCAGTATCTTATGAAGTTTCAAAGTGATCCGAAGATTTATGTTCGTTGATTATTCTAGCTGCATATATATATAGTTCCTTGACCATATATGCAAGCCGACATGAGCCAGTGAACCTTTGCGTCCTTATGTTGAGCCAACATATCATCTTTATATACTTTGACTTGATTGTCTTTCTCACTGTTTCTTCAAGCAAACTTTTCTTTGGAGGATGGTGCTTGTCTTGGAGGGCTACTTGACACTAGGTTGACCCATGTACATTACATAAATTCTCAAGAAGAACTCTTTAACGTGATTTTCACTCTTTGACTTTCCTAGACCTATGGAATGAGAAATAAACTCATTCATATAATTTACGAAAATAATATTTCTTTTTCTTGACAAGTACAAAGATCAAAATTATGTTGACAAATACCGAACCTAGTTACAATTTTCTTCAACAAATCTTAAGGCTCTACGAAGAACAATAAGACTTAATAGACCTCATTAAAGGTGGAAATAGGCCTTGTAGGTTGGATGAAGTAGTTAAAACCCTCCTTGTTGGTGGAGGCAGGTTTTGGTAGCTGGACAGAATCCTCTCTCAAGGTGAAGATCAGAATCTCAACGAGTAGGGACTAAGCATCACGGCTACCTAGGAAGATTAGTAGTGAAGTAGGCAATGTTCTGACCTATAGTTAGATTTTCATTTTAGCTATTCAAGTTCTAATTGTAAAATATAGTTAGAACTGTAAAGGGGTCGAATTTTGTTGATTTCCGGATTCTGAAAAACTTTTGAAATCTATGTGGATCAGTGAGATTACCTGAGAATTGAATCTCAGTTAAGAAGTGTATTTGTTTGGTTGAATAGTAATTTGGGTTGAACGGTTGATTGTTGATACTAAAAGTTACATTCTATGTTGAAGTTGTTTATTTATGAATTGCAAAAGAAATTGTTGAATATAACCTAGCTGTGAAAGTAAACCTAGGGAAAAGTTACCCTAGCCTATTACAGTGGTATCAAAGTAGAAATATTTCTAGCCTGGATGGTGTTTGAAGATGGAGTAACTAGACAAATATTTGGCAAGGAATTTACAGAGTCTTGGCGAAAGTTAGAAAAGTAGTGAACAAAGGTTATTAAAAGATTACAAGAAGGGAGCAAAGTGGCCCTTACAAAAATTAAAAGAATTTAACAAAAAGGTTGCAAAATATAAGGAGAGTGAAGTAGATCCATTCCCTAAGCCTAATGATAAGAAAACACAACAGAAAACATGTATATGGAAATGGGGATTAAATTTAGAAAAAAAAACAAAATCAAGCATCATTGGTGATAAGTCCAAGCCTGTGAAATAAAGTACAAGAAAGACAAACATAGGCAAAATCTCGGACATGGTTTTATCCCCATAGAGAAAAGGTATGCAATCAACCAGAATTATTTGAAGGGAATGAAAATGGTGATGGATTGTATAGCCATCAACTGGAGGATGAAATATCCATTGTAATTGTCATAAATAGTGCACCCCATGATTGTGAAAATGACATGAAATTGGGGAAGCATCTTGACAATGCAAGTGGTACAGTAGGAAATGACTCTTTTGTTGGTATACCTAATTAGCAAGTATTAGCATAGGTTCAAGCACAAGTGTAGACCTAGACGCTTCCACAAATGCAAGTTCATGCATCATCTTACCCACCTTTGATGTCTTCAACAAGTACGACAATGATGCCACTTCAAATGGTGTTCATCATGTTTCAGAAAGGCCTTTTGATGATGGTTATAATTGGCGCAAGTATGGACAAAAAAAATTTAAGGGAAGTGAGTACCCTCTCAGTTATTATAAACATACCCATCCAAGATATCTTGTAAAGAAAAAGGTTGAACGATCCCATGATGGGCAGGTGACTGAAATTGTTTACAAAGGTGATCACAATCATAATCCAAAACCCCAATCTAGTAGACATATGTCTAATGTTGTGCAGCCATATCTCTCTGATCAGGATGGGAGATATGTAAGACGTGGGTCTGATGATAAGAATGAAAATATGGATGGTAAAATTGATGGATCTATTCAGTTTTTTTTTGGAGATCCAAGATGAAGACATGGAATAAATACGAATATTTCATATCCCTCAACATCTGCTAAGGAATATGATGTTGGACAAGGGAGTGTTGAACATTCATCTGGTTCAAGTGCTGATGATAAAGATGATGATCAAGCCAGCAAGGCAGATAATGCAGATGAAGAAGATGATGAATCAAAGGTGAAAAGAAGGAAAAAGGAGGAAAAATTGGGATCAAGCTTCCGAGTCGTAGGCATTGGTATGATAAGTTTCCTTATACAGAGGGATGAAGGGCATGCATCCATGCAACATTAATTTCACTGGTCCTATATAAATCAATATTATAAAGAAGAACCTTTACTCTTCCATGTGAATCCACCTCTGTCCATTTTCCTTGAACTGGACAAACTAGAAGGATACAAGGAAATGTAGTGTGCACCTTCATGACATCGGCAAGGACACATGTATATGTGATGAATGCTTGGAAATTACTAAGAGGGGGGATTGAATCAGTAATTATATCTTTCCAACTATTCACATCAACTTAATTTCCTTTGTTTATTATCTTCTTATGCAGTTAATGGCTTATGAAAATGTTCAATTATTAATGGTTTCTTTTGCAGTTACCAGAGAGAGACATTTGCATATATACATATTCATAATTCAAGAGCATTCACACATGTATTACATTCAACAAGAAACACATGAAGACACCATATATAAGTGGAAACCCATAAGAGAGAAAACCACGAATTTTTGGCTGAAAGTGATGTGAAGGCAAGCTCCTACTCCCTTATTACATCAAATTTTTTGTAGGCTCCAACCTACAAGAGGTTTCTACCTCAAGGAAGCTCCAACTCCCACAAATTTTTTTCATGCTACAACTCACAGGAGGCTCCTACCTTAATAGGCTGCAACATATTTTTTATCAAGCTACAACTTGAAAGGAGACTGCAATCTCCCAATCACAATACAAAATCAAGTTTTCTAGTTACCTGATATTAATTTTTTCCCTCATGTATGTTTCTCATCTTCACTGCTTCTCTTCTTCAATTATGTTCCTCTTTTGCTACTTTTCTCTTTTTCTCCTCACAAAATGTTGCTCATGAACACTCTCATACAAGCTTCTTAACTCACCAAAAAAAACCAAATTCTCATTCAACAATGCATCATTTATAAGCATAGCTTATTGACTATTTGTATTCTATGCAAGAATACGAAATGAGGAGTTATCTCTTGGTCTTCTAAGGTTGTTCACAATCTACCTCTTCATTTCCAAATATGAAATTCAGAATTTTGTAATATAAAATAGAGCTAAAATAATATAGGTCAACGGAAATGATTGCAAAAGACAAATCTTGAAAACTTTTCAGATTTGTATTAGCTACATTTTTCATATTTGTACCAGCCACATGTTAATGCCTTTGAGGATTCTTGTTTAATAAAATCATACATTTTCCAACTTATGTCTCAAGATATCATGTGTCATTTTTCATTTTAATTGTAAGTCATACATCAAGATAACAATGGTCATCCTTCAACAATGATCAACCTTTGCACTTCACATCACTTATCAACCTTTGCACTTCAAGCAATCTTGCAACAATGGCAGTCTAGAAATCAACATAAATCAGCCTTAACACAATCAACAACAATCAGATTAATCACATCAAGTATCCTTAACATGATCATTTGAAATTAATTACAACATTACCAGCATTCTCCCCCTCTGGCATTGATGGCAACATAACGATCCTTCTATTGTTTGTCCCAACAAAAAAAAAATACCCCTCCCTCCATAACTTTGCTTACCTCCCCCTTTGACATCAATGGGAAGGGGTTTTAAAATTGAAAATAATCTAACAATTGAGATGTTTATTCCTCATACATTATGTTGTTCTAATTAAAATTGTATTCCCTCTTGACATGAAATTCCTTTAATTTGTTCCATATGCCCTTAATTTTCAATGTTTTGAACTAAATCAATATGGTGCAAGGAATAAAATGTTCTTATCTGGCAAGTTATCCCATGTTTGAATAGAATTTGTGAGTCAACCACTTGGAAGCAATTAGGGTAGCCACACCTTTGATAAATTAGGGCATAAAACCCTAAGTTCAATGTATCAAAAATATATACCAAGGCTACAATGCATTTAATGTTGCCACCATTATCAACACCGGTAATAAAACATGATATATTAAGTTGGAAATATTATAATACACAATAGATAACACACTCTCCATGAATTGAATCTCCACACTCTCCATGATATAAATCTCCATGAATAAATGTTGCTCCATAATGAACGCGCTCCATGATATAAATCTCCAAACTATTGGATGATGATATATTAACGTTGTCAAACCCAATTCTAACACAATATATCAACAATATAAACCATGTGATAAAGCATACATAAACCATGCAATAATATTCATTAATATAAATTATGCCAACGCATTATAACACTACCAGCATTGCATATAACTATATCAATTTATTGCTACATATACCATCTACAGAATATGATCATTTTGCCAATTAATATGAGCACTTCCAACGCATTGAACGCTACCACCTGATACCAAATGTTGGAAATAAATAACACGTCTGGTTTCTTTGAATTCTATTTGTTAGTGCCTGTCAGTTATGTCAGCCACCGGCGATCAAATGTGCTTTTACATAGTTATTTTTAGGGTTTCAGGTCAAATTTTTAGTTTCAAAAAGTTTTTCAATAAAAATTTGATCACCGGTTAGGAAGGTCAGTCTCTACTATTCCTTTCAGTCTCATGGTCAAAGGACACTATCTTTGTCAATTCAAATCATTATTAGTAGAGTCCCATAATCATTTTGTTCATAATTCACCTAATAAGCCTATGTTAGGTCACCACTAGGTCACTAGATGTAATTCCTGAAAATTGGTCTTTTTACCATTAAATTTCATGTTATGAGGAATAGTAGAGATCAGTTTGGTAACCAAGGTTTAAAGGTCATGTTTTTTATTTTCATTCTCTCAAATGAAATACCATCATAAGATCATAAAACTAAAGTGTCAAGTCCAAGTATAACTGTTATGGTGGGTCCACTATCATTTTGCAAAGGGAAAATCAATTTTCTCCAGTTATAAAGGGTCATCACTCACTCTCATTCACTCCCCATTTGCCCATTTAACTTTCCAACACTCCATCTCATCCAATCAAGGCGATTCTTTCATACAAAGAGATGTTTTTGCATCCATAACTCGAGTTCTCAAACTATGCTACGCATATACTAGGCAGTTGCCCCATCATCTCTCCAAGGTTGTGAGCCCCTGCAGTGGTTTCCTCCATCATTTTAACATTTTTCTACTTCTAATACAGGTTGGTGGTCTATCTTAAGGTTGAAATCTTCTCTCATTGCTCTCAACTATGCTTGTTATGCCTCATGTCTACTTCCTAAGGTTTTTTAATACAGTTAACAAGGTTTTCATTATTTTCATGTCAAATTGCTACTAAAATCTCTCTCCATTTTCTTCTACACCATAATTTATCCTAAATACACCCTCCTAAACACCCTCCATCAAACCCACTCCCAAAACACATCAATTTCACCTAAACCCTAGACATATTACACCCTCTAAACCACAGGACTGTGTTTTCCTTGTTTGGAAACCTTCCACTCACCCAAATCCTATAATTCCACTTTCCCTAGCTTCCTAAACTCCCTCACTATCCCCCCAAATTTTCTTGGAATTTTTTCATATCCCTATCCCCCTCATTTCCCTAAACTCCCTCACATCTATTGAAAATCCCCTGTTTTCCCACAGTCAAAACCCTAGTTTCTATCCTAAGAGCTAAGTGTTGAGATGGAATCTAAAACCTCTGAACAAAGGAAGCATAGGGGAGGACATGTCATCAAACATGAACCTACATCAACCCATGAGGTCTTATCATCTCCCTTTATTAGGAAATCATTTGAAGATGCAGGTTGCCTTACATTTTGTTAGAGAGTTGAAGAATTGAAGTATCATGACCAATTGACTAGTGCTTTTTCCACCAAACTTAAAAAGGACAAAGTGACCATAGCAGGAGTTCAATTCACTATTTCAAGGAAACTTATCTCCGCAGCTATAGGGATTCCAAACACTGGAGAAATTTGGTTCAAGAGAGAAGACCTTGACCTTCAAAACTACAAGATGTACCTAAAGGAACAATACAAGGCAGCTCCAACATATATTTTTCCATTCAAACATTTGTTGGAAAGGTATACCCCTCTCATGAAAATGATCATGAAGTATTTCACATGTGAAGGCAGGTATTCAAGGATATATAAGTATCACATGAAACTTTTGATGCATTTCACCGGTGTACAACAAATCAATTTGTCTTATTACTTGTACAAAAGTCTGATTAAAATGGAAGAAAAGGTACAAAAGTTGGGGAAGAATCATTATACTAGTTCGTTTCATCATGAATTAGTCAAAGTGCTAGTTTGTCATCAGTTAGCACAGGCAAATATGTCTTGGGACCATTTTTCAAGTTCAACTTTTCCTCCATCTTCTTCAACTAGGTCTAGTGATGAAACAACACCTTCAAGCTCACCAGTGCAACAAGAGGTTGCTTCTTCAAGCAGACCAACCAAGAGGAAAGACAGGGCAGAAGTGTCTCAAACATATTCCAAAGGTGATAGGCTTGTGTTTTCTCAAGGGATTGTTGAAAGGGCCAAGCCTACAACAGGTAAATAGACAATTTTCTCACAGCATGAGGAGTCCTCTCATCGGGGTACAAATGTGTCAGCTATGGAGAAAGGATATGAGGGTAGAATTGAAGATCAGATCATAAGGGATAAGGAGGCTAAGATCAAGAGATTGGAAGGAAAATTGGTAGAGGCAAATACTCTAATAGCATTCTTGCAGCAAGAGAATATGCAATTGAAAGTGAACCAAATGATCCAAGATAAACAAATAGTAGTTTCAAATAAGGGAGATGTAAAGGGCAAAGTAGTGGCAGAAATGAAATTTTCAAAGGGTAAAGGAAAACAAAGTACATTAGGGAGACCAAGAACTAGAGCATCTAAAAGAGCCCTTGAGCTACAAAGAGAGGTTTCTCCACCAAAAGAAAATATTATAATAGATGACCTAATCACTAGAGAAATCAATGAAGATACGGTATATTGGCTTGATAAGGTAAATGGACATCTGGAGAAGCTCCTCAAGAGAGAAAACAGGAATAATAACTTGCAAAGGCATATGGCTATCCAATACTACACAAGAAAGAAAGTATCTCAAGTCAGAATCAAGCATTTGAAGAGCAAACTCAAGGAAAACCTAACTAGTCAAAAGGACAAGGAGAAGCTTGATTTACTTGCTCAGGCCTCCCTCATGTCGTAGGATATCATATTATACCTTCACTCAGCAATTTTGGGAAGATTTGGAGAAAATTTTTTCATTTTCAAAATTTTGGTGATTTTTTATTGTTTTAAAAACACAGTAAAAGCTATAAGTGTGGTGCCTTCACGCTACACTTCCATCTCAGAGCTCAAAATGCCAAAAACTTTATATCCTTGGATAGATATTTCCCTAAGGATCTCAGATTTCTACTTTTTGAAGCATGTCAACAAACTGGTTAGGAAAAAAAGCCAAAAAACAGGTGAAAAAGTCACTTTCTTCCACTATTCTGGAGCAGGCGCTACACTTATAGAGCCACCTTGGGAGAATCAAGTTTTGAAGGCCTTCCCATGGGTCATTTCCAAAAATTTAAAATTTTAAGGAAACTAGACAAAAAATTCTAGTTGACCGTTCTCTCATGTTTCAAATTTGACTTCTGGAAGGCTTCCAAAATCTGCTTGCAAGATTTTGCTATGCTTATAGTTGAATGCACTACGCTTATAGTCAAATGCACTACGCTTATACCTGTAGTTGTCTTTTTCATTTCATTTTCGCCAGATCTTGGTTTTATGATGTAATTTTGATATTTTAAAGACTTGATGACATAATTATTGAATTAATTAGCATGATAGGTTGTTTTTGTGCTTAATTAGGCCTCATAAATGTAGCAAAACTCAAATCAAAGTCTAAAAGAAGAGTTTGTGTTTGACCTTCTTACTCTCTCTTGTTGGTTGAGAGATTCTTGGGAACTGTTCCACCACTTAGGGATTCGACCCCTGAAGGTGGGGA
Source organism: Pinus tabuliformis (assembly GCA_031772625.1). Lineage (NCBI taxonomy): Eukaryota > Viridiplantae > Streptophyta > Pinopsida > Pinales > Pinaceae > Pinus > Pinus tabuliformis. The sequence continues at coordinate 706,316,099 of CM062815.1, read as the reverse complement.
AATGGTTGTTTTGAGTCTATATGTATGATTTCTCATTTAGTGAGAAGGGTTGGACTTTTGTGGAGAGACTTGTACCTTATGTTTTCATACAACTAATCAAGGAGCAGTTGCAGCTATTTTTCAGGAATACTTTTTCAGTGAGTCTGTGGTGTTGTTTTCCTTTCATATCAGTTTCTAATTGATGAATTCATCTCTCTTAACATGCTTTGCTTTCTTCTTATGGTTTTCCTTACAGTCATATAGGAACAATTCTTAGATTCAAATCTCTGTTTATGTAGAAAATCATGTGTATGTATCTCTTATTCTAGATTAATGAATTCATGCTAATACATGCTCATTATGATTTCTTAAACTTTCAAACCTATACTGCATTAACTAAATCTTAAGTTCACCACAACACATTTCTGTCTATCTCCTTTTCATGTCTGCAAATCCAAACTTGATACCTTGACCTAATTACTTGCCCTCATTCCCTGGTCCAGCAACCTAAAAACCCTAAATTTCCAAACATTCAAATAGAACCTATACATCTAGCCTAAAATCCATGTCTTTTCCAGTTATTCATTGAGATAGCCTCAGAGAGATCCCTCTCTGGTTCAGTAGGGCTAGCTACTGAACTGAAAGTGGTTCGAGGTTACCTCTTTTGATCTCCTCCTCAGCCTGGGACATTGTAGGGTATAACACTCTCCACCATAAAAAATAACACATGTTTGGTTTCTTTGAATGCTCTCCACCACAATAAAGAACATAATGCATGCTAGGAATGATACCATGCTAGCAATAAACATTGTTAGCAATGAACGTTTCTTGTAAAATGATATTTGCATTAAAACCATGATAATATTTACGCTCAATGCTCTCCAAAACTGCCATGAACTTTGGTATTAATGCCACAACTTGTAATAAAATTGTTCCAAAATGTGTTAATGCTGACAAATTTTATGAAAGTTGTATTAACGCTGGCGAATTGAATTATCATTGGCAAATTTTATTAATTTTGTTCCAAAATGTGGTCAACATATTAAACATATACCATATTAAAGCACCAATACCATTGTATACCATATCTACGCATTGTATTAAAGAACCATTTGTAATGATGGTTATTCATTGGTCCTTTGGTCCTTAACGCATTGCAAATATTTTAAAGTTGTACTTAAGGCATCGTAAATCACATCAATTGGCACTACAGATATTGTCTTGAATGCATTATAAAATAGTGCTCAATGTATTGCATATTAACCGTGGGAAACGATTCACCTATCAAATTTAGAGGTGGTAGAGCTTATCAAGATATCATTGCAGCAGGAACATGAAAATAGTTTTGGTAAACTCAATGGTCATGGCTTAGATTAGGGCACAAAACCCTACTTTCAATGTAACACACCATATAGTGATTTAATTAGGAATATATATATAATGTTTCTCATTCGAAATAACAATATATACCAATATATATAAGGTTGCATGATATATTATTCCCACATAATGTATGGTAGCAATAATAATAACGCCAATAGAATTTGTAATGCTTCTCTGAATGCCCAAATATGCAATGTAATTCTGAGAGCACAAACACATAGGATATAATATTGTCCAATTAAGTTATATGCACAACATTCATTATTTGTCTCTCTATCTCTTGCCATTTTTGCTCCCATCTCTAAACTTGTCAATTCTCCATAACTGTAATTATACTTCTGATCTCATGGGCATTACTCTTCTATGTGTTACCTTCTCTGCCAGCATTCATTCCTTATCATTACATATAGGTATTCTTTCTCTTTAAGTTTCCAATTTCTTTGTCAAAATGCTTGTTTAATATGCGAGTTTTGTGTAGAGCTCTTTCAATTGTATGCGTTGGTCATTTCTGAATGTATTTCTTATTCATTTTAACGCAGACACCATTTCTTTCAAAATGTTGCATGTTTGTATATTTGATTTCATTTTTCAATGCATTTTTGTATTTCCATCTTCAGCCCATTAGAGATGTCCTGCTAGCCATCTCATTTTATCATTTCCTACCAATGAATATTTGACACTGTATTTGATATTATTTCCTATGAAAGCATTTGATATTGCATGTTTTGCCTATGTGCTTGGATATGACTGAAGCATTTATTTTTCTTTACCTTAGTAATTCACATAAGGTCATTTTGAGGCTATGATTATTATTTTATGAGGTAGTGGCCTTTCATATGACTAACATTTGATTTTCTTGCACATATTTGATTTCAATGCAACAATGTAGTTTGATCAAATGTTGGTCATCTGATCATAGAACCAATTTGATGGTTTCTTCATGATATAAGTCGACTTAACATTGTTTTTTTACTTTATCTCTAACTTTGATTGATTTATCTGTGATAGTTTAGATGTTGGACAGAAACTAGATGTTTTCATATGAATGCAACTCATGTTGTATATATGTGTCTTCATTTGGAATTTGCAAATAATATGGTTCTGATGTGGATCACATGGTACTTCATGATGAAGGATTTAAGAAATCAGACATGACATTTTTTTCATGTGTAAAGTCTACTCATCTTTGCTTGGTGTCAGCACATTTTCTTTCACTATGCATATTCAAAGAAATCTTTGGATTTACTTTCTTCATAGATCAATTAGTATAAGTAGAATACATGAGTTAACATGATATACTTTGATGCATAGTACTTACATATTCATATTATTCAGAGGCTGAAGAATTTTTGAAAAATTCTAATGATGCAAATATACATCGAGCTAGGCTCATCTTCGACATGTTTTGACTAGATATGCAAAGGTTAAACTAGACCATGTACATTTGAGAATTCTTATTTACATGTTATATATACATTTTTGCATAAAAAAATTGTATCAAAGAAAGAACCTATGAATGATAAACTTGATTGATGTTGTATTTTCATAATGAAGATGGCTTGATACTGCAATTGTAGGATGGTGGTCCTTTGTTCTTGCCACTTCTTGACTATTTCAGAATCTGGACACATGATTATTGATGCTCTTCTTTACTCCTTTCTACTCTTGTAGAGTCTCCCCCTTAGATAGTGCATTCCTTTAATATTCTCCACAATATTTGAGGCTCTTCTTTTGAAGTCAAACTAGTGAGAAGATTGTGCAGGGATTATCCCTAATTTTTCCTCAAATATTTGAATGATTCTTTAGCAAGTGGCTTAGTAAAAATATATGATATCTGTTATTTTGTTGGTATGTATTCCAAATTCATTGTTTGCTCAGCGACTTGTTCCCTGAGGAAGTGGTACTTTATAGCGATATGTTTAGCCTTTGGATGAAGCACTCGATTTTTTGAAATGTTTATTGCAATTGTGTTGTCACTAGGTTTACTAAAAGTTACCTTCATATCTTGTAGAGTTTCTTTCATCCACAATACATGTGTGCAACAAGAAACAATTGCTATGTATTCAAATTCTATTGTAGATAGAGATATTGATGATCATTTTTTCTTAATTATGCAACCAATGGTTCTCCTAAGCACCTGTAATTTTCCTTCCATCCACACAACTGGCCCAGTCTGCATCTGTGTATGTTTACAATTTAAATTTATTCCCTTTTGGGTACCACGGTCCATAGTCTGTAGTCCCTTTCAAGTATCTAAATATCATTTTTGTTGCTAGTAGATGACCCTGCTTAGATGGTCATTAATATCTTGCCACTAATCTCACTGTCAACATTATATCTAGTCTAGAGGTTGTTAGATATAGAAAATTTCCTATCATAGATATGTAAAGCTTGTGATTGTGAAAATTCCAAACGATAATATTATTGCAGCAACTAGAAATTATTCTCCTAATCGGTAATTTAATTTAACAATTTATTTATTGTTTTCTACAGAAAATAATGAATAAATCACATTGCAATCTACAAAAATAAAATTGTGTAAGAATAAATGTTGGAAGAAATCCTAGCACACACACATAAAAATAACACAGTTATTTTTGGACAAAATTCCCTGGAAAAAACCAACTCAGGAAAATTGGTGTAGTCGTTGAGGGTTTTATTATTAAGAAGCACTGAAATAATCTAAATAAAATATGGATGTCAAATACTGGCAATTTGGCAGAGAAAATACTGGCAAAAATCTAGTGAGGAATTTTCCTCACCACACAAGAAATCTCCCAGAACAACTTGCCTTTATAATTTTGGCCCTCTGAACCTCTGCATCAGCCTCTACACTGCTCTGCATAGTTGGCTGGACATCTAGCCTCGGGCTGGACTCTAATGAAGTCGATTTTCCTTCTGCTGACTAGAAAGACACTTCTTCGGCACTCTAGGACTCTGTTTTGGCCTCCGGAACTGAAAACATCAATCTATATCAGCAAATCAACTTTGCCTCTAGAGGCTACTGTGTTGCCCCAGGGTCAACCTCTCTGTGGCTCTTCTGCGTCTCTGCAAATGCACTCACCAGATCTGGAAATCTTCCTCCGACTTCACTGTCTCTACCCCTCTCTCACTGCTTTGATCTTTAGATCTCTCTCCAACAAATGACTACTGCTACTCTGGAAATCGATTTTCTCATGAAAACAAACCTCACAAGTATTATCTCCATCACCACATCGACCTCCTCTTATAATCCTCTGTTGGAGAACCAACGACCAAGATTAAAACTTAATCAATGGCTAAGATCATGTCTAGATTGATCTATGTGATTTTCTAAATGAATCTCGCCTTGACTTAATTAATATTGATTAATTAACCATATTCCCTAAGTTTAGACTCGGGGAAATATTTAAAAATTGGTTAAAAAACTAATTAAGTCATTTTTAGGCAGAATTTCTAAAAACAATTTTTGGGTTTTAGAGATCTCATGTATTCTAGCCTCTCCACAAAATTTCGTGGCTAGAACACATCTGATGCTACAAAAACTAACACTGATCAACATCAGGTCATTCATCATATGCACATAACATGCATCCAATTTCCATGGGGATTGAGACAATTTTATAGTGTTCCATTTGGAACTTTTTCAACATATCTTATTTCTCTTGAAAATTGAATGTCTCTTGAATTTTGTAGAATTTGCAGCCCTGTGTAAAAGGTAAGATCTCCAATCATTGGCATCTCGAACTCACACTTCATCTCTTTAGCAAACCTTTTTTACTAGATGATATTTATTACTTACAAACATAATATCGTCCACATACACAAACACAATTAGTAATTCATATTCATTATCCTTTATGTACAAATTATTATCAGCTCCTCCTCTTTTGAAACCATGTTTTTTAAGGTACTTGTCCAACCTAGACTACCATGCTTGTGGTCCATACAGTGCCTTATTTAACCTACATGCATATTTAGGATTATCTGATAATAAAAATCCCTTAGGTTGTTCCATATAGACTTCTTCCTTAATTTCTCCATTCAGAAAAGAAGAATTCACATCCATTTGGTACGCTTTGAAATCATTATAACAAGCAAAGGCAAAAAACATCCAGATTGCCTCCAATCTCGGCACTGGTGCAAAATATCTTCATAGTCAATAACTTCTACTTGAGAGTAACCCTTGAATACTATTCTGCCTTTATTTTTAACAATTTGTCCCTATTCATTCTTCTTGTTTTTGAACGCCCTTTTTGTACCAATTACATTCTTTCCAGCTAGTCTTGGTGTCAATTCCCAAGTCTTGTTCTTTTCAATTTGGTCTAACTCCTCACTCATGGCACCTATACAATGGTTTTCCTTGATTCATCAAAATTATTTGGTTCAATATGTGACAACATAGTAATATGAGTCTGGTTTGTTTTATCTGCAAGTTGCCTCATTGTTTGAACTCCTTCACTTTTATCTCTAACAATATGACTGTCAAGGTGATTCTTTTGTACATGCCTTGAGGGACCTTTTGAATGAGTTTCCTCCTTTTTTTATTCTTCATCATGTACTTCATTTTCCACTGTCATGGTGATGATTTGGAGGATTGATCAAACTTTTGTTCTTGTTCTTATCAGCAAGCTCTTCATCAAACCTTACATATATGCAATCCATGATTTCATGTAGTCATTTATTATAACACATATATCCCTTAATATCCCAAAAAAAATCCTTCATCTAATCAAGCATCAAACTTTCATAAATTTTCATCATTTTTTTATATAGCATTTACTTCTGAACACTTTAAAACATTTGATTGAAGTTGGCTTACTGTGCCACAATTCATATGGTGTCATGTCATAATTTGGTCTAAGATGTGCCTTATTGAGAATATGAATTGTTGTGTGTATTGCTTCTGCCCAATAGGTTTAAGGAATGTTTCTCTCTTACATCATGGCTCTGGCTATTTGTTGAATAGATTTTTATGTCTCTCTGTAACCCTATTCTGTTGGGGAGTGTTTTCAATAGTATATTGTCTGTTTATACCAAATTCATCACAAAAGTTTGCAAACTCATCTGAAGTAAATTCACCTCTTTTGTCTGATCTTATACATTTTATATTGCACCCAATTTGATTTTCCGCTATTTCCTTGAATACTTTAAACTTTTCAAAATATTCTGACTTATTTTTTAAGAATGATACCCATGTCAATCTAGAATAATCATCAATTAATAGCATGAAATATTTTTCTCTTCCTGGTGCTTCTATTTTGGAAGGACCACACAAATCCATATGTATTAATTGTAATGTCTTACTGCTTGACAATTTATCCTTGACCTTGAATCAAGTTTGAGCTTATTTATTTAATTGAAATGTATTTAAATCTAAAATTTCTATGCATAAACCTAAAAAATTCTTTACAAAAACCTGAAATTTCTATGCAAAAAATTGAATGTACTTTGCAGAAAGTTGAACGTACTTTGTAGAAAACTGAATATTCTATGTTGGGACTTGAAAGTACTTTGTTGAAAACTAAATGTTCTATGTTGTTACAATTACTTAGAATGCAGATTTATTCTTCAAAACTTTTTAGATCAGCAATTGTGATAAAACGGGCCTCCTAAGGAAATTATAAAATAGTAGTGGAAATAATAAAATAAGATTAGATTACATCATCAAATTTTAGAGGGAAAAAAGAAAAATTTATTTTTTCAACTCGTATTTTCAACTTATCTCCCTATGGGTTTACTCGAATTTTGAGCGGAAACACTCGTTGGATGTAGAATTTGTTTCCTCATCCAAGGAGTACCCATGTTGCATACTTTCGATGGACCTTGCTACACGAAATATCATAAATACATGAAAAACGTGATTACAATCACATTTTTCATGTATTTCTCATTTTTCGTGTGGCGGGATCCATCGAAAGTATACAACATGGGTACTCCTTGGATGAGGAACTAAATTTTGCATCCAATGAGTACTCCCACTTGAAATTTGAGTAAAACCTTACGGAGATAAGTTGAAAATACGAGTTGAAAAAATAGTTTTATTATTTTATTATTTTTTAAACTTTTTACTTTTTTACTCCAAAAATGGTGAATCATCCCCCATGGTTGACATCATCATCTTGAATCCTATTGGTCGTTATAAAGTTGATTTTGGTTGTACATTTTTCTTAGGAGACCCATTTTAGACCTCAAAAGTCCCTTAATGAAACTTTAAGGATCATATGAAGACAACCAAGCAAAAATATGAGACATTGAGATTTAGGTCAAATGACTAGGGAAAAACCCCTCAAGGGGGAAAACCCAAATGATTCTTCTTCTATTAGATTTCTTCAATTGTTCAGTAGAGTACAAAGAGAAAGAAAGAATGAGAATGAATAAATTCACCAATGTCTGATGAACTTGTAATTCAATTGTTCTTGATCTTTGCTTGAAAATATCCTCCTCTTGATCAGATTTTTTCCTTCACACTTGTTCCAGCGCTTCCCTTGTTCTTTCTCTCACACTTCTCAACACTTGCTCTCATTTTTCAAATTGAACATGATACTCTCAACTCTCACTTGCTCTTGCTTAAATATATGATAAAGGAGAGGAGTTACAAAATGAATTCATGTCTTGAAGCAACAATATGAGAATCAAATTCCATGTGGAAGGAGTTACTTGAGGAGAAGTGTAATTCAAACCAAGAATAGAGAGAGAGATGCACTTATCTTGAGGAGTTACAATTCAAATTAGGGAGAAAGAGAGTTACACTTAGAAATGAGAGAATATTTAGTGAGAGTTACAAATAAAATTGAGTGAGGGAGTTACAAGTGCATTTAATGGGGTGTTACACTTTTTCCATACATCGAATTAGTGAGAGAGTTACATTCTCTTAAGTGTGGAGTTTAGTTACATACTCTAAAGTGTGGAGTTACTATTTTATTCTGAAAGAGAGATTCGATTTGAAAAGTAAGAGATTCTCAATTTAATTGACTTAGTCCATGAGACTATTGAGCATTCATTTTTAATTAATCCAATAAAGGTTAATGGTTTTAGACTATTTTATAAATAATAGTATCATAATAACAATAATAATACTAGTAAGGATAAAATATTAATCTTTGACTTATATAATCATGATTAATTTGATTTTAAAGTGGATTCCATATGTCGAGTTCATCCTTGATCATTTAGATATGACTTTCTATTTTTAGAAAGTCACTTCCAAATTGATATGTGACTTACTATTTTTGGAAATTCATATTAGAATTGTCAAAAATGAAATTGTATTATAAGTGGTTCAAACATAACTAAAAATATGATTTCTTCTAGGAGAAATTCATCCCTGAGCTACCAAATTTTAACACTCCCTCTCAACTAGAGAAAATTTTCTTTCAGCATCAAAGATCTTTGCTTCCTCTGGTCTCTTTCATTCATCTCAGTTCAACTCTTCTATGTAACATTTGTAACAATGAAGTCACAATCTAAATAAGAATAATCCACTTGACACAAATTTGGAAAGGAAAGGATCATCATATGTCACATAGACAAGGATTACACTCAACCAATTTTCATCTCAAAAATTAAGTGATAGAACACAGGCATCACATAGACAAGACTCAAACAAGTCACACAGAAAAGAATCAAACACAACTAAGTTTCTTCAAACGTCAAGTGGTGGAACACCTACATCATAGACAAGTCTCACTAGACCTATTGGCCGGATAGGTGGATCTTCCCACATCGCAGACAGTGGGTTGGATGCATACTGAGGCCAACGCTTGTGGCACACATTACATAATAGGTCCCTCATCCTCAGGAGATTTATGGCATCATTCCATAATATTGTGAGCTCTAGCAGGGGGGAACGAATCTCAGTGTTCTCGATCAGTTGTGACCGCTTCCCGGAAGGGTCGCGTCCATAAGTCTAAGCTACTCTCTAAAAACCAAGAACTTTCTTTTTAGTAAAGGCTTGGTAAGAATGTCAGATATCTGATCATTAGTGGAGATGTGATGGAACCTCACTACTCCTCTCTGCACCATATCTCGGATATCGTGATACTTGATCTCAATATGCCTGGACTTGTCATGAAAAACAAAATTTTCTACAAGATGAAACTCACTCTTATTGTCACAATATATAATTGTTGTGTTTGGGATTTGCTCAAATAGTTCCCCAAAAAGGTTTCTTAACCCAATTACCTCACAGCTAGCCATGCTAACAAAAAAATACTCAGCTTCAGTTGTACTCAATGCAACATGCTTATGCTTTCTTCTCATCTAAGAGATCATGGCAGATCCCAAGCTAAAGGACCACCCAAAAGTGTTATTTCTATCAGCGGAGTTACCAGCCCAATCAGCATTAGTATATCCATGAAGTCTTGCATTTGTATATCAATCCTAGATTTATAGTTCCATGCAAGTATATGACTACATGTTTTGAAACAATCTAGTGGGCATGAAAGGGATCAATCATATGTTTACTTAAAGTGCTTATAGAAAATCATATGGCAGGCCTAGTGTTTACTAAAAATATCAAAACACCAATGAGTTGTATATGCTCTGTGGGATTTTCCAAATTAGGTCCTTGGACAGACTTAAAGTAGAGGTTTGGGTTTGCTCTGCTTTGGTGAAACCAAACTTCATCGGGTAGTTATCAATGTGATCATACCAAGCTCTTGGAGCTTGCTTCAGCCAATATAATAATTTCTTCATCCTACATACATGAGTTTCCTTTTCATGCTCTTCAAAGCCTTGTGGATGTTCTACAAATACCTCTTCCTTGAGGAAGCCAAGCAAGAAAGTAGTTTTCACGTCCATATGTTGAATAGTCCATTCCTAGCTAGCAAGGCAAAAACAGATCGAATAGTAGTATATTGAGCTACAAGTGCAAAAATCTCATCCTAATCTATTCACTCTTTTTTAGAGAAACCTCTAGCTACAAATCTAGCCTTATATTTTCAATACTACCATCTATACCATGTTTAATCTTAAACAACCATTTGGAAGTGACAATGGATTTACCTTGAGGTCTAGGAACCACTTCCCAAACATCATTCTGGATGATGGACTCGTATTCTCCAATCATGGCATACTTATAAACTTCTTATTTTGCAGCTTCTTCAAATGTGTGAGGTTTTGCCTAAATAATGTTGTTGATGGTAGAAACATATCCTTGAAATTGACTTGGCTTCTTACTTTCTCTTAACGTTCCTCTTGGGGTAGCATGTTGTTCAGCATCTTGTAAGGTGTCTCACAACCATAGTGGTCTCTTTCTGGTAGGGGGATCATGTGGTGGAGGATCTAGAGGATCCATGGAACCCATGGGATTATCAGCAAGCACATTCTGAGGTTATGGTTCAGAATCAATGCATACGTCATTAACAGCTTGTCTTTCAGCAATGGCAGGAGGAGAGTCTCTTTCTTATCCAAGAGTTGCATCTTTATCAAATGTTACATCCCTACTAAACTCTATAGTTCTTCGACTAAGTACATAAATTCTATAAGCTTTTGTACTATCATAATAACCAACAAACGTACCTTTCTTACCTAAAGCTTCCAATTTGTTCATTTTCTCTTTCAACACATGAAAGTACATAGGGTAGCCAAACATTCTCAAATGGCTCACCTCAGGCCTTTCACCAGTGAAGACTTCTTCAGGAGTCTTATTGTCTAAGGCCTGATGAGGAGTTATGTTTTGCTCATAAACAGGAGTATTTGTGTTGGGTGTGGATCATGATTATCTTCTTGATTCAGAGGTCTCAACTACATTGGAACCTAGTTCCTAAACGAGGCAGAAACACCACCCGTATAATAGCTTCCAGGGCATTCCATGGGGGTCGACGGTTGCTTTTAAAGAGCCCCCCCTTGTGAGAGTTTAGGGGCAGCGCCCCCAAAGCTAAAAATACATGAAATTTTGCCTTGTAAAGTATTATAATTTCATATTCAATCTAGGTCGTTCATTAGGTGAATGATCTAATGGTAGCAGTTATGTTAATTTAGGGTTTTTTTCCCTATAAGACAACCCTCGATTTATATGAGAGAATTGTATTGTGGTTGTATAGGATTATTTTGAGAGAGAGAGAGGAGGTTGTGTGAGAGCGAAGAGGAAATTACATCGGATCTGTTGTAGGTTGTATCTTTTCATTTTGTTGGATAATATAAAAGGATTGGTTGTTTCTCTATGTACGTAGCCCAAATTGGGTGAACCACGTATATTTGTGCCTCTCTTGTTTTATGCGTTTTTATATTTGTGTTTTCTGTAATATTTTATGTATTCCATTGCTCTGTAATATATAATTTTATAACCAGTATCAAAGTCAAAGGTCTATTTTGATGATAAACTCGCAGGAGATAAGGGTTCCTGGTTCAAGTGGGAGCAATGGCAAAAGATGGTAGGTTTAGGGTTGAGAAACTTAATGGCCAAAACTATCTGTTGTGGAATATGCAGATGGAAGATTATCTATATCAAAAAGATATGTACCTACCATTTAGCGGAAAATCAAAGAAGTCGGCGAGTATGACAAATGAAAAATGGGATATTCTCGACGGAAAGGCACTACTAACAATACGGTTGTGTCTGGCAGCATCAATGGCATTTAACATTTCAAAGGAAACAACAACAGAAGGTTTAATGACGGCATTAGCCAAACTATATGAAAAACCCTCGGCCTCAAATAAGGTATTTCTTATGAAGCATTTATTTAATATGAAGATGTCAGAAGGAAGATATGTTAGTGATCATTTAAATGGCTTTAACACAGTTACCAATCAGTTAAGTTTTGTAGGGGTAAATTTTGATGATGAAGTTAGGGCTTTGTTATTTCTATCTTCATTGGCCAGAAAGATGGAATGGCTTAGTTATGGCTATTAGTAACTTTGTCTCTAGATCTAGTACTTTAAGGTTTAATGATGTGGCTGGTGCCATCCTTAGTGAGGAAATGCGACAGAAAAGATCTGGTGAGACATCAAGTAATGCTTTGGCTATAGAGACTAGGGGAAGAAAATTGGAAAGAGGAAGGAGCCCAGGAAATCGCAGTAAGTCAAGAAAAGGCAGATCCAAATCCAGGTCAGGGATAGTGTGCCGGAAATGTAGGAAGAAAGGATACCTGAAGAAAGATTGCAAATCTCAAAAAGGAAAGGAAGGATATGGAGAGCAAGAGAACAATCATGAGGCAAATGTGACAGGTGATGTCTTGCAAGATGATTTGATTATTTCATTAGAAAATATTATTGATGCCTGGGTGGTTGATTCAGGGGCTTCATTCCATGATACACCTGATAGAAAACATTTTCATGACTATGTTCAAGGAGATTTTGGACATGTTCGTTTGGGTGATGATAAACCCTGTAAAATCATTGGAATGGGTAAGGTTTTTATAAAGTAACAAAATGGAAACCAATTTCTATTGAAGGAGGTAAGGAATTTTCCATATCTGGAAAAAAAATCTAATTTCAACAGGGTAGTTAGGTGGTGAAGGTTGTTTAACTACATTCGCAAAAAAATCTTGGAAGGTCACTAAAGGAGCCCTGGTAATAGCAAAAGGAGAAAAGGTTTGTATTTTGTATTTATGCAATGATATTTCTAATTTTGCTAATACTTTAACCTCCACATGAGGACATATGGTATTGTGGTATCATAGGCTCACGCACATGAGTGAGAAAGGGATGCAGATTCTTCACTCAAGAAATTTGTTGCCACAATTGAAGCATGCTGATTTGGATTTCCGTGAGAATTGTGTTTATGGAAAATAGAAGAGTCAAATTTATCAGATTTAGGAAGGAAAATAAGAGAGAAAAAATAGAACTTGTGCATGCATATGTATGTGAACCATCTTAGGTATCATCTCTTGGTGGCTTTCTCTATTACATTACTTTTATTTATGATGCAACTAGAAAAATCTTGATTTATTGTATTCAGAATAAATCTGATGTATTTGATATTTTCAAGAAATGGAAAGCTTTGGTTGAAAATGAGACAGGAAATAAGTTGAAGTGTCTCGGATCAGATAATGGAGGTGAATACTACAGCAAAGAGTTTGATAACTATTGTTCAGAACATGGAATTTGCAGAGAGAAGACAATTCCAGGAACGCCACAGGAAAATGGTGTGTCAGAAAGGATGAACAGGACAATCATGGAGCGCATAAGGTGCATGAGATTGCAAGCAGGATTCCCTTTACAATTTTGGGAAAATGTTGTAGATATTGTTGTTTATCTAATAAATAGAGGGCCTTCAAGTTATTTGGATAGTGGTATTCTAGAGGAGGCATGGACAAGTAAAAATATAAAGTATGCATTTTTAAAGACTTTTGGTTGTGAAGCCTTTGTCCACATTAATAAAGAAAATAGAACAAATTTTGAGGTAAACTCAAAGAAATTTACCTTTCTTAGATATGGTGTTAATGATTTTGGTTATCGCTTATATGATTATGAAAATCACAAAATCATTAGGAGCAGAGATTTCATATTCAATGAAAAGGTCTTGTATAACGATCAGATGCAGGGAAAGAAACAGGAAAAGGAAAACAAAGAATACACAATGCTTGATGAGATCACAGAAAAAGTAAAGGTTCCTGAAAATTATAATGATCACCAACCACAATAAAAACAACAACCACAATATCAACATGCACCTCAAACACTTGAAAGTGTTGTTAGAAGATCTACCAGGATAAGTAGACCCCCTAAACAGCACTCTCCTTCATTTTATTATGTATTGTTGATTGATTCTGGTGAAACGGAAATATATGAAGAAGAAATGCAGGTAGAAACTAGGAAGAAGTGGGAGAAATCCATGGAAAAATAGATCGACTCCTTGATGCATAACCAGACTTGGGACTTAGTCAAGTTGCCTGTAGGTAAAACAGGATTGCAGAATAAATGGGTTTACAGGTTTAAGGAAGAAGATGGAGATAAACACGGGTATAAGGCTAGACTTATGGTGAAGGGGTTTACACAAAACAAAGGTATAGACTTTGATTCAATTTTTTCTCCTGTTGTTAAATTGACTTTAATCAGAACTATTTTAAGTCTAGTGGTAGCAGAAGATTTGCATCTTGAGAAGTTAGATGTAAAGACATCCTTTCTCCATGGGTATTTGGAGGAAGAAATATATATGCATTATCCACAAGGGTATGAGGTCAAAGGGAAGGAGAAATTAGTGCGCGGGTTCAAGAAGATCTTGTATGGCCTAAAACAGGCTCCAAGGCAATGGTATCTAAAATTTGACAGGTTTATCTCTAAACAAGGTTATACTAGATGTCATTTTGATCGCTGTGTTTATTTTAAGAAACAAAATGATGGAAGATATATTATATTTCTATTGTATGTAGATGACATGCTTGTTGCAGGGTCTAACATGCAGGAAATAAATGTGCTCAAAAGAAAATTGGCAAATTCATTTGCAATGAAAGATTTGGGTGTTGGAAAAAAAATCCTAGGTATGAGAATAACAAGAGAGGAAAAATCGCAAATTAATGTTGTTCCAGAGTGAGTACATACAAAAGGTGTTGCAAATATTTAATATGCATAATGCAAAACCAGTTAGTACACCTTTGGCTAGCCATTTCAAACTAAGTAAGCAGATGTGTCTCAAGACCTAGGAAGAGATAGATTATATGTGTAAAGTTCCATATGCATCAGCAGTTATAAGCTTAATGTATGCAATGGTCTGCACAAGGCCTAATATTTCACATGCAGTGGGAGTTGTAAGCAAGTATATGAATAATCCAGGAAAAGAGCATTGGATGGAAGTGAAGTGGATTCTCAAATATTTGAGTGTACCATAAATCAAGTATTATGCTTTCGTGGTTCAAACATTGCTCTACAGGGATACGTTGATGCAGATATGGAAAGTAATAGAGATAACAGGAGGAGAACCACACAGTATGTGTTTATTGTAGGTGGAAAAGCTGTCAGTTGGGTATCAAAATTGCAAAATATTGTTTCACTTTCAAAAATGGAAGCAGAGTATGTTGCTGCTACAAAGGCTAGTAAAGAAATGATTTGGTTACAAAGGTTTATGAATGAGTTGGGAAAGAAGCAGGAGATCGGAATGTTATACAGTGACAACCAGAGTGTCATTCATCTTGCAAAAAAATCAACATTTCATTCCAAGACTAAACATATACATCTGAAGTACCATTTTATACAGTTAGTGTTGGAATATGGACAGTTGAAGATGGAAAAGATACACACTAGCCAGAATCTTGCAGACATGTTAACAAAAGTTGTAACCAGGGAGAAATTGAGATCCTGCTCAGATTAAATTGGTCTTCAAGTATGGTGATGAAGATGAGAAACAACCAGTTCCAAAGTGGAAGCATTTTCCATCAAATGAAGCAGTGATGGAGTTGTTATAATCAGTCTCCAAGTGGAAGATTGTTAGGTCTAGAGCCTGATTATCTTCTTGATTCAAAGGTCTCAGCCGTGTTAGACTCCATTTCCTAAACGGGACGACAATTCCACCCATATGATAGCCAACATGGCGGTTCAGAGAGTTTGACAAATAATTTTAAATAGACCCCCTTGGCAGGGGTTCGAGGGCAACGCCCCTGAAGCTAAAAATAGATGAAAAATTGCCTTGTAAAATAGTGTAATTTCGTAGTCAATCTAGGTCGTTCATTAGGCGAATGATTTGATAGTATAATTTATGTTAATTTAGGGTTTTTTCCCTAGAAGGAAACCCTCAGTTTATATAAGGCAATTATATTGAGGTTGTGTAAGATTATTCTAAGAGAGAGAGAGTAGGTTGTGTGAGAGTGACAAGGAAATTACAGCAAATCTGTTGTAGGTTGTATCTCTTTATTTTTCTGGATAATATAAGGAAATACTAGTTTTTTCTCCATGGTCATAGCCCATATTGGGTGAACCACATATATTTGTGTCTCTCTTGTTTTATGCATTTTTTTTATGTGTTTGCACAATATTTTATGCATTTCATTTCTCTGTAATATATAATTTTCTAACAATTTCCAGCTTCTCTCCCCAAAAACTTTGGTAGCTTTTATTCATGTAGCATGGCTCTAATTTCTTCGATAATGGTTTTGTTCTTCCTCTTAGCCACACCATTTTGTTGTGGATTGTAGGACACAGTGGTTTCTTTCTTTATTCCAGCATCTTTGCAAATATCATTAAAATCATTAGAGGTGAACTCTCCCCCATTATCAGATTTGAAAGCTTTGATCAACTTTCTAGTTTGATTTTCAATCAGAGCCTTGAAATCTCTAATTCAAAAAGAATATCCATGTCTTGTGAGAGAAATTATCAACAAAAATTATGAAATACAAGTAGCCACCAAGAGAAGTAATAGGCACAGGTTCACATAAATTAGAATGTATGAGTTGAACTACCTGACTAGTTTTTGTCTTACTTGAAGGGAATGGTCCCTTTACATGTTTTTCGCTTGCACATCCCGAGCAAGCTCCTTCATGATCTTGTTGATGGTGTTGGAAATATGTCAACCAAGGGGTCCTCCCCGATGTGAAGTCCCAATTAGACCTCACACCGATTGAAGTAGGAGCCCCATTAGGAGTATCGACCCAGTTGCCATATATTCTTATAGATTTGCCTTGGTTTTAGTTGTCAACAAGAGAGAGAAGTGTGTATGTGCCTTTTCGAAAAGAAATTTTGCATGGTAAATACTTGGTTGTAAGTGTATCAAGTTTCTTCTACTGCAAAGGGAAAAAATTTGAGCCTATAAGAGAGAGGTAATAGTACCACCCTAGTAGAGGTGCACACAAGAAAAAAGAGAATTTCCTAACATAAAACTTAATAGTCCACATAGATGTGACGATTGTTACAACCATTACAACACATTTTCAATTATATAAGCACTAAAATAACTGAAATAATTCAAATACGTTAGTACAGTTGAAAGAAAGCGTGAATCATAAACATTTACAGAATGTTCTTACAAATATTTACAATCCATGCATGAAAACGTGTTGGCAATCAGGCTTCAAGTATTAAGTAAAAGTACCAAGATACATGAATGCAAAGGACATCACTAGCTCCAAAAGTGGAGCATTGGAGCCACAACTTACTCCCCAAAAGCACTAAATATCTCTCTATGATGCCTTATGGGAGAATTCAAGGTGAAAATTCCCTTGCTTGTACAATGAGGGTGTATATATAACAAATGGGGTGATCCTCCACCTCCCTTGTGACTCTTGGATTACCCTCATGATTGTTCAACTTCTCTATGACTTTTTGACTTTCTACATGATTTTTCACATTACATGAATGACTCTTGGACTTCCACATTACATTATATTTCTCGAATATTGAATTACATATTCCACAAAATGATGTGGCACGTGATCACTCATGACATGACATGACATGCACTACATGATTGCATGGAAATTTCAAGCCATTCTTTGTTGTTGTTTGCTTTGTATCTTCTAAAATATGGATCATGATCTTCTTCTTTGTCCTCCAAATTCCTTAGAGATGAAGAGTCTTCAGTGTAACTTGATCTTTAATTGTTGTCTCAATTTGATGTACCTTTGTTTCCTCTTGATTCATCAGTTGGTATTTGCAACTAATGGAGTGTCTTCTGGCATGGTCTCCTTCTCCATCTCCTTCATCATCATCTTTTCATAACTTGACAAAGTACTTGCATCTACAATTCACTCATGACAAGACGATATCATTCCAATAAACCCCTAGTCTAAGATGTTGCATGATGATCCGATGACTGAGCCGGAACCGAGTGGTAGGATGAGGAAGAGGCTTAGTGAATACACAATTGTGCAGCTCAGACAGTCAAGGGTCATGTTTGAGACTTGAGATTGTGCAATGCGCACAGGCTTATCAAGTCAACTGCGCAATTCTGGAGTTGAAGGAGTCAAGTTGAGGGATTAAGCATTGTTTCTACTTACTGCACAGCTTTGGAAGGAAGAGGAGGTCAGGTGATTGCGTAATTTCATAGTTCAGGAGATCAAGGTTGAGGCATGAGCCTTGAGACTACGCAATGCACAATTTTGGCTAGGAAGGAGAGAGAGAGAGAGAGAGATTGCACAGTTTTGGAGGTCAAAGGTTGAGTTTGAGCACTATGATTGCACAATGCACAGTCCGGGAAGGAAGACATTGTGCATTGCATTGTTCCAAGGGACAAGCGAGTTGCTTGAGAGATGAGACTGCACAGTGTGTAGTTCAGGCTGGGAATAATGAGGCTGGGTGGCCCGTTTGGGGAGTTTTCCCAGTTGGACTAAGTATTGGATCAGTGAGATGAAAACGAACAAAAGAGAGACTTTGAGCATGATCACACACTTAGATCTCTTGATGACACAACAAGGAACATTCAGAACATATGAAAACATACCTCCCTTAATGCAACAACTTTGCGACGGCTCCTACCAAGTGTGACACAAAAGATACACTTTGCAACGAAAATGGAAACACTTGTGCAACAGTGTTTGAAACTTTGGAAAGGTGTGTGAAACATGTCTACATGATAAGAAAAAATAATTATCACAAATATTTCCCCTTCAAAAAAGCCTAAACTCCACTTTACGCAATAAGAAACAGTTCCCACGCTAAAAGATGACACTTGTGATATGACAAGAAAAGTGTGAATGGCACTTGCAATATGCGAATGACAGTGAAAGAAACAAATGACAGAGCGAAGATAACATGAAAATGAAACTAATTAGAGTGAAATAAAACAAAAGTGATTATTAATAGCATGAAACAACACTTGTGAAAGCAAGGGTGTGCAAAAGCGATAGTTTTCAAAACTCACTGAAATTGAAGTACAAACGCAGCTAGAAGTGAGAAATTGTCAATGCCAGTGTGCACTCACTGTCGAAATGGATTGACCATAGAGCAAGAACTATCTTGGTGGACTGCACTAGGCTTATTTGAGCTTGCGTGAAAGAATGTGCTCATGAATTCATTGCGGACTGAGCATGTGTGAGCAGGTGACTTCGACACTTACAATCCAAAAGGGAGCTCAAAGACTTAACAGTGCTAGAAGTGACTGCAGAAAGGTCAATCGCAAGATCCACAGTAGGCTCCAAAATTCAAGTATATGCAAAATTTTGAAGGGTGTTTATCATAGTAAAAACACTTGGCAACGCACTAGTAGAACTCCAGCTTCTCTGCCTTGGTCAATTCTTTCGTGTAGGGTCTAGTTCTCCAGGAAGTATTGATTCGTCATTCATATTACCATGACTTCCCCACTTACCCTATGCATAAACATAGTACCCTTAATTCCTTTACTCGGTTAAATAAAAACACAAAATCAGCAATCACACAATGTTTTGAATCAGGAAAGGGTAATGAAGTTCGTGAGCTTTAGATTTTCAAAGCATAGTTTTTCATCTCTAGTATTGCTCTCTTTCGAACAGGCCTAGACAGTTCCCCAATGGAGACATTTCATGGACACAAACATTTCTCTGCTACCAGCAGGCCTAGACAGTACCTTGATAGAGTTGCTTGCTTCACCTCTCTACATAAGAATCCTTTCTCTTCTTTCATCTTTATTTATTTATTTTATATACAACTATGCATCAACACTCATTTATTTCATGGACAGAAGAGGGATCCTGACTTATTAAGAGAAGAATAGGTTATCCCTTCAAAGAATCATATATAAGACTTGTGATATTGGTTTCCATAATAGACATGGGGATCATGGTTCGACACAAGGATTTCCTTACGCACGTTTAGTATTTTATTTCGAAACATCATCGACCAAGTTGTATCTTTGTAGATAGTTATAGGCTAGGGAACTAAGACAAAGCATCTAAAGTAAGGTTTTGATTTAAAATGGATGACTAATGCATTAAACCTTTAAACAATTATAATTTCTAAGTATTTCTGAGAAAAACTAAAGGGTTGATTTTCATTCCTTATAGAATGAATCTTTGAATTAATTTGAAAATCATAAATAAAGAAAGCATATGACTTGTTAAACATTCATATTGAGCATCTAATTTATCATGTACAACAGATGCATGTAGAAGTTTTCTACATCCAAACAAAACACATTCAAGAGATGACAGAAGGTAATAATTAAAAGATTTAGAGGAATTAACTAAGACAAATAGTTCAGTTAATTAATCTCTTTTAATGATTATAACTTTGCAAGGGCTTTCAGGGAGATTGATATTCAATCTAGCCTTGCCCAAACTTCTATGTTACCTTGAACATGTGCAGAAATAAATATGAAAAACATAATTGATAACAAGACAAACTCACATAGATACACAAGTTGCTCAAAATGAATCTAGAATCCTTCAATTATCTTCATAAATAGCTTTGAAAATTACAAACCTGTCATTGGTTCATTACAAGGGTTCAACCTTGACTTCTTCGATCTACCAAATACTTATAGATTGAAATTCCAAAAATATCTTAAGTCTAAGCCAAAATTTATTACAAAATGAGATAATATCTGAAATTGTTTTTGATTTACAAAAATAGAACTGGAAAATAGCTATTCTAAACTAATTCGAATAATCAGCACATAACTTAAGGGTGTTTTCTGATATCAGTTGCCTTAAATCAAATGTTCTGCTTTCTGCTCTTCTTTCTTAGCTTATTGCTCCTCTTTTTCCTGTGATTGATCATTGAATTGCCTACATTCTTTTTACTCTATGAGTTCAAGTAAATTATCCCATCTCTTTTCATCTGGGATAGAAAATTGTGTTACTTTCCTATATGCCTCATCGAATTTTGTGTATTTTTCAAAAGTTGGCTTTATGATGAACAAATGGCTAACTTCATGCTAAATGAAAAGTTCATACTCTAGGCCTTCCAGGAATGCTTTCTCACTAATTGTTCCTTTAACTCTAGCAAATTTGGTTCTGTCTATTGCTATTTGGTGTAATTTGTACTGATAGTCTTCTAATGGAATCAATTGGCCAGTAGAATGTCGTAGAGTTGGAAGTCCCTTTTGTTGCAGAGTATTAAATTTCCTGTAAAACTTTCTAATCTCATCTTCCAAGTTTTTACACTCACTTTCTAACGGTAACAACAATTTTTTCTTTGTAAAGACTCTTTTTACCTCAAGGACAATATCAGTTCTGTCCTCAATTCTAAATTCTTCTAATTCTTCTTTAGTTTTAGAATTGAGTACTTTAATTATTTTGTTTCCTTCTCCAAGCATATGTTCCAAATGTTCTTCGATTCATGTGATGACTGCCTTTGATCTGTCCACCAACTCTTCCTGTTCAAAAATAATTTGAATTGACGTCCAGAGTTCAATCATCGTAGAATTTATATCAATCCAAATTTTATATTTTGCATCTACTGACATTAGATGAAATTTTAGCCTAAATGTTCCTGTGAAATTTTCACGTAATTTCCATGTCATAATATGTAAACCAATCAAAATCCAATAAGTGTATACACTTCAAATTTGAGTAAACCTATAAGGAGATAATCTAAAAATATAATTAAAAAAATAGTTTTTTCTTTTCCCTCCAAAATTCAAAACTCTTATTTTATATTTTTCCTTAGGAGGCCACTTTTAGGCTGAAATTTCCTCTAATGTGTATGTGCAATCAATGACTCATTTTCATATTTCTCTATCTACCTCGTTAATCTGAACTTTGACTAGATATGTGTTGTCAACCCTTATCTTGTTATTTTGAATTTTCTCCAATAAACTTCCGAGTTTTTCAATTTCAATATCTTTCAATGACAAGTCTCCCATAGCTTTTGACAATTGCTTTGTTGAATTTTGGCCTGTGGGGTTTGTTTCTATTGTAGATATTGTTGTTGTATAAATTGTTGGTGTTGAAGTCACTATTGTGGAAGTTGTTGCTGTAGTATTGAGTTGTAGCTCTTTTCCTTTGATTAATTTTTCCATTTTTTCTTCCATCTTTTGTATCTGTATGTTTTGTTCAATGATCATTCAAAGCATGTTCTCCTTCTGCTTCTCTAACTAACTGACTTCTTGAGCCTATGGATGTTCAGTTGTTGGCAGCTTCAATTGTTTCCTCAATGCTTGAATATCAACATTTCTTCTCTATATTGTTTCCTCAATACCTTTATATCCTTAGGATCTAATATTAATTTTATGACCAAATCTTCAAGCCTTTTGATTTTGGTGTCCTTTGTTAAAAAAGACATCTTTTCCAATTTTAATTGGGAATGAATTTTATTGAGAGAAGCATGTAACTTAGAAGTTGTCATGGTAGAAGTTGTCAAAGATCATTTCCCTTGCTTGCTTATGAAGGTCAATATGTTCAATAGGATGAATTTGCTTTGTGTCAAATGAAACCACAAAAGTTTTATAATCTTCAACATTTTTAGGCATAGGGACCTTTGGTTCCAAGAATGCTAATTGGAACTTCCTTTTTCACTGTGAAGGGTAGAAATTAATCTATTATGAGTTGAGGAAGACTGCTTCAAGAACTATGCATTTGTGGAAGTCTTTAGAGCCTCATTCTTCTTCTTTATTTCTAAGAACTTAGCAAAAACACTTTTTTGTTTTGGAGAAGAATGAGAATCTAATGTGTCTTCAGGAATCTGTTGTAATGAAAAAGGAGATAGTGCTAATATTACAACTGAAATAAGCTCTTCAGAAGTTTGAACTTCTAAATATTCTTCTTCAACAGGTACAATTTTCCTCCTTTGAATGTTGATCTTTGTAACTCTGACCCTGCTAGTGATAAACTTTCTCTTGGTATCTTTAGTTATTTCTCTATCATCCTTGGAGTTTCCACTATAGTTTGACTAGAAACTGGCTCTTCAATCTCTTGCAATGTATTCTCTGTCCAATCTTCCATGTTGGTAAGCTGCTCAATTTCAAGTTTAGCCACATGCATATATGGTGCAAATTTATGAGCAATCCTCATTGATGAGATTACTCCTAATGGATCATATGGCCAAGAAACACTTAATTTAAACTTCATCAAGCTCAATAAGTCATCAACCTCTTTCTCTGCAGCTCTGGTGTTGACTATGAAAGGACCAACTTGCACTTTCAATTTAAACTGAGCTTTTTGTTTTTTGGAAACAAAATGAACTTCATCCATGTTCAGAATTTGTCTAATATACTCAAGTGCGAAAATTCTCATGGGGAGAAACACTGGAAATTTGTATGGTTGAAACTCACAACCATAAATTCTCAGTTCAGTGAAATTCGGGTATAAATACGAGTCTCCTACCTTTGTCTTCTCACTTAGATGCAGAATTCTCTTGATCTCTATTGAAATTCTTGGGACTGCATCATTGTTTAACAAACAAGTAGCTATATACAAGAATTGATTTATAAAATCACTGAAAGAAAACTCTTCAGAGGTTTATGTCCAATGAATTACTAATAGAGTTTTACCTTCAGCATCCAACTTTTATAAAGGAAAGTTGAATCTTTCAAATTGATATTATCAAAACAAGTAAACCAAGACAGATTGGTGTTTAAATGATCCTTCTATTTTGAACTTTAAAAAATAGTTATGAATAGTATCATAAAGAAACTAACTGTAGTTAAACAATATTGATGGTTTTTTACCAGGAGAAAACACTTATAGAAAGCCCAAAATGACTTCATCAACCCATTGATCACTAGGATATCCTAATAGACAAGACACTAAGGAAATAACCTACCTAGACATCTCAGGAAACATTGTAGATGGATAAGGAGGGTTAGTTATGGGTAATTCAAAGTTTTCCGGTAAAAATGACTCAAATATGTGAGCTCTCTGTGGGAAAGTGAGTTTTTGGTAGATTTTGATTAAAGCATCAGAAGAAAAAGGGTATAAGGAGTCTTATGGATTTAGCTTAAGGGCTTGGAAAATTGACTCGGATGTAATATGGAAAAGGGTTTCATTGTTCTGAGCAATTACAGCTCTTTGAATAGGAAAGTATCGGGCTTCACACCAGGCTACGAATTCTGGGAAATGATGGGTTTGAGGGAAGCAGAACTGGGGCAATAGGGATTCCCAAAAATAGAACTCATCACTAACGTCTTCAAACTTTTGATATGCCCAATTGTGAAGTTCGTATAGATCGAACTCACAATTGGTCTCTACATTACTAAATTGAGTATCAACTAATGGAAGTTCATCTAAATTAATAACAGGGGGTAGCAAAGGATTAACTGTGAGGACTTTTTCTTTTCCTTTATGGGAAACCATTAGGAAAACACAATTACTGAGAAATCAAGATAGAGTTACCTGGAAATATGGTGGTGATAGGTTGTTGTTCACTGGGATTCTGCTTGCAGTAGCGTTCTGGTGAATTGCAGTGACAGGTGGAGTTTGGAAAACGACTGATTTAAAAAGGATAACAACATTTATTTGGAGTGAATAACGGTTTATTTACCAGTTTAACCATTATTGGTGCAGGATATTTAATACAGATAAACGTTGGCGGGAGTTATGACTGGAAATGGTCATGTGCTAGATGTAGCGGGGAGGAATAGCATCAACTAAATGTATTAGGATGTTGGCAGATGGTAAGAATAGTGGGATGTCGAAAGGCGGGAAGTGTGAATGGAGGGAGAGCAGATTGGCGAATGAGTGGTTTGTGGGGCACTGGCACAGTAAACGGTTTTAAGCGGAGGGAGTCCGCAAAAGGCTACGGGACTGCCACGTAATAAAAGCAGGATTTCATAAATCCACTTTACGGACACCCCCCCTCTCCCGCGGAGTTAATGTTCGAGGGTGCGGGGACTCCCACTATTAGCTATGAATCGTTGATCTAAGCACGATCAATCTCCGTCGTATATTTATGCGCCATTGTTAAATTCTAACAAGTGATGGTCACATCAACAATTTTATTATATAAAATACAAAAAACAATTAACTAAGATGGGGCGGAATTTAAACATGCACGCCATTTTTATTGGGATTTTATTTTTATTTTCTTTTTTTTTTATCCCTTTGATTTCTTTTTTCTTTTGTCTTTTTTTATATTCTCTTTTCTTTTATTTTTTATCTTTTATTTATTTTTCACTTTTTCTATTTTTTCTATTTTTCTTTCTTTCTCTATTTTTCAATTCTTCTTTTTCTCTATTTTATTTTTTTATTTTGAACATAAAGGGAAAAACTAGAAAATATTAATATGGTAAAAATAAATTACAACATACCAAAAGGTATAACCAAGACAAGGAAGAATGACAGAGAGTTATCCAAATGTTGCAATGTCACAAAGTCCTTTTCCATTTTGCCACAATGTCTTTCAAGCCCAAATAGGACACCCTTCATGCAAAGTCTCGTTAGAAAAACACGAAAGACAAAACACAAAAAGGAAACAAAACTAGGAGGACAAAACAAAAGGAGGCTAATCGAAAAGATGATGCAAAATGAAAATGAGAAAACATAGGACAAACTACAGAAAATGAATGCAGGATGAATGTGTAGGTACACTAATATGCAACTAGACCTACTTCTAACCTAACCAACTAGAAGGTCGGGATCACGTATAATGAAATTTCCAATGCAGCCACTGTAGTTTTTCCCGACTTGCAATCACAAAGATACCGTCGATTAAAAACGAGATAAAACAATGTGCAACAGAAAATATAGGATCTTGAAGAACTTTCACAACAAAAAGACAATCTTGGTTGTCGGTAGAAAGATGTGTCATAACCACTAATTCTAACCAATTTGCATTCTTACCTTTTCAACAAAGACCATAGTTAAAAAAAACTTGGAAGCTTCTTGCGAACGTATCTTCACTTGTACTATACTTCTTAGAAAGCATGAGGAAATATCGAAACCTGTTATTCACAATGGAGCTTTCCAAGTAAGATTTCTCCAACAATTCAGTGATTGGATCATCAAACTCGAAATAATCCTCTTGAGAATATTGAAAACTTTCAAAATATGAATTTGCAATTAAAAGCGTGGGAATGAGATGAGAATATTGTGAGGGAAAAGGGATTTGATAATAGTTAGTAGGTATGCCAAGACAGTGAGGACCTGACATAACCATCAGCGAGTGCGGAAGTGCCTCAACTACTTGACAAGTACCCGGATAGTGAGATGTTAAACCATACATATTAAAGGATGTAAAACAATTGTCATTGGATGTGTTTATGGGAAAACGGTAAGTTGAATGACTCATGAGAGACAAAATCATGATCAAATAGGCAGATTAAAGCATTAGATTCCCAGTTTGCAATAACAAGGATAAATCAATTTGAACAATTTCGTGAATGCTCTGCATAATAGAAACATCTTCCTCACGTGATAAGTGTAAAAAACATCCCGCGGGAGTTTGGTCTTGTGGTCAGCGAACGTTCTGCTAAGTCGTTCATGCCGCTATGCAGGTCAAGGGTTCAAGTCTCGTCTTATCCTGAGGGGTTGTTCCTTGCAGGCTGGGCAGTTCCTCCTAGCTGTTATAGTGGTAGTCGGTGGGATTCGACCCTGTGTAACGTGAGTACGATACCACTGTCGTTGCCGATTCAGCTAGATATCAAAAAAAAAAGATAAGTGTAAAAAACATATTTTCTTGTAACTGGTTACACACTTCCCTAGCATCACAATCGTCAAAAGAAGTGAAAAGGAATGTTAGTATATCAAACACATGAAACCAGTCAGGGTAAAATGAGTGAAGAATAATTTTATTTGTCAAATAACCCATGCATTCACTAGCACTCAAGAGGATTTTAGGTGCGACGAAGAAAAATATTAGAAATATAACATTCACAAGAAAAACAAGGAGTTGACTATTCTGAAATGCATTTTATAGACATGATTCCTTCAACCAAAGATAGTCTTTCAAATAATCAACTTCGTAGTTTCATGCTTCTGTGAAAGATACGTGCTCCAAAATTGAGTTAAGAGAAAAATATTTGCATGGATATGAATCAACTGAAATAGAATCTTGAATCTGATCAGAAAACGAATCTTGAAAGTTTGAAATATTATATCTGCAATGCCAAACATATTTCAAGAAGGAATTTACATCAAGTGAAACCATGCAAAAAGAAGAGTTTTGTGAGGAAAACCAGACCTGACTCAGTGTGAAGATCTTACCAGAGTTGCGAGTGTTGAAAAAAATGTAACTAGGTTCGGTCTTCATAATGACATGATCTTTGTAATGATGTAATAAATTAATTTTTTTGTATATCTTGCTTCATGGGTTTCATGAGAAAGAAGTGTAATTAGGTCAAAGACTTCTTCTTGATGTCTTTAGGATTTTATTTATATGTCAAAGAGTCATGTCATGTAGAAATGTATTATAGTCTACAAGATGTGTAGAATCCCTCCAAAGACCAAGCATTATCCTCCAAGAAGTCTGCAAGCGAAAACAAGAAGAAACTCATCAAGTCGGCTTCAATATCGAATTAAATAAATAAATAGCATTCATGTTGGCTTGGCTAAAATGACATGTCGGTTCATGCGTTCACGTCGGCGTAAATATAGGAGTACACACTACTATAAATACCCACTTAGGGTCAGCGCAAAACACACAAGATATTTTTGGATTCCTCTCTGAAGTTTCACATAAAAGAAGGAATAGATTTGCATTGCTTTAGGGCAATCGTTTTAGGGTCTGTCTGCACCTCGGATGGGTTTAAGGGCAGACAGACTAGGTCTCGGATAATTGGAGGCAAGTCCCTGCAACTCGCACTACAGGAGAATGTATATTCAAGCAATCTAAACATTGGTATCTTTGACCTGTCTCCTACAGCAGCATACCAACTCGGAGTTCATTCCAGAACACAGTCACTATGAATGGATCATCCTCAGCATACACATATATTACTGTCTCGGCTTAACAGAGATCACGTTGATCCTAAAGGTGGTATCCCTGTAGCAGCCTCGACATCATGAACTACAGTGGTTAGGGTTGCAAGAAGTGGATCTACACTCTCGGCATATTATCTCGGCAGAACCATGTTGATGAAATAAGTTTCCATGATGACAGAGATTCTCGACATACTTGAATAGCACAATATTCAGATCTGTGATCTCAATCTGAATATGTATATCAGTACAGTACACTTCCTCGGCATATTAGGATGCAGTCACAATGACAAGGATCATAAGCAGTAATAATCATGATAGTTACAGTCTCAACATAATGAGAATGATAAGGATGAATAGTCTCAGATCATGATGTTACACAACCTACAGTAAGGTGCAGTTACAAGGCTTGATCTTGTTCTTAAAGATCATGATCTCAAGGAATGTGTAGAGATCACCTCGGTAGCAATCTCAAGGAGCAGTCATGGTGTAGATGTTATGAAGAAGCAGTAATGAAGATCTCAATGATGCAGTGGTGCAGCGAAGATGATGATCTCAGCAGTGGCAGAGTAAGGGATTGATGTCTTGGTCTTGGAGAGGCAGAATGTGTCAAGGGTCATGGTCTTGGTATTCGTCAATGGAATCTCTATAAGAAGAATTTTGCGTGGGTTTTCCTCTCCAAGAGGGAGAGGTTTTGGCCCTGGCAGAAAGCCAAATACTTTGTGTTCTTATCTCTTTTGTTTTTTATAGCAGTTTGATGAAGCTAACATACATACACTAATAATGAATGGAAGATCAAGTTAAGGTTAATTGTATAAATACTTCACAAATTGTTATCATGTTAAGAAGAATCACCCTAATTTATGTGTGCCCTAGATTCTTCAACAGCGAGATCTTGACATAAGCATCAATAGAAGTTGAAGTGCCTTGACTCCCTGACAAGTCCCGAAACTTTCAAGGATTGTAAAATCGCATTTTGAAGTTTGAACGAGATCATGCATGGTGTGAGGATAGTTGCTTTCACTTATTTCAATGGGGTCACTATTAACCAAATCATAGCCATCTTTGTCACTGTTTTGATTGGATTTTCCAACTTTTACAACCAGAGTACTCAAGTCGAAAGGTTCTTCTAATCACAAATCTAGAGATGTATGAATCGGAGAAATTTCATGAGAAAGCTGATTTGAATAGTTGTATTCATGCAAAACAAGGGATGATACAGGATGGAAAGGATACTCAATCATTTGATTATTTTCTCTTTCATCATGGACAACCTCACTACCTTGTGTCAATTGAGAAGTAAACTCATCCAATGAAGAACTTGAAGAGCATGGAATATATTCATCGTATGTAGATACATCGCAAACAGTAGAGCACAAGAGATAGTGAGATGAACAGAAAGTTTCGACAAGAACATCTTCTTTGACCGAATCATATTCTAGATCTAAATTTTTGAATTAAAATCTTCATGAGAAACCGAAATATCAACTGGTGCACTTGGGCATTCATCATCACTTACGTCAACAGAATTATCACCATCAGAATGATTGTTTCCCAAGACTACGGGTCTAAACAAATTGATTTCATTTGATTCATTACCATGATTAACAGATTCAATATCAACCAAAAATGAGGAAACACCATCTTCACACGAAGGAGTTTGAAAAAGAGAAGAAATATTGAAAGAATCTTCAACTCCTGCTCCTCTACCTGTGAAATGTGACTACCTTGCATATGTTCACTACTCAGATTTGGAAGAGATGGATTAGGCAGATCAAGGGAAAATGGGTCATGAGAAAGAGATGGTAGAGGATGATAGGTATCCAAATCAGATTCAAGACTAGAGTTATGAGTGTTAATACCCACTTGAGGAATGGAAAAACTAGTCTTCACCATAGGCTTCATGAGTCATTCCGAGATTTCCTTCATGGGATCTGAGTCATGAAAAGCGGAAGGAGGATGATAAGATGGATTAGGAATTTGATGTGTATATTTCCCAACATTATTATAATCGTGAGGAGGCACCCTCATCAAAACTGGAAAAGGAGGAGGACAAGGAACAAAAGGTATGGCAGGTTCCTCCTTTGAAACTAGAGGTGTCTCACGATTTACAAGAGTTGGGGAAAAAGAAACATCATGTGATTTGGATTCACCGTCCATAGAGATATGAACCAAACACTCAAAAAAAAAAAATCAAGAAATCTCAATCTGTATCTTCTTCATGAAATTCATAACAAAGGTGAAGGAAACGATTAGAGAAATCTTCAACTAATTAACCAGGTTTCATTCTAAGTTGATTGATTCTTTTATAAACATCTTAATAAGCATACCTATCAAATGCTAAATGAATCTCCTCGACGAGAGGGTTAAGAGAATGAATGGAAGCATGTGGTAGAGTGTGACACCATCGGCTAACTCGGCCTTCAAGGGTGAGGAAGAATAAAATACAAGCCAAATCTTCACAATCATTTTTTTAGTATTCACAAAACTTAAGGAAAAGAGATGCATGCTCAGTAATGGATGTATCACCCTCACCATCAAACTTTAAATGAGAAAAGTCATGAAGAGATTCATCGGGCATTGAAAACTCACTAGGGGATAGGTTAAAAACCACCACAGGAGTATGATTTGAGGATGAGCCATTTACGATAAGAGATTCAAAATAGACTCAACGGGCACAACTTGTCATTTGGTCACCCTCCTTCTAGCACCTTTTGTTGGTGGTGTTGGAAATTCATCAACCAAGGGGGTTATCCCTCATGTGAAGTCCCAATTAGACCTCACACCATTTGGAGTAGGAGCCCCATCCGGAGTATCGGCCCGGTTGCCATATATTCTTATAGATTTTCCTTGGCTTTAACTGTCAACAAGAGAGAGAAGCATGTATGTGTCTTTTCGAAAAGAAAGTGTGTCTAGTGAATGTTCAATTGTAGGTGTATCAAGTTTTTTCTACTGAAGAGGGAGGAAAGGTGATCCTCTAAAAGAGAGGTAATAGTACCACCCTAGTGGAGGTGCACACAAGCGAAAAGAGAATCATGTAACATCAAACAGAATTGTCCACATATATGTGATGATTGTTACAACCATTACAACACATTTTCAATTAGATAAGCACTAAAATAACTAAAATAGATCAACTACTTTAGTACAGGTGAACGAAAACATGAATCATAAACATTCACAGAACAATCTTACAAATATTCATGATCCATGCATGAAAACTTGTTGGCCATCAAGCTTCAAGTATTAAGTAAAAGTACCAAGATACATGAATGTCAATGGACATCAGTAGCTCCAATAGTGGAGCGTTGGAGCCACGACTTACTCCCCAAAATTATTGAATTTGTATCTTTGATGCCTTATGGGAGCAGCCAAGGTGAAAATTCCCTTGCTTGTACAATGAGGGTGTATATATAGCAAATGGGGTTATCCTCCACCTCCCTTGTGAC
Source organism: Pinus tabuliformis (assembly GCA_031772625.1). Taxonomy (NCBI): domain Eukaryota; kingdom Viridiplantae; phylum Streptophyta; class Pinopsida; order Pinales; family Pinaceae; genus Pinus; species Pinus tabuliformis. The sequence continues at coordinate 706,284,670 of CM062815.1, read as the reverse complement.
TCTTGGAATACTCTCATCACTGTTCAACTTCTCTATGACCTTTTGACTTTTTAAATGACTTTTCACATTACATAAATGACTCTTGGACTTCCACTTTACATTATATTTCTCCAATATTGAATTACATATTCCACAGACTGATGTGGCACATGATGAGTCATGACATGACATGACATGACACTTATGAAATGGACTGAATGATGGCATGGCAATGTCAAGCCATTCTTTGTTGTTGGTTTCTTTGTGTCTTCTAAAATATGGATCATGATCTTTTTATTTTTCCTCCAAATGGCTTAGAGATGAGGAGTCTTCAGTGTAACTTGATCTCCAGTAGTTGTCTCAATTTGATGTCCCTGTGCTTCCTCTTGATTGATCAGCTAGTCTTTACAACTAATGGAGTGTCTTCTGGCATTTTCTCCTTCTCCATCTCCTTCTTCATCATCTTGTCATAGCTTGATAGAGTACCTGCATCTTCAATTCACTCATGACAAGACGATATCAATCTGATAAAACCCTAGTCTAAGATGTTGCATGATGATCCACTAACCGAGATGGAATCGGGTGGAAGACAGAGGAAGAGGCTTAGTGATTGTGCAATTACATAGCTCAAGAAATCAAGAGTTAGGTTTGAGCCTTGAGACTGTGCAATGCACAGTTCAAGCTGGGTTGAGCAAGTCAACTGCGCAGTTCTAGAGTTGAAGGAGCTAGGCTAAGGGATTGAGTACCTTTTTTTCTCACTACACAGTTTTGGAAGGTAGAGGATGCCAAGTGATTGCACAATTGTGCATTTCAGAAGCTCAAGGCTAAGGCCTGAGCCTTGAGACTGCGTAATGTGTAGTTCTAGCTGGGCAAGAGAGAGAGACAGATTGCACAGTTTTGGAGGTCATAGGTTGATCTTGAGCACTATGATTGCGCATAGCACAGTACTGGAAGGCAGAGACTATGCATTCTGCAATGCCAAGGAACAAGGGATTTTCTTAAGGGTTGAGACTGTGCAGTGCGCAGATCAGGCTAGGCAAAATGAGGCTAAGTGGCCAAGTTGGGGAGTTTTCCCAGTTGCACTAAGTGTTGGATTAGTGAGATGAAGATGAGAAAAAGAGAGACTTTGAGCATGATCACACACTTAGATCACTTGACGACATGACAAGAAACACTCAGAACATATGAACAACATACCTTCCTCAATGCAACAACTTTGCGACAACTCCTACCAAGTGCAACACAAAAGATACACTTTGCGATGAAAGTGGTGACACTTGTGTGACAATGCTTGAAACTTTAGAAATGAGTGCAAAACATGTCTACATGATAAGAAAAATTATTTATCACAAATATTTCCCCTTGAAGCAATCCAAAACTCCACTCGACATTTCCCATGCCAAAAGATGACACTTGTGATATGACAAGAAAAGTGTGAATGACACTTGCGATATGCGAATGACAGTGAAAGAAACACATGCCAGAGCGAAGATAACATGAAAATGACACTAATTAGAGTGAAATGAAGAAAAAGCAACAATCAAAAGCATGAAAATGACACTCGTGAAAGCAAGGGTGCGCAAAAGTTGTAGTTTGCAAAACTCACCAAAACAGAAGTACAAAGGCAACTAGAAGTGAGAAAATGCCAATGTCAATGCGCATTGTCTGTCGACGTGGATTGAACATAGTGAAAGCACTATATTGATGAACTGTGTTAGGCTTGTTCGAGCTTGCGAGAATGAATGCACTCATGAATTCATTATGGATTGAGCATGTGTGAGCAGGGGACTTCGACAATTACAATCCAAAAGGGAGGTCAAAGACTTAACAGAGCTAGAATTGACTATGGAAAGTTCAATCGCAAGATCCACAGTAGGCTCCAAAATTCAAGTATAGGAAAAAGTTTGGAGGGTGTTTGTCACAATGACAATAGATCCATTCTAATCTCAAGCATTCTAGAAACCATCTTCCTTACATGACGTAAGGCTTTGAAATGTAGGCGAGAGAATATTTTGTGCCATATATTACACTAAAGAGTGGTATCATGGACTAATGCATGAATGGGTTTACCATTGACTTTGTAAAACCCTTCACATCTTGATCCAAGAGTGAAGGTTTCTCTCTTACTTGAGTTAAAAGTCCAATTTAGAACATTTCCATTAACAATGTTGGACACCTAATCCTCTAAGGGTTGGTGTGGAAGTTGAACAGTCAAAGGGATTCTAAGAGACCACTTGGAATATGAAACCAAGGGTCACTCCAATATATTATAAATATGTATCACTTTGAATAATAATCAATTCAAGGTTGATCATTTAGATTCTTGTCTTCACCATGGTTGTCTTTAACATGGTATCAAAGTGGGTGTTCTTCTGCCCTACTCCAATTTGAGCCACTTATTTCATTTTGTGGCCTCTCAATGCATGTCATTTCTTCTATTCTTTCTCCTTGTCATAAGCATTTCATTTGCTCTGTTAAATTCATGCATCGGTTATGAAGCAGTGACAGTTGACTGTGTATCCATCTCCAAAGATCTGTGATTTATTCTCTGAGTAATTATATGTGCGCGTAGTTCATGATATGTGCGTTGAATAGTGAAGTTCATATATGTGAATTCATATGTGTTGGTTCCTATGTTGGTTCATGTATTGATTCATATGTTGCGGTGAATATTCTTTGTGTATTGTTTGTACGTCGTATCAGTGTCCCATAGTTCCAGCGTAGTTGTTGAAGAGTTGCCATTGTTTAAAGAGATGTGGGTATTCGTGCATGGATATTTAGCATTTTAAGCTTATTTATAGTAGGCTTAGACTGTCGACTCAATTCAACATCTTCCTCAGCTACAACTTCAAGCTTACCCATAAACGTCTCTACAAGCAATCTAGTTTCCTCAGTCATACGCTCAACTTTCTTGTTTTTTTTCTTCGCAAACTTGAAAAGGTTGTTATGACTGGTATGTCCTCTTCCCACATAAACTCAAAAATTTGAAAAAAAAATCAATAGCCTAGCAATATTCTTCCTAAATATTCTTTTCATTTTTCCTTTCTCTGAGTGTTATATAAAAGCTCTGGTGGAGCTTGTTCTGATGCAAATCAAGAACTTAAAATTTACCATATCTGCACTTGATAAGAAATAGAATTCCTTCCTATATTCTCTTTGATTTAAAACCTCTTATCAAGGGCTTCCAATTGGGTCTGAAGGTTTTGATTATCCTCCAATAAGAGATCATATTCAATAAGAAGATCATCAACTTTGTTTCTGGGAGGCTTTAGCAGTGGCCTGAACATCCCGTGCCTCCTTATCCTTTTGTCTCTGATTCCAATGTCACCTTAAACACAGAAAAGTGCTTAACAATATTACTTGATTACAAGTCCTGGGTTGATTGATTATTTATCGTAATTATAGCTATGTTAAGCATGTTGTATTTGTTCATACACTTCTACACCTTCGCATTCAGATCTAGATTTCTTCACCACTGATTAATAAATATTCTTTCATATTCACATCCTCACATCCCTGTGTCGTCGATAAACAAATCCTCCTCTCTCTAATATTTCCATATATGGTATTTCACAATTCTCTTCCCACTGATAATCGATCAATGTGTTGAGGAAATCTGGAGTTGGTGTAACCAGTGGTGTCCGGGGAGCTCATGCGTCGACTATGGGTGGCGTGAGGGCTTATCACAAGAGAGTGGTCGACCATTACAATAGTCCTCGACCACTTTGAGTTCAAGTTCAATGCCACCTTAACTTCAATGTTATCATTGATCTGAATCTGTCTATCAAGGATCCCAACAAGGTAAGCTTCAAATTTGGAAATAGTACCACGCAGTTGTTGTATCGCGGCACAAAACATCGGGGAAGCAAAGGTTCCAACAGAAAAAATAGGCAGCGACAACACCATTACTTTTGCAACCATTTTTTCTCACTCAGTTTCAACCATACGCATGCTTTATTTTGGTGGAGTATAGCCTTTAAAATTATGTGGTTTCAATCATTGTGAGGTTGGTGAATCTTCGGAGGAGGATTTTCTTCCCTAGATACAAATAATCACTTGTTAAACATACTTCATTTAATGTTGAGAAATATCCACCATGTATTCATGAAATCTATTGAGGATTGGTTATATTATTGAGGACTTTTTTCTTTAGAGCATCAGTACAATACCAAATTTTGCAGAGATATTTGACTTCCAACAAGGAAAGAGGCACCAATATTATCAGTGAAAGAACATTATTTGTATTCATTACAGCTAAATTGTTGAGCTTGAATTGTTTGAAAAATGGATCTAATTGTTGGAGTAATAGAGTTACTAAACAATATGATACTCTCTACTACGGATAATACAGTCAAAATCAACAAAGATTTTCTCACTATATTCACATATGTTTACAACATGCAAAAAAAAAGATAGATTTTTTGCATCTTGAATCTGTAGGTTTTAACCTTGTATAGAAAATACCTGCATACGAATTCTAAAACACAGAAAATAAACAATGCAAGAGCATAACACATAAAACACATATACATAGAGATTTTCCCCTGGATCCCAAAATCGGGACTACCAGCTTGATTTTTTCATTATGCTCCTTTCAATGTTACAATACATATTTATACATGCCGAAGCATCCAATACCATGGACCAAAAACCATCGCGTCCAAAACCATGTGCAAAAAATCATGCACACAACCATAGGTAGGTCTGCCCAACCTAATATAGGGTCCAAAAACAAAATTTTCCTGGGCGCTACCCCAGACCCCATAGAGTGGGATTAACTGCACCCCTAAAACCCCCTGTGACTCCCCCCGCTATGCAATCACCGCAATGAAGGGGGGGCTCCGCCCCCCTTCTAACCCCCCAGTTAACTACGTGGTCTAGTCGTGGAAAGAATATAACACAACCCAACATTCTCCCACTTGTTGTTTTCTTTCCACAGGGGGCCACAAGAGAGCTTAGTCATTTATCCAGCCCTGCAATGCCCATTGTTTCTCTACACCAAGAGAACTTCTCAGAGCTCACAAATTTTGTCAATGCATCTGTAGTATTCTTCAAAGTGTCCACCTTTACCAGCAACACCTTTTTGTCTTCTATCATATCCCTCACAAAGTGATACTAAACATCAATGTGCTTTGTCTTTGAATGATATGCAGGGTTCTTTGCCAAGAAAATTGCACTTTGGTTGTGACAGTCTATCCTTATAGCTCCCTGTACTAACCCCATACTTGAACACAATCTTTGCAACCAAACTGCTTCCTTTCATGCATGAGTTGCTGCCATGTATTCTGCCTCTGTAGTTGATAGTGCCACTATAAATTGTTTCTTACTCATCCAACTGATTGCACCTCCAAATAGGTTAAACACATACCCACTTGTAGATCTTCTCTAATCCAGATCTCCAGCCTAGTCTGTATCAACAAATCCATGAATATCCAACACTCTGTCCAATCCTAGTCTTCCTTGGTGGCACAAACCATAATCACTAGTGCCAGGAAAATACCTGAAAACCCGCTTCACTGTTGTTCAGTGCTCCTTCCCTGGTTTTGACATAAACCTGCTCAATACTCCCACTGCATGTGCAATGTCTAGTCTATACAGACCATTGCATACATTAGGCTACTGACTGCACTTGCATATGGAACACAGGACATGTCCTCTTCCTCTTCTTGTGTCTTGGGACATTGTTCAACAGATAACTTTACACCTACAAGAATAGGAACCTTCACCAGTTTACTATCCTGCATATTAAGCCTCTACAATATTGTCTCGACATACTTCCTCTGGTTTAACCAGAGCTTCCTCTTTGTCCAATTTCTTTTAATTTCCATGCCCAAAATATAGTTTGCGGCACCAAGATCTTTCATGTCAAATTTGGAGGACAAATGGGTATTCAAATCCTGGATAATTTCGTTGTCATTTCCAACGAGCAACATATCATCCACATACAAAACCAGATAAATAACACAGTCACCAATTAATTTAAAATACACACAGTGATCTGCTTTGCTTCTGATGAAGCCAAGTCCACGTATAAATGTATCAAATTTCTGATACCACATCCTTGGTGACTGTTTTAACCCATACAGAGACTTCTTTAACTTGCATACCATTTCTTTCTTACCCTTCACCGCAAATCCTTCGGGTTGCTTCATGTAGATCTCCTCTTCCAGATCCCCGTGAAAAAATGTTATCTTCACATCCATCTATTCTACCTCAAAATCAAAAGTAGCAGCAACAGATAAAAGTAATCTAATAGAAGTTACCTTGGCAACAGGAGAAAAAATATCACCAAAATCAATTCTTGGCACCTGGGAATAACCTTTTGCTACCAACCGAGCTTTGTATTTCTCCACCTTTCCTTCTGCATTTGTCTTCTTCTTGAACACCCATTTTCTACCAATGGGTTTCCTTCCAGCCGACAACTCCACCAGATCCCAAGCCTCATTTTTGTGCAAAGATGCCATTTCATCAACCATGGCCTCTTTCCAAAGTTTTCCATCCTCTGAATCTACTGCTTCCTTCACAGTTCTTGGATCATCATCAGTAATAGATAAAGCAAAATTTGAACAGAAAGCATATGGACACATCCCCACCTTCATCTGAGGTGGTTTTCGCCTCTGCAGAAGGAGCATCATCAAATCCCTTTCCTTTATCAAGAGCTTTAGATTTACAGTCCCTTTTGTAGTGCCCTTCCTTTCCACATTTCCAGCACACCACCTTTACAGGTTTTCCTGGAGATTTAGATCTCCCTCTAGATTTAGATCTCCCACTCGATGACTTATTTTTGTTTCTGTTCTAGGATCGTCCTCGTATAGACAAGGCATCACCATTTTGGCTCTCCATATTTTTTCATCTCATCTCCTCTGTCAGCAAGGATGAGACTATTTCATCAAACTGCAAGGCAGTTACATTGCTACCTATTGCAATAACTAGAGTATCCCATGAATCTGGTAGAGAACACAACCAACTGATGCACTTATCTTCATCTGAAATTTTAATATCAACAGATAATAACTGACTTACCACAGTATTAAATGCATTCAGATGCTCTGTCACCGAGTCTCCATATTTCATCCTCAGGTTATACAAATTTTTCTGCAAGAATAGTTTATTCACTAGAGACCTAGATTGGTACAAAGTCCCTAACTTGTCCCACAAAGCCTTAGTCGTAGCTTCCCCTGATACATTCAGCAATATTGAATCTGAGACACACAATCGTATTGTGCTTTTTGTCTTCCAATCTAACTTCTTCCATTCTTCATCGGACACTCCCATTAGTTTAGTACCCGGATCTACCACGATCCACTAATCTTTATCCACCAACAGATCCTCCATCTTGAGTTTCCACAACTCAAAACTCTAACCATTAAATTTCTCGATCTCTATCTTTTCGTTGCTCACCATCTTCTTTCACCACTAGAATCGATCTCGCAGATCTCCCACTGAACAGGGTCTACCACAGGCCTGAGCGAAACCCCTCAGCAACAAAGACATCCCCTTGAAGCCAAAATAGCTCTGATACCAAATATAGGTCTTAACCCCGTATAGAAATTACCTGCATACGAATTCTAAAACACAGAAAATAAACAATGCTAGAGCATAACACATAAAACACATATACACAGAGATTTTTCCCTGGATCCCAAAACCGGGACTACCAGCTTGATTTTTTCATTATGTTCCTTTTAATGTTACAATACATATTTATACATGCCGAAGCATCCAATACCATGGACCAAAAACCATCGCGTCCAAAACCATGTGCAAAAAATCATGCACAAAACCATAGGTAGGTCCACCCAACCTAATATAGGGTCCAAAAACAAAAATTTCTGGGGCGCTACCCCGGACTCCATAGAGTGGGGTTACCTGCACCCCTCAAGCCCCCTGTGACTCCCCCTGCTACGCAATCAACACAACAAGGGGGGGCTCTGCCCCCCTTCTAACCCCCCCAGTTAACTACATGGGCTAGTCATGGAAAGAATATAACACAACCCAACAGAATCGCACATACAACAAGTGAAGTTATAGCATAAAAGGCATCATTTTGAACTTGTTTTTGTTCAGAACAGTCATTTGTTTGAGATTGAGACAAATTCCCATCAACAGCAAGAAATCGCAGATGCAATACCCATTTCAGAAGTAGATGTGCAGAAAGATGCAAAAATTCAACATACACTTCCCAAGCCCATCATCAGACCTTGAGAAGAGCTTGTCAGCAACAAGCACAGAATAGGTCTCGGATATGACAAGGATGTGTCCTTTCATATTCCAGATTACTCAAAGCCCATCCAATTTCAGAGTGTGGAATTTCTTCATGACTGTTCATCTTCACCTGTCCCTGCAATTCTTCCATAGCAGCCATACTAAAATGTCAAATACCAACATTGTGACAGAGTTAGCCATATGAAATTTCATGGTTTTGATCTTCATCCATGTGAGCATTGTCATAAAACCAATCATTATTCAAACAAATGCTTCAAAAAAAAGCCTCCTGTGAAAACAAAGATTCATCTTGGATGGACCACTTCTTGGCAATGGGCTTCAACAGCCAAGAAGATATTTTATTCATATGTCAAAATCTCTTCTAGAATATTAGAAAGTATTGCAGTTGAGTTTTCTCCATATTCTCACCTTGTATCTGACAGGGGGGAAGTGATGGTCATTTACAAACTTCAAAGCCACATCAAGCGAGCTTGAGCCACAACCTGTCATAATAGTTTAAGAGTTGTAGCCAGAGATAGAGATTCCCATGAGCATGCCTTTGGTTGGTGGTCAGTCTTAAACCATCTATGTGGGGTTGAGACCTCCCTTTTCAGGTTGAGGTTCTCCCTCTTCAAAGAATTGGGGACCCTTCCTCTAAAAGAAGACTTCATCTTCTTGTCAATTCTCGAAGAGTTCTAGTAATTGCATTAAGTATTATGCTGGTTGTAGACCTCCCTTTTCCAGGTTGAATGTCTCCCTCTCCAAATCATTAGGGACACTTCCTCTAGCAGAAAATTTCAGCTTCTTTCGTAACTTGGAAGAGTTTTGGGAACTGCACTAAACGTTCCAACGTTGTTGGTCATCCTGAAACCACCCCCTTATACCAACATTTTAGAGAGCACATTAAGCCTAGTGTTTCCATGCATATTTTTGCTCATTTTGTATTATAGCTCTCTTCTTGGACTCATACATAGCCCTTCAGATTAAGGGGGGGAATGTTGAACACCTAATCCTCTAAGGGTTGGTGTGGAAGATGAACAATCAAAGGGAGTCCGAGAGATCACTTGGAATATGAAACCAAGGGTCACTCCAATATATTATAAATGTATCATTGTGAATAATAAGAAATTCAAGGTTGATCATTCATATTCTTATCTTCACCATGACTATCTTTAACAAACAAAGTTAACTTTCAATCCTTTATCTTCTATAACATATATGGATACAAGATTCTTTTTCAAACCAGGTACATACAAAACTTCTTGCAGAAAAATAGATTTGTCATCATCTAACTAAAATGAAATTGAACCATAATCTTTAACTTGGTGAGTAGAATTATCTCCAGGGATACCGTTTCTCCCTGTCAACTAGGTTAGAAAGTGCTTCTTTGTAACCAGTAAAATGTTTGGAAGCACCACTATCAAATGGCTAGCTATCAAATGAATCTGCAAAAGAAGAACTGGAAAGAGTAGAAACAAGAAAATATTTTGATTGAGTTTCCGCTGCATTATTTCTATACCTTGGATTTCTTGTTTTCTTAGGATGGTCTTTTCTTTGATTTTCAGAAGTGTCTTTTCTATAATCAGATTTGTTTTTGAATCTAGGTGTTCTTCTTCTTTTTCTACAATCACGAGCAAAGTGACCATGCTTTTGACAGTTAAAGCATCTAAATTTTGACATATCTAAATTCCCTTTAAAGGAATAATTTGATTTGAAAGCAAATTTCTTTAAAAAATGATGAAATTCTTTGTTACTTTTCTTTCTCTTTTCATAGGATGAGAAAGCAATAGGCTCTCCTTCTTCATGATGTGAAATTATCCCTCTGGGTATCATTATGACCTCCTATTGAATACACTTTCCCATGAGCTCATCAAATGTGAGAATAATGTTAATATTGTTGATGGTGGTGATTAAAGTCTCTCATTTCTTTGTCGAGTACAACTTCACCAATTGTTGACAATTAATTCTTGATTTTGGTCATTCTCAGGAAGTATGCTTGAACCGTCTCTCATTTGTTCAGCTTAATGTCCTTCAATTGATCCTTCAAGACAATAATCTTGTTCAAGTTACTAATTGCAAACATTCCAATTAGTTTTTAATACATTTCTTTATATCTTCAAACCAAAAACATAAGTAATGAGATGATCATTAAGAAAATCAAAGATAATTTTTCTAGTTTTGATTTCACCCTTTTTATGTTTGGATTAATAGTAGCACTTGCATTCTCTGGTGGATTGGTTATTGTGTCTTCAACATACTCCAGAACTTTGTTTTCTTCAAGAGTGATATCTAGCCTTACCTTCCATGGACAAAAGTTCAAAGCATCATTCAACTTCTCCTCTACCTTGAAATAGGACGAAGTCATCTTGATCGGAAAACTTTGGCAGCAAATGGGATCCCTTAAGGTAATCTCTGGTCTCCTTGGACTTGTCTTAACCAAGGCTTTGATACTATGTTAAAAATATGAAAGTTATATGAATAAACTTAAAAAACAATTGTAGAAACTTGAAAGATCTATGCAGAAAACTGAATGTTCTATGTTGGGACTTGAAATTACTTTGCAAAAACTTAAATGTTCTATGCTGTTAAAATTACATAGAATGTAGATTTTTTCTTCAAAACTTTTCAGATCAGCAGTTGTAGATAGAACATAAACATAAGGGTCATATGAAGACAGTCAAGCAAAAATATGAGACACTTTGATTTAGGTCCAATGAACAGGGCAAAATCTCTTAAGGGGGAAACCCAAATGATTCTTCTTCTATTAGATTTCTTCAATTGTTCAACAAAGTACAAGAAGAGAGATAAAATGAAAAAGAATAAAGTCACCAATGTCTGCTAAACTTGTAGCTAAATTGTTGTCTCTCTTTGCTTGAAGATCTCCTCCTTCTCTTGATCAGATCTTGTCCTTCACACTTGTTCCAACTCTTCCCTTGATCTTGCTCTCGCACTTCTCAACACTTGCTCTTTGTCTTCACAATGAACATGCTACTCTCAACTCTCGTTTTCTCTTGATTAAATAGATGAGAAAGGACAGGAATTACAAAATGAATTCATGCCCTGAGCCAAAAATAAGAGGATTGAATTCCATGGGGTAGGAGTTACTTGAGGAAAAGTGTAACTCATCCCAAGAATAGAGAGAGAGATACACTTGTCTTTAGGAGTTACAATTCGAATTAGGGAGAGAGAGAGTTACACTTAGACATGAGAGGATATTTAGTGTGAGTTAAAAATCGAACTAAGTGAGGGAGTTACAAGTGCATTTAAGGAGGAGTTACACTTTTTCCATACATTGAATTAGTGATGGAGAGTTGTGTTAAATTTTTAGATTGTTCTATGTTGTATCAATTACTTTAGCCCAATTTAATACTTCAATTAGAAATCTTTCCAATAACAATTAGTCTTTCCAATCATCAATAGTAATTGAAGATAGAACAATAAATAAAATGACAAAAGAGACAATCAACACATCAACAAGAGACACCAGGTTTGGTCAAAGACCAAGGAAAACCCCACTATGGGGAAAACCCTTTGAAATTCTTCTATTATATTGTCATAAAATGTTCAACATAGATTAAAATGAGTCAAATTCAATATCATCCAATAAACAACCCAATAACATTCAGAAATATGTTTCCAATATCATAATATATCAAAGACAACTTTTCATGTCTGCGGTCAACTGAATTCAACTTCAATCAACGATCAAATATCAGTCAAACTTCTTGATCGCATGGAGGAGGAGTTGTTCAAGTGACTAAATGCTTCCAGACGCTCCCTTGAGCCTGCAATCCAATGACTGTGTTCAAATTTCACTGTGACGAGCCAACAACTGTAACCCAAAAACCCTAAAACAGATGTGAACTTCCGACCCTGTAATTTAGGACCTTTGCGAACTTCTTTTGTCATCCCAGCCTCAGACCTGTGTAAACCAATCAATGAAGCAGAGGAGAAGAAGATTCTTATTGATATCCAAATGAGCTTTAGGTCACTTATATTTATAGGCTTCCAAGGGTGACCAATTTACCATTAGGGTCAACCTGTCCAAATGTGCATATGTGGGCTTTTCTTCATAGGTACACTTTCCCTTGTCCAAATTCAATGATCCTTAGGTTTATTTCAGTCCTCTTGAAAATAGGAATTCAATACAATCATCACCTCCATCAAATGAGTTTTCCAAAGTGGAATTTGACCCTAGTTTCATAATTTAACACTCCCTCTCAACTAGGGAGAATTCCACATATCAATATTTGACCATCGATCAACATGTCATCATGTCATCATATCATGTCTCATCTATGCTCAACTCTATCTGTTGAAACATTATCGAATCTAAAGAAGAAGAAGAATCGGAGAGCTAAATCTACCACCCTCTACATCGTCAGAGAGCATATCTCAATATAAAACCACATCGCGAAGTAAATATCAACCCGGAATCTCTTAGGGGAGCTAAATATCTTTGACCCCATATCAAGCAATAGGTCATATAGTGGATCACATCTCAACCCATCACATTTCCTATTGATCATCCCAACAATGACCCTCAATATTCATGTCGTAGAACACTTGCATCATAATCTAATCTTTGACTAGACACCCGACTTACCAAAAGGTAAGGATCACATGCCCCAAGCCTCCTCAACCAGTAGGCAAGACGGGGAGTGAAAATCCCAACAAGATCGGCTTATGGGTATGATGCCAACTGGGGTATACTCTACAAAGACCAAGATATGCAACAACATATCCAAACTTATGGGTAACAGATAGGGGTGATACCCTATTGTCCATAGATCCCTCAACCCCAGGAGCCCTCTACCTCAATTCCACACCCTGAGAGCTCAAACAAGGCGGGGAGGGGGAGACTTGGCTCAGTGTCCTTAATCAGTGATGCCCCTTATCAAGAGGGGTCACATCCATCAGATTAGGCTGCTCTCTAAAGACCAAGAACTTCCCTTTCTACAAAGCCTTTGTAAGAATATATGCAATATGCTCATCTGTCGATTGTGATGGAGTCAAACAGCTTCTCTCTGTACCACATCTCGAATGAAGTGATATTGAATCTTTATGTGCTTGGACTTGTCATGAAATATGAGATTCTCTACCAGACAGATCCTACACTTGTTGTCACAATATATCATTGTAGTTTCTAGGACCTACTCAAATAGATTTCCATAGAGCTTCCTCAAACAAACTACTTCACGGCTAGCCATGCTAGCGGCAATATACTCTGCCTTGGTGGTACTCAATGCTATGAACTTATGCTTCCTTCTCATCCAATATATCATGGCAGATCCAAGCCTAAAACAACATTGAGATGTACTCTTCATGTCAACAACATTTCTTGCCCATTCAGCATCGATGTATCCATGGAGTCAAACATATCTTACAGAATATCTCAGACCAAGTGTGGTCGTACCATGAAAATATCTCAAAATGTGTTTGGAAGCAATCCAATGTGCATGGAGAGGCTCAGTCATGAATTGACTCAATGTATTCACTGCAAGGCATATGTTCGGATGAGTGTTCACAAGGAACATCAAAGCCCCAATCAACTATCTATACTTGGATGGATTTGCCAAATCGAGTCCTACAACCTCTCCACATAACTTCTTGAAGTTCATTTCCATCGGTGTGGGTAGGGAATTGCATTTTTCCATTCCAAATCTTTCCAACAACTTCACAACATATTTTCCTTGTGAAAGGAAAATCTCACCGGGCCTTTGCCACACCTCAAGGCCTAGAAAGTAATGCATGAGTCCAAGGTCCTTCATCTCGAATTCAGAGGTTAGCTCCCTCTTACACTCGATCATAGGGGGCTCACTACCTGTCAAAAATAGATTGTCAACATATAAAACCAAAATCAACATCATAACTTGGACTACCTTAAAGTAGAGGTTAGGATCAGCATTACTTCTTGTGAATCTCAACTTTACCAACTAATTGTTCATCCAACTGTACCATTCTCTGGGGGCTTTCTTCAAACCATACAATGCCTTCTTCAATCTGAAAACATGTGTCTTTCGATCCTCTACTTCAAATCCCTATGGTTGTTCAACATACACTTCTTCTTGTAACATGCCATGAAGGAATGTAGTCTTCACGTCCATCTGATGAAGGGTCCATCCTTGACTTGCAACAAGGGAAACTATTGAATGAATGGTTGTATATTGAGCCACAGGTGAAAATATATCATCATAATCTTCTCCCTCTTTCTAGGAGAATCCTTGAGCCATGAACCTTTCCTTTTATTTCTCAATGCTACCATCAACTCCATGCTTGATCTTGAATAGCCACTTTGAAGTCACCATGAATTTCCCCTTTGGTCTCAACACAACATCCCATACATCATTCTTCATGATCGATTCATATTCTTCAGTCATGGAATCTTTCCAAACTTATTCTTTTACGGCTTCTTCAAAGGTGGGAGGTTTGGCTTGAATCATAGTGCTCATGGCGCAACATATCCCTGGTACCTACAAGGCTTCTTTCTTTCTCTCAATGATCTTCGAACAGGAACACATCTCTCGTCATCCTATAGCGTGTCTCGAAGCCAAAGTGGCCTCTTCTTGGAAGGAGGATTACATGGAGGAGGATCTAAGGGATCCATGGGCTCGATGGGATCATCAACAATATCTGTCTCAGATTTGGGCACAGAAGGACTATCTAAAATATCCATATCATCATTCTTCTCGGGAGGAGGAGGTAGAGGAAGGTCCCTTTATTTTCCAAGGGTGGCATCTTCATCGAATGTAACATACCTGCTAATTTTAACCTTCCTTTGAACAAGAATATATTTTCTAAATGATTTAGAATTTTCACAATATCCAACAAACGTACATTTTCCTCCCATGGCCTCCAACTTGTTTATTTTGTCCTTGAGCACATGAAAGTATACAGGGCGGCCAAAGATACAGAGATGACCAACATCAGGCTTGACACATGTGAATACTTCGTCGGGTGTCTTATTGTCTAATTCTTGATGAGGCACCTTATTTTGAACATATACAGCAACATTCATTGCTTCTCCCCAAAGGAACTTTGGAAACTTTTGATTATGGAGCATGGAACCGGAAACTTCTATAATGGACCTGTTCTTTCTTTCAGCCACTCCACTTTGTTTAGGAGTATAGGGCACAATTGTCTCTTTCTTGATTCCTTCTTGCAAAAATCCATGAAATCCTTTGATATGTACTTTCCAGCATTGTCAGACCTAAATACTTTAATTTTCTTCCTTGTTTGATTTTCGATCAAAGCTTTGAACTCCTTAAACATTTCGAAGGCTTCATCCTTATGCTTCAAATAATGTATCCATGTATTTCTTGAGAAGTCATCAATGAAGGCGATGTAGTAGATATGACCACCAATAGAATACACGGGCATCGAACCACATATGTCGAAATGAATGAGATGGAAGATGTCATTTGTCTTGTTCTTGCTAGAGGGGAATGGTCCCCTTGTCTTCTTTCCACTAGCACAACCTGGATATACTCCTTCATGATGGGCTTGAAAATTGGGAAACCTTGAGACCAATTTCTCCAATTTTGGAAGAGCATCATAATGTAGATGGGCCAAATCTTCGATGCCATAGCTCAGTTAGATTATTAGTATCATGGACCAATTTTAGAAGTGGGCTTCCAGTAACCCTATACATTTCTTCATATCTTGATCCCAATGTGAATGCGTTTCTCATAGGTGATCCAACAGGCCAAGTCAGAACGTTTCCCTTGATGAAGGCAACCCTCATCCCTTTGTCTTCCAAAGTGGATGTAGAAATTCTGCAAATTCTCTACAAATCTCGCTCTAAGACCATGTAGAAAATCTGACTATAGATTAACCCGATAATGCAATATAACCAAAGAAAAATACTATAATCTACTTCTATTATCAATTTACGGAAGCTTAAAGATTGAGAAAGATCGAGCTGAACACATATAACTAGAAGAAGAAGAATCAATGCACAATACACATGAAAATACTTTGGGGAAAGCCTCAGCTAAAAACCCCACTATCTGTATTATCATACAAGGTGGAAATACATAGAGATTATACAAAGCCTTAGCTCTCATAGCTAGCCAACTCTCAATACAATCCTCACAGATGCTCACAGGCAATCAAAGCTTCTCTCAAGCCTTCCTCTCTACCCTCCAAGCTCCTATTTCCTCGCGTTATTCCTTTGGGATGATCTTCTCCAACCAAGTGGAAAACTGATCTCGCACACTAATCTCACACCCTGTCAGAACTATGCAATCCTCAAGGAACCTTCATTCCTTCTGCATGCATGAGTTTTCTTTATAGGTGATCCAAATGGATACGAGAATGCTCTCTAAGTCGTCATAAAATCAAAAATCATGTCAAAGACCAAAGAAAATCACATAAGGAAGCCTTCAGAATACTATCGGGAGGCAAAAACCCGTGAAATCAGTTAGAAAATAGAGTATCAGAGGCAGAACAGTGAAATACATAGTAGTCGTCGGATCTGGCCGATCAATGGTCCAGATCCGATCAGCAAATTGCTATCGGTGGTGGCTATCGGTGCTTATCAGCAGAACCCACATAAGAGTTGCGATGGCGATCGACGGAGATCTCATGGGCGATGCGATAGCGACTAGCGGGGTCAATGAGGACCGTCGATCAAGCGCGCAGATCGACAGCCCATGTTGCATCGCCAAATCGCTGTCGGAAAATACAAAGGAACAGGGGTTATAGGTACACATGCATATATGCGATCTGATGGACTGGACCCGATAATATTATAGGCCATATTGTAGGGATCTTGAGATCCGATAAACACCATTTTTAATGTATTGTCGCAGTTTCATTTGTTAAATGAAATGTGAAGGGGAAAACGCAGATGTGATAAGCCGGACCCGAAAGGGTACCTTAAGGCTATTATATATAATTTCAAGTCCGTAGGAAAGCCATTTTGATGCATTTTTAATGCATTTTCACAGTTGTAATATATTTCCGAAATGCAAAGGGATGGGCCCTTCCGATATGTGATAGCGACTTGTGGGTGGTCCCGATACAAAGGTCGGGGAGACCGAGAGATAGGAACTTGAAATGAACAGGAAGCATTGGCTTTAAAGCCACAAACAGAGAGCGCAGCAAAGGAGGCAGTATTGTAAGCAAATGCTGAGACAGAGATAGGATAGAGACAGAGAGCTTTGAGGGAGTCTATGTACTCAGAGAAAGCTTGAGAGGTTCAAGTCAAGCTCTTATTATTGTATTATATTGTATGTGAGGCTCAAATTGAGCTCATTGTTGTAAAAAGAACTCTACTTGAAGACATAATAGAGAGGCCCCCACTGAAGGCTAGACCAGGAGATGTAGCCCAGGAGTATTGGGTGAACTCCTTATTAAATTTGTTGTGTTATGTGTTGTCTATTATGTTTTGTTTACTGCTTCATTGTTTGTGCATTTCACAATCTTATCGATCCATTGCATAAAATGACATAGACAAATCCATGCACATAAGTCTCTAATACCTTATTATTGTCTTAGATCTCTTTTTCAGATCAAGTGGTATCAGAGCTTTAGGTTGCTAAGGTTATACAAGCTTGTGCTGGATTGGTGAATGATAACTAAGTCAAAGCTCAAATTAGGAGAAGGAGAACTGGTTGAAACTAACCCATAAATTGGTAGAGTATATCCTAGGAGGAAAATGGTAGAAGAAAATACCTTGGAATCAGACTCTCAGTTCATGGACAACTTCATGACCATGAGAGCCATGGTAGAGGAAATGTACCGAGAATTTAAGAAAGGTCGAAGTGAATATTATTCTACTTCCAAACAAGACAAAGGAACAGAAGAATATCTTATAGATGGCCATTCTAAAGGCAAAGGGAAAGGAAAAGAGGTTCCTCTGTCCACACTTCCTGACAGCCCTGAAAATAAAGAGAAGAAATCATCTTTGATTAAATTAGATGTTAAATTTGATTTGCGAATATATGATGGAGAATTAAACGCAGAGAAGCTAGATAACTGGATTAGACAGATTGATGTGTATTGCAGGGTGCAAAGCATTGATTCAAATAGAAGTAAAATTCAGCTGGCCAGCCTACGCCTTGGAGGAACTGCCTTGGTATGGTTGGGAAGGCAGGACAAAAGCTAACTTGAAGAAGCATGGTAAAATTCTTTCTGTCTGGAGTGACTTTGTTTCTGCAATTAAAAAACAATTTTATCCACTAGCTCATATGCAGCAAGCTATGATGAGTTTACAAACTCTTCGCCAATTAAAAGGGAAAAGTGTACAAAGTTATACCCAAGAATTTAGAAAAAGAGCTCTGATTCTAGGCATTTCTTTAGACTCACCTGAAACTTTGTTGAAGTATATAGGTGGTCTACACAGTTATTTAAGGCACACCATCCTCATGTTTAATTGTAACTCTTCCTTCTACTTAATAAAGTTGTTTACACCTTTTCCTATATTCTTGTCTTTATGTATGATGATTATATATGTAAATGATTTCGATTCCATTTACTTATAGTAGATATATCTCTTTCTTTGATTGGTTTTTGTCCTCTATTTATGATTGCAGGTACTTGTCGAGCGGATTAAGTTCGAGAAGGAGCGACGAGAACCATACAAAGGAGACAAAGGGAAAGAGAAAGATAACAAGTAGGTCCCTTGTCTTATTTATCTTCTATAGAAAAAGGTTAAGCGCTTTAAATCTGTTGTTCTAGGTGTAGCTACCCACCTAGGGAAATTGTGTTTATCCATACATGCAAAATTCCACATAATAGTATGATAAAACTACATACATGTAACAGATGATGGAGAGTTTTATGAATAGGGTAGTTTTACCTAATGTTTTACTTATTACATAGAATGTGAACGTTCTGACTAATCTTGTGTTTGCAGGGGACTACAATATGCATATAACATGTTATTTGTCTTGCGTTGATCATTGGAGCAAGTATATGACAATGTTTGGTAAAAGGAGTAGTATTGAATTTTGACATGATTCTTGACAGTTCATAGATATGTTTTGGCTTATAGATTGATTGAATTCACAGTGATAACAAGTTAGGGTTTTGATTTGGTACTTGATAATGGTGATTTTCCTTGATGTGAAATGACAGTGCTATGTGGGCATAATGAATTTCAATGACTAATATTAGTTCCGAAGGGACAGGGGATCCTATGTTATCTGTATCTACAGCCTACCTACTACTAGCAGTTTCTTTCGCCTACCAATGGGCGGGTAAGCACTTCATGGGAGGATGGTTTCCATAACTCTTTGATTTCTTTATTGCTTTATTGAAAGCCAGAGCATTAGCCATAAACGAGTCGCAGGTATAATGAAAGTGGAAATAGCACGCGCTAGAAGAGCCATTGAGAGGGTTTGAGAGCTCGGGGCTATGACAGATCAAAACCAATTCTAAGACCATTTGAGCGCGCTTACGAAACACTTTCAACTTGGGTTCCAACCTCTCTATCTTGAAATGCCCGCCCATATTTGCACGTTGTAGCGTTGACTGATTTCATGCGGGTTATGCCTCACCCTCCCTCTCTTGACCGCAGGGCCGTATTGCAGGTATCCATTTTCAGAATCGCTCATATAATCAATATGAAATGTGAATAGGCCTACCCTTTCAATAATGTGAAAACGCCTGGCTGGCTCTGGCAGCAAGCATAATATTGTATACAACATATTTCGATAAATATCCCATGCTTTCCGTTGGTAAACGACTAACCAACGACCTCCAACCTGGAAGTCCAATTTCGTATATCAAGGTTCAGGTTCGAATCTCCCGCTTCGTGTCTTGCATGGGCGCCTTAGGCGTGATGATTCAAGCGGAGACAGCAGGGCAGTCGTTAAACCATTCGTGCAAGTCGCTACTTATGCGACAAGGAATTTCGCTACCTTAGGACAGTTAGAGTTACTGCCGCCGTCCTACTAGCATAGATGAGGTGTCTGTCCAGTCTACCCATCTAGATGCTAGAGGCAAGAAAGTGAACCCAGAGATTAGGGGATCATCAAAACCCACTGCAAGCAAGAACAAGGAAAAAAGGAAGCAGAAATGGAAAGAGAGGAAGGCAAATTCTGTACAAAAGGCAAAACTTTCGTGCACTCACTACAAGAAGGATGGACATGATGATGAACATTGCTGGTCTTTGCATCCGGAGCTAAAACCCAAGAAGTTCGATGGCAAGAAAAAGAAGATTGTTGCTGCCATACAAAAAGATTTGGGGTCAGACTCAGGTGATGAAACAACAATCGCAGCCACAGGTATAAAAGGTAAAAATTCTAAAGCATCTACTGGTAATTCTGCACAAACTATTGATAGTGAAGAAAATGAGAGAAGAAGACATGAGCTTTTTCATATTAAAGTTATTTCCAAGCATCAAAATATTTATACTTTGTTTGATAGTGGCTCACAAGTAAACTTAATTTCTGAAGTAATTGTAAAGAAATTAGGACTGATAACCACAACTCACAAGAAGCCATATCCATTAGGTTGGGTATGTGATAAAGCAAAACTACAAGTGACTAGACAATGTAAACTTAGGTTTTCTTTTGGGTCAGCATTTGTGGATGAGGTTGAGTTATATATTGTTCCCTTGGATATATGTGGAATTGTTTTAGGAATTCCTTACTTGTATGATAGAAAAGCTATATTCTATAGAGCTGAAAATAAGTATCAACTCGTTAAACATGGAATCGAATACATTGTAAGAGCTCATAAACTCACAAATAATTATACTCTCATAAACTCAAGGCAGATGAAAAGAATTGTAAATTCATGCAAGCAATTTTTACTGATGGTTGTAAAGGAAAAGAAACCTGATAAAACCAATGTATTTGAAGGCTGTGATGCTAAACAGCAAGCTGATTTAGAAAAAGTTGTTTCAGAATATGATATCTTATTTCAAGAACCTAAAGGTCTGCCACCAAAAAGGGAAATTGTACATGATATTAATTTGCAGCAAGATGCTCCATTTCCTAACATCGGAATGTACAGGTTATCCGCTTTAGAGAATGCAGAAATCAAGAAGCAGGTACAGGAGCTGCTCGAGAAAGGGTTCATAAGACCAAGCACATCACCATGCGGATCTCCAATCATGTTGGTGAGGAAGAAAGATGGTTCGTGGAGGATGTGCATTGATTACCGAGCACTGAATAAAATAACGATCAAGAATCGTTATCCCCTTCCTCGCATTGATGATCTATTAGATCAGCTGAAAGAGGCTGTTTTATTTTCCAAGTTGGACCTACGTAGTGGTTACCATCAGGTCAGAGTAGTAGAGAAAGATGCATGGAAGATTGCTTTCAAAATCAAGTAAGGGTTGTATGAATGGCTAGTTATGCCTTTTGGCTTAACTAATGCTCCTGCCACTTTCATGAGAGTTATGAATGATGTATTCAGGCCTTTTATTGATGATTTTGTAATTGTATATCTAGATGACATTCTTGTATTCAGTAAAACATGGGAAGAACATTTGAAGCATGTAAAGCAGACTCTAGATGTTTTGAAAAAATAAAATCTCTATGTTAAATTATCAAAGTGTGAATTTGGTAAAACATATTTGAATTATTTGGGTCATATTGTAGGGGGTGGTGAACTGAAGATAGATCCCTCTAAGGTTGCAGTCATTGTAAACTAGTCTAAACTCAAGTCTACTACAGAAGTTAGAAGCTTCCTAGGAGCAGCACAATATTGGAGAAAGTTTATTGCTAACTTTTCCTTAATTGTAGCTCCCTTACATGCTTTAACAGGATTGAACAAGGTGTTTCAGTGGGGAGAAAACAGCAAAAAGCCTTCGACACCTTGAAAGAAAAAATTAGTACAACACCTGTACTAGCATTGCCAAATCTTCAACAACCATTTGAGATCGAAACAGATGCCAGTGACTATGCCATGGGAGCAGTGTTGATGCAACATGGTAAACCCATATGCTACCATTCTGAGACTTTTAATTCTGCAGTAGTTAATTATCCTACATATGATAAAGAATTGTATGCATTAGTTCAGAGTGTGAAGAAGTGGAAACATTACTTAATGGGAAAAGAAACAATAATACATACTGATCATCAGCCACTTCAGTATTTGCACTCAAAAACTAAATTGCAGCAATCAAGACACTATAGGTGGATGGGTTTCCTACAGCAGTTTCACTTAGTCATCAGATATAAAAAGGGCATACACAATAAAGTTGCAGATATGTTGTCCAGACCAATCATAAACGCATCTACTATACTTAAGCATAACTCAGTAATTCATGAAATCTATATTGAACAATATGCTCAAGATATAGACTTTAAAGATGTATATGCAACTGTAAGTAATGGCAAAAAGGTAGAAGAATTGGATTACTATCTTAAGGACCAACTCTTGTATCATTTGGGAAAGCTATTCATTCCACAAACATAAAGAGTTAACATAATTAGGGAGGCACATACTTCTCTGATATCAGGTCATTTTGGTGTAAGTAAAACAGTTGCACAGCTGCAAAGATACTTCTATTGGCCAAGAATGCATGAAACAGTGTCTAGATATGTAAGAGAGTGTACCATGTGTGCTAAAAGTAAGCATAGCAATAGAAAACTAGGCTTGTACACTCCACCACCAGTCCCTTCCCGTCCTTGGGAAAGTGTTTCCATGGACTTTGTTGGAGGACTCCCAAAATCTAGAAAAGGTCATGACTATTTGTATGTTATTGTGGACAGGTTCAGCAAAATGTGTATTTTAATACCTTGTAACAAACAGATTATAGCTGAACAAACAGCGAAATTTTTCTTTCAGCATGTCTGGGTGCATTTTGGGTTACCCACTTCCATAGTATCTGATCGAGACTCTCGATTTTTTGGGAAGTTTTGGTCAAGTCTGTGGGAATTAATGGACACCAGACTGAAGAAAAGCACAGCCTTTCATCCACAAACAGATGGCCAAACAGAGGTAGTCAACAGGACAGTGATCCAGTTGCTCAGGGGTTATTGCAGCAAGCATCCCAAGCTTTGGGATGAACATTTATGTTATGTGCAGCATGCTTACAACCGTGCTAAACATTCTTCTACACAGAGATCTCCTTTTGAGACCTGTTTTGGTTTCATACCAAGGTCTCCCTTGGATTTTGTCTTTGAAAAAGACATAGCAGTTGTTGGACACAGTGATGTGGACAAAGAAACCAGATTCATTGAACAGATCCAAGAAATTCACCAGGCAGTGCAGGAACAGCTGGAAAAGAGCCAAGCCAAGTACAAGGCAAGGCATGATAAACACCGGGTGGAGCACAACTTCCAAGTTGGTGATCAAGTCTGGTTGTATATCAGCAAGGACAGAATGCAAGGTGAAGGAAAGAAGCTGAAGCCAATAAGGTATGGGCCTTTTAAGGTACTTGAGAAAATTGGTGAGAACGCTTTCTGCCTTGATCTGCCAGCATACATGCACATCTATTCAGTGGTAAATGCAGAAAATTTAAGATTGTTTGAACCTTCATTAATTGAATATCCTGAAGAGCAAAGTCAATTGCCTTCCATTGATGATATGTTGCCTGAATACCTCAATGAGCTGCAGGAAGATACAGTTCTGGACAGGAAGGTGAGGACTATGTGCAAAGGGGATGTCGAGTACCTAAGAATAGGACTTAGGGCTTCAAATCCCAGCAGTGCAAAACGGATAGAGATTGGGCAAGTGAGGCAGCTGTATCCTCACTTAAGCGATGCTTGAAAACCAACTTTTGTTGGTCCAAAAGCCTTTTTCAGTGGGAAGGCGTGATCCAAATGGATCCGAGAATGCTCTCTAAGTCGTCATAAACTCAAAAATCATGCCAAAGACCAAAGAAAATCACATAAGAAAGCCTTCATAATATTATCGGGAGGCAAAAACCCGTGAAATCAGTAAAAAAACATAGTATCAGAGGTGGAACAGTGAAATACACAGTAGCCGTCGGATCTGGCCGATCAATGATCCAGATCTAATTGGCGGATCGCTATTGGTGGTGGCTATCGGTGCTTATCGGCAAAACCCACATAAGAGTTGTGACAGCGATTGGCGGAGATCTCATGGCTGATGCAATAGCCACTGGTGGGGTCAACGAGGACCGTCGATCAAGCGCGCAAATCGACAGCCCACGTTGCATCGCCAAATCGCAGTTGGCAAATATAAAGGAACAGGGGTTATAGGTACACATGCATATATGCGATCCGATGGACCGGACTCGATAATATTATAGGCCATATTGTAGGGATCTTGAGATCCGATAAACACCATTTTTTAATGTATTGTCGCAGTTTCATTTGTTAAACGAAATGCGAAGGGGAAAACGCCGATGCGATAAGCCGGACCCGAAAGGGTGCCTTAAGGCTATTCTATATAATTTCAAGTCTGGAGGAAAGCCATTTTGATTCATTTTTAATGCATTTTCACAGTTGTAATATATTTCCGAAATGAAAAGGGACGGGCCCTTCCGATATGCGATAGTGACTTGTGGGTGGACTCGATAGAGGAATGAATCATAGTTAAGGACTTTTAAAGTCCGAGATATTGAGTTTTGGTGGACTTTCTCTGTGAAAATACATTTTCACTGTGAAAACAGAGCGCGACCGTTTCAGGAGTTGTAGAGGCCCGCAGCACTCTTACGTTTCAGAATGGGTGGCCACCTCCTCTCCATGCATTAAGCAATGATGGTATAACGCTAGCAGAGGGATTCAAATCGTGCAGAGGCCGGGGAGACCGAGAGACAAGAACCTGAAACGAACAAGCAGCATTGGCTTTAAAGCCACAGATAGAGAGCGCAACAAAGGAGGCAATATTGCAGGAAAATGTCGAGACAGAGTTAGGATAGAGACAGAGAGCATTGAGGGAGTCTGTGTACTCATAGAAAGCTTGAGAGGTTCAAGTCAAGCTCTTATTATTGTATTATGTTGTGTGTGAGGCTCAAATTGAGCTCACTATTGTAAAAAAAACTCTGCTTGAAGACATAATAGAGAGGCCCCCACCGAAGGCTGGACTAGGAGATGTAGCCCAAGAGTATTGGGTGAACTCCTTATTAAATTTGTTGTGTTATGTGTTGTCTATTATGTTTTGTTTAATGCTTCATTGTTTGTGCATTTCGCAATATTATCGATCCATTGCATAAAATGACATAGACAAATCCATGCACATAATTCTATAATACCTTATTATTGTCTTAGATCTCATTATCAGATCAATAGGAAAACACATGCAACTGATAGTACACTGTCCTTGACAATTAGCTCAACTGGGTCTTTCTCAGAATAGACATGCATGAGTTTCTGATGAGGGAATCTTCAGTTATCTGGAGTACACTAGTTGAGTGCATGCATGCATCAACTAACTGTTAACTCTCTGTTAGTTCCTCAAACAGTTTGGAACTAATTTAACTGGACTTAACTCAGTAAACTGAGTTAATTAATTACAACTCAAATATAACTCAATCTTATCTCCTTAATTAAGGGATAATCTCCTTAATTTAAGGGATAACTCTTGCATAACTTTAGAAAGACTTTTAACTTGAATTTCTCCAACTAATTAAGTCAAAATAACTTAATTAATTATTTCCAGTAGCTGTTAAGACTAAATTCGATTTTAATTCACAATTTTAATTCAAGGACAAACTAAAATTGGAATTTCTGGATTTTATTTTTATCATTTATTGTTGCTATTTTTCAACGCTCCCTCTCAACAAGAAAGGAATTCAACTCGATCCCGATCGTGAACCTTTGGAATGTTATGCATGCAACACTTCTCTCTAGTGTTGTTGCACAAGCAACTCCAGAAACAAACAAACAAACAAAAAAACATCCAACCTGAATCAGTATGATGCATCTATCCTTAAAGTCTCTGCCTATTATTGCCTCTATCAACTGAAAACTTTGTGCTTGTGTTGACTCTGCCTTTTTGCACTGTTGTCAATCTTTCTATGTGCTCTTCAATATCTGACTGCTCTAGCCTCTGTCACTTTGATCTCTGACTACATCAATCCCACTGATTCCTCCCGCTACTATGTACTTTGGGCTCCCGTAGCAAGGTACGATCCATGAGATAAAACCTCTCAATGGACCCTGCTCAATTTCAGTCTTCATGGGACTATCACTTCACATCGCCCCACCTCACACCTAGAGGTACGGCTGCATGTGATCCCTCTGCCCACTTGGATCGAAATCCCCCCCTAATGGAGAGATCTGCAGGAGTGGATCTCTTCACTCGGTCTCCTCTCTGCTTCTCCAATTGTTGCTCCTCCACAATTGTCTAAGACTTCTTCTGGGACTGCATGTTGAGAGGTAATTTACTCTCCCTCTCAACCACCAAGTCTCTAACATTTGCCTTGCTCCTCAAGGCTTTGCATGCATCTTGAACCTCAAGAGCATACAGGTTCTTAACTCGTGAACCGATCTGTTTCACCTGTCTCGTGGTGATGTGTCTAAGGAAAACCTTTCATTTACTGAAGACAACATCGTATCCTTTGTCCTCCAACATCGCAACCGATACCAAGTTCTTCTTCAGTCTAGGCACATACTTCACATTTTTCAAGGTGATAGGAGGTCCATGCTCCATCTGAAAAGCAATTGTGCCCACTCCTAAAACATTATAGCTTCCATCGTCACCCATCTCTATGCGCATCTTGAGGTCTTTCTACACCAATGCACTGAATAAACTTTTATCGTCGGTCATGTGGAATGAGGCTCCACTGTCAAGATACCAAACACAACCCATCATCGATGACACCATGCATGTGATGAGGGTAAAGTCCATTTCGAACTGAAAGGCTAATGCTTCACCTTCCTATCCTTCTGAGGATCCCTTCTTGGACTTCTTCGATGGGCAATTAGTTGCATAATGTCTCATCTCGTGACAATTAAAGCATCTCACTTTAGACTTGTCACCCTTCTTCCCTTCATGAGAAGAATTCGATTTGGAATGGAAAGTTTTCCCCTTCCCTTTCCTTGCCTTACTTGCTAAGGCCATATTTTCTTCATCATCATCCTTGGATGAAGAACCATCTCGTGTGCTCCTCCTGATCTCCTCCTGCATCAGATCTAACCATAGTCATTCCCAATCCGGCAGTTTCTCCCTTCCATTCATAGAGTCCTAGTAGCTATTCCAGCTCTTTGGAAGGCCAAGGAGAGCGAGGCTCACCATATCATCATTGGCAGTAGTTATTCCCACACTGCTAAGCTCATCTCTGTAGGTGGTGAGCTTGCTCAAATATGTGGAAATAGTATCACCCTTCTCCATCTTGATTCTTCGAATCTTATCCTTGAGCGCCAATATCCTCTGGTCGCTACTGTTTTGGTAGAGGTCCTTCAATGTCTTCCACATTGAAAATGGAATATCCTTCCCGTGGAGACTCGAGACAATATGGTCTCAAACTCCCTCAAGGATGATCCATCTCGCCTTCGCCACACACTTCTTCCACTCAGCCAACTCTTGTGCATTAGTTGAAGCTGGCTTTGGGATTTCTTGATCAATGAAATCCTTCAAGCCATTGTCTTCTAATACAGCCTCCATGCGATCTTTCCATGCTATGTAATTCAAGCTACCTTCCAAGGCATACTCGAGTCTCAAGCCATAGAACGCCATTGGCCAACCTTGAAGTATGATAAGAATTTGATTTGCACCTGCAACCCCGAACTTCAAACTTCGAATTCTCTTCTCCGTATATTGTTCACTGCTCTGATAAACTTGGCTCCAATACCATGTATAAATTCTGCAAATTCTCTACAAATCTCGCTCTAAGACCATGTAGAAAATATGATTGTAGATTAACCCGATAATGCAATATAACCAAAGCAAAATACTATAATCTACTTCTACTATCAATTTGCGGAAGCTTAAATATTGAGCAAGATCGAGCTGAACACATATAACCAGAAGAAGAAGAATCAATGCACAATACACATGAAAATACTTTGGGGAAAGCCTCAGCTAAAAACCCCACTATCTGTATTATCATACAAGGTGGAAATACATAAATATTATACAAAGTCTTAGCTCTCACAGCTAGCCATATCTCAGTACAATCCTCATAGATGCTCACAGGCAATCAGAGCTTCTCTCAAGCCTTTCTCTCTACCCTCCATGCTCCTATTTCCTTACGTTGTTCCTCTAGGATGATCTTTTCCAACCAAGTGGAAAACTGATCTCACACCGAGTCAGAACTACGCAATCCTCAAGGAACCTTGATTCCTTTTGCATGCATGAGTTTTCTTTATAGGAAAACATATGCAACTGATATTACACTGTCCTTGACATTTAGCTCAATTGGGTCTTTCTCAGAATAGACATGCATGAGTTTTTGATGAGGGAATCTTCAGTTATTTGGAGTACACTGGTTGAGTGCATGCATGCATCAACTGACTGTTAACTCTCTATTAGTTCCTAAAACAGTTTGGAACTAATTTAACTGGACTTAACTCAATAAACTGAGTTAACTAATTACAACTCAAATATAACTCAATCTTATCTCCTTAATTAAGAGATAATCTCCTTAATTTAAGGGATAACTCTTGCATGACTTTAGAAAGACTTCTAACTTGAATTTCTCCAACTAATTAAGTCAAAATAACTTAATTAATTATTTCCAAGTAGCTATTAAGACTAAATTTGTTAAAATGGGAAACTAGGGCCAAACTCCATGTGGGTCATCTTATTTATGGCAGCTGATATTTTTCTTGGATCCCTCTCATCGAGAGGTGTAGGATTGATCTAAAGATCATCCGATTCCGATAAGTATTCATGGAGTTATGAATTTATTTGTGTCATGGGACAATTCGTCAAGGTCGACCAACAACCAAATAAACCCCACATGTGCTCAACGTTTTAGTATAAATAGAGGTGGCCTTCAAGTCATTTCAACACACTTGGGATCTCTTCCTCTCTCTACTTGTCTTTGGGTTTTAGTAGGAGAAGAGATCCTAAGGGATAACGTTGCCCTGATCCAGAGGGCAGAAAACCGGAACTGTCAGAAAAGCAGGAAAAGACAAAACTGTCGAAACTGCCGGAAAAGCCGAAATTGCCGGAACTGCTGAAAACGTCGGAACTGCCCGAAAATCCAGAAAATCCGAAAAAGCCAGAACTGCCAGAAAAGACGGAACTACTAGAAAAGCTGGAACTGCCAGAAAATCTAGAAAAGTCGGAACTGCCGGAAAATCCAGAACTACCGAAACTGCCGAAAACGCCGGAACTGTTGGAGAAGCCGGAAAAGCCGGAACTGCTGAGAACTGCCGGAACTGCTGGGAACAGCCAGAACTGCCGGAACTGCGGGGAACAGCCAGAACTGCCGGGAACTGCCGAAACAGTCGAAGCATCTGTCTCCGAAGGAGAGCAGCATGCAAGGGACAACTAACTAAAATTGGGACAGTTGTATGGTACTTGGAAGCAAATACACCAAGCATGCAATGTTACAGCTAGCATGCAAGGGACAACTAGCATGCAACAACAAGCATGCTAGGGACAACAAGCATGCTAGGGACAACAAGCAAGCAAGGGACAATAAGTAAACAAGGTGCAACCAACACATAGGTCAGGATGGCAACTTGGTGCAGTAATGGCACATAATGCAGTACAGTGATGGGTACAGTCATGATTAATGAAGTGTGATGAGTTGCAGCATAGTGATGATGGGTGCAGCATGGTGTAGCGCGGTGAGGTGCAGCATGATGACGAAATGCAGCTCAACGATAAGTGAAGGAGTCACCTTGGAGAATCAGTTGAAGAAACATGTCTTCAACTGATCTCATGTATCATCTTCTTAGAGATGATCTATGCTCTTATCTAGATAATTCAAAGTGTTGACTTCTGTTGTAAATGTACTATCTCTCTCTCTGTTGAACTATTGAAGAACATATAAGAAGAATTGATCAAGGCTTTCCCCACATTGGGGTTTGTCCCTGGCTAGCACCACATCTTGTGTCTTCTTGTCTTGGCTTGTCTTCTGCGATTTATGTTTATGTTCTATCTGCAATTTACTTTAATGCTGATGTGATTGCTAATCTGGAAAAGTTATGGAGCTAACTATGAAAATTGAAATAAATTGCTCTAAGCATAGAACATACCTAAAATTAACATGGTATCAGAGCTAAGGTGAAGACAATGTCCAAGCAAGAGTGAAAGAGCAATCACCGAAGACAGTTAGGAAAGGACAAAAGGATCAGTGGATTCCTCATCCCTCTTCAAATTCACCGAGGGTGAAGTCGAAGCAGAGAATATTATCAGAATGGCGCAGTGGAAGTTTTTGATGGCCTACCTAAAGACCACTTCATTGGGAAGTTCTAATCTAAGGGTGGAAGGAAAGGTAGATGCCTTGGTTGCAATAATTTCGGCCATTATGCGAAGGAGTGTCTGAATGACAGAGACACATCTCTTGATGAAGATAACAATCATTCTAGGGACATCTTCAATGATCAAAGAAATGACAGGTAATGCAGGTCATCAAGGAAATCTCTGACTCTTCATAGAAAGCAAGGAACCCTAAGTATGAAGAATCAAATGTTGTTTTTGATAAGATAAAGAAGCGTTATCTTGTATTGGCCCTCTCCTTCAATTTATTTGGGAATCTAGCTTATAGATTGTAGTGCTTCAAGGCACTTCATCGGATAGATGCGTGCACTCTCTAATTTGGTAGAGATGGAAACAATCGTGGGATTATACTTGGAGCCAATGCCACCTATCCCGAAAAGGGTGTAGGGAATGTTAACTCTCAATTGAATAAGGGTAACTCGATTCATTTACAGAATCTCTTTTATGTACCTAATCGCAAGAAGAACCTGGTGTCCATCTCGAAAATGGAAGTCAAAGGTTTCTAGGTGGCATTCATTGATGGAAAGGTACATGTTAAAAAAAAATATAATTTTCAAAGATGTTTTTTCTCATGGGTTCAGGGTTGGCAATTTGTATCAAGTTGCAGGATGGTCCATTGGGGATCATGTCAATTGACATATCGCATCTATAACATCGGAGATCTACCTATGGGGCCCTACCTAATGTGAGTCAAATGGTAACAAGGATGCCTGAATTCAAGTAGAGCATGAAGGTACATGTCTGAGATGTACCGAAGGAAAATCTTATAAGGGGACCATTCCCCTCATGCAGCAGGTCCACAGGTTTGGAACAACCCGAGGAGTTTGAGATTCATGATCGGGAATCTCATGTATACAGGTGGAAGAAATCCCTCTATGGCTTGAAGCAAAACACCCCGGGCATAGTATGAGAGGATTGATAGCTGTCTGATGAAGCTGAGATTCACTAGGAGTGAAACCGATCCAAACCATTACCCGAAGGTTGTGGATGATAGACCTCTCATACCGGCACCTTATGAGGACGACCTATTTCTGACAGGTGCAGACCCTCTCATTTGCAGAAGTAAGAGGGAGTTGGATTCCGGATGTGGAATGATAAACTGCAAGCCTGTGACTACCTCGAGGATCTTAACTTTCAGAAGTTATATGGTAGTGATGTCGAACCAGATTTGGGAAATGCCTCTGAGTTTCATAAACTCATTCGCGTTGATGTTCTTGGTGAACTTCCCTTCGGACATATCTTTTGCAGTTAGCATGGTGAGCTCATATTTGGTTAAGCCTCACTAGATTGGTGCCAAGAATATTCTGAGATATCTTTGGGGCACAATCTCTCATGGATTGAGATACACTGCTGGAAATATGAAACTGCATTATTATTCGAATGCTGACTAGGTAGGCAGTGTGGAGGATCACTAGAGCACTTCTCAATGTTGGTTCTCTTTGGATTCTGCTTCGATATCATGGATGAGCAGGAAGCAGAAGTCGGTTTCTATAAGCACCATCGAGACCAAATACATAGCTACGAGTATGATCTCGTGTGAAGCTGCATGGTTGCAGAAGCTCTTAAGTGAGCTGTTTGTACACATGATGAATACCATTGTGATTCTCTGTGACAACCAGAGGTGGGATTCGATTATTGAGGAATCCTGTATTTGATGATTGCTCCAGCAGATAGACATCAGATATTTCCTTATCTGGGATATGGTAAGTCGATGAGTGAGGAGGCTCCATCGCATTGAGACTGATGTACAGGTCGCAGACATTTTGTCAAAACCCCAGGGAAAGGTCAAATCTATGACTTCCCCAAACGACTTGGAGTCGTTGAGAGACCTTCTTATAAGGGTCCTGCATGTTGCATGCATTGAGCTCTGGGAGCTCTAGGGGGCTTGGGGTACTTACTGGAGCAACATACGACCACAGGGCGACTCACCCTCCCCTGGTGGTGCACTATGTACAAGATGATAGGTTCAACCTTCCCCTGTGATACCCTGTGGCGACTGTGGAACAAGATGATTAGTTCTCCTGTGGGCTGGGATGATTAGTTCTCACGTGGAAACTGTGGAATAGGATGATTAGTTCTCCTGTGGGCTAGGATGATTAGTTCTCCCGTGGAAACTGTGAAACAGGATGATTAGTTCTCCTGTGGGCCAGGATGATTAGTTCTCTCATGGAAACTATGGAACAGGATGATTAGTTCTCCTGTGGGCTGGGATGATTAGTTCTCCCGTGGAAACTGTGGAAAAGGATGATTAGTTCTCCTGTAGGCCAGGATGATTAGTTCTCTGTGGCATCCACTGGACAGGATGATTTGTTCTCCTGTGGACAGGATGATTAGTTCTCCTATCGAGGCATCCTACCCATGTAGTCTAGGACTCATGGGAAGTACCTCTCATCTGATCAATGAGCAGGGAAATGAGGATAGGGACCATAGTAGTTCTATCGATGGACGCATCGTTGTATCTACCGTACTCCCTATGCTAGGATGACCTCCATTGATCTGGGATCAATGAAACTGATCTGGGATCAGTATGAGTGGTTTGAGACACTCTCTTGTGACATTGATCTGGGATCAATGAAACTGATCTGGGATCAATATGAGTGGTTTGAGACACTCTCTTGTGACATTGATCTAGGATCAATGAAATTGATCTAGGATCAGTATGAGTGGTTTGAGACACTCTCTTGTGATATTGATCTGGGATCAATAAAACTGACTTCAGGTCAGTAAGAGTGGTGATACACTCTCTTCATATGAAATTGACTTCGGGTCAGTAGAGAATGGTATCAGACATTCTCGATCAATTCTTCTTCTTCATGGTTCAGTAGAGCAGAGAAAAGCAAAGCTCAACAGACCATAGCAGAGCAAAGCAGTGTAGGGCAGTGATGGTAGAGATAGTACAGCCAAACATATGGATCAGCAGATGGAGTTCTCCCTAGTTGAGAGGGAGTGTTAAAATGAGCAACTAGGGCCAAACTCCATGTGGGTCATCTTATTTATGGCAGATGATATTTTTCTTGGATCCCTCTCATCGAGAGGTGTAGGATTGATCTAAATATCATCCGATTCCAATAAGTATTCATGGAGTTATGAATTTATTTGTGTTATGAGACAATTCGTCAAGGTTGGCCAACAACCAAATAAACCCCACATGTGCTCAACGTTTTAGTATAAATGGAGGTGGCCTTCAAGTCATTTCAACACACTTGGGATCTCTTCCTCTCTCTACTTGTCTTTGGGTTTTGGCAGGAGGAGAGATCCTAAGGGATAACGCTGCCCTGATCCAGAGGGCAGAAAGTCGGAACTGCCGGAAAAGTCGGAACTGCAGGGAAAGCTGGAAAAGACAAAACTGACGGAACTGCCAGAAAAGCCGGAAAAGCCGAAATTGCTGGAACTGCCGGAAAAGTCAGAAAAGCCGTAAAAGCTGGAAAAGCCGAAACTGCCAAAAATGCTAGAACTACCAGAAATGCTGGAACTACCGGAAAAGCCGGAACTGCCGGAAAAGTTGGAACTGCCGGAAAAACCGGAAAAGCTGGAACTGCCAGAAATGCTGGAATTTCCAGAACTGCCAAAAAAGCCAAAACCGCTGGAAAAGCTGAAAAATCTGGAACTGTCGGAACTGCCGAGAACTGTCGGAACTATCGGGAACAGCCGAAACTACCGGAACTGCCGGGAACAGCCAGAACTGCCAGAACTTTCGGGAACTACTGAAACAGCCGAAGCATCTGTCTCTGAAGGAGAGCAGCATGCAAGGGACAACTAACTAACATTGGGACAGTTGTATGGTACTTAGCAGCAAATGCACCAAGCATGCAATGTTATAGCTAGCATGCAAAGGACAACTAGCATACAACAGCAAGCATGCTAAGAACAACAAGCATGCTAGGGACAACAAGCAAGCAAGGGACAACAAGCAAGCAAGGTGCAACTAACACATAGGTCAGGATGGCAACATGGTGGAGCAATGGCACATAATTCAGTACAGTGATGGGTACAGTCATGATTAATGAAGTGTGATGAGATGCAGCATAGTGATGATGGGTGCAGCATGGTGCAACGCGGTGAGGTGCAGCATGATGATGAAATGCAGCTCAACGATAAGTGAAAGAGTCACCTTGGAGAATCAGTTGAAGCAACATGTCTTCAACTGATCTCATGTATCATCTTCTTAGAGATGATCTATGCTCTTATCTAGATAAGTCAAAGTGTTGACTTATGTTGTAAACGTACTATCTCTCTCTCTGTTGAACTATTGAAGAACATATAAGAAGAATTGATCAAGGGTTTCCCCACATTGGGGTTCGTCCTTGGCTAGCGCCACATCTTGTGTCTTCTTGTCTTGGCTTGTCTTCTACGATTTATGTTTATGTTCTATCTGCAATTTACTTTAATGCTGATATGATTGCTAATCTGGAAAAGATATGGAGCTAACTGTGAAAAATGAAATAAATTTCTCTAAGCATAGAACATACCTAAAATTAACAAAAGTCGATTTTAATTCAAGGACAAATTAAAATTGGAATTTCTGGATTCTATGTTTATCATTTCTTGTTTCTATTTTCAACAATGGATATTAATACCAAATTCTTCTTCAATCCCGGCACATACATCACATCATGGAATGAAATAGATCCCCCAAAACTTAAATGAAATTTGATAGACCCAAAACCTTTAACGGGATGAGTGGAGTTGTCTCCAAGAATGATTTTCAAATTTGACTCCCTCTCTACCAAATTAGAGAGAACTTCCTTATAACTAGAGAAGTGATTAGTGGCCCCACTGTCAACCAACCAACTATCCCACAAATATGGAGGAGATGAACTAGAAAGGGCAAAAATAAGAATATAGTCAGATTGATTCGCAACATTACTTTCATACCTAGAGAATTTTGACTTGTTTTGTGGATGAAGATATTCTTCATGATCACTTGGACCATCTCTTCTTCTTCTTTCATCTCTTCCATTGTGATCATTCCTTCGGTCATCTCTTCTTCTTTGATCATTGAAATTGTTGTTGTTTCTTCTAGTATTGTAGTGTGGTCCATTATTCTTCTCGGGGAAATATCAAGCATAGTGGTCTTTCTTATGAAAATTGTAGCATTCAATGTGCAATAATTCCTTCCTTTTATTTGGATTTTTAGGAGGTGGATTTATTGAATTTGATGGACCTCTATTTCCTTTCGTCTTCTTTTTGTCATGAATGATGAATGCAACAGGCTCTCCTTTTTCATGCTTTTGAATCACTCCTCTTGATATCATCCTTGATTCTTCTTGAGTGAGCTTTCCAACAATTTCATCAAATGATGGGAGGACATTGTTGTTGTTTATAGTAGTAATAAAGGTTTTTTCAAATAGGAGGGATACCTCTAAGAGTCACAATCACCAATTCCCTATCAGTTACAGAATATATCCGAGACAATTTTTCCAGTCTGATGTCAACCGCAATCAACTTTGGTCGACAATCAAATCTCAGTCAAAATTCCCAGTCGCATGGAGGAGGAGTTGTGCGAGCAAATGAAGGATTCCAGTCACTCCCTTGAGCCTGCAATCCAACGACTATGTTCAAATTTTCCCTATGAAGAGGCATTGAATGTAACCTACAAACCCTAAAATAGATGTGAGCCTCGAACCCTGTAATTTTGGACCTTTGCGAACTTCTTTTGTCATCCCAGCCTCAGACCTGTGCAAACCAATCAATGAAGAAGAGAAGAAGAAGATGCTTAGTGATACCCAAATGAGCTTAAGGTCACTTGTATTTATTGGCTTCCAAGGGTGACCAATTTACCATTAGGGTTGACCTATCCAAATGTGCA
This sequence comes from Pinus tabuliformis, assembly GCA_031772625.1. Lineage (NCBI taxonomy): Eukaryota > Viridiplantae > Streptophyta > Pinopsida > Pinales > Pinaceae > Pinus > Pinus tabuliformis. The sequence goes on along the minus strand of CM062815.1, from coordinate 706,248,411 downwards.
TATGTGGGATTTTCTTCATAAGTACACTTTCCCTTGTCCAGATTTGATGATTTTTAGGTCGATTTTGGTTCTCTCAAAAAGAAGAATTCAATGCAATCATCATCGCCATCAAATGAGTTGTCCAAAGTGGAATCTGATCCTAGTTTCATAAGTTAACAAGTTGCATTCTCTTATGGGTGGAGTTATTATTTTATTCCAAGAGAGGTTCGATTTGCCAAGAGATTCTCAATTTAATTGACCTATTCCATGAGACTTTTGAGAATTTGTTTTTATTAATCCATTAAAGGTCAAGGATAAAATATTAATTCTTGACTTGTATAATCATTATTGATTTGATTTTAAAGTGGATTTCATATGTTGAGATCTTGCTTGATCATTTAGCCATGATTTTCTCTTTTTGGAAGGTCACTTCCAAATTGAGACAGTGACTTACTATTTTTGGAAATTCATAGTAGAATTGTCATATATGAAATTTTATTATAAGTGGTTCAAACAGAACTGAAATATATGATTTTTTCTAGGATAAATTCATCCCTGAGCTACCAAATTTAAAAGAGACAGGGTCTGGTGGCTGGACAAAACCCTCTTTGAAGGAGAAAATCATAATCTCAACGAGTATGAACTGAGCATCACATCTACCTAGGAAAATTTTTAAGGACCAACCCTATAAAAAAAATAAATTAATACTAAAAATACAACCATAAGAAAATAGCATTGGGAACTCAAAGATTATTAAGCATTATATAAAACTTTCCTGAATTTCACTTCATTGAACATATCATCTAATTTACATGTTATTAACTAAAACCATAATGAAGTCATACAAAATAATATTATAACAACAAAGGTACCGTTCACCAGGAGACGAGATTTAAACTTGACTTTTCGTTATTTGCCCTCCTTTGTTGTCAGTCGCCTCCAAGTGTGAATGTTGACGTGCTTGATCCGAATGCAATGACCCACCGGTTAACCTCACAGCCTACTCCTTGGGTACTCTCCTTCCCGCGGACCCCCGAGATGCAATGGGGTTGTACAATGGAGGAATGTATTAGTTGGTAGAGGAGAGCACTCTTTGGCTCAAGAGTCCCCTCTCTAAATTCCTCTACCTCACCAAAGTCACTATAGCTTGTAGTCACTACTCTAACATAGTCTCATCCATCCAAAAAATATGGTAAAGAAAAGTCCCTTCTCGCATGACTTGCCCTTTCTTTTATAGGAGTCCTCGTAGGTGACACTTGGTAGTTCATGCATAATTAATTATTTCTGATAATCTAATAGTTTTATTATTCACCCACCCATGTGTCACTCTCTTATCGAGGATCTCCAAAATTATTTACTTAAATTTTATTTTAAAAATAATATTTTTCCTCCCCTCAACAAGATTCCTATTCCTTCTCCTAGTTGTCTCTTGATCCCCCTTTTTACTCCTTAATTTGTGTTCATTACTAAAGTCAATTGATAAGTCAAGATTTGATCCACTATTTACTCCCTAATTTAACCCAAGTTATCTCTTAGATGGATATTCTTATGTTGGTTGTTGCCACATGGAGGTTCTCTAAATTTCTCTAAAATTTAATTTATTAATCTTATTTTAATTCACCATCATCTCCTCTTAATTAGGTTTAATTGTTTTAGGATTAATATTTATCCTTATATTTATGTCCCTCTTTCCCCTTTTTACCTAATTAAATTACATTATCTACCTGATATTTTCCAACATGGAAAGGGTAGAGTTTTTAAGGTAAAATATTTTATTTCTTCCTATGATCCTCTTAACCCAAGTTTTATTCTTGATTTAATTACCTTGGTTTCTAACATCATTTACCCTTGATGTGAATTTACCTAGTTTTAATATCTTGATTATATTTATTAGTTTATTTATTTTTAATGATTCCAAGGGTGCCAAGTTTGGTCGTGCCCTTCAAGAACTTCCCTTGAAGTTCCAAGGGTGTCACGCCTAACAGTTTATTTGTGATGCTAAGGGTGCCAAGTTGGTCATGCCCTTCAAGAAATTCCCTTGAAGTTCCAAGGGTGCTATGCCACTTGCCCTTCAAGCATTCAGTGGCTACGAGGGGAAAGTATAGATGCAATGACAGAGACCACTATCATCTCTTATGTTTCCTACTATAGTGAGACTAATGGTGTCGGGGATCAAGGAATTTGCCTTAATGCGCGCCCCCCAGTAAAATCCTCATGAGCGACCCAACTTTGGGACTTGCCCCAATGACATCGTGATATTCAAGGTGAAGTTGTTTCAACCTTTCCAGCCCAAGTCATGACGGGAGTGCTAGTGGGTGAGATCAGGGACATTGTCCCACCCCTCCCGTGTAGTTCCATCCAATTGTACAACCCCGTCACCCATATCTGATTCATTCATCCAAGCTAGTATATATGCCTACAACCACTAATATATCATCAGAATATAAATAAAAATATATAGCAGGTTTCAAAATTGACTTAGAATTTCAAAGATAAAATATAAATTTTCATCAAACCAAGTGTCACCAACTCGTCATATACGAGTGCCTCTGGTGGTTTCCTGCCATAATCAATAATCATCAATAACAAGGTTTCTCAGTGTTAGTCATTGTCATGATAGCATCATCAACATCACCTAGTCATTCGCATCATTGTTCATTGTGAACTAGAACTAATGAAAGTAGGTAACATAGGGGACACATCCATCATGGCTATCATCATCATGACATCAATGGAAACATACATATGCATCAAAGCTATCAACATCGTAACATCAATAGAAAACATACATATCCATCAAATCTATCATCATCATCATATCAATAGAGAGCATACATATCCTTTACTGCTATCATCATCATAAATTCAGTAGAGACCAAATATAACCATTTATGCTACAATCATCATAATATCAATAGAAAACATGCATAACCATTAATGCTACAATAATCATAATACCAATAGATAACATACGTAACCATTAATGCTCTCTTCATCATAATATCAATGGAGAACATACATAAACCTCACAACCACTAATATCAAAACCACTAATAATAGAGTCATGTGTCTGGATCCTCAACCTGAGGTCCTCAAAGAATAATTTGTGGGCCTTAGGGGTAAATAAATGTTAACGTCATATCATTGTCAGTCAACTAAAGTGGGGCACTACATACACCCCCTCTTAATAATAGACTGCGTCTCGAAATCCTTGGAATAGATAAGGAAAACGGTGACGCATCTCCTCCTCATCCTCCCAAGTAGCTGAACTGGGACTATAATTGTCCCACTGGACCTTAACCTGGTACACTAAACGTCGTCTAAGCTGCAAAGTTCGCTAGTCCAGTATGGGAACTGGTTCGGCCATTACTATTTCCTCGTCCAAAGCCTGCAAATGACCAAAATCAATAACATGTGAAGGATCTGAAATATAATGACGCAAAACAGAAATATGAAACACATCATGCATACGCACTAAAGATGGAATAAGTCAAGCCTATATGCCACCAGCCCTTTCCTTTATAAGATTTCAAAAGGTCCAACAAACCGTGGAGACAATTTTTCTCCTTTTCCAAATATTATAGAGCTCCTTTTTTGGGGGCCTTACTCTCAGGAACACCCTATCTCCCACTTCATAACTTCGGTCTACCCAATGAGCATCAGCATAGCTCTTTTGTCGATCTTGTGCTTCTTTTAGCCTTCCCCTAATCATAGTCATTTGTTCTTCCATCTCTTGCACCACTTCTGGTCCTATTAATACTCGGTCCTCTAGTCGGTTCCAATTGAGAGGTGTTCTGCAAGGTCTTTTGTATAAGAACTCAAATGGCGCCATCTTGATGGAACTTTGATAGCTATTATTGTAATCAAATTCCACGAGGGGTAGAAACTCCCCCCATCTCTTTTGTTGGTCCATCACATACATTCGAAGCATGTCTTCGAGGATTTGATTAGTCCTCTCTATCTGCCCATCTGTCTCAGGGTGATAAGCAGTGTTGAAGTTCAACTGGGTTCCCAAGGCTTCTTGGAAACTGGTCCAAAACATTCATGTAAACACTGCTACATTATCAGATATGATCTTCCTATGCACTCCATGCAATCTCATAATCTCATCAATAAAAACTCTAGCTATTTATGGTGCCTTATATGTAGTCTTAACTGGTATGAAATGGGTGCTCTTGGTCAACGTGTCTACCACTACAAATATGGAATCATGTCTTCTTGAGGTCATTGGTATTCCCACAATGAAGTCCATTGATATAACTTCCCATTTAGATTTTGGTATCTCATGGGATTGCAATAACCATGCCAGATGTCTATGTTCAGCTTTTACTCGTTGACACTTTAAGCATCTTGCTACCAAGTTCACGATATCCTTCTTCATCCCTTTCCAAAAGAAGAGTGGTTTCAGGTCCGCACTCATCTTCTTAACACCAAGGTGTGCCATGTATACTACGCTATGTGCTTCATTCAAGATTAACTGGCATATATCTTCATTTAGTGGTACATATATCTTTCCTCGAAATCATAGTAGCACATCATTATCAAGGGATTATTCTTCATATTTTGTGTTTGGGGATAGCTAAGTTCATTTGAGATTGTGAGAAATAAGGGAGTGTGCATTGGATTGGAATTTGGGTCAATCCCTTTGCCAATTGTTGATAGCTAAGCTCATAAAATCATAAAACATTAGAAATGTATTCTCTCTCTTTTACTAAATACATTCTCAGTTTATGTTATGATAATGCTACCAACCACCTCTACCATTTACATGACATAATGTAATCTAAGCATACTATTTGAGTAGATTGATGGTATTCTTTGGATTAAATCTTATAGGAATGTTTGAAATTGATAGGAAAATTATATAATCAAGAACTTATAAATGCATAAATTGTTCCTTTGGAAGTAAATAAACATAACAATAAATTATATAACCACTCAGGTTGGTTATGATTTTTATCTGATTTCTATTTATTTATTTTTATCTTATAAGGAAAAATCATGTTAAATTGTGGCAGGATTCATTGGTGAACCATGGTTGGAAGAGGTACAAGAAGAAGTGGGGCAACTAAAGGGCGCAATATGGCGCCACCACAACAGCCAACTCCTACCACCCCACCCAATGATGGGGAAAACATCACAACACCAGAACAGATATCAACTGGAGAAGTATTGAACTTAATGGGATTGTTCCAACACATGTCTGAGGCATTAATAAATATTTTGGAATGAGAGCATGGAAGACTTGTCATACAAAAAGAAGTACCCCAAAACACTACAAGAAATGATGTACGTCGAGATTTGGAGAAAGTAAAATTTCCAGAGTTCTGGGGGTCCACAGATGGTCAATCTGCAGAGGCATGATTAGAAAACATGGTTGAGTGCTTTACCCTGAGAGATTACACCTCAAATATGAAGGCCAAGATGGGAATATTCCAGCTAAAGGGAAACGCACTACTTTGGTGGAAGACATTATTAACCCAATTGGGGATGGATATATCAAAAGTAACTTGGGAACTATTTGAAGAAAAATTTAGTGAGTATTACCTATCAGAAGAGTTCCTTGAGAGGCAACTAAATGAATTCAATGCATTAAAGCAAGTGAGTCACTCACTACTAGAGTATGAGGCTCGTTTCGTGGAATTCCTCCGTTATGCCCCTCACTTAAACATAGAAAATCTCAAGGTTAACAAATTTGTGTATGGCCTAAATGTTAACATTCGGGCCAAGGTTAGAATCTTAATGCCTCGCACCTTGCACGAGGCAGTTCAGCGGGCAATCACTGTAGAGGAGAACGTAGAAATTTGCAAAGGGATCCTATGCTAAATCATCAAAAGTGGTCAACAAGAAATCAAAGAACACCATATAGGCATCCAACTCAGCGTTCGCACAAGGTACCTCAACAAACTCGTCAACCACAACAGCACCGGAATATGTGACAGCACCAAATGAAGCGAACAAAGTTCTTTCTTCAGGTTAAATACTCCAGAAGACTTGGAATATAAAGATCTCCATTGAGATACAAGAATATATATTAAAATATATGAATGAGAATGATGATACAAATGAGAGTGAGGGGCCTGCTTATATACTAGGCAGTGCCTCTTCATGGAAGGTCATGTCCCATTTAGACATGCATCTTCTGTACTAATTACTAATTAACTAACCATTATTACAATTATCCTCATTATTTATATTTATATTATTTGTATATATTTTATTCGTAACAAGCACCTCACGGTTCCTCCTACCCACTGAAGTGTGTGGAGCTTCAAGATCCTCATCATTCTCCTACTCCTTATTTTGCAAACTCTCCTCTGCACTTGTATATGTACTAGTCATTGTGCTTGTACTTGTGCCCTGCACCTAAGATTGTTGTTCAACCCTTGGAGCTTCTGCTTGTTGACTTTGATCAACTATTGACAACTCACAATATCTCTTGAAGGCTTTCTCCTCCTAAAACTTAACATATCACCTCACAATGATCTTCTGAGTCCCTGGAATATAGATCTTGTATGTCTTGGATGTTTTGTTGTAACCAATGAAATACCCCTTCTCTGCAGTTGAATCCAACTTGGTGCGCTTCCTAGTTGGAACGTGACAGTAAATGATACTATCAAAAATTTTGAAATGACAAACTTTTGGCTTCTTGCCTGTAAATTGCCTCCTCAGATGTCATCTTTCCCAACACCTTGTGTGGGACATGTTGTCGCCTGAAGTGTACACCTAAGGCGCAATGCTCAGAGTAAGGGTTGTCACTCTGATACCTACTCACTCCGTTTAGACTCTCTCCTAGCTAAGTCAAGGGGGTAGTCCCTAAGGATGATTGATGAAGGAAAACTTGTTGAAGCAACAAGTCTAGGAGATCTAAGGGCAAGACAATTATTATTAGTGTAACTTGATTATGATTAGAGCAAGTGTGAATGTTTATGAGCAATGTGTGTTAGGATTTGATTAAGCAAGGTAGATACAAGATGTAAATATAATAGACCAGTGCCTTAACAATGCCCAATGAAAATTGAGAAACTTGCAAATAGATATCTCAAGGCACAATAATAACAATGTTGCAAGAAGAGAAAAAGTTAGACAGATGAAATGCACAACTAAACTAGGTGTGATGACAAATGCAATTACTTCAGTGAGATGACAATGCTATCCAATATTGCTTCAAGGGAACCGGAAAACCAATATGCTTACAATCACCAAATAGACAAAAATGGCAAAGGGCACAAGATTACAAGTTATTAACAATAATCGAAAGAAGCAACAGGAATTACCCAATGAAACAATTAGGTGATTAAGATTGTTATAGTAGAATCCCTCATATGCCTCAGATTAATAGTGTGATTATTTAGATGTTTTCACTTGTTTAGACAATTAAACAAGCAAGAAATTAAAGACATATCACACTTATAATTTAGTAAATGAGACTACTAACAGTGATTTCAAAAGTTACTTTAGATCATAAGTTGGAATAAGACAAGCAACCTAGCAAATGCAATGAAGTGAATGATGGAATGCAATTGAATCTAGGATGAATGCAAGAAAGTTAGTCACGCACACAAGGAAATGGCTCCTCCAAAGAGGAGATAAGGATACCAAGGGGTGGAGGCCCCAAGCTTCCTCTAGAAAATAATTTTATTAAAATTACAAAAGGACTCCCTTACACAAATGAAAAGGTTTAATATCCCCAAGGAGGGCTTACAAAATAATAATCTTGAAAGCAAATACCCTATGTTAATATGGAAAAGAGGAAATTTAAAATAATATAGTAATATTTTATACTGAAATTTCCTTTACCAATGAAATCCCCTTTTTTTCCTAAGATATCAATGAGAAAGCATTTTTGTAATGATTAAAAGGGAAATGGTTTTCCCAAAATTAAAATCTGCTCCAAAATAATTATGCCCAAAAGGATGATGAGGGTTATGAAACCTTTAAAGGGGATTACAAAATGAAAAAAATTAAATGCCCCTTCCTCAAATTAACAATGAGGGAAAACTTTTATAATGAATTTACAAATATTTTAATATGACAAATTTTCCCTAAAAGTGAAATTCACTTTCCTCAAAATATAAATGGAAAAATTATAATGAAAAGAATTTACTAATGAAACTTTTACCAATCAATTTCCCAAAGTTAACATATGAGAAAATTTTCTATAATATAATTAAAATGAGAAATATAATTAAATGAGAAAATTTCTCTCAAATAAGGGAAAACAACTTTCTCTAAAATAATCTCACTTTTCTTTCATTCACACGTCCAAAGAAAAATTTAACGCAAGGTTTTGATTTAAAACAATTTTCTAATGCTTGAAGTCAAAATTAAAAGTTTAAAAGTCGAACCTAAATTAAAATTTTAAAGTCGAACTTTCCAAGAGTTAATCGCTTCACTCTTCGCTCAGGAAATTTGACATCCAGGCAAGGAAGAACCTTCCCACAAAAGCTTCTTCTAAACTTACTACAAGGAGGAAAGACTCCAAAATGAATACGGCTGAAATTTTTTCACGCCCCGAGTAATGCCTTTTTCCAAATCGAAGCTAAAGTTTCCTTCAAAATAAAATTATAATTAGACTTTTAAGGAATTTCATTTTTACTGCAAGTAATGTCCAAGGTTTTCGCACTAGTAGAGGGAATATGCCTGCGTCTGAGAAGAATGCAACTTAGAGACTTCGAGGCAGCTTTTACAAAATTTTGATTTTGCTTCAAAAATGCATACCACTCCCCAAATTTATTTAATTCCCTTAAATAATAATAAAAAATCGGCTAAGAAAAATGGTAATCTTTATGCTTTCGACTCAATGAAATTATGCCCAAAATGCTTACGGCTTCCTTACAGTACTCAAGATCTGCAAAAATATATTGTAAAAAGTTTATAAAGTTTTGTAAGAAAGCAATTGAAACCCTGGAAATTTCGCAAATTTCGTTTAGAAAAGAGGTGGCTTTTCAGACTTTCGTCCTAAAAAAAATTGTTGAAAAGGGCTTGTGGCTCAAAGAAAAATAGGGTTAAGACCAAACAAAATTGTCAAAACCCCAAACCTCTGCAGAAAACGATTTTATAAGATCTTATAAATTTAAACCCCTGAAAAATCTTTATGATTACTTTTTCAAAGGAATGTCAAGGGTTCAGAAAATAGGCTTTCCCAAAATCAGCCAATTGTCATTGATTCTGAAGAGGAATCAATTCTACAAACATGGACAGCAGATGGTTCGAAGAAGTATGAGGCAGAAGCAGACAGTTGGGATAACCCTTGTGCCGCAGACGAAAGGCATAGAAGAAACTTCAGGAGGAACGATTTAAATAAATACTTCGTTCTTCGCTAGATGGAAGGCCAAAAATGCCTTGACAATAGTCCTGTACCAAACAAGTTGTAGAGATATCCTAAAATCTAAGAGTTGGATGGTAATCCTCATACAAAATTTTAGGGTAGAATGTAGTAGATATTTAACAAAACTAGTCATGCATGCATGGGCCCATAGGTTTCAAGGGTTCAACATGTCACTGATACCAAGTGTAAGGACCAACCCTATAAAATAAAATTAAATACTAAAAATACAACAATAATAAAATAGCATTAGGAACTTAAAAATTATTAAGTATTATATAAAACTTTCCTGAATTTCACTTCATTGAACATATCATCTAATTTACATGTTATTAACTAAAACCATAATGAAGTCATACAAAATAATATTATAACAACAAAGGTACCGTTCACCAGGAGACGAGATTCAAACTTGACTTTCCGTTATTTGCCCTCCTTTGTTGTCGGTCGCCTCCAAGTGTGAATATCGACGTGCTTGATCTGAATGCAATGACCCACTGGTTAACCTCCCAGCCAATTCCTTGGGTACTCTCCTTCCCCGCAGACCCCCGAGCAACAATGGGGTTGTACAATGGAAGAATATATTCGCTGGTAGAGGAGAGCACTCTTTGGCTCAAGAGTCTCTTCTCTGAAGTCATCTTCCTCACCAAACTCACTATAGCTCGTATTCACTACTTTGACATAGTCTCATCCATCCAACGATAGGGTAAAAGAAAGGTCCCTTCTCCCATGACCTTCCCTTTCTTTTATAGGAGTCCTCATAGGTGATACTTGGCATTTTATGCATAGTTAATTATTTTTGATAATCCAATAGTTTGATTATTCACCCACCGTCGTTTCACTCTCTTATCAAGGATCTCCAAAATTATTTACTTAAATTTTAATTTTAAAATAATATTTTTCCTCACCTCAACAAAGTTCTTATTTCTTCTCCTAGTTGTCTCTAGATCGCCCTTTTTACTCCTTAATTTGTGTTCATTACTAAAGTCAATTGATAAGTCAAGATTCGATCCCCTATCTACTCCCTAATTTAACTCAAGTTATCTCTTAGATGGACATTCTTATGTTGGTTGTTGCCACATGGAGGTTCTCTAAATTTCTCTAAAATTTAATTTATTAATCTTATTTTAATTCGCCATCCTCTCATCTTAATTAGGTTTAACTATTTTAGGATTAATATTTATCCTTACATTTATGTCCCTCTTTCCCCTTTTTACCTAATTAAATTACATTATCTACCTAAAATTTTCCAACACGAGAAGGGTAGAGTTTTTAAGGTAAAATATTTTATTTCTTCCTATGATCCCCTTAACCCAAGTTTTATTCTTGATTTAATTACCTCGGTTCTAATCATCATTTACCACTTGATGTGAGCTTACATGGTTTTCATATCTTGATTATATTTATTAATTTATTTCTTTTTAATGATTCCAAGGGTGTCAAATTTGGTCGTGCCCTTCAAAAACTTCCGTTGAAGTTCCAAGGGTGTCACACCTAACAGTTTATTTGTAATGCCAAGGGTGCCAAGTTGGTCGTGCCCTTCAAGAAATTCCCTTAAATTTCCAAGGGTGCCATGCCACTTGCCCTTCAAGCATTCAGTGGCTACAAGGGGAAAATATAAGTGCAACGATAATACCACTATCATCTATTATGTCGCCTTCTATAGTGAGACTAATGGTGTTGAGGATCAAGGAATCTGCCTTGATGCGCACCCCCAGTAAAATCCTCATGAGTGGCCCAACTTTGGAACCTTTCCCCATGACATCGTGATCTTCAAGGCGAAGTGTTTCAACCTTTCCAGCCCAAGTCACGGCGGGAGTGCTAGTGGGTGAGATCAGGGACACTGTCCCACCCCTCCCATGTAGTTCCCATCCAATTGTACAACCCTATCACCCATATGTGAGTCATTCGACCAAGCAACTAATCTATGCCTGCAACCACTGACATATCATCAGAATATAGATAAACATATAAAGCAGGTTTCAAAATTGACTTAGAATTTCAAAGACAAAATATAAATTTTCATCAAACCAAGTGTCACCAACTCGTCATATGTGAGCGCTTCTGGTGGTTTTCTACCATACTCAATAATCATCAGTAACAAGGTTTCTCATTGTTAGTCATTGTCATAATAGCATCATCAACATCACCTAGTCATTCGCATCATTGTTCATTGTGAACTAGAACTAATGCAAGTAGGTAACATAGGGGACACATCCATCATGGCTATCATCATCATAACATCAATGGAAACATACATATCCATCAAAGCTATCAACATCGTAACATCAATAGAAAACATACCTATCCATCAAAGTTATCATCATCATGATATCAATAGAGAGCATACATATCATTTACTGCTATCATCATCATAAATTCAATAGAGACCAAATATAACCATTTATGCTACAATCATCATAATATCAATAGAGAACATGCATAACCATTAATGCTACAATCATCATAATACCAATAGATAACATACGTAACCATTAATGCTATATTCATCATAATATCAATGGAGAACATAAATAAACATCACAACAACTAATATCACAATCACTAATAATAGAGTCGTGTCCGGATCCTCAACCTGAGGTCCTCAAAGAATAATTTGTGGGCCTTAGGGCTAAATAAATGTTAATGTCATATCAATGTCTGTCAACTAGAGCGGGGCACTACAAAGTTAGTAGCAAAGTAGACAAGGTTCTAATTTATAAGTAGTTTTTCATTTTCTCTGGTCAGGTTCTAATTTCACAATATAGTTAGAACTCTAAAACCGATCGAATTCTATTGACTTCCAAATTCTGAAACAAAAACAAAAAAAATCAAAATATATGTGGATTGGTGAGATTATCTGAGCATTGAATATCAATTAAGAAGTGCATTTGTTTGGATGAAAAGTAATTTTGTGTTGAACGGTTGATTGTGGATATTAAAAGTTACATTATGTGATGAAGTAGTTTATTTATGAATTGCAAAGGAAATTGTTGAACATAACCTAGCTGTGAAAGTAAACCTACGAAAAAAATACCCTAGTCTATTAGAGGTGCAATTTTGATGCAAGAAGGAAGGTCACTTTCCTTTGAAAGTAGAAAACTTAAAGGAAAGAACTTACTCAAACCCATCTATGAAAAAAAATGTTGGTCATACTACATGTAGTTAGGAAACAACGTCCATACCTAATACAAGAACACTTAGAGTAAAAACAGATCATGATAGTATAAAATACTTCTTAGAGAAAAAACTATCTTTAGAAGAGCAACAAAATGGGTCACAAAGATGTTGGGTTATGACTTTGAAATTATCTATAAAAATGGAAAACAAAATATTGTGGCAAATGCACTCTCAATGACAGAGAAAGATACAAATGGTTAACGATGTGCTATTTCCATTCCACAATTTGACTAGATGAAAGAAGAATAGATAGAATGGGAGCAAGATGAAAAGATGTGCAGGATCATTCAACAACTACGAGAGGACCCCGATGGACTGTAAAAAATTATGTGGAAAAATTATTTGTTATGGTATCAAGATCGCTTATACTTATGTAAGAATTCTCAACTCAAATAGAAGGTCCTTTCAAAATTACATGTTCTTCTATAGGAAGACATTTGGGGTTTTTAAAAACATCATAGGATATCAAGAAAGATTTTTTTTGGGATAGGTATTAAATAAAATCTGCAAAAGCTTGTGGTAGAATGTGTGGTATGCCAAAAAAATAAGGGGGAGACAATTAAGACCCCAAAGCTCCTTCAACAATTAGCCATACCAAGCCAGCGTTGAGAAGAAGTTTCAATAGATTTTATTATAGGTTTACCCAAATCTGAAGGAAAGAGTGTCATTATGGTAGTGGTAGATCGAATGACAAAGTATGTCCATCTTTTTGCTCTCTTTATCATCCTTTTAAAGCAATAATAGTGGCAAAATCATTCATTGAAACAATCTAAAAGCTACATGGAATACTAAAGATTATTGTAAGTGACAGAGGTCCAACTTTCACTGGATATTTTTTAACTAAATTATTTTCTTCTTTGGATACTCAATCGGCACACAACTCATCTTACAATCCTCAATTTGATGGGAAAATTGATATTGTGAAAAAAAAAATAGAAGGGTATCTACGTTGCTTTGCATCTGATAAACAGACATAATTGGTTAGATGGTTTCCCTTGGAAGAATGGTGGTACAACACATCTTTCCATACCTCATCAAAAATGTCACCTTTTATGGCACTTTATGGATATCGTCCTCCATCCATTACATCACCCTTAAAATGGACTATAAATGCTCAAGCAATAGAGGACCACATACAACACCAACAAGAGGTTTTCAAACTATTGGAGAACAACTTGGTTATGGCACAAAATAGGATGAAACAACATGCATAATTGCAATGCAAGCGAATTTGTAGTGGTGATTGGGCATTTGTGAGACTACAACCATATAAACATATGACCCTAAAGCAACAAAAGAAGTACAATAAATTACCACCAAAGTATTATGGCCGCTATAAGGTGTTGTTCAGGATTGGAAGTATGGATTACAAATTGGATATTCCCCCATATTCATGTGTATATCTAGTCTTCCATATTTCTTGCTTAAAGAAGGTAATAGGTGACAAGATCTTAATCCAAATTATTCTACTAAAGATTAACGAAGAAGAGAAATTAATACTAGTATGTTAGGTCCCTATAATACTAGTGATTCCCCCATTACTATTGTCATTGTAGCCCTTATTATTATTTTTGTGCCCCTATTGTCCCCATATTGTTATTAGTGTGCCCCATAAAAGTTCACTATTGTTATTGTTGTGCCTTTATATTATTATTGTTATGTCGGCTTTGATTATATTGTGACCCCTTAGATTCATATCTATAGAAAGGAGATTTTTTCATTTGTATCATCCAATAATTGCTCATTTGTATAATGTAAAGGAGGTTTCCCCCTCGAAGAGGCTGATTTTGAAGTCGTTGATCTATCTTTTTTTCTATTTTATGAGCTGGTTGCATAACATTTGGTATCAAAGCTTTGGATTCTAGGGTTTCGCTACTCCAAACAAATATTTTCTCGCAATATTTTCGGAGATATGATCCAAGGAAGTTAGGGTTTTTGTAGGCTCCCAAATTACATCCCAAATAGGTCCGTAGGTCAAAATAGTGACACGTGGCACTTCGTACAATTTCTCTCTACTGAAAAAGTATATAATCAGGTCATCTTGGGATATTGGGCATAAAAATTTCTTGGAAAATCTAATTTCGATCAGACTAGTGGCGTTGGAAAGAGAACACACAGGGCTACCACAAGTCATAATTTCAGACCTTGGAGATCCTAAATTTCAAAGATACAACAGATTCAATATCAATCTCCTACAAAGCAAAAAAATGTGTGTAGTTTTTTTTTTTTAATTTGCATAAATTTGGTTTGAAAAATTAATTTGAAGTGATTCAAATGGCCAAGTGAGGCATAATTATCATTAATTGATTCCCCGAAGAAAGAAAATGGAAACACCTAGTAAGAAACCTGAAATTTCTACCATGACTCATGAAGAAGAGGAAGAAATGCAACACGATATATCAAAATTACGAGACCAAGTGCAACAATTTTCACTCTCACAAAAAGTAACAGAAGCTAAAATGTATGGATTAAAGAAAGACATGGAAGGTAAGATAAATGGCATGGAAGGTAAGATGAATGGCATGGAAGCTAAGATGGATAGTATAGAAGAAAATCTTAAAGGCAACATGTAAGATTTGAAGATAGATTTGACAAAGTTGCTATAAGAAATGTTTACTAATGGAAAAATGGTAGTAAAGGAAACTCATGATGAGAACAAAAGAAATGTTAATCATTATTTCATAGACTCTAACATTTGATTGAAGACCCACCATATTCCAAAGATCGATATGAGGAAGTTTGATGGCAAGGATCTAGTAACATGGAAACTACAGATGGAGCAATATTTCGATCTCCATAATGTTCAAAACACACAAAAGGTACTCATTGCAACTTTATATTTGGAACCAAATCGTATGGTATTGATGGCTTTTCTCTCGTAAACAAATTATCACTTGGGAAATTTTTACAGAAGAAATGATAGCACATTATGAGGATACAAAAAGCAACACCTTTTTTAGCCAATTGATAAATCTCGAACAAAAGGGTTCAATAATGGAGCATGTTGAGGACTTCTAAAAATTGAATATAAGGGTAAAAGATATTCTAGAGGAGCATAGGATTAATGTGTTCATAGGCACTTTAAAGGATAAGATTCAACATTAGGTTCACCTTTGGGAACCTAATTCATTGGAGAAGGCATTCAGGTTGGAAAGAAAAATTGAAAGCAAAATTGTCGCAACAAGAAAGCCTACCACTCAAAACTATAAATATGGAAGTGTTCTTTCCTCTAGCCTTCCATAACATACAAGGTTGACAACACAACAATTAGAAGAAAAAAGAGCAATAGGGCTTTGCTATAGTTGTGATAGCAAATACACTAAAGGTCATAAGTGTGTTGAAAAGAAATTATTTTACATAGATTGTAAAGAGGAGGAAGAAAATGAACAAGAAACATCAAAAGAAGAGGATATACACCAAAAAAAAACCCTAGAGAAAGAAAAAATGAATCTGACCATATCTTGTAATGCATTGGCTGGAATTACCACTACTCAAACTCTTAAGAGAGGACATATCAAAAAGAAAAATGTAATAGTGTTGATTGATTCGGACAGTACCCATAATTTTATTCGTTGTAAGATAGCCAAGGAATTGAATTGCTTCCTATATCCATCACCAAAGAGTCAAGTGATGGTTGCAAATGGAGGAACCATAAATTGCTCTGGAAAGTGTCATAATATCAAGTTATACATGGGATAATATGTATTGAATACCCCAATTCTTTCCATTCCAATGGTTGGTGTTCATGTTGTACTAGGAGTCCAATGGCTACAATCTTTGGGTACGATGACTTTTAATTTTCAAGAATTTTTCTTGAAATTTTATTCGCAAGGAAAGGAAGTTGAATTAAGGGCTATTGCGGGGAAATCAAGAAAGATAATCAGCTCTAACGGCATGACAAAGCTTCTAAAGAAAGAACAAAAAGGCGTAATTGCACAATTATGTTCACTAGAGGTTCCCACATCGAAATCATCTATTTCTCCATATCTCCAAAAAGTCTTGGACAATCATTCCAAAGTATTTGAGACTCCCAAAGGCCTCCCACATATTCGTGATCATGATCATGCTATTCATTTGGTTCCAGGAAGTGTTCCTCCAAACATCACGCCTTACAGATAGCCCTATTCCCAAAAGAGTGAAATTGAACGTATGGTTGCAGAAATGCTAGAGGTTGGTATAATTCAACATAGTCAAAGTTCATTCTCTACTCCGGTAGTATTGGTGCACAAGAAGGATGGATCATAGCGCATATGTCTGGATTATAGGGAGCTCAACAAGCTCGCTATTAAAGATAAATTTCCCATTCCTGTCATTGATGAATTATTGGATGAATTGCATGGATCAATTTACTTCACCATTTGGATCTTCGTTTAGGATATCATCAAATCAAAATGAAGACTGAAGACATTCCAAAAACAGCGTTTAGAACTCATGAGGGCAATTACGAATTTTTGGTCATATCTTTTGGCCTTACCAATGCACCTTCTACATTTCAAGGTTTGATGAATTCCATTTTCAAACCCTACATTAGAAAATTTGTGTTAGTATTTTTTGGTGATATACTAATCTACAACAAGTCTTGGAAGGATCATGTTCAACATGTTGACAGGGTGCTCAAACTATTGGAGGAGAAACAATTATATGCAAAAAGGTCCAAATGTTTCTTTGGAGTACAAAAGGTGGAATATCTGGGTCATATTGTATCTCATGAAGGTGTTAAGGTAGACCCTAGCAAAATTAAAGCCATTAAGGAATGGAAAATCCCCACATCCATAAAGAATCTGCGAGGATTTATCGGGTTGACAAGGTATTATCGCAAGTTTGTTAAGAATTATGGGAGAATAGTAGCACCTCTAACAACATTATTGAATAAAGATGCATTTTCATGGACTCTGGAAGCAACGAAGGCCTTTGAACATCTTAAAAAGGCAATGTGCCAAGCACTGGTCTTAGCTACGCCGGACTTCACAAAAACCTTTATTGTGGAATGTGATGCATCGGGAAATGGAATTGGTGTTGTTTTAATGCAAGAAGAAAGACCCATTACTTTCGAAAGTTGTCTAATCAAAGGAAAGTATTTACACAAAGCTATTTATGAAAAGAAAATGTTTGCAATACTACATGCACTTAAGAAATGGTGACCTTACCTAATGGGAAGACACTTCAAGGTAAAAACAGATCATGATAGTCTTAAATACTTTTTAGAACAAACATTATCTTCGGAAGAGTAGCAAAAATGGGTCACAAAGATGTTGGTCATGACTTTCAAATCATCTACAAAAAAGGGAAGCAAAATGTTGTTGCAAAAGCACTCTCAAGAAAGGATGAGAATGTCGAAGCATTGCTTTGCATCATTTCTATTATCCAACCAGATTGGATAAACGAAACAAGGGATGAATGGAAGAATGAAGAAGTGTGGGCACTCATTCAAAAGTTACAACAAGACCCCAGTACATCTGATACATTTAGCTGGAAAAATGATTCGTTATGGTACAAAGATCGCTTATACCTCTGTAAGAATTCCAAACTCAAACAAAAGATTCTTATGGAATTGCACACCTCTCCCTTAGGAGGTCACTCAGGATTTTTAAAAACTTACCACAGGGTTAAAAAGGAATTTTTTTGGGATGACCTTAAATCTGATATTCAAAAGTTTGTGGCAGAATGTTTGGTTTGCCAAAAAAATAAAGTTGAAACAATTAAGACCCCAGGTCTATTACAATATTTATCCATTTCAAGTCAACATTGGGAGGAGGTTTCAATGGATTGTATCACAGGTTTACCCAAGTCCGAAGGAAAGAGTGTCATCATGGTGGTAGTTGACAGACTTACCAAGTATGCACAATTTTTTGCATTATATCATCCATTTAAAGCTAGTATAGTTTCTACTACATATATGGAAACAATTGAAAAGCTACATGAAAACCCAAAGATTATTGTAAGCGATAGAGATCCCATTTTCACTAGAAATTTTTGGACAGAATTGTTTTCTTGTCTCGGTACTCAGTTAGCTCATAGCTCATCTTATTATCCTCAATCTAATGGGAAAACTGAGATAGTAAACAAATGTTTGGAAGGATATCTTCGTTGCTTTGTATCTGATAAACAGACACAATGGGTCAAATGGTTGCCTCTAGTTAAATGGTGGTATAACACTTCCTTCCATACTGCAGCAATAATAACTCCATTTATGGCACTTTATGGATATCATCCATTGTCCATCACATCATATTTAAGAGGAAATTCTAAGGTTCAAGCAGTGGAAGATCACATCGAGCATCAACAAGAAGTTCTCCAACTCTTAAAGGATAACCTCACTTTGGCGCAAAAGGGAATGAAACAACAGGAAGATCAACATCGCAGCGAAAGAAATTTTGATTTAGGTGGATGGGTATTTCTATGGCTACAACCATATAAACAAATGTCCCTCAAGCAAGATAAGAAGGATAATAAATTATCACCAAAGTATTATAGTCCATACAAGGTGTTGCAAAAGATTGGTATTATGGCATACAAATTGGAGCTTCCTGCAGCTTCCCGAGTGCACATAGTTTTCCATGTTTCATGCTTAAATAAGGTTATAGGTGAGAAGCTCCTAGTTCAAACAATATTTCTAGAACTTGACGAGGAAGGAAAAATCATATTGGAACCTGAAGCAGTCACAGAAACAAGAACTCGATAGCTACGAAATCGATCAATTTCAGAGTATCTCATCAAGTGGAAGAACTTACCCACTGAAGATTCCACATGGGAGGATGAGAATTTTATACAGAAGCATCCAGAACTACTCAAGCATTGAGGACAACACTTTTTTTAAGGAGAGGGGCATGTTAGGTCCCTATAATACTAGTGATTCCCCCATTACTATTGTCATTGTAGCCCTTATTATTATTGTTGTGCCCCTATTGTCCCCATATTGTTATTAGTGTGCCCCATAGAAGCCCACTATTGTTATTGTTGTGCCCTTATATTATTATTGTTATGTCGACTTTGATTATATTGTGACCCCTTAGACTCTTATATATAGAAAGGAGGTTTTTTCATTTGTATCATCCAATAATTGTTCATTTGTGTAATGTAAAGGAGATTCCCCCTCGAAGAAGTTGATTTTGAAGTCGTTGATCTATATTTTTTTCTATTTTATGAGTTGGTTGCATAACATAGTACCAGAAACAATATTGGAAACAAGGACTTAGCAACTGAGAAGTTGAGAAATTATTGAGTACCTCATCAAATGGAAGAACCTACCAATGGAAGAAGCAACATGAAAAGATGAGTTGTTCATGCAGTAACACCCACAAATAGTCAAGTTTTGAGGACATCAATTCTTTGAAGGGAAGGGGGCATGTTAAACACTATATAAGCCCCATGTTAACCCTAAAAACCCCTTACTAAACCCTAGATATTGAGTGATTACATTTCTATTATTATATTTTTATGTAAGCTAGAACTTCTCATGATCCCATTTTATTATAATTGTACCATTTGTCTCCTATATATACACTAAGGAGATTGTTATGTAACCAGATCACAAAAATGAAAGAAAATATGGATCAATAATTTGAAAATAAGTCTATTCGAGGGGCCAACCTCATTTTACATCACATAAATGAACACTTTTTGGATGATACAAATGACAAGGCCTCCTTGTTATATATAGGAGTATAAAGGGTCACAATATAATCAGGGCCTACATAACAATAATAATGTAAGGGCACAACAATAACAATAGTGGGCTTCTATGGGGCACAACAATAACAATATGGGTGCTACACTAGTATTATATGGACCTAACATACCCCTCTCCTTCAAAAAAGTGTTGTCTTCGACGCTTGAGTAGTTTTAGATGTTTTTTTATAAAATATTTATCCTCCCATGTGGGATCTTCAGCAGGTAATTTCTTCCACTTAATGGGATACTCTGAAATTGATTCATTTCGTAGTTGTCATATGCTTGTTTATGTGATTGCTTCAAGCTCCAATATGTTTTTTCCTTCCTCGTCAAGTTCTGGCAACATTGTTTGAACTAGGAGCTTGTCACCTATAACCATCTTTAAGCATGAAACATGGAAAACTGGGTGTACTCGAGAATATGCATGTAGCTCCAATTTGTATGCCATAGTACCAATATTTTGCAACACCTTGTAAGTACCATAGTAATTGGGTGATAATTTATTATCCTTATTAGCTTGCTTGAAGGAAATTTGTTTGTGTGGTTGTAGCCATAAAAATACCCAATTGCCTACTTCAAAACTTCTTCCACTGCGATACTGATTTGTTTGTTATTTCATTTGATTTTGTGCCAGAGTTAGGTTATCCTTTAAGAGTTGGAGAACTTGTTATTGCTTGATGTGATCTTCCACTATTTGAACCTTAGAATCTTATCTTAAAGACGATGTAATGGATGGTGGATGATATCCATAAAGTCCCATTAATGGGGTCATTTTTGTTGCAATATGGAAAGAAGTGTTATACCACCATTCTGCCAGAGGTAACCACTTGACCCATTGTGTTTGTTTCTCATATACAAAGAAACAAAGATATCCTTCCAAATATTTGTTCACTATCTCAGTTTGTATGTCAGATTGAGGATGATAATGAGTTATGAGCTAATTGTGTACCAAAACAAGAAGATAATTGTCTAAAAAATTCCAGTGAAAATGGGATCTTTGTCACTTACAATAATCTTTGGGTTTCCATGTAGCTTTTGAACTATTTCCATAAATGCAGTAGTGGTTATACTGGCTTTGAAAGGATGAGATAGAGAACAAAAGTGTGCATACTTGGTAAGTCTATCAACTACCACCATGATGACACTCTTTCCTTCGGACTTGGGTAAACTTGTGATAAAATCCACTGAGACCTCCTCCCAATGGTGACTTGGAATGGCTAAAGGTTGTAATAGATCTAGGGTCTTAATTGTCTCAACTTTATTTTGTTAAAAAACCAAACATTCTGTCACAAACTTCTGAATATCAGATTTAAGGCCATCCCAAAAAAAAACTTCTTGAGCCTATGGTAAGTTTTTAAAAATCCGGAGTGTCCTCCTAAAGGAGACATGTGCAATTCCAAAAGAATATTTTGTTTGAGTTGGGAGTTCTTACATAGATATAAGCAATATTTGTACCATAATGAATCATTTTTCCATATAAATGTATATGTGTTGGGATCTTACTACAAATTTTGAATGAGTGTCCACACCTCTTCATCATTCTTCCATTCACCCCTTGCTTCAATTATCCAATCAATTTGGATAATAGAAAAGGCAAAGAGAAATGTTTCCACATCCTCATCCCTTCTTGAGAGTGCATCTACAACAACATTTTTCTTCTCTTTTTTGTATATGATTTCAAAGTCATAACCCAACACCTTTTTGACCCCTTTTTGCTGCTCTTATGAAGATAATCTTTGTTCCAAAAAATATTTAAGACTATCATGATGTGTTTTTACCTTGAACTTTCTTCCCATTAGGTAAGGGCGCCATTGCTTCAGAGCATGTACTATTGCCAACATTTCGTTCTCATAAATAGGTTTGTGTAAATATTTACCCTTGATTGGATGACTTTCAAAAGCAACGATTCTTACTTATTGCATTAAAACAGCACAAATTCCATTTCCTGAGGCATCGCATTCCACAATAAAGGCTTTTGCGCAATCGGGTGTAGCTAAAACCCAAGCTTGGCACATTGCCTCTTTAAGATGTTCAAAGGCCTTAATTGCTTCTAGAGTCCAAAAAAAATCATCATTTTTCAATAATGTTGTGATAATACCTTGCAACCTGAGAAATCCTCAAAGATGCTTTACAGTTATGGGGATTTTCCATTCCTTGATGGCTTTAATTTTGTCAAGGTCTACCTTAACACCCTCATGAGATACAATATGACCCAGATATTTCACATATTGTACCCTAAAGAAATATTTGAAGAGTTTTGCATACAATTGTTTCTCCTCGAATAGTTTATGCACCCTATCAACATATTGAACATGATCTTTCCAAGACTTGTTGCAGATTAGTATGTCATCAAATAATACTAACACAAATTTTCTAAGAAAGGGTTTGAAAGTGGAATTCATCAAACCTTGAAACGTGGAAGGTGCATTAGTAAGGCATATTGTCACTCAATTGTACAAGCATGGCGTGACGACGACTCAGGGCGAGGGCTACCACTCTGATCCCTACCCTCTTCGTTCTAGCTACCTCCAAAAAGCAAGCTACGGGGGGTAGTCCCTATGAAATGTGAGAATGCAAGACTTATTGGTAACCAACAAGTCTAGGAGACACAATTGAATAGCCTATCTACTTGGTTGATTTAGCAAGTTTTAAAGATTAGATTAGATTATTATATGAGACCAATGCCTTACGGAGTGAATTAGTTGTTTTATATCAATTATATACCAAATGAGCAGATGAACATTTGTTGCTTGGAGATGCTTTGCTATCTATATGATATGCAAATCCTACAATCTAGGTGAGATGCGAAATCTTGGTTTATTTTAGTTATATGCCTACTCTAAATGTATCATTCCTCTTAAATGTTTTGAAACTAGTCTCTAGAGTAGGTTGTGAGAGAGAAGCCAAGGGGAAGCAAGTTAGGGCCTAGTTAAGGATATCTCCCCTTAGGTTCTAACTACTCGACACCTTTGGCGCTACAGAGGTTGTGGCTCTAATGACTGCAAGGTCACCGTGTTAACCACTAAAGAGGTGTTAGGCTCCTCAAGCTAGGTGAGAAAGGTGGTTATATTCTCTAATCAATCAAGCTTATGCTTGGAAATAAATTGGTTACTGCAAGGAACTAATCCTAGTATGCAAGTGCAAGAAATGGGTGAATGCCCCTAACGTGAGATTACTTAATGTTCTTAAGTATTTAATCACAAATAATCTTCGATTATGACAATAGAGGACTTAAACAATATATGAATGATAATCCCAACCACAAGAGAAAGTGCTCAAATCAAACAGTGCCAGAAAATGTTGTTGGTAAAACTAATAGACAAATTGCTTAAATGATAAATAAGACAATATCAATTCTAAATAACAATGAAGTACCAAGATGCCAAGATACACAATTAGATTATATTATCTCACTTATGATTAGACTTGATCCACAAAAGATAACCAATTCAACAATGATCAATGTAATCAATTCTCCAACAATGTTACTTAGAGTAATTAGCCAAACTTGTTTAAACACTTGTCAACTTGATTAGAGCACTTATGTGAGATAATGCAAGAGTGAAGATAGATGTCAATAATGCAAAGGAGAATTAGATCAGTAAATAAACATAAGATTGCAACTATAGAAAAATCATCCAATTACACCCTTAATTACTAATCCAAATTAGAAGGAACCATAACCAAGTGAAATTAGATGAGCTTCAGCACTTTCAATACTACTGCAAATTTTTATATCAGATCTTAAATTAATATTACAGCCTCTAAAATAATGAATTATGCCAAGAAATATAAATTCAACCAATGCAAGTGGCAGTACAAATGTGAAATATGTCTATCAATGAGCTATTAGGCCATTGTCATGAACTTAATCATTGTTGTAGGTTAAATGTAGATGGTTGTAGTGTATAAGTCAGATCTGAAAATTTATCAAACAATTCACTAAATCCACTTGTATGCAATGACAATAGGATCTCAAAATTGATGTTTAGTGGCCTAAGGTTATTTTATAATATATTATGGGATTGATTAGTGGATTTAGGCTTAGATTTAGAATGTTTTAGTATTGAATACACTGTTGTAACAAAATGATTCAGAACTGAAAAACAGAACAAGAAGGAAAATGTGGGGAAAGAGAGCAAACCCTTGGGCCAAATGATTTAGCTTAGTGACTAGTTTTTTTTCCAATGACTTGAGACTTGGGCCAATAACCTACAACACAAATTGTCAACTAAAAATAAATGGATCATCCCTCTTATGATTGTAATTAGGGCACCAATGGTTGGTTGAGACCTTGCTTGGCAACTTTGGCTCTTAAAACCCTAGCTCAAGAGGTTAGTTAATCTGCAAAAACCAAGTGTTAGCCTAATAAACTCAAAATTCTTGATGTAAATTACCATAAACCAATGCCAAAAAAAATACAATGATGCCCCAAGATTGCAACCACAAAAATTAGTTGAAGACCTGTTGTAAAACCCCGCAACTTGGTTGAAATGACTGCAAAAACCCCAACGAAGGAAGGGAAAGGCTCAATAGGGCTAAATTCCCTTCAAGGCCTACAGCCTAGGGCTACAAGGCCTCTAAGGCTTGTGGCTGGCGGAAAATTCCTAATAGGCCTGCAGCTTGAGGGAGGAGGCCCCTAAAGGATAGTTGCAAGCCCTCCAAGGGCTGTGGCTAAATGGAAATGACCCTTAGAGCCTGCGGCCTAGACCTAAAGGGTTGTCACTGAGGTTAAATCCCTTAAAAGGGATGCGGCATGGGTGAAGGTGGAGATCCTCCAGGGGGTTGGACAACTCCTTTAGAGGGAGGTCGAGGCCATTCTAGGCCCATAGCTAGGGCTAGAAGGGCTCGACGTCTAGGCCTTAGGGCCTAAAAAACTTATGGTGCCTGCAACTACCAAAACTTGCCACAAAACACTGCAAAATGCTAGACGTTGGACTTGGAGGATGAATGGAAGCCAGACCTTACCTTCCTAGGCCTACGTCTGCCTCAAAACCCCAGTAAAAATCCCTTTGATCAATCTGAATCTCACCTACGCAAATGAATGAAAAAATCCCACAAATCCAAATATAAATAAATAAATAAATAATTTACAAGAAAAAATTAAAAAATAATAATAATAAAACCTCAATTGTTGCTAAACAAATGAGTTAGAAATATTTTACAAATATACAATGTTTGCAAATTTAAAATTTTGGAGAATTTTTTGTTTAGTAATAGCAATGCATGAATGTATTTTTCGAAAAAATTGAATATTGACCAATAGCTCTCCTGTAAAATTAAAATACCATATAGAAATCTTAGAGCCCAAAAACAGTCAGCTCTTCCCCACAGTATCTGAACTTGAAACCCAAGGATCAGTGTACCTGCAAATCTCTATATTTTTTCTCAAGTAGGGTTGTCAAATCATATGGTGAATCAGATCACCTTAAAAAAAAATAATAATAATAATTTACCAATAGAATGCTCTTATCACCAACAAATGAAATAACAGATCATAAAAAATTACCACAATATAAGAAAGCACATAACTAGCACATACCACATATCAATGGAAGAAAAACACCATGAACTGAACCCCAAAGTATTTCTATTATGATACAGAAATGTTCCTAGCAGAGCAATGGCTCAATACTAGCGTTACAAAATTTACATCATCCAAAGAAATTCAATAGAAGAAAAATGACTTCTATTTATAAAGAAATCACTCCAAGTGGAAAATAATGGTTAGTTGGTTTGATCTTCGTCAAAATAATCTCGACTGTTGAAAATAGTTTGATCATCTTTAAATTGCCACTGTCAATTTTTTTAATTTTCAGGAAAAATCGAAATTTTCTTTAAAACAACTTTTAATTAATCCAAAAATTAATGTTTTGGATTAATTTCTTCAAAAAATTGTCTTTAACTTAACCACCAAAGTTCCAAATTTTCTTAAAATATCCATTTTTGCCTTGGTGGGGGACCTCCAAAATTTGATTTTTCGTTGATCTGCGAATTTTTTATTATTTTCCACTTGGAGAATAATTAATTTCTCTATAATTGTTTGACTCAAAATTAATTAATTTTTTGCCTTAGGATTTTTATTTATTTTAGCCAAAACAATTAATTAATTGACACTAGAGGGAATTAATATATTTTCCACTTTCAAATATTTTAGCCATGGTGTCGAAGTATGAGGGACCGTGCACTAAAATATTTTTTACATCAGATATTACAATTAATTCAACCCTCAAATGATGAATACTCTCAATTCCGCGACACAATATGATCTAGTATAGACCAAGTGGTTTGTAATAAAATAATTTAGCCAAATGTGTTTAAATTATTTCCAAACCACTTTTACAAAGACTCGATATAACAATAGGACTCACCTAAGACTTTGCCAATGAATTCCACCCTAGTTTTGGGGTTTAAGCTGGAAGAAAAACTCTATCGATTATTCGTGTTTAGAAACACACATAATTCGGTGAAGTTAAAAAACTTCTTAGGATGAAATTCATCGCCAAAATTAGAGGCTTACCTAAGTATTGGTACATAAGTAAATGGTCATAGTAGCATCATTTACAATGTAACTTTGCAGAAATTGAGTTTACAATGATAACACAATGCTTGCAGCTAACTTTGAACTTTGAAAAAATTCATTCGCATCTTTGCACTCTGCTTCCTTGGATTGTTGACAAAGTGTGGTCAACATCTCGCTCTACTTGGGGACGCGTTGCTTCGTTGAAAGAATGTGATAATCAAGAATCATGTATCCAAGGAAACAGAATTCCATCAAATAGATATCCATTCAAAATCCAAATCATCATGTATCTATAGAACATCTGCTGGAATAGAAAAATCTAATCTAACAAATCAAAATGTAAAGAGATAAGTGCAAATGCAAGAAAGAAAACTAACTAATGACATAAATGAAATCCTAATTAGGAGTGCAGCGTTAGAAATATAATACAAAGGATTCCCTATGGCATCAAATGTCATCCCTATGGCACAATCTGGAACATTTGTTTGCATACTGGTAAATCAATAGGATATTTGTCAAATGTCCCTTGTTGAATCTTGACCCTCTTTGGTTGATGTAGACTTTCATTATTGTGTTGTATATCTCTGTCAAAATCAAGTTGTCTTATTTTCTTGCTCGAAAGATGAAATGAAGAAAAATGATATACCGGTTGGAAGAACTCAGTGACGACTGCGTTATACTCTAAAGGATGACCCTGCGACTCAATTTCATCATTGTCCAGCCTCTTCGAAATTTCCACATGGTATCTCCTTTCTACTCCTCTGTATAATCTGATCATACCACTTATTGTTGTAGGAACAGTAGCATGTGATAAATCCATCTTAATACAGCCACTTAAGTCAGATGCAAACTTTCTTGATAGAAGCATTCCCAATACATCTTGCACGTCAATAATTGTTATGTCCATGGTGATGATTTTGTACGGATAGTTAGCCAAGGCAACCTGTAAGTCTTTAACCACACCAAGGACTTCAATTTTCTTAGAGTCCATTGAGTAGTTTTGATAAGGCCTTGAAATTCTAAGATTCAGTTGATCCATAACCTTCTTAGTCATGACATTGGTTGAAGCCCTGGAATGCAGCGTGCAGTTATGAAGAAGGCGGTCATTAACTTCTAAATTGAGGAAGAAAGGTTGATTATCTTCATCGGTCATGTAACAATTTAGATCCTTTAACTTAATCTCTTCGCTCTTTGGATGTGTATCAACCTTATCATGTTGATTCATGCCTAAAGCTTTGAAGAATGCTACTTTTTTAGAAGGAATCTTTACAAGTTCTAGCACTAGGACAGACATATTAACATTGTTTATCCATGCAGCCCAATCAATTTTCAACCGTAAATGATAGCTTTTAGATTCAACTTGCCTATTCTGATTTTGATCCTTGTTTTTCTTTTGATAAGTATAACCTTTTCTTCTAGCAATTTCCAGAATTTGTTCTTGAGATGGAGTTTCCCCATACATTTGTGTGATAGGATCATTTTCATCGCTGAAGTTATTAATGGTGAAAGATGAAGAGATCATGTATGTGCAACGACCTTTCTCTGAAGAAATTTGATTCACATTATTTATTTGCTCATTGGTTCCTTAATCTAGAAGTTTTCTAGCAATGGCACACGCACTTTCTTCATGAAAACTTCATGAATGGGAGGATGAAAAGATCAAGAGATGAAGAGAATGTCGTTAAAACACCAAAACAAGAAGATCCCCGACAACAACGTTGGAAAATGTTGTCGCTCAAATTGTACAAGCACAGGATGACAATAACTCAGGGCGGGGGTTGTCACTCTGATCCCTACCCTCTCCGTTCTAGCTACCTCCCAAACACAGGCTATGAGGGCTAGTCCCTATGAAATGTGAGAATGCAAGACTCGTTGGTAACCAACAAGTTTAGAAGACACAACTAAATGGCCTAGCCACTTGGTTGATTTAGCAAGTTTTAAAGATTAGATTAGATTATTATGTGAGACCAGTGCCTTATGGAGTCAATTACTTGCTTTATATCAATTATATACCAAATGACCGGATGAACAGTTATTTCTTAGAGATGCTCTGTTATCTATATGATATGCAAATCCTACAATTTATGTGAGATGTAAAATCTTGGTTTATTTTAGTTAGATGCCTACTCTAAATATATCATTCCTCTTAACTATTTTGAAGCTAGTCTCTAGAGTAGGTTGTAAGAGAGAAGCCAAGGGGAAGCAGGCTAGGGCCTAGTTAACGACACCTCCCCTTAGCATCTAACCACCCGATGCATTAGGCACTGCAAAGATTGTGGCTCTGACGACTGCAACGTACTGTGTTAACCACTAAAGAGGTGTTAGGCTCAGCAAGCTAGGTGGGAAAGGTGGTTCTATTCTTTATCGACCAAGCTTATGCTTGGAAGTAAATTGGTTAATGCAAGGAACTAATCCTAGTATGCAAGTGAAAGAGATGGGTGAGTGCCCTTAAGGTGAGATTACTTAATGTTATTAAGTACTTAATCACAAATGATCTTCGATTATGACAAAAGAGTACTTAAACAATATATGAATGATAATCCCAACCACAAGACAAAGAGCTCAAATTTAACGATGCCAGAAAATGTTGTCGGTAAAACTAATAGAAAAATTTCTTAAATGATAAATAAGACAAGATCAATGCTAAATAACAATGAATTACCAATATGCCAAGATACATAATTAGATTCTATTATCTCACTAATGATTAAACTTGATCCACAAAAGGTAACCAATTCAACAATGATCAATGTAATCAATTCTCCAACAATGTTACTTAGAGAAATTAGCCAAATTTGTTTAAACACTTGTCAACTTGATTAGAGCACTTATGTGAGATAATGCAAGAGTGAAAATAGATGTCAATAGTGCAAAGGATAATTGTAGATCAGCCAATAAACATAAAATTGCAGCAATAGAAAAATCATCAAATTACACCCTTAACTGCGTATCCAAATTACGAGGAACAATAACCAAGTGAAATTAGATGAGCTTCAGCGCATTTAACACTAATGCAAATTTTTATATAAGATCTTAAATTAATATTAGAGACTCAAAAATAATGAATTATGCCAAGAAATATAAGTTCAACCAATGCAAGTGATAGTGCAAATGTGAAATATGACTATCAATGAGTTATTATGCCATTGTTCTGAACTTAATCATTGTTGTAGGCTAAATGTAGATGGTTGTAGCATATAAATCAGATCTGAAAATTTATCAAACAATTCACTAAATCCACTTGTATGCAATCAATAGGATCTCAAAATTGATGTTTAGTGGCTTAGGGTTATTTTCCAATATCTTATGGGATTGATTAGTGGATTTAGGCTTAGATTTAGAGTGTTTTACTATTAAGCACACTGCTGTAACAAAATGATTCAAAACTAAAAAACATAATTGCGAGGAAAATGTGGGGAAAGAGAGAAAACCCTTAGGTCAAATGGCCTAGCTTGGTGACTAGTTTTATTTCCAACGACTTGAGACTTGGGCCAATGACCTACAACACAAACTACCAACTAAAAATAAATGGATCAGCCCTCTTATGACTGCAATTAGGGAACCAATGGATGGTTGAGGCCTTGCTTGGCACCTATGGCTCTTGAAACCCTAGCCCAAGAGGCTAGTTAATCTGCAAAACCAAATGTTAGTCCAATAAACTCAAAATTCTTGATGTAAATTTCCATAAACCAATGCCAAAAAAAGTTCAATAATGCCCCAAGCCTGTAACCACAAAAATTAGCTGAAGAATTGTTGCAAAACCCCACGACTTTGCTAAAATAACTGCAAAAACCCCAAACGAAGAAGGAAAAGGCTCAATAGGGCTAGTAGCTAGGGCTAAATGCCCTTCTAGGCTTGTGCTTGCCTGGGAAAAGGCCTACGACTTGAGGGAGAAGCCTTAAATGGTTGTCACTAAGGGAAAGCCCTTAAAAGGGTTACAGCAGAGGTGAAGGACGAGTGATGAGGCCTCCATGGGGATGGACGGCTCCTCTAGAGGGGGGTCAAGTCCTTTCTAGGCCGACAGCTAGAGTTGAAGTGTTGGACGGTTAGGCCTTAGGGCCTAAAAAAAATTGATGCTTGCAACTGCGAAAACTTGCCACAAAGCATTGCAAAACGCTGAACGCTGGGCTTGGAGGATGAATCGAAGTCATATATTGTGTTCCTAGGCCTAGATCTGCCTCGAAACCCCAGCAAAAATCTCTTTGATCAATCTGAAGCTCACATGCACAAATGAATCAAAAAACCCACAACCCCAAATATATACAAAATAAAAATAAATAAAAATTAAAACCCAAAAAAAATTAAAACCCCTATTGTTGCAAAACAAATGAGTTAAAAATATTTGACAAATTATTTACAAATATACAATGTTTGCAAATTTAAAATTTTGGAGAAATATTTTTTGAGTAATAGCAATGGATGAATGTATTTTTCGAAAAAATTGAATATTGGCCAAAAACCCTCCTGCAAAATTAAAATACCATATAGAAATCTTAGAGCCCAAACATAGTCAGCTCTTCCCCACAGTATCTGAACTTGGAACCCAAGGGTTAGTGTACCTGCAAATCTCTATAATTTTTCTCAAGTAGAGTTGTCAAATCATATGGTGAATCAAATCAGCGAAGATCAAAAATATTTACCAATAGAATGCTCTTATCACCAACAAATAAAATAACAATTCATAAAAATAAAAAAATAGCACAATTTAGGAAGGCACATAACTAACACATACCACAGATCAATGGAAGAAAAACACCATGAATTGAACCCCAAATTCTTTGTATTATGATACAAAAATGTCCTAGCATAACAATGGCTCAATACCAGCGTTACAAAATTTACATCATCCAAAGATATTAAATAGAAGCAAAATGACTTCTATTTATAGAGAAATCTCTCCAAGTGGAAAATAACAATTAGTTGGCTTGATCTCTGTCAAAATAATCTTGACCATTGAAAATAGTTTGACATCTTTTAATCTCTATAGTTGAATTTTTTAATTGTGAAGAAAATTCGAATTTTTTTTAAATCCACTTTTAATCAATCCAAGAATTAATATTTTGGATTAGTTTCCTCAAAAGTTTGGCTTTGACTTAACCACCAACGTCCAAGGGCTCAATTTTTTTTTAAATATCAATTTTTGCCTTGGTGGGGACCTCAAAATTTTGACTTTTCCTTGACCCACGAATTTTCTTTTTTCTACTTAGAAAAGAATTAATTTATCTATATTTATTTTAGACTCAAAATTAATTAATTTTCTAGCTTAGTATTTTTTTTATTTTAGCCAGAAAAAATTAATTGACACTAAAGAGGATTAATATCTTTTCCGCCCTCAAATATTTTAGCCATGGTGTCTAAGTATGAAGTACCATGCATTAAAATATTTTTTACATCATATATAACAATTAATTCAACCCTCAAATGAAGAATACACCTTTAAATATAGGCCCTCGTGACTTAACCCAATTTTGTGACACAATATGATATAGTATAGACCAAGTAGTTTGTAATAAAATAATTTAGTCAAATGTGCTTAAATTATTCACAAACCATTTTTACAAAGACTCAATATAACACTAAGACTCACTTAAGACTTTGTCAATGAATTCCACCCTAGTTTTGGGGTTTAAGCTAGAAAAATAACTCTACCGATTATCTGTATTTTGAAACACGCATGATTGGGGGAGGTTAAAAAACTTTTTAAGATGAAATTCGTCACCAAAATCAGAGGCTTACCTAGGTGTTGTTACATAATTAAACAGTCACACTAGCATCATTTATAATATTTTGCAGAAATTGGGTTTACAATGATACCACAATGCTGGCAGATGACTTTGAATTTTCAAAAAAATCCTTTGCAACTTTGCACTCTGTTTCCTTGGATTGTTGACAAACTATGGTCAACAAGGCCAAAAGGCATGACCAAAAATTCATAATGACCATGAATTCTGAATGTTGTTTTTCCACTGTCTTTTGTTTTCATTTTAGTTTGATATCTAGAACAAAGATCTAGCTTGGTGAAGTAAATTTCTCCATGTAATTCATCCATCAATTCATCAATGACAAGAATAGGAAATTTATCTTTAATAGTGAGTTTATTGAGCTCTCTATAATCCAAACACATACACCATGACCCGTCTTTCTCGTGCACCCATACTACTAGAGAAGATAAGGAACTTTGGCTAGGTTGAATTATACCTACCTCTAGCGTTTCTACAAGCATACATTCAATTTCACTCTTTTGGGCATAGGGATATTTGTAAGGTTTGATGTTTGGAGGAACACTTAATAGAATCAAGTGAATAGCATGATCATGATCACGATTAGACAAGAGGCCTTTGGGAACCTCAAATACCTTGGAATGATTGTCCAAGGCTCTTTGGAGATTTGGAGAAATGAATGATTTCAATGTTTGAACATCTAGTGAGAATAATTGTGCAATTATGCCTCGTTTTTTCTTTAAAAGCTTTGTCATGCCATTAGAGTTGATTATCTTCCCCAGTTTCCCTATGATACCCCTTAATTCAATTTTTTTCCCTTCCCAAAAAAATTTCAAGAGAAGTTCTTGAAAGTTAAAAGCTATTGTCCCCAAAAATTGTAACTATTGGACTCTTAATACAACATCAGCACCACCTATTGGAATGGAAAGCATTGTACTATTCAGTACATATTCCCCCATGATTAACTTGATATTATGGCACTTCCCTAAGCAATTTATAGTTTCTCCATTTGCAACCATCACTCAACACTTTCGTGTTGGATATAGAAAGCAATTCAATTCCTTGGTTATCCTA
This sequence comes from Pinus tabuliformis, assembly GCA_031772625.1. Taxonomy (NCBI): domain Eukaryota; kingdom Viridiplantae; phylum Streptophyta; class Pinopsida; order Pinales; family Pinaceae; genus Pinus; species Pinus tabuliformis. Next base: position 706,214,936 of record CM062815.1, on the reverse strand, counting down.
CAATGCATAAAATTATGGGTTATACCTGAATCAATCGATATTATTACCTTTTTTTTCTTGATATATCATTTTATCTTGAGAGTTTGAGGAGTGGTAATTCCCGCCAATGCATTACAAGATATGGTCAGATTCATTTTTTCTTTCTCTGGGGTTGGTTCCTGGTGTATATCATCTTCTTTTGATGTTTCTTGTTCATTTTCTTCCAACTCTTCACAATTTATGTAAAATAATTTCTTCTCAACAAACTTATGATCTTTAGTGTCTTTTCTATTGAAAATGTAACTGTGGTCGCCCTTCATCATTTCTATTGTACTTTATTATTATTTATGTAAAATTGAAAAAGAAAAAAAAAAATATTTTGAAGCATGGGTTTCATGCTCATTTTATTTATTTATTAGGTCAAAGCCTCCATTGTAGGCTTCTAGGGTTTTTCTTGAGTCTTAAGAGTCATTGTCACATTTATTAGACCCTTCTTGGGCTTTTGTATCATGTAAAGAAAATTATTTTTGAGTCAAAACAATTATTTGTCACCTCCTCACCAAGTCAGCCCTACCTTGATGAAGTCGGCCCAAATTGGGGCTATTTGACCCTATGGAAGCAGTATAAATAGAAGAAGAGCTCGACCTATTTGGAATCAATCATCATCAAGTCTGATCTACAGTAAAGGAAGAGAAAAAGAAGTGCAAAGTCAAGGAGAAAGAAAGACAAATCAAAGGAAGATCAAAATCAAAGTTTTTGCGCAACCTCTCTCTCACATGTGCGAATTTTTTAGGGTTTTTGGGCAAGTTGCAAGGGCCAAAATTTCGGTAGTAATTGCAGGTATGAAATTCCGAGTTGCAGGAAGTCGAAGTTGCAAATTGAAACAGTTTGAAGGAGTTGACCTGTGTTGACTTCGACAAAGTTTATCTACTTGGAAGGAGAGTTGACTTGGTGATTGGAGGAAGCCTTTGTCTTGGTCAAAAGGTCTTGCATTCTTTCACTTTGACTTGATTCTATTATTGAAGAAGAGTTGACTGGGTTTTCCCCTTGGAGAGGGGTTTTTCCCTAACTGAGTGCATATATCTTGTGTCTCTTGTTTTTGTAATCCTCATGCATTGTTGATTTGGTAATTGTTTGATGAAATATAACTTAATAAAAATAAAAGAAGCCAACACAAATCACAAGTATTTATCAAGAAAAGAGGAATCAAAACCCTAATAACTACATGCATTGATTTCTCAACACCCCTTTCAAATTTTGAAAGTTTATTTTGTTCCATCAGGCTTGTTACCGCTCAAACTAGCAAGGGACCTCGGGGGGGGATCCCTAAAGGGGAAATGTTAGGCCAAGGGCAACAAATGGAGACTTAGTGCACTGTCATCTCAGTTAAAGCTCCCTTCTATTTATAGACTTTCACTGACGGGAGGAAACCCAGTATGTTTGGAGTCATTAATGAAGGATAATCCAATGGATATGAGTGACCCAAATGGACCCTTTCCCATAAGAGTTTGAAGGATGGAGTTTGATTGCTTTCTAAGCAAGGTACTATGTACTCTCGGGAAAGGAAAAGAGGATTTGAGGGTTAGGTTTATGGAATAAGATTTGTGAAAGAGTTCCCCAATCTCTAAAATCCTTGTTAGAATTGTTATCCCGGGTGGTTCTTGAAGAATGACCTTTCAAAGGAGCGAGACCACATGGGGCCATGTGGACTCGGTCTAGGGTATGAGGAAATTATGTAGCGGTCAATGATATTCTTACCCTAGACAAGGTGGGGTAAGGATCAAAGAAAAAATTTCACCTGAAGATGTTGCTTTGACCCTGTGAGGTACTAACCTTGGGGATGGCAAGGCAAGTTTTGATCTTGGAGCTAGGGATTGGCTTTTCTCCCAACTCCACTGTCGGAATGGCTTCAAAATTGGAGGAGAGCCAGAGGAAAGGTCAGCGCAGGAGACCCTAAAAGATCGAATTCTTTTGATGGCTAGCTTGTCGAGAAATTGATGCCCTACGTACCTCAACTTGGCTAGGCTTGGAAGGAGGTGGAAGAATATGAGTTTTAGTGACCAACCTTGGTAGATCAGTGCCTTAATCTTTGGGATAATGGAGTCTATGTTGAATATGAATAGGATTTCTTGGTTCCCAGTCAAGGAGGCCTCAAGATCACTTCGCTTGCATTCTAGGTCAAGAAGAAGCAACTTTGCAGCTTTTATACTTCGATGTGCAAGAGGAATGGCTTATCAAGGTCAAATTCTTTGATAGAATTACCTCTGGGAGATTTCGCTCATATTACATGGCCCATACATTGAGTAATGTTATAATAGTGACAAATTCCACAACTTTAACAAGTAACTGCATGCAACAATTAGACCTAGAATAGCGAAAATCTCAGTCCGACGTATCTGACAAAAGTAAACAAGAATAGCATCAAAAATCATGTACTTTCATGCAACAGAGTATATCCAGCTATTCACAATTGACAATAGAGAAGCTCCAAGAGAAGATAAACCAATATCCACACATCAAAATTCATCCATAAAGCTCCAATTTATCCTCTAAAAAAAATGTGAAAATCTCAAGACAGAGAAGTGATCCAAACCAAAGTTATGATGAGAAATGAGTTCATCTCACTTGTATTTATACACAACTTAGGAGTTCGAATTAGCCTCACTGGCCTACAGAAGCCCCAAAAATAAAATAATGTTCTAACAATTCAACTTTCGGTGACAAGCCCACCAAACTAGCTCATAAATGAAAAGATAAGCCTCTCGAGAGGTCAAATAATAATCTATGCATGTCGTATAGGTCCACGGGTGCCATTATGAAGAGAAGGACCCTCAAAAGCAATGGGCAGGGGGGGGCCTTGTAATAACCTGTGGTGCTCCAAATGACATGTGGGGGCACACAAGTGTCCTCATGGGTCTCCAAACAAATCAGAGATGCATGTAGATCGCCTGCAAGGGCTAGGATGATGGTGTAGGTGATGCCACATCGTCATGCAAGTCCTGGATCATCTGCCAAGTGTATGGTGTAGATCTAGGGCCAGTTGGGCATGATGGATCAGGTGCATCCTCCCCGTCCAATAAGTGAACCACGAGCAATCTCTTAATGGCTGTGAGGATCCATGGAATGTAATTTGTTGTTGTGGAGGCCCGTGGCTCTCAACGCTCACCCTACATGTGTCAATGTAGCCCTCTGGAGGATCGGGACCCCGTATAGGGAGACCAAACCCAATATGGAAACCATTTGCAATCCTGCATAAGATCCAATGTGTCCCCTAGCCTTCCAGTACAACAAGTCATTAGAGAAATCGAGTAAATGAGCTTACCTAATCATGGACCACATGTGGGGACTTCATAATGGTCTGCCCTTCCATAATGGGCTTCAATATGTGCCAATGTCTCATAAACTCCAAATGGGTTAACCAATAATCCTATTAGGTGGTTTCTACTTCTAAAGGGGATAATATAGTCAAGGTACATCCTTCAAGAGGTGGTGGCATGTGATAGATAGGTGAATGAAGTAAGGAATGGGAAGGGGAAGCCCTAGGTCACATGCTGGGGTACAAGGGTAGTTAATAAGAGGGAATCCTACACTCGGGTTTATATTGTGTAAGAGGGAAAAATTGTGGTACATGAAGTGCACCGACCTTGATTTTTCTACCCTTCTTTAATGCCTTTTTCTTTTTATCACTGCTCAGGGCTCAAGGAGTTAGACCATGATGTATAAGATATAGCAGTGAAATCCCCCTTTTAAAGGTGGGGTGGTTCATTGCCCACCAAGGGTTGGGACAATCATGGGTTCCTATATGATGAAGGAGGCTCAAAGAACCTGTAGGAACCATGGTGATGGCCATAATGATGGGGTATAGCTCATGTATTGGCTTTTGCCCGCGTGCTAAACGTGTTTGTCCCGACCATCTTTTGCATTTTGTGGTACATTTTCCTGTTAAATGTGGCCATATATGTTTTTATCATTCTTTTGAGCTGCATCAACCTCTGGGCTTCATTCCAAGCCATGACCCAAGGTGCGGGCAAGGGGAAGGGGCATGTTAACCCTATGTGGACCTAGTGGAGGAATGCGGACCCAAGTGGGAGAAATGATGAATGGGGTAAAAATGAGTGGAAAGAGGGTAATATAAGCGGATAAGGGAGCAGAAAAACACACCCAAAATCGAGGTTTCCCATGAAATACCATCCCTAGAACCAAATGGTCAATAAAATAGATCCCACATGACTAGAATCCAAGGTTATTTCCTAAAAGAGATCTAGGGGACAGAAGCACGGACCTAGCCCATTCTTTCTACCGAATCCCCCATTAATACATGCCCAGAAGTGTCCATGATAAGCAAACTATAATACTCAATTTCCAAATCACAAGGTATACCTTTAGATTCGGGAGGCCCACCTTCAAACATATGATCATGGTAGATGGGCGAGGAACCACAGGGCTGTCTCAGGTGGCGAAGAAAATGGCACAATGAGCTAGCTGGTGGCTGCAAGGGGTTGTTGGTTGTCGGCTAAGGACCATCTTGCAGAAAAATTTCTCCTAGGGATATTACCCACAAAATGGTGGGTAACATCTAGCTCCAACTAGAACGTGATATTTTGAAGAAGTGGGCAAAGCTACTCGAACAGGAGATCACGAGAACTCCAACAATCTCTTGGTTACCGTAGACCTGTCACCTGCACATATACTAGATGGAAAAACACAGGGCAGCATGCTTCCGCGGCTTCCCATGATTGCACATGCTAATATGTTATGTCATAAAATCAACAGAAAATTAAATATGCAAATATGCATCTATCTACCATGAGAAAAATCATATGATGTTATTTCTAATGCAAAAATCAACATGCATTAGAATGTCAAGTGTTAGGTATAATCATAGACCCAATGCAACCAACATGTCAATCGATAAAAACAAGAATGCGTGCTTCCATGATTATTTTTGCAGCGAACTTGACAATGGGAATAATAACATGAGGGGTTGCGAGGGAGGGAGGTGGGAAAACCAGAGACCCATATGCCATAGAAAGGGATCTTGGAAGAAGCAAAAGACACAAGTCGAGAGGATGTGATTTGACCCTTCAACCAGGAGATGGAAATGTAAATCACCTAGTATATGAATCTTTCATGAAGAACTGTGTCGGAGTGAAGGACTCGGACATATTTAGGATGATATTGTTTTGGTCATTGGGAAAGCAAGAAGTAGGCTCATCATTGTATTTGGGGAAAAACTATGATTCCTGATTCTTCATAGTGGAAATCAGCACTTCATCAAAACAAGGGGGATGAACATCATCACAAACATCTCTCTCGAGGGTAGGGGACGAACGCTCAAACATGGAGAAAACCATGTTATCGGTGGCATGACCTAGGGAAGCATTCTCCTCAATTTCTTCTATATTAGAGTCATCATAATTTCCTGCAATCTTGGAAGGCTCTTCTTTCATTGAATCATCTTGGAACATAAAGAAAAGACCTTTCCAGTGACTAGGAAGGGCTTCATAAGGACCAACGTTGTTATTCAGAAGGGGCAGAGCATTTTCTTCTTCCCCGAGCTCATTCTTATGGACTTGAGGAACCATGGGGTCTTCATTTCTATAATCATACCGAATTCCCCAATCAACAGCCCCAAAGTCACTCATAGATTCTCCATTTATTTGACTATCATGATCTTCCTCAGAACCCTCATATTCTTCATTATATATTTGGTGTTGGTTAGGATGCCATTCATTCTCTTCTTTAGACAGGGAGGACTTTTCCTCCTTCATTCGTTCCGGGAGAATGATCTCCAAGGTATTTACTACATGACTTCGATAAAATGCCTCAAGAAGAAGGTCATCGATAGGACTCTTTTTATACATACTTTTGTGTTATGGAGCCTTTCCGATTGCTCACAATAATGGGAGAAAATCTCTTGGGAGTTATATGTGGCCATCAGTTTCCTACAAGACTTTTCACATTCCATCATCCATTCTTGCAATGTCTGAGGGCTCTGGGGGTTGAGATATGCATCATCATATTTAGAGAACATGCTTTCCAATTCATGAGTATCTCCTTTGACACCATCATTAAGGTATGCATCAATAAGAGATCCATCCTCAAGCATAAAACCATATTCAATAACTTCCTCCCCTCGAAGGGCCATATCTAACATTTTGGATATGTCTTCATGAGATTGGAAACTCGGCCCTTCATGCAACAAGAAGTGTGTGGTCAACATTGGAAGAGAAGGAATGTTTTTAGGTTTGCATGACTCAAGACAAACAGTATTTGGGGCAATTGATATGACAAACAATTCCATTTGGTCACAAGGTTGAGTTATATTTTGCTTTAAAAGGTACCTTATGAACCTTACCACGTGGTTGGTAGCGGAATGTGGATCCCCATCGAACATTGGCATACTCTTCATGGATTTTGATGAAGAATACCTTGGGGTCCCTATCTATCTATGGCGGGAATATATGTGGTCAACATGTCGTTGGGTCCTTAATGACACGGGAGTCGCCAGGGTGAATGAAATTGCTTTAACAAATGCTTGCTTCACCCTACAAGCATTGACTTTGAAGTTCAATGAAGAACTAGAGCTTCGTTCTTCCAATGGAGTCGCCAGTAATGATATGTCAATATGTCATATGGGTATCAAAACGCACAGTTTCATTTCCTCAGCAACAGCGCCAAAATGTTACCACTAAAACTAGCAAGGGACCTAAAGGGCAAATGCTAGGTCAAGAGCAACAAATGGAGACTTAGCCCATTGTCACCTCAGCTAAGGCTCCCTTCTATTTACGGACTTACACCAATGGGAGGAGACTCGGTATGTATGGAGTCACTAATGAAGGATAAGCCAATGGATATGAGTGACCCAAATGGACCCTTTCCCATAAGAGTTTGAAGGATAGAGGTTGCTTGCTTTCTAAGCAAGGTACTTTGTGCTCTAGGGAAAGGAAAAGAGGATTTAAGGGTTAGGTTTATGGGAAAATATTTGTGAAAGAGTTCTCATATACCTAAAATCCTTGTTAGAATTGGTATCCTGGGTTGTTCTTGAAGAATGATCTTTCAAAGGAGCGGGACCACACAGGGCCAAGTGCACCAGGTCTAGGGTATGTTGAATGTATGTAGCAACCAATGACATTCTTACCCTAGACAAAGTGGGGGAAAGGATCAAAGAAATAATTTCACTTGAAGATGTTTCTTTGACCCTATCAAGTACTAACCTTGGGGATGGCATGGCAAGTTTTGATCCCGGAGCTAGGGCTTGGATTTTCTCCCAACTCCACCGTCGGAATGGCTTCAAAATTGGAGGAGAGATAGAGGAAAAGACAGCGCAAGAGACCCTAGAAGATCGAATTCTTTGGATGGCTAACTTGTCGAGAAATTGATGCCCTAGGTACCTCAACTTAGCTAGACCTGGAAGGAGGTGGAAGAATATGAGTTTTAGTGACCAACCATGGTAGATCAGTGCCTTAATCTTTGGTATAATGGAGTCTATGATGAATATGAATAGGATTTCTTGGTTCCTAGTCAAGGAGGCCTCAAGATAACTTCATTTGCCTTGTAGGTCAAGAAGAAGCAACCTTGCAGCTTTTATACTTCGATGTGCAAGAGGAACAGCTTATCAAGGTCAAATTCTCTAATAAAATTACCCCTAGGAGATTTCGTTCATATTACATGGCCCATACATTAAGAGATGCTATAATAGTGACAAATTCCACAACTTTAAGCAGCAAATGCATGCAGCATTAGCCTTAGAACAGCGAAAATCCCAGTCCAACATATCTAACAAGTAAACAAGAATAGCATCAAAAAGCGCATACTTACATGTAACAGAGTATATCCAACCATTCACAATTGATAATAGAGAAGCTCCAAGACAAGACAAACCAATATCCACACATCAAAATTCATCCATAAAGCTCCAATTCATCCTCTAGAAAAAGTGTGAAAATCTCAAGAGAGGGAAGTGATCCAAACCAAAGTGATGATGAGAAATGAGCTCATCCCACTTGTATTTATACACAACTTAGGAGTTTGAATTAGCCCTAGCCTACATAAGCCCCAAAAATAAAATAATGTTCTAATAATTCAACTTTTGGTGGCAAGCCCACCAAACTAGCTCATAAATGAAAAGGTAAGCCTCTCAAGAAGTCAAATAATAATATATGCATGTCGTAAGGCCCTCTAAGAGGCCTAATGAGGTCCATGGGTGCCATAATGAAGAGGACCCTCAAAAGCAATGGACAAGGTGGGGGGGCGGGGTTGTAATAACCTGTGGTGCTCCAAATGACATGTGTGGCACACAAGTGTCCTCATTTCTGAAAGTTTTAGAAGCGATATCGGGGTCAAACAAGGTTGCCCATTGTCTCCTACCCTTTTTGGTTTATATATTGACAAGCTTGAGGAGTGGTTAAATTCGCAAGGGGGTGATGGTATCTATTTGGGCAAATTTGTTATAACGCTTCTTTTGTATGCAAATGACCTTATTCTGATTGCTAAATCGGCTCTTGGTTTGCAATCACACTTACTATCCCTTGAGCATTTTTGTAGAAGTGTGGGGATGCAAGTCAATATCAGCAAAACGAAAGTAGTGGTCTTCTCTAAGAAAAGAAAACATAACCAGCATAAGTTCTACTTTGAAGGCAATATTCTGGAAGAAATTGCGGATTACAAATACCTTGAAATTGACTTCAACAAAAATCTAAGCTGGAATGGTTGTAGAAAGAAAAGAACTTTGGGGGGTTGGAAAGCATTTTATGCTTTTCAAAATAGGTGTAGAGAGGCAGAGTTATGGGACTGGAAAACCACTCAAACTCTTTTTGGGCTTCTAGTGATTCCGGTGATTCTCTATGGTTGTGAACTATGGGCCAATAGTACATCCGACATGCAATGGAGACAAATTGAGAAAATTCAGAAGTGTTTGATTACAAACAAATTTAAGATTAAAAGTGTAGTTCCTTATGATATTTTGTTAAGTGAAACAGGGATTGCTCCTATTGAAGCAATTGCTATGGTGCGAGTCATAATGTATTTAAAAAAAAAATGAGCAAATGGAAGAGGGTAGATGACCTGAGGTTGCCTTTAATGATAGATTGTACAAGAAAAAAAAACTTGGATGCAGCAAAATAACAAATGGTTTAGTGAATGGGGTATTTGTTTGAACGTGTGTCCCATAAACAGCAAAGAGATAAAAGCTTTTGTTATGGAAAAGTTCCACAAGCGTACTTGGGATAAGAAGCTAGGAAGAAAGAAAAATTACTATATTGAAGTGTTTAATCCCACTCATAGTCATCAACCAAAAGCATACATAGAGGCCAATATCTCTTGGAGAGCCAAAATTCTTATTGCTTAGTTAAGGACTAATTCTCATCAACTCCGTTGTGAAACAAGGTGCTGGAAAAGGCCAAAGGAAGTGTGGGAGGAAAGAGTATGCATTTTTTGTTCTTCCGAAAAAGTGGAAAAAGAAAAACATTTCATTGTAGAATGTGGCTTTCAAAGACAATAGGGAAAGTTATGCAGATATGCTGGCAGCTAGCTCTTGGGATAATCTATTTAGCAAGGGGTTTGTCGAGAAGCTAGGAGCATTTATTTTGAAGCTTCACAGAAAAAGGGTTGAATATATCAAGCAGATGAAGAAGCAATATGTCCCATAGGCTATCTTTAGCCTCGTGGACCTTAAAATAATTTCTTTCTTTCTTTCTTTCTTCATGGGTCTCCAAACAAATCGAAGATGCTTGTAGATTGCCTGCAAAGGCTAGGATGATGGTGTAGGTGATGCCACATCATTGTGCAAGTCCTGGATCATCTGCCAAGTGTATGGTGTAGATTTGGGGCCAACTGGGCATGATGGATCATGTGCATCCTCCCTATTAAATTATGGTATGTTCTATGCTTAGAGCAATTTACTTCAATTCTTCTTATTAGCCCAATGTTATAGCAATCACATTAACATACAAGTAAAATGCTGATAGAACATAAATGAAATTGACAGAAGACAAGCCAAGACAAGAGACACAAGATGTGGCGCTAGCCAGGGACAAACCCCAATACAGGGAAACCCTTTGATCAATTCTTCTATATTCTTCAATAATTCAGCAGAGAGAGAGAGATAGTACAATATCACAAATCTGTGATTTACAACAGCAGTTATGAAACTTTTGAACAGCACTAGAAAAGGTGGTCAATAAGCTCCCAAAATGTCACCAAGACAACCTAGGAGAACTCGGTCTCCAACAACATTAATGGCAGCCCAAAACAGTCAAGGTATGATGGTCAAATCAGCAATGAATGCTACAACAAACTGCAGCCAGCCCTAACCAGTCAACGTTGTCATAAATGTGCCCTCAAACAGTCAACGCAGACTTGTCCAGCACTTCATCTAGCCTAGGAGAGGCTGCCCATACAAAGCCGCAGTCAAAGGAGGCAATACATTGGTCAACACAGGCCTAAACCACTTGTTGCACCTTCCCACGTCCTTACTGTCCTAACTTCGTCCCCCTATGCCCTAACTTCGTCCTCCTCCAATGTTGCCCTAGAGATTTGCGTCTTCCTTCAACGTTGCCCAAGAGATCTGCATCCTCCTTCCTTCGTATACCCAAGAGACAAGGAAGAGATGAGAAGATGAGAAGATGAGATGAGTAATCTAATGCCTCAAGGTCTCCTCTATTTATATCCCACGTTGAGGTTTAGCTGGGGGTGTGCAACACTATTTTACATGCTGGCCGACCTTGACAAATTGTCAAGAAATACAAATAAATTCATATCTCCATGAATACATGTCGGAATCGGATGATCGTTAGATCAATCCTACACCTCTCGACGAGAGGAATCCAAGAAAAATATTAGCTGCCATAAATAAGATGACCCACATGAAGTTTGGCCCTAGCTGCCAATTTTAACACTCCCTCTCAACTAGGGAGAACTCCATCTGCTAATCCATCTGTCTGTCGGTACTATCTCTGCCATCAAATGCACTGCCCTGCATTGCTCAGCTTTGCTCTACTCTGCTCTGTTGAACTATGAAGAAGAAGAAATGATCGAGAATGTATCATTCCATCCTCTATTGACCCAAAGTTAGTCCTAGATAAAAGATTGTCCAATAGCACTCTTACTGACCCGAAATCAGTCCTAATGAAGAGAGTGTGTCATGCTAGTATTAATGATCCCAAATCAGTTGCAAAAGAGAGTGAGTTATATCACTCTTACCAACCCAAAGTCTGTTCCAATTGATCCTAGATCAATGTCATCCTAGCATGGGGAGTACGGTAGATACACGACGCGTCCATCCGTACTACTATGGTCCCTATCCTCATTTCCCTACTCATTGGCCAGATGAGAGTTACTTCCCATGAGTCCCAAACTGCATGGGTAGGATGTCTTGACAGGAAAAAGATGAACACTCATCCTGCCCACATGTCGCCACGGGGTATCACAGGGGAAGGTTGAACCATTCACCCTGTACACAGCACACCACTAGGGGAGGGTGAGTCACCCTATGGTCGCTCGTCGCTCCAAGAAGTACCCCAAGCCCCCGGAGCTCCCAGAGCTCAATGTATGCATCATACAGGACCCTCATAAGAGGGTCTCTCAATGACTCCTAGTCGTTCTCGGAAAGTCAAGAATTTGACCTTTCCTAGGGGCTTTGTCAAAATGTCGGCGACCTGCTCATTTGTCCCAATATGATGGAGCCTTATTGCTCCTCGCTGTACCATATCCCGGATAAAGTGGTACCTAATATCGATGTGCTTGGAGCGATCATGAAATACGGGATTCTCTGATAAACGAATCCCACTCTGGTTGTCGCATAGGATCACGGTAGTATCCAGCGTATGTCCAAACAGCTCACTGAAGAGCTTCCTCAACCAGACAGCCTCACAGGAGGCCATACTCGCAGCAATGTACTCTGCCTCAGCAGTGCTCAAAGCCACCGACTTCTGCTTCCTACTCATCCAGGATATCGAGGCAGAACCCAAAGAAAAACAACACCCAGAAGTGCTCTTTTGGTGCACCGCACTGCGTGCCCAATCAACTTCGGAATATCCATGTAGCCTCACATCTCCGGCAGTGTATCTCAACCCATGAGTGATTGTGCCCCGAAGATATCTCAAAAGATTCTTGGCACCAATCCAATGTGAGTGATGAGGCTCAACCATATATTGGCTCAACGTGTTGACTGCAAAACATATATCCGGACGGGAGTTCACCAAGAACATCAATGCTCCTATGAGTTGACGAAACTCAGAAGCATTTCCCAAAGCAGGTCCGACAGCACTACCGCATAACTTCTTGAAGTTAAGCTCCATCGGGGTAGTCACGGGCTTGCAATCCACCATACCAAATCTCTCCAAAATCTTCACCACGTATTTTCCTTGAGATACGAATATTTCTCCTAGCTTCTGCTAGACCTCCAGCCCTAGGAAATAATGCATCAGTCCTAGGTCCTTCATCTCAAATTCAGAAGCCGACTCCCTCTTACATTTGTGAATGAGAGGGTCTGCACCTATCAGGAAGAGATCGTCAACATATAGCACCAGTATGAGAGGCTTATCATCCTCAACCTTAAAGTAAAGGTTTGGATCGGCTTCACTCCTAGTGAATCCCAGCGTCATCAAGCAGCTATCGATCCTCTCATACCAAGCTCGGGGTGCTTAATTTAGCCCATAGAGAGCTTTCTTCAACCTGCATACGTGAGATTCTCGTTTATGAATCTCAAACCCCTCGGGTTGTTCCACATAGACTTCCTCTTTAATCGAACCATGCAAGAACGCGGTCTTGACATCCATCTGATGTAGGTTCCATCCTTGTGAAGCAGCAAGGGCTATGATCGAGCGGATGGTGGTGTATCGGGAAACAGGTGCAAATATCTCGTCATAATCTACACCTTCCTTTTGAGAGAAGCCTCAAGCAACAAAGCGAGCCTTATACTTTTCAGCACTCCCATCGACTCCATGCTTTATTTTGTAAAGCCACTTCGAGGTGACAATTGTTTTGTCCTGGGGTCTGGGGACCACATCCCAGACATCATTCTTCATGATGGACTCGTATTCCTCATTCATAGCATCCTTCCATACTTGATGCTTCACGGCTTCTTCGAACGATGAAGGCTCATTTTGAATGATGGTGCTCATAATGGTCAAGTATCCCTGATACCTGGTTGGCTTCTTACTTTCACGGAAAGTCCCTCTGGGTGCAATATGTCCTTCGGCATCATCAAGTGTCCCCCTAAGCCATGAGGGCCTCTTCCTAGAAGAGGAAGGCTCTTGCGGACGGGGATCAATGGGACCCATAGGTTTTTCCACATCAGGCATCGTCTCATCTTCCTTCTCATCCGGCTTCCTGGTGTCAGCTTCTTTAGTTTTCCTTCGAATAGGAAGATTGTCAACCTTGCTAAGAGCCATATCTTCGTCAAAGGTGACATCATGACTTATCTCGACTTCCCTTTGACCAGCCACATAGATTCTATAGCCCTTATAATTTTCGCTATAGCCCACGAAGATTCCCTTCTTTCCAAATGCACCCAATTTGCTTCTTTTCTCTTTCGGCACATGAAAATATACGAGACTTCCAAAAATTCTAAAATGAGAGACATCAAGTTTCTTACCAGTGAACATTTCTTCGGGAGTCTTGGAATCCAATTCTTGATGAGGACATCAGTTTTGAACATATACGGCGGTATTCGCAGCTTCAGCCCATAGAAACTTCGGAAACCTTTGATCATGGAGCATGGCACGAACAACTTCCACAATCGTACGATTCTTCCTTTCTGCCACACCATTCTGTTCAGGAGTGTATGGTGTTGTGGTCTCCCTCTTAATGCCAGCCTCTTTGCAAAAGTCATGGAACTCATTGGATTCATACTCAGTCCCATTATCAGTCCTTAAGATCTTGATCCTCTTCTCGGTTTGATTCTCGATCAAGGCTTTGAAGTGACAGAACCAGGAGAACACTTCATCCTTCTTTTTCAAGAAGTATATCCAAGTCTTGCGAGAATAGTCATCTGTAAAAGTGAGATAATATAAATATCCTCCCAAAGAGTTCACGGGCATCATACCAAATATGTCGAAGTGAACCAACTACAAAATGTCAGAGGTCTTGCTATGGCTTGAGGGGAATGGTCCCCTTTTGAGCTTTCCTTCGACACATCCCAGACATACACCTTCATGCTCTATTTTGAACTCAGGCATCCCTATCACCATTTGTCTCACATCGGGTAGAGCCTTATAATGAAGGTGGGCAAACCTTCAGTGCCATAGTTCAGACTGAAGAGATGTGTCGCAAGACATGACTCCTAACGAACTTCCTCCAACTTGATATAAAGAGTCAACTCGAAACCCAAGAGTGAAAGCATCTTTAAAATTCTTTTTCCACACACGTACCTTGCCATCAATGAAGGCCACCTTGTAGCCTTTGTCTTCCATTGCCGAAATGGACACCAGGTTCTTCTTGAGATCAGGTACATATAGGACTTCTTGCAAATGAATTGTGTTACCTTGATTTAATTGAAGAGTAACATTCCCTACACCCTTTACGGGATAGGTGGAATTGTCTCCAAGAATAATCTCCAAGTTTGTCTCCTTCTCTATCAGATTAGAGAGAGCTTCCTTGTAACCAGTGAAGTGCCTTGAGGCACCACTATCAATAAGCCAATTGCCCAACGAGTCCAGAGGAGAGGTAGTGGAGAGGGCCGATATCAGATAATATTCATCTTGCTTATTGTTAACAACATTTTATTCATACCTGGAGTTCCTTGCTTTCTTGGAAGGTTGACCACTTCCTTGGTTTTTGGCATTCCTCTTTCCTTTGTCATTGAACCTACCATTCCTTTGATTGTGGTTGGAGTTGCCCCGGGAGTGATTTTGATCATCGTCATGAGGTGTGTCCTTCCTATTTAGACACTCCCTCGCACAGTGGCCAAATTTATTGCAAGCAAAGCATCTTCCCTTTCTTCCACCCTTCGATCCGCCCTTTCCTTTGAATTTAGACCCAGAATTATTTCTCCTTTTAGCATGAGAGGAGAAAGCAGTGGGATTGCCTTTGCTTGAAAGCATTTCTTGCTCTACCATCCTTGTCTCTTCTTGAATGCATCTCGCTATCAATTCCTCAAATCCCGGAATTCGATCATTGTTGAGAAGAGTGGTTCTAAATACATACCATTCGGATGGGAGCCCTCCAATAGTATTGATAATCAGTGCCCTGTCAGCAATGACTTCTCCAATCGATAAGAGATCATTATTGATCTCAGTGATCCTTAAGAAGTAGGATTGAATATCCTACTTTTTTCCCTTCTTAATATCCTTCAGCTTATTTTTTAGGAACAAAACTTGATTTGCATCACTAACTTTAAACAAGCTTACTAATCTATCATAGATCTCCTTGGAGGTGTTCAGCTCAGAAACGTAGGCCACCAAACGCTTGTCAATAGAGTCTCGGATGATCTTCTTTGCTTTGACTTCACCCTTAGTGTACTTGTTCCTTGTAGCAGCCGTGCATTTGATGGAGACTCTGTAATTCTACCTCTCACATAGTCCAACACTTCCTGCTCCTCCAATGTCAGATCAAGAGACATCTTCCATCCGTGATAGTCAAACTTCTCACGGAGCTTGTCTTCGGCGGGGAAGTGTGATGAGGAACCCATGAAGCCTTTTGACTTTTTCCAACTATCTTCGGTGATTGCTCTTGCTCTTGCTTGGGCTTTGTCTTCACCTCAGCTCTGATACCATGTTAAATTATGGTATGTTCTATTCTTAGAGAAATTTACTTCAATTCTTCTTATTAGCCCAATGTCAATTCTCAATATAGCAATCACATTAACATACAAGTAAAATGTTGATAGAACATAAATGAAATTGACAAAAGACAAGTCAAGACAAGAGACACAAGGTGTGGCACTAGCCAAGGAAACCCTTTGATCAATTCTTCTATATTCTTCAATAATTCAACAGAGAGAGAGAGATAGTACAATATCACAAATTTGTGATTTACAACAACAGTTATGAAACCTTTGAACAACAGTAGCAAAGGTGATCAATCAGCTCCCAAAATGTCTCCAAGACAACATAGGAGAACTCGGTCTCCAATAGCGTTAATGGCAGCCCAAAACAATCAAGGTGTGGTGGTCAAATCAGCAATGAATGCTATAGCAAACTGCAGCCAGCCCTAACCAATCAACGATGTCATAAATCTGCCCTCAAACAGTGAATGCAGACTTGTCTAGCACTTTGTCTAGCCTAGGAGAGGTTGCCCATACAAAGTCGCAGTAAAAGGAGGCAATACGATGGTCAACGCTGGCCTAAACCACTTGTTGCACCTTCTTGTGTCCTTCTTGTCCTAACTGCATCCTCCTCCGCCCTAACTGTGTCCTCCTCCAACGTTGCCCTAGAGATTTGTGTCCTCCTTCAATGCTGCCCAAGAGATATGCATCCTCCTTCTCCTTCGTATACCCAAGAGACAAAGAAGAGATGAGAGGATGAGATGAGTGCTCTAATGCCTCAAGGTATCCTCTATTTATATCCCACATTGAGGTTTAGCTAGGGGTGTGCAATGTTGAATTTTCTAAGTCTATCCGTTAGAAAATTAATATGTATTATGTTGGTTTATTTCTTCTACTTGTTTAAATCTAACAAGTTATTTAATACATTTAAATATCGAAATAAACACAATACAATCACAACATCTACAGATCATCAACTGAAAGAAAACAAGCACACAAGTGACACCGTTATTTTTGGACAAATGTCCCCGGAAAAACCCAATGTGGGAAAACCGGTGCAGCTATTCTGAGGGTTATATTATTAAGCAGTCTTCTGAGTACAACAGGGTGCCTAACCGGCTCACCCGACAGAGAAAAATAAACGACAGCAATACCTCTATATTTGGAAACAGTTATTCAGAAAACCTGTCCCATGAAACTCTCTCTGGCACAACTGAAGCTCAGCGCTAGCCCTTCTGGCCACTGCATCAGCCCCAAGACCCTCTGCATCAGCCCTCTGAGGCACTGCTCGGCATCTGGGAGCCTCTACGTCACTCCCTTTGCCCTCTATGTGGACGACGCAGTCTCTCCGGGCTTTGCGCTGCCTCTGCTGGGCTCTGCATAGCCTGGACTGGCTACTGCGCTTGCTCTCTCTGCTTCTGCGCTGGTCTCCTAGTACTGTCTCTACCTCGTACTCACTGCCCCTCGCTGCTAATCATTGATTCATCTTTGCTTAGCAACCCCGCTCTAGCAAAATGAATAATTGATCACTCTGGTGTGTTCTCCAACTGACCCTCAAGCCTCTTATACTTTTCTTGTTGGTCCATCAACGGTTGAGATTAAATCTCTAATCAACGGCTAAGATTATATTTGGCTTGATCCATGACTTTTGGACCCTTCTAACCCAGTTTTATATTAATACCCATTAATATTTTATTTTTTCTAAGTTTAGACTTAGGAACTCCATTAAAAATATTAATTATTTTAATATCTCCCAAACCGAGTACAATCTGTCCAAACCATTTCTCAATCTTGGAGATCTCATGTGCTTTAGCCTCTCCACCAATTTTCATGGCTAGAACACATCCAATGCTACCCCAAATCAACATGCAACACTATCTTACATGCTGGCCGACCTTGACACATTGTCAAGAAATACAAATAAATTCATATCTCCATGAATACATGTCGAAATCGGATGATCGTTAGATCAATCCTACACCTCTCGACGAGAGGAATCCAAGAAAAATATCAACTGCCATCAATAAGATGACCCACATGGAGTTTGGCCCTAGTTGCCAATTTTAACACTCCCCGACCAACAAGTGAACCACGAGCAATCTCTGAATGGTTGTGGGGATCCATGGAGTGCAATATGTTGTTGCAGAGGACCATGGCTCTCAACGCTCACCCTACATGTGCCAATGTAACCCTTTGTAGGATTAGGACCCTGTATAGAGAGACCAAACCCAAGATGGAAACCATCTACAATGCTACATAAAATCCAATGCGTCCCCTAGCCTTCTAGTACAACAAGTCATTAGAGAAATAAAGTAAATGAGCTTACCTAATTATGGACCACAAGTGGGGACTTCAGAATGGCCTGCCCTTCCATAATGGGCTTCGAGATGTGCCAATGTCTCCTAAACTCCAAATGGGTTAACCAATAATCCTATTAGGTGGCTTCTACCTCTAAAGGGGATAATGTAGTCAAGGTAGATATTTCAAGAGGCGCTGGCATGTGACAGATAGGTGAATGAAGGAGGGAATGGGAAGGGACAGCCCTAGGTCACACGCTGGGGTACAAGGGTAGCTAATAAGAGGGAAGCCCACACTTGGATTTATAATGTGTAGGAGGGAGCAATTGTGGTACATGAGGTGCCCCAGCCTTGATTTTTCCACCCTTCTTTAATGCCTTTTGCATTTTTATGATTTTCTTTGATTAACTGCTCGAGGCTCAAGGGGTTAGAGCATGATGTATAAGATATAGCAGCGAAATCCCCCTTTTAAAGGTGGGGTAGTTCATTGCCCACCAGGAGTTGGGACAATCATGGGTTCCTATATGATGAAGGAGGCTCAGAGAACCTCTAGGAACCAGGGTGATAGCCATAATGATGGGGTAGAGCTCATGTATTAGCTTTTGCCCACGTGCTAAATGTGTTTGTCCCGACCATATTTTGCATTTTGTGGTACATTTTCCTGTTGAATGTGGCCATATATGCTTTTATCATTATTTTTAGCTACATCAACCTCCGAGTTTCATTCCAGGCCATGACCCAAGGTGTGGACAAGGGGAAGGGTCATGCTAACCCTATGTGGACCCCGTGGAGGAATGTAGACCCAGGTGGGAGAAATGATGAATGGCGTAAAAATGAATGGAAAGAGGGTAATATAAGCGGGTAATGGAGCGGGACCACGCACCCAAAATCGGGGTTTCCCATGAAATACCATCCCTGGAACCAAATGGTCAATAAAAGAGATCCCATGGGACTAGAATCCAAGGTTAATTCCTAAAAGGGGTCTAGGGGACAGAAGCACAGACCTAAGCCATTCTTTCTGTCGAATCCCCCCATTGATCCATGCCTAGAAGTGTCCATAATAAGCAAATTACAATACTCAATTTCCAAATGAAAAGGCATACCTTTAGATTCGGGAGGCCCACCTTCAAACATACGATCATGGCAGATGGGCGAGGGACCACATGGTTGGCTCAGGTGGCAGAGAAAATGGTACAATGAGCTAGTTGGTGGCCACAAGGGGCTACTGGTTGCTGACTAAGGACCATCTTGGAGAAAAAATTATCCTAGGGATATTACCCACAAAATGGTGGGTAACAGTGCTGAGAACAAACTTGCAATCTATCTTGCCAAAAAAATTCAATTGAATGCATTCTTGCATTGACTAAAGAAAATGTTGTTTGAATGTTGGTATACTTCAACTTTGAGATAGTAGTAAAGCAATCCTTAATCTGTCATCTTGATACAACTTGCAATTCCTACTTCATCTTTGAAATATGATCATCATTGTTCCTAGTGATGATCAAGTCACGACATATATTATTGATATCACCATATTTTTACCCTGTAGATGCACATACAAGGTATCATCAAATTCACTTCTCTAAAAACCAACTTTGTGAACGTAATCGCCCATCTTATCATACCAAGCTCTGGGAGCTTGTCTAAACTGAGATAATTCTTTGACTGGTTTACAAAATTTATGTTCCCATCCTTCGAGCTCAAAACCAAGAAGTTGAGTCATATAGACTTCTTCCTGCAAATATCAATTGAGGAAGAAACTTTTAACAACCATCTAATGTAATTTCTATAATTTTTGAGCTGACAAATAAATTATCATCCTAATTTTATTCCAGTTTGCTATAGGTGCAAAATTTTCTTCATAGTCAACCCCCGTTGGCTATGCAAAACCCTTGGCTACAAGTCTTGCTTTATATTTCTCAAACATTCTCTAGCTTGTACTTGATTTTGTAAAATCATTTGCATTTAATAGGCTCGACATTTTGAGGCCAATCAACAAAATTTCCAAGTATCATTTTCCATCACTAACTTATAGCCATCAATCGTTGCTTTTTGCTATTCTTCATGTTTTATTGTCTCATTGAAAGTTGAGGGCTCAGTAAAATCATTTGTTACTAAGGCAAAATCATCTTCTACCCTCGTTGAACTTCTTGTACCTATTTTGTTTTGTTTATTGAGCCTTACATCCTTAAAAAGTTGAGTAGCTCATTTAGGCATCCTATGCCCTTCATCAGTTGAAGGTTGTTCTTCAAGTTCTAACTCTTCATGCGTAAAAGTTTAAAGAACCATCAAGAGAAGAATGTTCATCACTTTCATTTTCTGGTAAGTCAAAACCATGTTCTTTACTTGGTTGATTTTGCATCTTGTTTTTCTCCTTATCCACTTGTTTTTCAGATTTTTCCAGAAGGCTTTCCATCCCGACAGAACTTCTGATCCAACCAACCTTGGAAGCTTTCCAGATATTCTTAACCTTCAGAAAATAAGGAGGTTTTAGACCTACCTCAAAAGGGTTGACCTCTCGGTGACTACAACCAACTTGGTAAGGCTGACCTTTCAGAACCAACTCTTCTGAAATCCCACTAAAGTCTAATGGACATGATTAAAAAATAAAAAGATTAAAACTAGGTTGTCCACAAAAAGACTAGAAAAATATTGATTACACCCCTCAAGTAGAGATATAGACCATGAGCATAGACTTTTTATTTTAACCACATCAAGACCTTTTTCTTTCTGATATCTGAAAATGGAATCTGGTTTCATCCAGAATCTGCAAATACAAAGCTAATGGTTAAAAGCTTTCAGATGGCTAAAAAAGAGTAGGGTTGTGAAAATAAATTAAAGGGAGGTGCTCGACATAGGCTCGGAAACTTAACATCTTCCCTAATTATTTAGTTCAGAGATAAATAGGTATAGACTGAACAGCTGAAGAGAACTGCTTAACCTTATAGAGAAACCATCAAATAATCTTAAATAATAAAAATTCAATCAGCAATACCAAGCAACCATTCTAACAATAGCAAAGAAAACAAAGGGCAATTGCACACAGCAACTGGACAATAACTCCGAAAGAAGATCAGTAAATTCCAATTCAACTATGATAAATAATACATAGAAATACAGAATATGATGTACAACTTCACAGTACAGTAAAATGATAATGCAACAAGAACTAAATAATTACTCCGAAAGATATCAGCAAATGCCAATTCAACTATGATAAATAATACATAGAAACACAGAATATGATGAACAACTTGTCAATCGGGTTTATCTCGGGTGGTTGAGAGGAATGATTGTTATTCTCCCCGCCCAGGTTCAATCCCCGCAAGTGACATGATGAACTTTGATACAATGGCTTTGAGCCTTCTTGTTGAATGTGAGCAGTCCTTCAAGGATCGAAACATGTCTATACCTCGAATGGAATATAATGATATTTCTCATGGAGAAAAAGTGTGTGTAGTTAGAGAGGAAAAGTTATCATCCTCCCCACACAAGTTCAAATCCCATTTTATGAAATGTTTGTTCTTGGTAAGCTGATTGTTAATAAGCTAAATGTGTATGTCTATTCATGAGTTGTTGTTCTGGCCTTATGCCACAAGAATCTAGGATTTACCCTAGGTACCATCCTCGGAATGAAGGGAAGTGTCCAGGAGGTTTTCTCTAGGATAGGTACCATCCTCGGAATAAGGGGAAGTATCCAGGATGTTTTCTCTAGCATAGGTACCATCCTCGGAATGAGGGGAAGTGTCTGGGATGTTTTCTCTAGGATATACTACCATGAAAAGAACAAAAAAAGATGGATATCGCAGTGCAAAATGCCAACAAAGTTATATGATAGCTTTAGTGTGTTTCTAACAAACTCTACCTTATTGAAAGCTTAATGGTTTCAAGATGTCTCTCTGACTTCATCATATAGCCAAGTCAACAACTACCCAAACCATTAAGATATCCTCAACAGATAGATTAAATGTGACACAAAACCTCTATATATGAATCCATATCGAGGATGGATCATACTATACCTATTTATCTTATAGCCCATATCACATTATCATTCATGTTCTACAAGATAAAATTGGGGTTAAGTAAAATAGTTCAGTGAGCAAATTTCTTTGAAGCTCACTTGATTGTCGGTTCTGCTCCTGTTGTAAAATTAAAATCCAATCAAATAATAGAGAAGGTGGTCATAAAGCTCCTTTAAACACCAATAGACTGAATCAAAACCAATATGTAAAAACAAAAAACAAAAAAATTGAGAAATGCATCATATGCACTTCATGGAACAGAGAGTTGCATCAATCTAACAAGAGGATTACAGTACTACAAGGAAATTTCTTCTCGAAAAAGGCCAGAAATGCTAACATATGATCCTGTGCCCCAATAGGTAGGGATTCAACTTCTTTACAAAAAAATATGATTCAATTTTCATGTTAAATTGTACCAGATATTTTAAGATTCTCAGATTTTACAATTTTCTGGGGTCAGGTTAACATTGCAGAATCAATCAAGTTCAGCTTTTATTCACAATCATATGAATTCTCCCCTCAAAGGAAGTCAATATATGGGCATGAGAAAACTGGAGAGGTGGTAAATCACTGGATTTTTTTGGAAAACAGGAAGTCAGATTTACACCCATGATCATTTCACTTTGAAACGTTAGCCCCACTAATTTTGCAATAGTTTGTTGATGACAACCACTGACGTCCATTAGTAATATGTAACCAATATTTCAAATAACTTTATTGATCATTGCCTCCAAATCAATTTTGTGTTAATTACTCTCTTTCTCCAATTTTCAAAATTCTGATCATTGACATCTTTAACATTTCAAGTTTCAAAACCAAGAAAAGGATCAAACAATGTTGAGCATGAATTTCAGCATTCAACAGTAATTAATAAATCCTAATTTACGTCAGCAAAAAAGAGTAATTGTTACAAACATGTGACAAATAGGGCAAGAGTTTGTTACAAAAAGCTAGCACACAGTTCTGAGACAATCAAAATAAAAATAAAAAAATCAGGATAGACAATCATACTCTTTTTCTGAAGCTCGCAGATTTGATTAAGGTGCTATACGGGTTCATTTAGAACAAGATGTATTTAACTTAGGAATTCTGCTCTTGCTCCCAAGATGATAATTGGTCATTAAATGACATGATATATAAGCTTCTGAGGTATAGAATGATGTTAGCCATCCAAATACCCCTCCACCCATTTGCATCCCTGTTCTCTCTCTCTATTACAACAGAAAGCAACGATGTTTTCTACTTCTTAAAGAGTTCATATAACTCCCCTTTATCTGCCATCTTATCTAACTCATCAGCACCCCCAATGAACTTTCCACGTAAAAAGACCTGTGGGAAAGTAGGCCAATCACTATATGCCTTTAAAGCCTTTCTCACACCACGATTGTACACTTCATCAAACACATCAATTGTTTCATAATCCACCATTTGCTCATACAATATTTTCAATACTCTATAAGATTGTGGGCATTTTGGATCTGTTCTTGAACCTTTAATGAAAACTAACACCTCATTTTCATTTAACAATTTGTCTACCAATTGTTCCACAGGTAAGCTGAATGGCATGTAACGATCAGGTTTTAACCGAAGATCATCCTTAACTGGCCTCTCCTTCTCCATCCATGTGATGTTCCAAGATTCATTTCCCGGGGGAACCTTACCTGCAGCCTCTATGTGCTCGTCCATCCAAAACTTCCATGGATCAATCAATGCACGGTAACGAGGAATATCAAAAACAGCAATCTGCAAAGTGACAGGCATATAATAAGTAGCTGAATATGCTCCGATTTGGTTTACAAATAGTCCGTCATTGAAAACTCTCCATTTGTCAACCCCCTTGAACCAGATCAATCAGAACTTCAAACTTCTGAGGACTGACATTCTGGGTTCTACTGGTTCACAGGAATCTCATCAGCTCTTTACAGTAACCTTACTGAACAAATTAAAAAATAGTTGAGTAACAAACAATTAACATCACAAAAACATCCCATTCAGAGAACCAACTAAATATAACTTATAAAAACTGACTCTCTGGTTTCTTATAGAACCCATTTTACAAGAAAAAAATTTCAAAAGAGACATTGGATTAGTTGAATGAAGAAAATTGACAAAAGGAAGCCAATCCCCCCAGCTGATTAAGGCCCCACTTCCTCCAATGGGATACAATTCCCTAAAGTGCAAGTGGGCATAAAGCATTCCCTATCAAGCAATCACTTTCCAATGAGTTGAAAACCATCAACTGACGAAAAAAAAAAATTAGTAGAGGTGAAGATCATGGTCACACGGTCAAATTCTCTTTATTTTCAATATTGGAAGATAAAATCAACTTTTTGGCTTCCCAAATCCATTATGCTAAGGCTCAAAGTAATTGGCAAAGGTTACGCTCTAAACTTCTATAACTGAAAATAACACAGATAAAACCCCCACGATTGTAGCCTGCAAAAATATAAATAAATATGAGAATACTTTGACCTCACAAGAAATCTCAGATACCCTACCACATATAGATAGGGAACAGCTAGCAACTGCTCTGGAAGCACTGTGATTTGTATCTCTCCAATTTTATCGTGAAGGGCATAGACAATCAAAACAGATGGAAGCTTTTCAAGAAAAACACTTTGGACTCTCAAGGGAGTCGGAACATGCTCTGACAGTATATTCACTACCAAACACCCATTCTCCTCGCTCTTGGGATGCCAGCTCTTCCTTGTTCTTTCTGTAAAACATCACATAAGAAGAGCACCTAACCTGGGAAATGCGAGTAAGCGTGTCAAGCAAACAGCAGAGGCTGTACAAATAAGAATAATTAATAGTTACAAGACAGGCATCTGATAACCTCACCTTATTTGGGTTTATTAGGACAGGCATGTCCCTTACCTGCAAGCTGGTAGACACCTAGTTGTTTTATTTTAGTTTATCTATTCTACTGCCATGCAGCTGGACATGTTGGTGTCTTTATTGTTATTAGAAGGAGAATGAATAGTGTTCATAACATTGGCATGGGCAAAAACTCAATGAGGACCCAGAAAATATCTTCTCGGAAACATCAACAAAAAAATCAACAAACTGTGGCAAACATTAAATAATAAAAAATATATTCAGTTTTCTCAAAATTTTAAACATATAAAACAACAACAACATCAGAGAAACACATTGGCACATAAATATGGAGAAATCATTGATATACATGATGTAGTGGATTCCAAATAATAATGATACATCAAAGTAGATGCTGAATCCGAAACCCTGATAGCTGTCCAATCAAGGACTCAAAAGTGGAGAACCAATACAAAAGGACATCATGTATATAAATGTATCTCACCATCATGAGGTAGATGTACAATGACAAAAAAAAAAAACTAGCAGCTAGCTATCTGATATCAATGCTCTCTCCCCCTTTTACGGGAAAAGGTCATGGGCTGTTTGCCAGGCCTGCCCCTAACAATAGAAGGCCCTGGCCCTACACCAAATGTCTGATGATGACTGATGGGTGTAGAACTATGTTCATCAATCTGTGTAGAAGTTGGTGCTGATGCTAGCACACCCTCCTTCTCCCCCTGCTCATCCTCCTCTTGCTCCTCCTGTTGTTGTTCCTCCTCTAACCAAGCAATTGACTCCTCCGTGACAGGCGTCTTAGACTCCACCCTCCACTTAGACAATACATCAATATTGTCTAAGGAAATGGCATCCACATCTGGTGTTCTCTCCATTTTCTTCATCCATAGTCAGAGATTGTAATGGACATACACCAAGTCATTGAGACATGAAAACCCCAACATATAAGCTATCTCCACAATGAGTGATGATGACCGTAAGCCCCCCTCCTTCCTTCTCCAACAGCCAAGAAACACAAATTATATCTATATATACATATATATATATATATATATATATATATATATATATGTATATATATATATATATCCACAATCACTTAAAGCCTCACAGGTTCTGCCAGCTCAACAACTCTTTAGGCAGTGGCAAGATTTTTTGCCAAAAAATTACAATTTTTTCACAAACATTGCAATGTTTTGTTTCATGAAAAAGTTGTGGTTTTTTCAAGCTGAAAAAATTATTATCTTTTGGCACATCACCAGAAAATTGACGATGTTATCAACATTGACCTAAGTGATAAAGCCTCAAAGCACAAGTGCAACCCTAACAGAACTAAGAGGGCTATCGCTATCACAACAATAGCACAGCTTCTCACTTAAATTTAGCCCTCCTCTAGCACAAAGGGGTGTCCCTAGGATTATGATTACTAAGGCTTATGAGATGAAGCCTTAGAATTAATGAACAGTTGCCTTAAACCAGAAAATTAAATGGTTTATTAGGTTTATCGTTAGGGTGGTTGGAGGTGAGAGACTAGTGTTGATAAACCAATTGGGCATATGGAGTCTTACTTTTCTAAGAGGACTGGAAATTATAAATGGATGGAGGTAAACATGCTGTTCAAACATGCAGAAATATACCTATGACAGCTAGATTAAATGGCTGGAAAGTAACATATTCGTAGGCCCTTGAAAGGTGCTCTACTTAGAGATTTTATTTGTAACTTAAATACACCATGCAAACTTTCAATGAAACAACATAACATCAATACTTCAAACTTGAAGATATAGACAGCAAGAAGATGAAATAGATATCACCTCATTCACCATCCTTGTTCAATTACATAGCTGACCTATCATGAAGTCCTTATTGCAGCAGATTTAGTAAAAGATCCCAGCACATAAAATCGGCAATATGGAAATAACCGAAAACTTTTGCGTTACATATAGCTTTCATAAGAAATTAAGTATAAGCCAAACAAAAGAGTAGTTTCTCCAAATTTTCAACAGCCGTTACAATGTGAGGGGCCCTCTCTTATAGAATTAGGGCTCAAAACCCTAAAACATAAAATAATAATATCCAAATGCTAGATCCATGATCTCTACTAAGAAAACAGAAAGAATAATATCCTCTAACTACCTCTTATATAAGTCAAAACCCTAGAACAATAAAAGAGTAAAATAGAAGCATAGTTTTGAAAAATGGAACCGGGTTTTGAACCAGCCCACCTATCTAACCAGGTTTTGAATCAGCCCATCTATCTAACCAGATTTTGCACTGGAACCAGGTTTTAACTTTTGAACCAGCCCACCCATCCAACCGGGTTTCAAACTGGAACAGGATCAAACTAGATCGAACTGGATTCAATGAACTGGATTTGAAAAAAAACACAAAAAATATTTTTTTATGAAAAAAATTACTTTCGAGATTCCAAACCATCATTCCAAACAATTAGAGACAAAATATGCAAAGTTTGCTCACCTATATACCATGTAAGGGTGAATACATATCAACAACAAAATACATAATCAATGAGGCTCTAAATGGCCTCTAGAGTCCAAAAACAATGCTACAAGCTACTAGGCCACTGGCCTACTACAAATCATTGATCAACATGATCGCTCATCAAACTCATCATGATTCACCACTGCTAGAAATGTGATCATCAACAAGAGCTACATAAACATCATCTAGCTTAAAGTCTCCAGACTCAAATTCCTTAACATTTATACGTGGTAGAAGCTGTAAAAGATTAACATGCCAAACCAATAATTTTAGTTTGAGTGAAGGGTTCATCTCCTCAACCTTACAATATGGTAGAAAAATCTTAACATGTCGAACCAATTATTTTGGTTTGAGTGGGGTACATTTTTTTAAGGTCGTCACAGAGAAGTTCAACAATCAATACCACCAAAATCAGATCAGTTCAACGATCAATACCACCGATATCAAGGCACATAAAGAGCTTCATGCTCTTGATTAAATACCAATCTTATACGCTAGTACATGAAAGAATTCAATGAAAATTGTTGCAATCCTAGATTCCTACCAATCCTAAAATCCTTAAAATTGTCAAGTATATTGAATTTTCAGTGGGATATGAAATTCTACTTTCTCCATATGAAGTCTGATAAGATTGGAACCACTCCCAAACATCCTAAAACAATTAAATTTTAATGGTAATGTGAAAAAAGTCAATAAAAGTTAACATTTCCTTTATCTGTTGACATTTCCTTTATCTTTCCTTTTTATCCTTTTACTTTAAGAATTTAACACTACCATTGATTGCCAGCATTGCTAAGGTTGAGTTAGGATTTTTGTTTAGGTTTAGGGTTTAGGAAGGGGAGGGTTGGTTTTATAGCCCAACAAGGTTGTTTTGGGAGGAAAACATCCCCTAGTTTCCTACAAAACCACCTGAAAAACAACCATTGTGGGCCCTTGAATCCCCACACGCATTTGAGATCAAACCAGCCGATTAGGGCCAGTTTGTAACTTTGTACCTGTTAGGTACTAGACCGGCCAGTTGGGTACCTAACCGGTACAAACTAAACCTCCAACTGGGTTTTTTTACCAGTTCATTACCCAACCCTATTTGATCGGTCGGTTTGACCAACTACCGATTCAAAACGGTTGATTTCAAAAAATATGAATAGAAGGGCAGTGTAGTGGGGATGTCACTTGTCCTCTCAAACGCAAAGCATCTTGTTTGATTATGCTAACTTGACCACATAAATATGTCCCAAATGCCATGTGTGACATCTTCTCAATGAGCACTCCTCAAGAATCATCAAGAAATGTGCAATAGATCAATAAATGAAGGAGCACTTCGTCGATTAGAAAGTTAACCTCATCAGAAGACTAACAACATGCCCAAAATAGCTAGGGCATTTCCTCCAAGGGATTGTCAAGCTCATCCATCAAGAGAAAGCATATGAATATGTGCAAGAAATACCATGGAGCTATTATAACATCCTCCAAGGACCAAAAATGACTTCAAATAATGTGCCCAAGAGATAGATCCATGTGCATTAAACTCACTGCCAAACTCCCAAATACATGAAATGAGGTAGACTCTCTAGCATAGCGGGCATAAGGGTGCTACACCTCAAAACATGTGCCCAAAAAGAGGTGCAACCTAGTATAATAAACCCGAATTATGGCACGCCCTCAAAGACAAGCATAAACTAATCAAAACCATGTGCCAAACTCATCAATTCCTCTCCAAAACCATAGGCAAAACAAATAAGCGACCGAGTAAATTGTGCAAAGTAGTTAGGCCTCATGCTTAGGCCTCATGCATAAATATGCTAAGAGGTGATGATTCAAACAAATGCTCCATGACACAATGAGCCAACAATCTCAACAATACCATCCTAAGACTATGAATACCCCATACACTGGGGCATTCCTTAATCACGCCAAAGCATCATGAAAAGTGCACCAATATAGCCATTGGACTTTGGAGGGCTAACCACGTAGAAAAATGCGTAAATGGGGGGAGTGCTTCAATAAGAAAGCCATGAAACAGGATGAAGAATCCACCAATGACAACAATAGACCACCTCCAACCAAGATGCTCCAACAACAAACAAAGGAGGTACCAACTCCAAGGTAGAGCACTCTAGGGAGCAACAAGAATAGATGAACAAGTGGAACACCCTCACTGGGACACCTCAACATCCACATAGTAGTCAAAAGATACACTATAACAAGGGAATTGCTTATCTAGGATAATTGTACAAGTAAAATGCCACTCATCGAAGCCAAGAGTTGGGATGTCAAATAAATGATAATCAATGATACATGTGCAACTGAAAAGTTAAAATATGGCTCAAAAGACATCATACTCCATGTTTCCCCTACAAGATAACAACTTCTAGAGACACTCATTTGGGTGTGGTGATGTTGGTTTGACAAGCTTTCCAACTCATGTTCTTCTAATTCAATTGTGCTCTTCCACTTATTCCATTAGATGTATAATGATCTATGTCTCACATCACTCAGGAGCTCTTTCAAATGGACTTTGCCATGGTATATCAGCCCGTATACCTTAGCCCTCAAATGTTATAAGCACTCAAAGATGATACCCCATGCATGATCATTATTCCAATTGATATGCTACGCTCTCTTGTGTGGGCGTTCTTTTTACACATGGTGACGATGGTTTCTCTATTAAATTGTGAATGAACAAATTTTGGTTATGATCTAATAGCACGTCTTAACAATAAAGATTTTATTAGTTTGTCACATTTTATTGTGGAGGGGCATAATTATCCTTAGATAATTGTCGTCAAGACTTAGGAAAAGTTGTACTACCGAAGATCTCGTTGGGTTAGTGTACTTCATATCCTAACCATACTTAACACCTTCCATCGTTCCCTTTCACTCCCATCTCATTTCATAAAAAGATATTAATTCCAGTCATGTTTGGACTTATCACATGTCATCTAGCAAGGTTTAATCAAGCAAATTGAATAGCAATGTAAGCCAAAGACAAATAAAGCCCAAAATGGCTAGAGAAGAAAAGCATTAAAGTAAAGAACGAAAAAATCATGAAGCTAGAGATATACCACCTCATTGTTGATTTGGGGTAGCATCGGATGTGCTCTAGCCACGAAATTCGGTGGAGAGGTTGGGGCACATGAGATCTCCAATACCCAGAAAGGGTTTGGGCAGATTCTAAACAGTTCAGGAGATATTAAAATAATTAATATTTTTAATGGAGTCCCTAAGTCTAAACGTAGGGAAATTAAAATATTAATGTGGATTAATATGAAACTATGTTAGAATGGTCCAAAAGACATGGATCAAACTAGATCTAATCTTAGTCGTTGATTAGGGACTTAATCTCGGCTGTTGATATGTCAACGAGAAAAGTATAAGAGGAGGCTTTAGGGTCACTTGGAGAACACACCAGAGTGATCAGTCATTCTATTCTCTAAAGCGGGGTTTGCTAAGAGAGATAAAATTAGTGCTCGGGAGATGCAGCTGAGGGGCATTTGAGTACAGAGAAACAGAGAGGTAGAGATAGTGTCGGGTGAGCAGCGCAGTAGCCAAGGAGAGTGACGCAGAGCCAGCCAGGGCTCATGCAGGGCCACGCAGAGGTAGCCGAGAGTTGCGCAGAGCCTCAGAGAGGCCAGCGTTGCTGACGCAGAGGGCCAGAGAGTTGACGCAGGGCCTCCCAGGGCTGACGCAGACCCATCCGGGGTGACGCAGGGCCAGCGTGAGACAGAGAGGGGCTGACGCAGTCCAGAGAGAGGCTGACGCTGGGGTTTCTAGGGCAGATTGGTGTTGAGTAGCTGCTGGAAAGATTATCAGGGGTTTCAGCTAGGAGATTTGTCAGAAACTGAGAGGTATTACTGCCAAGGAAATTCTCTGTTGGGTAGGCTAGTTTCAGCACCCAGATTGTACTCTGATATTGCTTAATAAGAAAACCCTCAGATAGCTGCACCGTTTTCCCACATTAGGTTTTTCCGGGGACATTAGTCCAAAAATAATGGTGCCATATGGTGTGTTTGTTTTTGTTTCTTTTAGTTGCTGGTCTGTAATATGGTGAGCATGCACTAGCGTTTATTTTTAGTATTTATATTGTAAATAGCTTGTTAAGGAAAATAACAAGTAGGTAGGAATAAATCAGATAACGTGCATGGAGGGTTTCTAACTAAGTAAACTTAGAAACTTCAACACTCATTAAAAAGACTTAATCCCCAAGTCCTATGCTAAAAAAATGCATATCTAAAGAAAATGACTAAGAAACCAAGGAAAATTACAAAAAAGGGTCATAAGTGACGTGACAAGGTTGTAAATCTAACTAAATCTCCCTCTTAAAAAAGATTTGCCTACACAAAATAAAGATTCCTATCTCTAGAAAGCTAGTTGGACCGGTTAGAGGAATTTTAACATCATCAGATGTGACTTTGAAAGTCAATACATGAAGCCCCTTTCCCCTTTCCCATAAGTTATTTCATTATTTTACCTAGTTCTAACCAAGTGACTTAGGAAATACTTCTTGACTTAGGAATTGGCAAATGTAATAAGGGTAAGGCTATACTATAGTGGTAAGCCTAGGCATTTTATAAAGTTAACTTATACTATGATGTTGTTAAAAGAGATTACTTATTGTACATTTCCTAATGACTTGTGTTGAGACTTGATTCACTATTATAGTTGGGCGCCCCACAGTCGGTTTTGTACACTAAGCCTCAAGATCCATGTACCTCCATTAAGATCCATGTACCAGCAAACAAACATATTTGTATACACTAGGATCCACAACACTGCATTGGGATATGTGTCAATGCCTAGGGATATGTGACAATGCATTAACATCATCAAGAGGTGTCCACATCATCACTTGTACACTTTGTGGCATATGGAGCACGTATTGGCTCATCATGGTGGTCACTACTTGATATCCTAGCCTACATGAGAAGTGCACCCCTTTTGGACCTCTCTTTCACACGAGTCATTTCTAGGCTTTTGGAGATGGTTTTTACTTGGCACGTGTATGAACACTTCCTATGCACATTTCTCTCTCCTAACTCATGAGTGAGATATCTAGAGCCTTCTAGAAGGGCACACTAAATTCTCGCTTGTTTACTCACGTGTGAAGCTTATGAAGCCTTCTAGAAGGGTGCATTTCACTTTCCTTCTTTAGCTCACACATGTGAAACTTCTAGAAGGGATCTCAAAGGTTTTTGTCATGGTTTTGACCTCTTACATTGTATTGACCCCTTGTTTGAGGAGGCCACCCCTATGACTGAAAAAGATTTATAACTACCTATGGTGTTTTCCCATGGTTTTACTTGATAACATGGTATTGAGCTCATGGTATTGTTTTGAGCACATAGTTTTGTTTTAGCCCATAGTATTCATTGTATGGTTTAAACTTTAGGGAGCACCTTATCTATATAAGGAGGGTTCCTCCCTAATTTCTCATGGTTGGAAATTGATTGGAGAAACTTATTCGCTCAATATTGAGTGTTAATCTTTTCTATTTCCTTGCGTGAGTGTTCTAGTGTGATTTTGGGAGGGTTTGGTATTGCAAGATTCGTCGAGAAAGGAGCTATTGCAAAGCAAGCAATGCAAGTGAGTTATGAATTGTTTCCATTTCATTTCTTTGTTAAATTTAAGGCTAGATCTATGATATTGGAGGTGAATATCTTAGGGTTTTCCCTCCTTACTTAGGTTTATGTTTAAACTTTTAAAATTTGCAATACTTAGGCTAAATCCAATTGACCTCCTTGTGATTATTGCATACTTCAAATTGCTTAGCTTGATGCTCACCAAGAAATCTTCCAAGATATTTGGAGACTTCAAACACGAAAGTTGAGAGGACAACTACTCAGGAATAGTTTAGACTCCATATCCCAATGGTAAGCACTAGTTTTCTCTTTTCTTTTCTTGTTGTCTCATTTAATTTATCCCTTTTAATTTTTTGTTTGCAAGCAACCAAGGGTTTTCATTAGTTTTATTTTCAGATCTAGGTTGCACCTTTCAAGTTTTGATCTAAACCAATGATTTATCTTGCATCAAACTTGGATTCTAATGCAGGTCACAGTTCTTAATTGGCTCTAGTCAAGAACTGCACTTTAAAGTTGGATGTAAAGTTTCTTTCTTGTTGTATACGATAAACAAACCAAGCTATATTTTGTGGAATGGTAGATCCTAAATCTGAATTCACCTAAGACATATCCACATTGAATGATAAATCTGGTTAATGAAGTACTGGTATGACACATGAGGAAAATCACTTAACAATTTTGTAAATTGCCATCATGTATGGATAAAACTTGCCATATTTCAAATGCTAAATATTCATAAATGGCATAATATTTAGAAGTTGTTTTGATTATTGTGTGATCTAAAGCATTTTACCACCAAATCAATGTTATATTAGATCTTAACGCCTTCCTTTAAGGACTTGACAATGTGCATTTAGTATAGCTCTGTTTAGTTAACACTGGTTTCAAAATTGACTCTCAGTGAGTTCAGTATTATGTTCCTCAAGTATTTGTTCTAATGCTCATTTTGTGCCAAATTGAATGCTTAAATCTTAGATTCGCTCCAGGGATTTCAAGTTTATTCTTAATCTAACTTGCTGGTTCGAAAGTCTAGGCAAGGTTTTGATTGCAATAGATCTGAAACATATCCAAAGGATCCTCATCTTTTCAGGTTCAAATCAATTCTGAATAGGTAAAATTTTCTTTATTTTAGTCAAAGTGATTGCAGATCTAGGAATTGAGTGACTGTAGCATACCAGATCTGCAACAAAGACAAGGATTATAGCACTTTTTCAAGTCACAGTTCAAAAATTTCTCTAGTAACTCTCTTTATATATATATTCCAACTGTAATTTATTTTAGGTTTAGAATTTTTGGGTGATTTTCTCAAGAGGGGGGTTTTCACCCAAATTCAGAAAAAATAATTTCCAGCTTGCCAGAAATTGTATTTTTCACCTGCCATAGGATGAGAGACCTCGTAAGCCTCAAAGTAATTCCAAATCTCCTATTAGATAAATCTCAAATTGTACAAATCTCAAATTAGATAAATATATGCAATCAATACTTCAGTACATGTCACATGAACAACAAAACATTAAATCTTAAGAGATTGAAAATAGAAGAAGACTTGTGGGCCATAATTCATAGCTCCAGAGTCTAGAATCTATTATTTTCAGAAGCCCGAATGTAAAAGAAATTGATTGAATAATTTGATATCCCCATCACACCAACAACAAAGTTTCTCATCCCTCAACATATTCAGAGAACTTGAGAATCAACAATGATGTTCTTAGGGGAACCGTGGTTATTCAACAATGCTACCAAATTAAAAAAAGAAGCCCTAGCATTAGATGTCATGAGAGCAGGTACACCAGGGTATATCTATCTTAACTCTAGATCTAACAAGTTTTGAGAGGGATCAAATCACTTTAAGTGCAAAACTTTTTCTCAACTTTTACATTCTAAAAAGAGGTTTGCACCTCAAGCGATTTGATCCCTATTGACACATGATAGATCTGGAGTTAAGATGGATCTACACTAGTCTCTGTCTGTATGGGTGCACCATGTGTCAACTTCATGTTGAGCATAGAAAGAACATGTATTAAAGTCTGATCTATATATATATATACACACACCACATGTCAATTCCATGTTGGGCATGGAAGGACTTACAGATCTCCCTCATATTGAATAGCATGCAATTGAAATGTATTAACTGTAACAATGATGTTCTTAGGGGAACCGTGGTTATTCAACAATGCTACCAAATTAAAAAAAGAAGCCCTAGCATTAGATGTCATGAGAGCAGGTACACCAGGGTATATCTATCTTAACTCTAGATCTAACAAGTTTTGAGAGGGATCAAATCACTTTAAGTGCAAAACTTTTTCTCAACTTTTACATTCTAAAAAGAGGTTTGCACCTCAAGCGATTTGATCCCTATTGACACATGATAGATCTGGAGTTAAGATGGATCTACACTAGTCTCTGTCTGTATGGGTGCACCATGTGTCAACTTCATGTTGAGCATAGAAAGAACATGTATTAAAGTCTGATCTATATATATATATACACACACCACATGTCAATTCCATGTTGGGCATGGAAGGACTTACAGATCTCCCTCATATTGAATAGCATGCAATTGAAATGTATTAACTGTAAGAAATTTTTACTTGCAATACTTATATATAGGATGTATAACTAAATACATGGTGTATATATATATATATATATAACAAAAAAAAGTATTTCAAATACAATATTTCCATGTCCAAAATTTATATATAAAACACATGTATTCACTTATACATCTCCCTCAATACTGGGATGTGAAAAACACTTATC
This sequence comes from Pinus tabuliformis, assembly GCA_031772625.1. Lineage (NCBI taxonomy): Eukaryota > Viridiplantae > Streptophyta > Pinopsida > Pinales > Pinaceae > Pinus > Pinus tabuliformis. Next base: position 706,179,247 of record CM062815.1, on the reverse strand, counting down.
AGTGTAATGATAATTTTTTTACTTATTGTTTTTTTTATATTTTTTTTTCTTCGTGGAAAAGCAAGGTAGGTCCACCCGAAGGGACCGCACCCCCTGGCCAAACTAATCCAAGCCTAACCCCGAGAGCGTCGAGGAGAATTGAACCCACGACCTCCGAATGGCAAGGTCCTTTTAGCAATGGGACCTTTAGCAATGGGACCTTGACCAATTGAGCTAACCTTTGGGGCTCTCTTTTTATATTATATATAATTGATATTGAAATATTTTTTTATGGCTCACATTTAAATATTTCTTTTTAAATGTTAGGCATCAACTCCATATTAAACACCCATGTATTCAAAAGCACCTATTGTGTAATAACATTTTTTTTACTTTCCACACATATACATACATATAGTTGATATTGAATTAAATATTTCATTTATTAGTAATAAGAAATATTTTCTATTTTTACTTTTTTGTTATATACATATATATATATATATATATATATATTTGAAATGACAAACATCAACTCCATCTTGCACGGTGAAGGAATCACGCATCTCTCTCAGATTGGGATGTAAAAAGTACATCAGTAAGATTTTTTTTACTTTCAAATATTCTCTATATATAAAGTACATATAAATTTCACTTAAGGTGGACATTGAAATATTTTATTTAAGGTCCACATTGAACTAATTTCTTGTTCTTGATAACTTTTTCAAATGCCATATGTCAACTCCATGTTGAACATAAAAGGAATTACACATCTCCTTCAATTGGGCTATAGTAAGCGCCTTTCACTGCAACAAAGTAGACCTAAACAAAAGACTAAAAGGGATAAGATTGATATTGATAATTGTGTATGGCATTTCTATCCTACAACTCCTTAGGTTGATCCTCCTATTCGGATATTCCTCTATATTGTGGAAGATAATGCCAAATATTGTTTCAGTCCAAATATTTAGACAAAAGTTAGGGATTTTTATATTTTTCTGTGCTAGGCCAGAACATACTTTAGATAGACAACACGGTTGGTCTTCTTGTGTAGTTTTGGCCTTCACGTGTCTATTTTGGAATTGAAGCTTATGTTAGGAATTGTTTCGCAGGGCATAAATAACTTGTTGGGAAGGTGCCAGAGATGCGAAGGTGAAGCGAACAAAGTTCCTTCTTAAGATTAATTACTCCAAATGACTTGGAATATCAAATTATTCATTAAGGATATAAATATTATATTAAATATGTGAATAAGAATAAGAATGATTATGATAATGATTTACAATGAGAACAAGAGGCTTGCTTATATATCACGCAAGCGTCTCTTCATGAAGAGTCATGTCCTATTAGACATGCCTCTTCAACCTAATTATTAGCTTAACTTAACTATTATTTATGATTATTATCTTTTACATTATATTTATATTATTTATATATTTTATTCGTTACATTGCCTCCTTCCTCAAAAAGCTTTGTCCTCAAAGCTTGTCGATGAAAAAAGCTTGATTTCTTTTTCGGCTTTGAAAGTCTTTCTGTTTTGGAATAGTCATCCTCGTCGATACAAGTTGATATGATCTTCTCAGTGACAAACAAAATTGTCGCACCGAGAAGGGATCAGACCATCCCAGATTAATCTTCTGTATAGCATTCTGATCACTAGAATTTTGTGACGACTTGTTAGCATAAGACTGGATTGATTTTACGTCATTATTCTCTGAAACATCAATTTGTTGTTTCTGGTCTGAATGGTACCGATACGTAGCATGGTTGATTGGTCTACTCTCGTGATTCGGATGTCGATATGGAGTTTTTAGATTTTCTTCTGGCGAAGATGTTGTTGAATTGGTTATGGAACATTCACCTGGGATGTCCATTGTCTGAACTGCAACATCTACGTGTGTCGTTTCTTCAACTAGCTTGTCTTCTTGAAAAGTCATATTCACTGGATCGGTATTCGTTCCCTTACTTTCAACTTGGACTGCTACGACTGGAGATTCCGATGCTTCTTCTTGAGTGAATTGTTCCAACTTATCTTTTAATGCTTTCTTATCATCCTTAAGCTTCTTAATTTGAGTGAGTAGACTTTGATTATGGTTTTTCAGTCGTAAAAGTTCTTTGATTTCTGATTTATCAACCTTATTTTCAGTGTTTTGAATTTTAAAATTTTCATCTTTTAGATCTTTGATTTGTTCTAATAAATTTTTACTAAGGTTCTTTAAACGCAAAGTTTCCTCTTCTTGTTCTGATAAGTGCTCCTTGAGTTCCTTCTTTGAGACTTTAGTCTTCTTGACTTGTTCGAGTAGCTTTTCCTGGTGACCTCTTAGGCTCGAAATTTCTGTGTCTCTGCTGCAGATGACTTCTTCAAGCTCTTTTTGCTTCTTTGATATAGTTTTTTTGTTATCTTGAAACATCAAATCTGAGATATCCTTAAGGTCTTCTAATGAAGATTTTATTGATTTTGATTTACTTGTTATGTCTCGAAACATGACCATCTTCCCTTTATAAGGAAACGTCAAAACTTGTTTCTTTATGTTTAACATGAATGTACCCAGATCCTTAAACCAGGGTTGACCGAGTATGATGTCAGTGTTTATATCTGTCCTTACAACATGAAATTGAGATATGTAGTCATAATGACCTATTGTCACTTGTAGATCACTAATTTTATACTTGTTTTGGTCAAAAATATTTTTCTTTACACTAATGCTTAGCTCTGGAATTAATAGTTGATTTGCCAAGTTGATGTTGATATAATTTTTATCATTGCTTGGGTTGATGGCGACATTAACTTCTCTTCCTTGGATATTTCCTTTTAGTGTAATTACTCTATGATCTGTAATTGAAAGACCATTATAGGAAAACCTTTCTTCCTTCATCATTTTAACTTTGTATGGAAATATTTTTTATTTTATTTTTTTATTTTTTAAACTTATTTTATCTCCCTTTATATATATATATATATATTTCCAATATTCTCTTCTTCTTCTTCTTCTTTTGTTCACTCTTTTAATAAAAATTTTATATAATAATAATTTTTTTTTAATATATATAATTATAAATTATATATATTATATACTTTTAATTTATATATATTATAAAATTATAATTATATAAAATTTATATATACTTTTTTGGCACCCACTTTTCCTTTCATATGTAACTATATAAGGCTTATATAGTATTTTTTTTTATAATTATAATAATATTTTTTTTTTTCGAAAATTTGGATGAGTCGTGACTAATTTGGATGAGACGTGAACTAATTTGGATGAGACGTGACTCTTAGTACGGTCACAATCTTTAGATTTGAACGATTAAAATTATTTAGATCACACCTTTTTTCTCCAATGCTTATCAAAATATCTTTCACTTTTAAAATACCATGGGCAATTACCATGGGTTGTTTCTAAAACCTCGGTTAATGTTCTCCACGTAAAATGTAAAATGTAAAACTTACTACTGGTTTCTAAAACCACGGGCAATTACCATTGGTTTCTAAAATACCATGGGCAATTGTTTCTAAAACCTCGGTTAATGTTCTCCACGTAAAATGTAAAACTTACCGCTGGTTTCTAAAACCACAGGCAATTACCATTGGTTTCTAAAACCACAGGCTTCTCCACGTAAAATTTTTTAAATATACTTCAAAAGATTCCCGCGTATATTTATTATGCACTTTTATCAATAATGTAAAACCCTTTATATATATATATATATATATATATTTTTTTTTTCAATTTTTTTGTTTGTTTGTTCAGAATATATTATTTCCTTTCCTCTTTTCTTTTTATATACCCTTCTTATTTATTCTTTATTATTTTTTTTAAATAATGGCCAAAGACCTAAAAAATGGAGAATCTCCCAATATGTAGCGAAACGCTTCAATTATGACAGCAACGAAGTTGATGATAGGTTGATAGCCAAAGGCCTGGTGATCAGCCAACGTGGCTCTGATACCACATGAAGCGAACAAAGTTCCTTCTTAAGATTAATTACTCCAAAAGACTTGGAATATCAAATTATCCATTAAGGATATAAATATTATATTAAATATGTGAATAAGAATAAGAATGATGATGATAATGATTTACAATGAGAACAAGAGGCTTGCTTATATATCACGCAAGCGTCTCTTCATGAAGAGTCATGTCCTATTAGACATGCCTCTTCAACCTAATTATTAGCTTAACTTAACTATTATTTATGATTATTATCTTTTACATTATATTTATATTATTTATATATTTTATTCGTTACAGAAGGATATGTTTCGGTTGCATTCCAATAACGATTATAGTCAGGATACATATCAACAAATATGTCCTAGAAATTTCAAAGATCAATAGCTATAAGGTATTACAAATATAAATTTCATCCAGGGAAGAGTGTTACCAAAAAAAATCATTCAACAATCAACAAGAATCGATACTTAAAAATGAGCACCAAATGCACAATTAAGTCTATAACAATATATGTAAAACCATTTCATCCGTGCTACTTCCTTTGACTCTCAATCATATGTGCTTTGGCTCCATTCTTCATGGGAATTTTAAGCAGTGAATATTGGTCTCCAAACAGCTGACTGAATATATAAGATAAACCAAAACGCCCATTCCTGATCAAAGTTGACAGTATTAATCAATTATCAAAAGTTAGGAGTGCAAAGTTACACTATAACTGCTTTCACTGTCAAACCATCTCTTTTGCCTTTGAGGTCAATAATTAAGCTTTCGCTTCATTCTTCTGTTGAGGTATTGGACACTTGTATTCACAAGGGTCCTGGAAACAAAGCTTAAAAGTTAATGCACTCAAGCCAGAAAGTATTAGGATCCTCAGATTTAAGAAATAGGTAGTACTGCCTTACGATTCTCACAATTGATTAATTTTTGGGCTGGGTTTCTCATTGCCAAACCAGTCTTTCTGGCATGCACAAGGTAAATGCATGGCCTGAAGGAAGGAAAAGATGGCAACCACTTTACCCCGGCCAACTCTTGAGAGTTTACTTGTCAAACTCTTTACAAGATGCAAACATTGATTTAATTTTATCAAGTATAATATGTACCTGTAAATAAATTATGTTTCTATGTCATTTTTCCTCAAGTATCTCTATGTATGATAGAGTTTATTACCAACGACCATTTATTTAATCAGCTCATTCAATTCCATGCACGAATTTCTTATTAGTTAAAATAAAGAAACTCCACAGAATGATAAATCAAATTCCAACTTCCATATCAACAGTCTGAATCAAAAGGTTACTTACATGTTTGAAACCAACAGAGAAACCTAATCTGTATCAGTATATATGTGAGAAAAAGCAAAAGGTGCTTGAAAGATGCGAAGTGTAAATTCATAAAATCGCAGTCTATTTAGGATTGTGTGACATGTTTTTGTAAATCCCGTACAATCAAATAAAATGTCAACAGTCAAACTCATTCGCTAGTAATGACAAACTAATGAAGCGAGGGACTCAATTCTAGCATCTTGAAAAATAGAAATGATTGCTAAACATGCTGGCTGAATAAAGGTAAGCCATAATAATCATTCTCAACTTATCTGCCTCTGTCCTACATCCCTTCTATAAGAAAATCTGAGTTCCCTATTTCTTACTCTTAAGGCATTCTTGGAGCTCCCCTTTCTCTGCCATCTCTGTTAGAATATCAGCACCCCCTACAAACTCTCCCTTTATAAACACTTGAGGGAATGTAGGCCAACTACTGTAGACTTTTAATGTTTCCCTCAAACCAGGGTTGTAATCTTCATCTAGAATATTAACCGATTCATAATCTAACCTGTGTTCATTCAATATTGTCAAAACTTTGTGAGAAAATCCACACTGTGGGGCCGTTCTTGAACCTTTAATAAATACTACTATCTCATTCTCCTTTACCAATTTGTCAATCAATTGTTCCAAAGTCACTGTCAGTTGCACATGCCGACCAGGTGTAAGACGAAGATCAGGCTTGGTCTGTCTCTTCTTTACCCATATGGTGTTACCAGATTCATTTCCAGGAGGAACCTTACCTATAGCATTTATGTGCTCCTCCATCCAAACTTTCCATGCATCAGTCAAAGCAGTGCGATCAGGTACATCAACAAGAGCAATCTGTAAAGCGACAGGTTTTGGATGAGGCAAACATGCTTAAATTTAGATATATTCTCACATCAAAGAAGTTCCGCTTTTAGTCTCATAGAATTCCATCAAAAAATTAGCTTTTTAGATTCTAATCATTGTATTCTACGCAGACTCACTTAACTTAATAACAAACTTGTTAAGTGAAACACCAAAGAACTGGGTTACCAACAGGTACCCTGATGAAAGCAATTCCTTCAGATTTATTAGAGTTATTTATATGTCACATTGTCTGATCCATTGTGCACGACCAATATTGAAATAAGCAGAAAATGCACTCAGGGGAATAAAATTAGAAACAAGTACAACATTAGCCCAGCCTGAGATCCCACGCTGACTGTGACACACATTCCTCAGATCCTCTACATCCATCAGCTGCACAGTGACCCACTGAAGTAGCATGACTCCAGAAAATTTACCTCAGAACCATCCACTGACATTAAACTACAGAAGATTATTAGACCTCACACATCCAAGAGGTCTAATTATGGGAGTTGATAGGAATTGAAGAATATGTAGCAGAGCTTCATAGAGCAAGAGGAGAGCAGGGAGCAATGAAAAGGTGATTAAGTAAGAATGTCCTTAGATTACTTCACATTTACTTTGCATGATTTTGCATTTACTTGCCTTGCAATTGTATGGATCTTCCAGCCATAGTTTTAAAAACCAAAACTGGTATTCAAACAGGCCACCTATCAAACCATGTTTTGAACTGAAAGCAGATCCAACAGGATTCAATGAACTGGTTTTTTTTAAAAACATATAAAATGATTAATTTTTAATGAAAAAATCATATTTAAGATTACAAACTATTAAAGGCAATATACAAAGTTTGCTCACCTATATATCATGTAAGGGTGAATATACCAAAATGGCACCAAGTGCAATATATATCAGCAACAAAATACATAACAAATGAGGCTCTAAATTGCCTCTAGAGTCCAAAAACCATGCAACAAGCTAGTGGGCCACTAACCTACTACAAATCACTGATCAACATGATCACTCATCAAACTCATCACCACTACTAGAAATGGGATCATCAGCAGGAGCTACACAAACATCATCTGGCTTAGAGTCTTTAGACTCTTTGAATTCCTCAACCTTGTAATATTTTAGAAAAAGCTTCTTAACATGTCAAACCAATGGTTTTAGTTCAAGTGAAGGGTTATTCTCCTCCTCATCCTTATAATATGGTAGAAAAAGCTTAACATGCTTAACCATTTATTTTGGTTTGAGTGAAGGGTACATTTTTGTTAAGGCCATAGCAAAGGAGTTCAACAATTAATACCACCAACATCAAAGGATTTCAACAATCAATACCACCAACATCGAGGTATATAAAACACTTCATGCTTTTGATTAAATGTCAATTCCATAGCCTCATACATGATAGAATTCAATGAAAATGTTGCAATCCTACAATTCCTAAAAAAAAAAATTGTTCAGTCCGTTGAATTTTGAGTGGGATATGAAACTCTACTTTCTCCATATGAAGTCTGATAAAGTCGGAACCACTCTCAAACATCCTAAAACAATTAATGGTAACGTTAAAAATTTAAGTAAAAGTTGACATTTGAATTTAACATTACCATTGATTGTCAACTTTGCTAGGGTTGACATAGGTCTTCCATTTAGGCTTTAGGGTTTAGAAGTTATGTTTTACTATATGACCGGTTTAGGACAGGACCTGCTGGTTCGAACCGGTTTGGACCTCTTTTGCACCAAACCGATCCACCAGCCTGAGTTAGTGGCTGGTTTGACCCCTAAACCTATCCAATCAATCAGTTTGACCGATTCTAATTCAAACCAGGCCAGTTTTTAAAACTATGCTTACAGCTTGATTTCTGCAAGCTCTTTAGGTTTTATGAGAAAGATAAGGAGAGTTACTGATAACTCTATCATATTCTACCTAGAATTTTGGGACTGGTCGAGCAAGATGGTACCATTGGGAAAGTGAGCCAAAAAATTTATATCAAAGGTACACAAGGAGGTAAATCTCCAAAGCCTGATACCATTTTAGCACACTCTGTTCTGGAGCAAGTAATCCTTGAAATTAGAAACCAAACACTGATTGCTTATTTTCTTTGTAAAATCACCCAAAAGATGTTCACAGGAAATGGGCACATGATAGTTGGGAGGAGTATGGTTGGCGAATTACGACTACCCAAATCCTATCAAAGTGTTTCTTCTACTTTATCTTTGAGGCTACCTCATCTGCCAACCAGATTGTTCCCCATGGACCAAGGTTTTGTAGGAACATTTTGGTGATTTGTTGACATGGGACCTGTCTTTTCAGTCAACTGTATTGTCTCCTTGGATTCCTAGTCTGGATAAAGTTCCCTATAGTACCTGTGTATTTACTATTAGTACATCTTTCACATCTTAAGATCAACTTGAACAAATTTATTTCCTTGGAAATCGTTAGACCATACTGTGTCACATGCATGGGTCAAAGCTTCTATTTGTCAGGCTCTGGCTTAGTGGATGGGACAGGGTGCCACCATGCAAACAACCCAAGTTCAAACTCCGGTGGGTGTAGAGAGAGAGAGAAGGTGTTTGACCTCTCGGAATTAAAAGGGACTTAACATATGTCCGACAAGCCAAACTGGTTAAGCTGACCTTAATAAGCTATTTGATCCTTTTATCAAAATGGATTACCCAAGTATCTGAATCTAAAAGATGAAGTTCCAACTTCCACTTCAATGTGGCTATGAGTACATCACCCAGAACATGGTCTATCTAAATGTACCTAATGTTTTCTTAAAATGTCAAAATAGGTTCCACCATATCAAAGTATGTCGGCTTCTCAAGAGTGAGAATCTAGAACCAGGGCCAAACCCACCTTCACCACCTTTGGTTATATATTGAAGAGCAGTGAAAAAAGAATAATAGCAAGAATGCTAAGAATCAAAGGAGGGCAAGGGGAAATGCTCAAGCTAGGCGAAGCAGACCTCAACTCTAAAACTCCTTTGTTCCCCTTTCTCAGATTCCCCAACATACACCACCAGTGCCAGCTTCCCGGGAAATGACCCCCCAATGGAGAATGAAGTCGACTAGGTGAGGGATCCCCAGCAGCAGCCCTTCAAAGTAATAACTTATAAAGGATTTAAATTTCAAAAGGATCCTAAATCATACTTCACAGGAGAATTAAGTTAGTCCAAAAGATCAACAGACACCCTAGATAGTTTCTTGCTCAGAAGTGCTGAAGCACCACCCAGATATATGGCTCTCACTGATTCGATTGTTGAGGACAGTAGAACTGTTGGAAGGTCAGAGGACTTACTAATCCTTGTGGAGGCCTGATGGCAAGGGCAAAGAGAAATCTATAATCAGATCTAAGTTTCTATAATCTTATGATTGCAAGAAGTCAAGTGCATTGGGTTCAAGCTACAATCATCCTTGAATTGCATTTGGCCCAACTTTACCATTCTAACGTCTACTAACAAGGAAGGTATTGGACACTTAGCCATTTAAATGCACACTAGCCCCATAAAACTTGGAACCCAATGAGGCTATAATCTTCAAATCCAAGATTCACTAGATGACTCTTTGCATTGATGATAGATACTGAGTGTTGCTAATATTTATGCACCTAAGCTCCCCTCGGATACCATCAAATGGAGCTGCATGGGAGCAACTACCCCCCAATCTTACTTCTCTCCCAAAATGTGCTTCTGAGAAATCCCACTTGGTAGCATTTTGAGAGAGCACAGTCCTCGCGATTTTGGAAATCTCACTAAGCGCTCTAGGAGAAACACTTCCAAGATTCTTGTAGGGTGCTCCCAAAACCACTAAAACTGCTCCCTAGGTGCTTCCTGCAGGGTGAAAGAACACTCTCACAAGTCACGACTTTAACAAATTATTTTAATTTTCTTTTTGCTTTTAACATATGGGGCCTAAAGCAAGGGTTCAAAAAGGAAAAGCACTCATGGCTAGGGTTCCTTAATGGATTAAAAAACTCCTTCACTCCATTTGCTCTGATTCTATCAATCTTTTTCACTCATTCCCTCATCCTTCCTAAGGTTTGGAGTGGACTTCTTGCTAGTTGTTGAGAAGGAGATCAATGAGAGATTGGAAGGGAGATTAAAGGCTAACATAGTTACATTCAACCACCATTATAGAGCTGACAGGGCAGGCGCTAAGCCCATTCTTGTCTTTTTTTCCATGTGTTGTAAACTTATATATTTTCTATGTTCAATACTATCTTCTCCTACCCCTTCCCATTCTTTTTTCTCCCTCAATTCTATTGTAGGCAGCAGGTTATTCTCAAGAATCATAATGGATACGTGGTTTATTATTATGGTTTTGTTTTTGACTATGTTGTTGGAAAACTTAAAAACAAATGATGAGGAGGAAGAAGTAGGAAGTGGCCCATACAATGGAGAGGAAGAAGAAATGGAAGGGGATGCAAGGGATGATGAAGCTTACAATGATAATGGAAATAAATCCAAAGCGAGTTCAATGCCCTTGGAAGTACGTGACAAGGCATAAGGGAGGGAAAGAGGGCAAACCCACCAAATTTACATCCCCCGATTGTGACACAACTTACATGGGTTCATATAACTATGTCAGAAAGCATCTCTATCAAATTAAGCCAAGTCATGGAAAGAAGTGTAAGACATTACGAGTCAAAACCTGTGATAAAGTACCAACAAAGAAAAAATAATAATAATAAATAGACAAAAAACAAGACTAGAATTTTAAAAAACATCATAGAAGAGGAGGAAGCACAAAACAAATCCAAAAATGGTCTCAAGCGATTCATGGTAGTATTTAAACGACAAGATTGCATCCGCATCTAATAGACATGAATTCCATGAGGTCAAGGAGATCACTTTTAATGTTAGTTTTAGGCACAAGTTACGTATGTTCTGTAGTACACCAAGCCCATTTATAATATGATTCAATTTGCTAATATAGGTTATCTAGTGATTGGAGAGGCATATGAGCAGAGAGATGCAATCTTGTATGATCATATTCATAAACATGTGTCAAAAAGATGGGATAATCTAAATGTACCACTCCATGCCTTAGCATATGTCCTTACACACATATATTATTCTCCATGTTGGTTGGCCCAAACAATGCCTAGGGTTGGGATTAGGAAAAAACCATACACTAAATCCAGAGGTACAATGTGGGTATATGCTTGCATTAGACAAGTTGGTCCTTGATGATGAGGAGTCTTCTCAAGTATGAAGTTAATTGAGCAAGCGCATCAATAGAACATGGAGCCTTTGTTAAACCACACATCTACATAAATTGGCAATGAGGGTGTTTTCACAGGTTGCGAACACTTCTTCTGCAAAAAGGTGTTGCAGCACCTACATCCTCATACAAAGCGTGAAGAGAATTAGCTTGAATGTAGACCAGGCAGAAAGCATGGTTTATGTGCACTACAAATTGAGGTTGTTGACCCATTATTGTGAGGCAGCAAAGAATGATAAAACAGATATGACATGGGAAAACAATCCAAAAGAGGCTAATTTGGAGGATGGAGCCTTAGCTTTAGAGAGCTTGGTAGCTGAACTTTTGGCTAATGGGACTCATGATAGTGATCATGCCACAGAGTTGTCACCCCCATCCACCATCATTGTCAACGAATGTTGAAAATATCGGTATCGGCAAAATATCGGCGAGGGTCCTGAAAACATCTTATCGGCAATATCAATGAAAATATCATAAAATAACAACAAACATAAAAAATCAATATTTTTCATATTTGTAAACATATAAAGCAATAATGATATTTAACTGATATTTTCAAAATATGGCGATATTAAGCCGAGATTTTCAAAATATCGTAATATTTAGCTGAGATTCTCAAAATATCGCGATATTTTCAAAACAAAAAATATCACGATATTTACTCGGCAATATATCGTTTTGTTGAAAATATCGCTATATTTACTTGGCGATATATCGTTTTGTTGAAAATATTGCAATATTTTCAAATATCGGCGATATTATCAACACTGTCAACACTAGCAGGTTTCTAGATCTAGCAGCTTTAACTTCACAACCTCCACCATTGCATGCAAGCCATGTAGAGTATGGTTGTCCTACTCCTACTCCTATTGTTCCTCCATCATGGGAAAATGAACTAGAAGTTTCCCATGGCAAGACATAAGCTTAGTAGATAGTAAATTTACTTGTCTTTTTTTGTTTTGGGATCTATTTTCTAGAATTTAATGAACTTTGCTTTTCTAATGGTCTATTCTATAAACATTATATGACAATTTAAGTTTGAACTTGAACATTGAACCTACCATTTAATTGTTAACTGCATATTGCAACTCTTTGGTCATGAATATGACATTATGTTTCATTTCTTAGTTGATATTATCTTTTATAGTTTATCAATGATGAAGGTTATCTATTCAAACTTTGAAAAATTTCAAGCCCTAGGTGACTAATGTCCTTACAATTTCAATCAAACAAGTAGAATGTTGGATTTAATTAATGCTGAAATTAAATTTCAGACCATAGCATCAATCACACAATAACTAGAACTTAATAATAGAAGCATAAAAATTAATTTCACACACACAAAGGTAATTACTCCTTCAAATCAACTTTTCATTCCTTTGAGAAACTCACAAGGAAACCTCCACATGCTGCCCAAAAAACAACTCTGCACGATTACCAAAATCACCCCAAACTTGAGCGTTACAACTTACAACTTCTGAAAAAAAATAAACAACTCTCTATTGTACAACTTGTTGTACGAACTAAACAATGGTTGCACAACATTGTCACATATTCCATACAATTGTATGGCACTATTCTATGTTGGAAAAAAGGGTACCAAGGAGGTGTTTCCTAGTGCATTTGCCTTTTTGCCTAGGAAAACACTTTATAACACCTTTTTAGCTATTGACTTTATGAGTTAAATTAAAGTCATGTTATAAAGTCACTTTATGAAGTACTATGTACTATGTACTTTTTAATATTAAAGTCACTTTATATTTTTAAGTTGACTTTATGTGGAGAAAAAGTACAAGGTACAAAAATAACATTAAAGTCACTAGGGAGTCATTAATGAGGGGGGCCACATGAAAAAGGGGGTCAAGTGAGGGAAAGATCTCCACCATTGATCTAAAGGGCTGAGATCTAATCTCAACCCTTGATCAAAAGGGTTAGGGTTCTCCTATCTTATAAGGGAGAACAAGGGAGAAAAAGATTGAGCTCATTTTTCATTCTACATGTGCATTTGTGGAGAGGACAGGAGTTGAAGAAGGAGAGAGTGTTGTGAGAGCAGAGAGTTTTGCAGGAGGAAATCGACCTACACCAAGAGGAAACTGGCACAAATTCCATGGGCTAGAAGGCATAGATTGCTGGCACGAAAACCTAGGAAAGGTAGCAACCTTCAGCACAGAATTAGAGGGGTTGAGTGCACAAGTTTCGAGGAGTTTTGGCATCTTTAGGAAAGTCCGACAAGCCTGCATTCTAAGGCTGAGAAATCGGGTTAGAGGCTCAGAAAACTAGGCTACTACAGCAGGTTGTTGAACATGCAGTTCGAGGCTGAGAAGAGATGACTACAGGCACGAAAATCGAGGACAATAAATACTGGATTGTGGCCCGAATTTTTGGAGAAGAATTCTGGGCAAGTGGCATGTTGTTCAAGGCTAATCTAGTGGCTCGATTTTCAAGGAGTTGGGCAGAAAATTAAAAGGAAAGAGATAAGTACCCTAGTTGTGTTTGTAACGCTGTAAACATTTTTCTGAGAAAAGCAAAATAAAATCCTCCTTATGACTCGTTTTCCCCTAGTAGGTTTTTCCAAGGTCAAAGTTGACCAAATGGCAAAGACTAGTATCTCAATTTTATGTGTGAATGCTTGTCTATTTTCCTATCAGCTGAAAAGTAAAAAAAAGTAGAGGTAGCCTGTGTTGTTTCTCTTTAAATTAGCAAACAGTTTATATATATCAACATCCTTATGTCGGGTTATGGGCATTATGATTAAACTCATGCAAAGAAAACTGAAACTGGGAGGGCTACAGGAAACCTTATTTTTCTACATGGTATCAGAGCTATGAACCTACAGCAGTGAACCCTCAGCTGATAGGCAGAGAAACCAACAATCATACCTTCTGCTAAAACAGTGAACAGTAAACTAAAACCTGCCTTATATACCAGAGAACAGTGGTTGAGAGGGAGGAGTTTGACAGTCTTCAGTGATTGAAGAATTTGTGTTGGTTGTGGAGGTCAAATGGCTATTGTTTGAGGGTGGAAGATAGGCTGAGTGGGGCTGAGAATTTTGGCCCATGGAAGGAGAGAATGATGTTGTTGCTTGAGGAAGTTGAGGTGTGGGATATTGTAGAGAATGCAGTACAACCTCCCACTGATCCAGTTCAGTTGGCAGACTTCAACAAGCAGAATGTGAAGGCAAGGAGAATCATTCTCAATGCTATTAAAGACCATCTATTCCCTCATGTGACAGGGAAGAAGTTTTCCCATGAGATGTGGGATTCCCTAGTCACACTTCACCAGAGCTCCAATGAGAATAGGAAAATGGTGTTGCGTCAGAAGTTAAGAAACACCAAGATGACCAAGACTGACACGGTGACCTCATACCTCACCAAGATCACACAAGTGAGAGATGAGTTGGCTGCAGTGGGAGAGGTTATCCCTGAGGACCAGTTGGTCAGGACGGCATTGGATGGTTTTCCCAAGCAATGGGATGGATTCATAGATGGCATTGTTGCCAAAGAGCATTTTCCTAATTGGAGGAGGATGTGGGATGATTTCATCCAGGAGGAATGCCAAGAGTGGCAGCTAGCATGGTGGGGTAGATGAGGAGGAGAATGTTTCCCTCGTAGCTAAGGGCAAGAAGAAGGCCAAGAAGGGGTCTTCTAGTGGGGCCAAGCAGCAGAAGGGGAAGCAAAAGGCCAAAGAGAAGGACATGAGCAAAGTGAGATGCTTTGCTTGTAACAAGATGGGTCACTATGCCTTTCAGTGTCCCAACAAGAAGGGTTAGAAGAAGGGCATTGCAGCTTCGACAAAGGTGGATAATTTTTCCACCAAGTTTGACATTGTGTTTGCTTTAGTGGTGAGTCTTGCCACTAGTGTCACATCTCCCAGTGTTTGGTTTGTTGATAGTAAAGCTTCCTGCCATATCACTGGAGTGAGCAAGCACTTCACGAGTCTCACAAAGGATGATATTGACTTGGAATTTGTGCTTGGAGATAACTCCAGTGGGGACAGTATCCTTTCAGAGGGAGTCATCACCTCCTTATAAAGTGACAAATGTTCTTTATGTTCCAGGGTTGAAGAAGAACTTGATTTCAGTCTCCAGTATTGAGGACAGGGTATGTAGTGGTGTTCTAAGGAGGACAGGTGCTTATATATCCCAGAGGATCCAGTATCACTTTTGCTAGAGTGATTAGAGTCCATAGTGGGATGCTTTACAGGTTTATGTTTCAGCCTACCAGAGCATTAGTGGCGTAGACCAGCAACAGCGAGTTGTGCGAGATATGTCACAGGAGGATGGCCCACTTGCATCATGGAGCATTCAAGATGTTGAGGGAGATTGTTACTGGTTTACTTGAGTTCAGCACTGAGCATCATGATGTGTGCAAGGGGTGTGCTTTGGTAAAGTACACTAAGACACATTACCCAAGCAGCAGGGCAGTAGGTACTCTAGAGTTGATATAATTTGATGTGTGTGGTGGTCCTATGTCTCACGTATCATTGAGTGGATACAAGTACTATGTGAGTTTCATTGATGACTACTCCAAGAAGACCTGGATATTCTTTCTGAAGACCAAGGATCAGGTCTTCAAGAAGTTCAAAGAGTTTAAGGCTCTTGTGGAGAACCAAACGGGGAAGAAGATCAAGGTCTTGAGGGCAGACAATGGGGGCGAGTATACCTCCAAGGAGCTGAAGGAGTTATGCAAAAATGAGAGTATCAGGAGGGAGTACATAGTGCCTTATAACCCCCAGCAGAGTGGGTGGCGAAGAGGAAGAACGGGACTTGTTACCCACCACCACTGGGTGACCCCTATAGGAGAAAAGTTCTCCTGGATATGTCTTCAATCGACACCCAGCAGCCCCTTGTAGCCACCTGATAGCTCAATGTGTTACTCTCTGCCACCTGAGCTAGCCATTGTGTGCCCTCACTCATCTGTTATGATCGTATGTTTGAAGATGGGTCATCCAACCCCAAAGGTATGATGTTTCATTATGTGATTTTGTGTTTATGCTTGCTTTCTTGGGCACATTTGGGCATGGATTAGCAGGGGAATTCAACAGAAAGAATGGACTTTGACTATACTCTTGTTCTCTTACCTCAACTTGGGAGTTAATCTTGTATCCTAGTCCCGTGGGATCTCATTTACTAGCTATTAGCTTTAGGAGTCGCACTACATGGGAAACGTGATTTTGGCTGTGAGGTCTCGCTTCCCGTTACCATATATCTCGCTCCCCTCTACTCATTACAAGCCCTTTCCACATTTTCCCCATCTAGATCCACATTTGTCCATTGGGTCCACAAGGTGTTAGCCTCCCCTTCCCCTTGTCTACGCCTTGGGTTGGGCCTGGAATGATACCCCGAAGGTTGATGCAGCTAAAATAAAGATAAAAGCATAATATGGCCACATACAACAGGAAATGTAAAACAAAATGCAAAAGATGGTTGGGACAATAAAATTTAGCACGTGGGAAAAATCCAAGCATGAGCCCTACCCCTATCATTATCACCATCACCCTAGTTCCTAGGGCCCTTGTGAGTGCCCCTTGCATCATTAAGGAACCCATGATTGTCCCAACCCCTGGTGGGTGATGAACCGCCCACCTTGAGGGGGTTTTCACTGTTACATCTTACACATCATGCTCTCATCCCCTTGAGCCCTGAGCAGTAAAAAGAAGAAAAATCAATAAAAGGCAAAAGGCATATGAAGAAGGGTGGAAAAACAAAGGTCGAGGTAACTCATGTACCATGATTACTCCCTCCTACATTCATACACCCAAGGTGTGGGCCTCCTTCATCATAGTTGCCCTTGTATCATGGCATGTGGCTTGTAGCCTTCCCTCTTGCCCCTACTCTATTACATCACTATTTCTCATGACACATACCATTTGATGGATGTACCATGGACCTGTCACTCCCTTTGAGGTTGAAACCACCTAATAGATTCCTTTATTAACCTCTCTAGGCAAGGAAGGTAACACTTGAACATGTTCAAAGCCCATTTGTAAGGGCATGCCACTATGAGGTGTCCATTTATGCCCCTGATTAGCAAGCTTATCTACTCAATTGCGCTAATGAATTATTGTTCTGGAAGGCGAGGAGACACATTAAACCTTATACAGGATTGCAGGTGGGTTTTCATCTTGGACTTGGCCTCCCTATACGAGATCCAAGCCCTCCAGAGGGTCATAATGGCACTTGTAGGGTGAGCATTGAGAGTCATGGGCCTCCAACCTTGTAGAGCATTGATTGCCACACCATGGGCTTCTTCAACACCACCACATTGCTTGTTCGTGCCCCAATTATACAAAGATGATGATGCACTTGGACCATGTTGCCCAATCGGCTACACATTGCACCCAACACTTAGCAGCTGATCCAGAGCCCAAAGGAGGTTTTGTCCCTCCCGGGATACATGGGAGGGATTGTGTCATCTTCTAGCCCTCATTGATGGAGCATCAACTTGATCTTGAGCCATTTGGAGACCTATGAGACCCATTTGGAGCCCACAGAGCCCAAACTGGGGTTTGGAGATGTTTTGCAACATTTGGAGGATATCCCCCTCTTATCCATTATTTTTTAGGCCCTCATTTTTATTTTTAGCACATGAAGCCTCAACGATGCCCTTCTAGGCCTCCATGTCATCCTAGCGTGGCCCTAAGAAGGCTAATTCGACTTGTTTTATGAGCTATCATGGTTGGCTTGTAACCATGGGTGGGTTACTTAGCATTTTAGGCATAGGAGGGGCTTCATTTTAATATTTTGAGATTTTAGAACTCGTATAAATAGGAGAGAGCTAGTCTCCTCCAAACATCACACTTTAGATCTTCGATCTCTCTTAAACAGAATTTGGACCTGCAGTAGAGGACGAAATTTGGATGTCATTAATGAATTATGATGTTTGGATAATTTCGCTAGCATTCTTAGAGCTTCTATTTGGCAATCTTGTGGATGGATATACTCTTCTTTGTCTTGTGAGTGTTATATGATGATATATTTATGTTTTGATGAATGACTAATGCATGGAATACTTTTTCATGGTGAATAATGTGCCCTAATTAATGTGAATTATTTGAAGCATTGAAACTATTGGAATTGCATGTGTTACTCATTGGACAAAGAATGAATGAATGTTCCTAGAGGATTGATTGAATTTACATCCTTGAAATTCCACAACAAGTGTCATCGAAGTATAAAAATCTAGAAGTCGTTTTGTTGTTGCTTCCATCTAGGGTAGCGAAATTCCTTCTAGGTCTCCTTGAAGAGCGAAGTTGCCATTTCTTGGTTTATCTTGACTCCATTTCTCCCAAAAGGTAGGCACTAGGTCTAGGATCCTTGGTGATCACATTATACTTGAAAAATATTTTGTCCTCCACTTTTCCTTCACCTTTTTTCTTACCCCTTTTAAGGATAAGAAAGCCTCCCTAGGGCTCAGTGTGATTTTCATTAGGGAAGAGCTTTTGCAAAGTCGTCTAGACAGTCTTCTGCGTTGGTGCTTCCTCTAGCTCTCCTCCTGATTTGAGGCGCATCTCACAGTCAAATTTCAAGATAATTGATCCCCTAGCCATCACACCAAGTGGGAACCCTAGGTGTTATCCTTCAACTTGGGGATTCTTGAAGGCTTGAGCTTTAGAAGTATATCAATCATAGCCTTTTCTCTTGTCTACATGTACCTTGGATGAACTTCTACCTTGACAAATATTTCAACCCTAAGCCTCGGGTAGTCTATCTTTCAAGGGGTTTTTCTTGGAAAGTCCTCCTAGATTCTCCCAAAGCTCATACTTTCATTGAATCTTTCAATTGAATGAGCCACCTTGCCTCACTCAAAATCTATCCTAGGAACATCTATCATAAGTGAGGGATACTAGGACTTCTCCCGTCGGTGAAAATCCGAGAAGAGAAGGGGACATAAGTTGTGGTGACAGTGGGCCTTTGTCCCAAAGTGTTGTTTTGCCCCCTAGCTTTAGCCTATTTACTAGGCCTGCTAGTTTGTGCAACAATAGAGCCATAGTGGGTGCAACAAGAGCTATGTTGCATGATCAAGGGCTACCTTTATTTTTATGGGCCGAGGCGTGTAACATTGCAGTGTACTTGCAGAACAAGAGTCCACATAGAGTCTTGGGGAGTAAGACTCCTAAGGAGGGTTTTTCTGGAAAGAAGCCTGAGATTAGGCACATCAGGGTTTTTGGGTGCCTTACACATTCACACATCCCTAAAAAAGAAGAAGACGAAGTTGGAGCCTACCGCAGAGAAGGGTATCTTTGTGGGTTAAAGTGAGACCAACAAGGCCTACCACATATACATTCCTGCGTAGAGGAAAGTTGTCCTGAGGCGGGATGTGAGATTTGAGGAGGAGAGGGCCTTGAGAAGGTCTTAGAAGGATGATCGAGTAGAGCAATAGCCTCTTCAGCAAGGGGCCACACCACAAGTATCAGGATCTTTAGGTGGTACACCAGGGTCAGAAGGATCACCTACTTCTAGGGTGACAGGATCTCAGAGTACAGGTTCACCATAGACCACAAGAGGGGCTTCCTCATCAGGAGGAGAGGCTCCAGGGGAGGATTTTCCCATACTAGTTGAGGAGGCCACTTTAGGGAAGAGGAAGCCAAAATGGCTTCATGAGACCCTAAAGGAAGCATAGGAGACAGTGGAGAAACCCAAGTGGTCAGTGAAGGAGAGAAAACCACTAGAGAGGTTGGTTGGCTATGTAGCAGATGTCGTCGAGACTGAGTCAGCTAGCTTCGAGGATGTTGAAGGTCAGCAGATCTAGAGGGATGCCATGGTGGAGTATGCCTCCATCATGAAGAATGATGTGTGGGAGATAGTACCGAAGCTTGAGGGAAAGTCAGTGATGACTTCTAGATGGCTCTACAAGATCAAACATGTTACAGATGACAGTGTGGAGAAGTTCAAAGCGAGATTTGACTCAAGGGTTCTCACAGATAGAGGGAGTTGAATATGAGGAGACCTTCACACCAGTTGCTCATTATATCTCTATTAGAGTAGTGATCTCCATAACAGCAGAGATGGGTTAGAAGATTCACTAGATGGATGTGAAGACCGCCTTTCTCAATGGGATCATATAGGAGGAGGTGTACATTGAGCAACCACAGGGCCTTAAGGTGCATGGGAATGAGTATAATGTGTGTAGGCTTAAGAAATCCTTATATGGACTGAAGCAGGCGTCGAGAACATGGTACAAGAGGATTGATGCTTACTTGCAGCAAATGGGTTTCCAGAAGAGTGATGCAGATCTGAACCTATATTTCATTATGGTTGGTGACGATCAACTCATTTTGGTTTTGTATGTGGATGATTTGTTTATTATAGGAGAGGAGAGACTCATTCAACCTTGCAAGAAGGACCTTGCTTCATAGTTTTACATGACCGATATGGGATTGATGCACTATTTTTTGGGGTTGGAGGTTTGGCAAGAGGATGGGCATATCTTCGTGGGCCAGAGCAATTATGCAAGGGACATACTGAGGAGATTATGTATGGAAGATTGAGGCCTATGGCTACTCTGATGATCACCAACTAGAAGAAGTTGCATGCTTCAAATTCTGAGTTGGAGAAACCCACTTTGTATCGTCGGTTGATTAGTTCGTTAATGTATCTTGTCAACACTAGACTAGATATGTGTTTCGCAATCAACAAATTGAGTCAGTTTATGATGGAGCCCAAGAGAGTGCACTGGGTAGTTGCGAAACATCCATTGCGTTGCCTACAGGGCATAGTGGAATATGGTCTAGACTATATCTGGGGAGATGGAGTCAGGTTGACAAGTTATACAAGCTCAGACTAGGCAAGCAGTGTTAGTGAACGGAAGAGTACTTTCAAATGTTGTTTCATGTTGGGATTGGCAATGGTGTCATGGTTCAACAGGAAGCAAAGATCAATGGCACTGAGCTCAGCGGAATTTGAGTATGTTGCAGCTAGTTAGGCTAGTTGCAAGGCTATTTCGCTTCAAAAGATGATATGTGCCTTATTTGGTCAGATGTTGAGACCAACTACGATATACTGTGATAATCAAAGTTGCATTAAACTCACAGAGAATCTAGTATTTCATGATCGGTCAAAGCACATAGAGATCAAGTACCACTTCATCAGGGATTGGGTTCATAGAGGAGCAGTGAGGCTTGAGTACATATCCATTGAGGAGTGGGTTACATTCTCACCAAGTCATTTCCAAGAGGCAAGCATGCCTATTTCAAAGATAAGATGGGAGTGGTGAGAAACACCTTCCTCGGTAAGAGGGAGTGTTGAAAAAAAAGGTACCCAAGAGGTGTTTCCTAGTGCATTTGTCTTTTTGCCTAAGAAAACACTTTATAACACCTTTTTAGCTATTGAGTTTATGAGTTAAATTAAAGTCACTTTATGAAGTACTATGTACTATGTACTTTTTAATATTAAAGTCACTATACTTTTAAGTTGACTTTATGTGGAGAAAAAGTACAAGGTACAAAAATAACATGAAAGTGACTAGGGAGTCATTAATGAGGGGAGCCACATGAAAATGGGAGTCAAGTGAGGGAAAGATCTCCACCATTGATCTAGAGGGCTGAGATCTAATCTCATCCCTTGATCAAAAGGGTTAGGGTTCTCCTATCTTAATGAAGCTAAAAAGGGAGAAAAAGGTTGAGTTCATTTTTCCTTCTACATATGCATTTGTGGAGAGAAGGAGAGGAGTTGAAGAAGGAGAGAGTGTTGTGAGAGCAGAGAGTTTTGCAAGAGGAAATCAACCTACAACAAGAAGAAACTGGCATGAATTCCAAGGTCTAGTAGGTAGAGATTGTTGGCACGAAAACATAGGAAAGGCAACCACCTTCAGCGCAAAATTTGAGGGGCTGAGTGCACAAGTTTCGAGGGGTTCTCGCAGCTTCAAGAAAGTATCACAAGCCCACATTTTGAGGCTGGGAAATCAGGTCAGAGGCTTAGAAAACGATGCTACTATAGCAAGTTGTCAAACATGCAGTTCGAGGCTGAGAAGTGATCACTGGATGCACAAAAATCGAGGACAATAAATATTGGACTGTGGCCGAAATTTCTGGAGAAGAATTTGGGGCAAGTGGCACGTCGTTGAAGGCTAATCAGTGGCTCAATTTTCAAGGAGTTGGGCACAAAATTAAAAGGCAAGAGATAAGGACCATAGTTGTGTTTGTAATGTTGTAAACATTTTCTTGAGAAAAGCAAAATAAAATCCTCCTTATGACTGGTTTTCCCCTTGTGGGTTTTTCCAGGTTCAAAGTTGACCAAAAACTAGTGTTTTAATTTATGTGTGAATGCTTGTCTATTTTCCTATCAACTGAAAAGTAAAATAAAGAAATAGAGATAGCCTATATTGTTTCTCTTTAAATTTGCAAACAATTTATATATATTGGCATCTTTATGTGGGGTTGTGGGCATTAAACTCATGCAACGAAAACTGAAACTGGGAGGGCTACAAGAAACCTTATTTTTCTACATTCGGTATGTTGTATGAGATTGCACACTACCCAAAAACACATCTTTCCTAGTTGTTTGCACTCACCCCCTCTCTTTGTCACTC
This sequence comes from Pinus tabuliformis, assembly GCA_031772625.1. Lineage (NCBI taxonomy): Eukaryota > Viridiplantae > Streptophyta > Pinopsida > Pinales > Pinaceae > Pinus > Pinus tabuliformis. The sequence continues at coordinate 706,156,396 of CM062815.1, read as the reverse complement.
AACTTGTTCAACTACTCATGCATGTGCTGAAAGCCTCTACCTTGCCTATCTCTATATGTTTAGTGGAGAATCTTTCATAGTCTAGGTCATGCATGAGATGCAATTTTAGACTCAACTACTAAATATGAGAATTTCACCTTTTTACTAAAGTGAATTACGTAATAGAATTACTTTTCGAAAATATCTTGAACTACTTCTAACACAACTGAACCTTTGCAGAATTTCTTATCTGCGCTATAATTCTTAACACACCCTGTTAGTGAGGAAGGCGTTGAAAAATGTAACTAGTTTCGATCTTCATAATTATTGTACTCATTTCAATATGTATCCTATGTGACAAACAAGAGAAGAAGGAAAAAGATATTATTATTAAAGAATGGGTTTCATGCTCTTTATTGATGGTCTTCTAGGTAAAAGGCATGTTCTTTGTGTGTCTAGGGTATGCCAGGTCTTGGGATTATTTTCATGAGTCAAAGGAGTCAACATCATGTTTATAAGACCCTTCCGGGCAAAATGTAATTGCAAAAAGAATTTATTTTGCGTCTAGAAAGTCCTAGAAACTCCAAAAGTACAAGTTGGCCCTGGCAATTACAAGTCGACCTAAAGGGGGGAATTCGACCCCTTGGAAAGGCTATATAAAGAAGCAATTCGACCTCATTTGGACTCACTCACTCAAGAATTTTGATCTATCAAGAAAGAATTCAATCTGTAGCTGGGAAGTTGGAAACAAGAAGAGCGAAGGTCTAGGAGAAGAAAGAAAGACGAAATATCTTGTTTTTGAGCTCTATCTCTCTCACACGTGCAAAGTTCTGGGGTTTTTGTTGTTGTATAAGGAGGCCAAAGTTGCAGGTATGAGTTGCAAGAGGACGAAGTGCAAAATCTTGTAGTTGGAAGGAAGGATACCCTACCTTGACCTCGTTGACCTTGGGAAGAGTTGTCTTGCTCAAGGAATGTCTAAGGAGAAGGCTAGATTAGGGTTTCCATAGAAGCTACAAGGCCGAAATTGCAGGGTCGAATTGTTGGAAGAGTTGCAGTATTGAAGCTGGCAGGTCGAAGTTGCAGTTTGAAGTTGGTTGGTGCAGAATCAGGGAAAGACTTGTTGGAGGGTTGACTTGGTACTTGGAGAAGGACTTGGTCTAGGGTTTGGGTCTTTGTGTCTCAATTGAAGCAAATTCTATAAGAGAAGAGTTTTTTGGGTTTTCCCCTTAGAGGGGTTTTTCCCTGGCTGAGAGCCTAATTTTTGTGTCCTCTATTGTTGCTATTTCATTCTTGATATTTGTTTGATGAAAAGATCTAACTAAAGAACATAAAGAAGATTAACTAAGATTCACAAGCAAGTATCAAGGTTAAGGAAAATCGAAATTAATAGCTGCCACTTTGCATTTTTCAACAAAAGGAATTATGCACCAATCCAAGTCTTTCCCTAAAACCCTCAAACTTCCCTTTTGCCCAGGGCTCGTCAAAATACATTTACTTGTTGATCTATGGGAATATGTTGTAGCTTCACTACTCATGTTTGAATCCTGTCTCATGCGAAGTGATCTTTGTTCTCTACTAATCTAAGTGCCACAAAAGTCTACTAGATGCTAAACGAAAATACCATTGTCGATCCCAAGCTAAATCAACACCTTGAAGTGCTCTTCTTGTCTGTGGCATTGCCTACCACTTCACCATCTCTGAGATATCTCAAACCATACTCCATTGTGCCCCTCAATATTTGAGTAAACCATCGAGGTCTCCAAATATAAATAGAAGGGGCTCATGTCTCCCACTCTTCAATTGAAGGCTACTATATTACCCTAGAAATCACTAGTGACCTTGGTGCAACCTTCAAAGCTTCTCGGTCATCCTTTATCACTAAGTCTAGACTCTAGAATCTCCTTAAACATATCTTTTTTGCTTGGAAAAGCAACTTTGGCATGCTTTCCAACTATGCACCCTTTTGCATACACCATGTTGCTCAATACTGAACTTTAGAAGACTTGTGACTATCTCCCTCAGAATAGGCAACATCCTGTGATACAAATGCCCCATCTTCTTGTGCCACAACTTGAAAAAGTTATCACTGTTATGCACCAAGGCTCGAACAGGTTCACCTTGAAACTTGTACAAATTATTTTCTCAAACCCCTATTTCCTAAGTTGTATATGGGCTAGAATCCTTCAAATTCATAAGTACTTGCTAGTTCATGAATTCCACTGCAAAGTCCTTATCCTTCGTGACCAAAACTGAAAGAACATTCTTCCTGAGACCTAGTACAAAAAACACATCAAAATCTAAAGAGTTACTTGACTCAAGCTGCAAAGGAATAGTACCAACTCCTGCTACTTAGTACTTGGCATCATCACCAAGCTCAACTTGTATTATAGAGTCTTACTTCTTCAAATAGAAAATAATTGCCTCGTTGATGCCATATATCAAGATGCCCCACATACTACACGTCCTTTGGAATCGTGTTGTTAGAAAGACAAGATATCATTGAGAAATCCTTCTCAAACTTGGCAACAAATGCGTCCATCTAAGTTTCTACAAAGACTGCTACTTGCTTCTGTTGTTTCTTTCCTTTATCCTTCTTCTTCTCTAGACACTATGATGCATAATGATTGTGCTTATGATAAACAAAGAACTTGATTTTACTCAAGTCCTTTCCAGGCTATGAGGTTGACTCCTTGCTCTTTCCCTTAACCTTGCTAGGTCCTTTACCTCTGTCCTTGTTTGACTAACCAAATAGAGCGAGGATCTCATCACCATCCTCCTCATTGGCCTTTGGCTCCACCCAAGTCTCCTCTTGGATATAATGATCCCAAAGCCTCTCAAAGTCAAGAATTTTTTCCTCAACACAAATAACTTTGACAAACGGTTCCCATGAAGCTAGGAAACCATTCAGTGCTATATAAAGTAGCTCTAAATCTACAACCTTCTCTCCATTTGTTGCAAGTTGATCACAAATTTATGAGATCGTCAAAAGTTAACCGGTGACTATGTCTAATCTGGTCATCAACATGGATTTGAGTTTGTTCCACAATATCATCCTCTCATTCATGTCCTGAGTCTAGAAAAGACTAACCAGGGCATCAAACATCTCCTTCATCATGTTCTTCTCAAATACATGAAGGATCAAATGGTCCTTTTTGCCATCCAAGATCATCTATTTGGACTTCACTTCCTTCTTGTTGTGAGCTACCAATTGTTGCAGATCTATAGACAAAGTCATAGCATCCTTGATAATATCTCGGAGACCATTCTCTTTTAGCAAGAGTGTAACCCTTACCTTCCTTGCTAAGAAATTTGAGGCACCATCTAATCTATCATCAAAATGGAGACTTGCTACTGCTATGTCTGAGATCTGCTCCACAAACTCCCAAATAAAAAAAAAAAAACTCTGAAATTCTCTTACCAGTAGACATTCTTCCTTGCAATAGATTTATTGTTACCAATCCTTGAGAATCTCAATCAGAGATCAAGCTCTAATATCATGTAAAAATTCCAAGCCCTAGGTGACTAATGTCCTTGTGATCTCAATCAAACAAAAAAAGCAATTTCATGGGCACACAAACACACGGGTAATTATTCCTTCGAATCAACTTTTCATTCCTTCGAAAAACTGACAAGAAAAACCTCCACAAACTATCCCAAAAAAACATTGTACGATTACCAAAATCACCGCGAACTTGAGCTTTTACGAGCTACTTGAGTTACAACTGTTGAAAAACATAAATAACAATTCTCTATTGTATGCATTGTATGGCACTATTGTATAGATTCCTTACAATTGTACAAATTTGTACATACTATCCATATTGTTGGGAATAATACTGAGAGGGGGGGTGAATCAGTATTTACAAATCAATATATTTTTCCATTTCATAATCAGATTTGTATATGCTTCTTCAGTGAAGGGAACTCGCATGTGCACGCAATTGTTCTTAAGGCAAACAGCGTATATCCAGTCAACTTATGATTCAGTTAATTCATCATATGTTGATCTTTAATCAGTGCATCAGTGCTTTATTAAACATTAAACAGTAACCATGTGTAGTAATAATAGAATAAACCATCACACATAAGCAACACACATGAACACCAAGATTTAAGGTGGAAATCCAATGCGGGAGAAAAACCACCTGTTGATGTTGTCTCTGTCTTCTTTTTAATATAAAGAATAATTTGTTTACAATCTTGTACTAGTGCAGACTCATACTAGTACGCAGGCACCCACTTGCAGAAGGCTACAACCTTCTCTCATTCTCCAGCGTTTGCTAGAAGGGAGCTACAAGCCCCTAGCTCTTGTACTAGCAGATATGTTTACCAGTACATAGGCGTCGACCAACAGAAGGCTACAACCTTCATTCGTTCTCCAGCTGCTACTAGAAGGGAGCTCCAACCCCCTGATCAAATCACCAGCCACTACTGGCAGGAAGCTTCGACATTCTTACTGAAGGCTCCAACCCTTAATATCCTCCAGGGACCACGTTTCATAAATTTTCAGAGTGGATACTCCTGGTACACAACAATACAATATGTAGGCCACGTTTCATCAAATTTTCACACTGTACCCTTCAGTAACATTGAAGCTCAAAATCAATCACCACTGCAATACATCCAACAAATACAATTGCATCAACCAATCACTGAAACCCAATCATCAATCTCTGAATCAATCAATCACCTCTGACATAACTGAATCACCCAATCCTCAATTTCTGAATCAATCACAACTGAATCAATTAATCATTGAAAACTCAAACAACCGACATTTAATCAAAAATTTAACCAATCAACTAGAACAGACAGATCACTGTAATCAGTACACAGATCTGAATCTAGAACACTACATCAACAACCAGAACCAACTGCAACCCCAAAAATCATATGTCAGAATGTACACACTACTTCAATGAAGCCAACCTGCGTGTATACGCTACTTCCTTTAACCAAACCTATGTATACCTCCAAAATTACTGAATCATAAAAGCCTTTGAATCAAAACTGTAATGACATTCTGAAAATCTACTGTCATATTACAGAATTCTAAACAGATAACAGCGGAGATCACCCTTCTCACTCAATCAATCAATCAACCAGACTCAATCTCCTTATGCATTCAGTTCTACTTTCAGATCTAAGAAGACATCATTAACAAACAACAGTAAAACAACAGCACTGATCAGATAGATCAGTCATCTCTGAACAATTAGCTTTTCTTTTGCATATGATACTCGGAAGAGCCAAACCAGCATGTATACGCACCTTCACCAAGGCGAACCAGCGTATATATCTGCAAATACTTACTTATAACCTTGCAGCTATTCTAGACTTCAGACATACCCAGATCATAACATATACAGGATAAAACATGCGTTAGCATTTCGATCTAGCCCATCCATTATCAAATCATACAATGATAAGTCATGTCAAGTCTCATGATCCTGATCTATCATTAGATCTCATCCATCATCAAACACTCAGGCACATACTTAGTTCAGATCAAGCAAAGCACCAAAAACCCATAACATGCATATTTGTTTTTAATCTAACACTTCATAAGATATTCATTACTTGTGCACTTAGCCCTTTGATCTTCTCCTCCTTATATAGTTTTAGCCTTTCTTAATACCTCGGACCAAAACAACACTTAGAATCTGTGGTATTCTTAGACGAGATCAAGTAACCGTTATTCCGCTCAATATTGTGGGCTAATACCATGGTATGGACCCTTGGTATTCTTTCACCTTAATTTCCTTAATTTTTCATCCCATACATGCTTTTCCTCTTGTGAAAGTGCATGCATACGTATACGCTCTTTTTGTATAGTGAACCCGCTTGTATACGCTCTTTTTGTACAGTGAACCCACATATACAACTTAACATACCTGAAAACATTATTTTTCCTCAATTGCTTGATTTTGATCTGTAGTTCTTTGTTTCATCATCCTGTTCTTCTTTACCATTACTTTGTTACCTCTGAATAAACCTGTTATAATGTGATTTGCCATTGTACATTACTTTTGAACTGATTCCTTTGAACTGCCCTGCATTTTGTCACATCTGTAAACACAACTGCCATGCATTCTGTCACATCCTGTTTATACTTTTATCAATTAGTTCATTCATCAAGGAACAACCCTTATCAAGGACAACACACACTAACAATCTCCCTGTATCAAACCTTTAACCATTATTTTGATCCATCATTTTGTCACTTCTGATATCTCTCTTGTAGATTCATCTAGTTACCATATGCAAGTGAGTTGTTCTGCTACTAATGGGTTGCCATCAAGTACAACACATGCATCATAATGCCAACAATCTCCCCCTTTGGACTTGATGGCAACTACTTTGGTGTTTGGTCACTATAACCTGTAAATAACATCAAGACAAGCACCTGAACATCAAGCTACTCTCTAAACACCAAGCTACTCTCCCCCTTTGACATCAAGGGCAAAGGGTTGATTGACCAATGTTAAATGAAGACTTCCATATCTAAATAGTTGAATATGAACATTGATCATGCTCCCCCTAGGCACATGTTGAATTCTCTAATCAAACTCCCCCTTAGTACATGCTGAGATGCACTATATTGTCCATGCTCCCCCTGAGCACATGCAGAGTCTGCAGAAATATTTTTCAAAATAATAACATGACTCTATAATGACCTTCCTATCACCAATGACTCATACATACATCAATCACCCAGCCAAGTGGGGATATACCAAATTTGACTCATCCACCCAACCAAGTGGGTTTACATATTTGACATGATCTTAAAAGTCCATACATGATTGAATATGACAATTATTACATCATAGGTCTTTACATGACCTTTACATCAAATGATATACATGACATTTATAGCAAATAACAAAGATCTAAACAAGACCATGATAGTTATCAGCAACTATCATACACCATATATGATCGGCATCATAAGCATCTGTCAGCAGCATCCGGAACAGCAACCTGTATATGTCCATCACCAGTTTGCAAGACATGACAATGTAAATATCATCAACCTGTGACAAAGTATGCCGCATATAGATATCAACTCATCCTCTTGATCTCATCAAGATCAACTTGCTTCGTTTCCTTAGTAGAAAAAGCCTTAATATAGCCTTCCATGAATCAACTAAGCATATATCATATCTCCAAGCAATAACACAAAACCATTCACATCATATCATATGTATGTGAAAACACCATAAATATCACCCATGACTATACCATTATCATTGTACCAGGAACTGCATGATCTTTCCATAACAACCCTCAATATATCAACCATTGATCTTAACTAGGGATTTGTCCAACATCCCACATGTGACTAAGTAAGCCATGTCTCTAAATAACCATGTCTTCAAATAGATATGTCTTCATGAAACCTGCAATAACACCATTTTCTTGGCCAACCAACATTATTTACCAATGTGTAATTTAAGTAATCATCCATGTATCAGTGTAATATGTATCCATCATAGAGATAGCAATATGTATCTAGCAAACCATGAGCTCATAGTCATTTGTCAAGCTTTCTTGATACTATCAAGAGCAACAATCCTCAACCAATATACCATGTGAGAGCCAAGAACTATGGGAATCCTGCACCATAACTGCACCATATGAAATTTATGCATCTTTGAAGGCATGATAACAGCAGAATAAAAGGAAAGAATGACTCAACATCAATTAATGAAGTTGTGTACTCTAGATTTGTTCTTCTCCTTGAACTTAGGAAGATCACTATGTAAGCAACATAACTATATGCATCATCAAAAGAGTCATCCACGATCATCCATAAATAACAACTATGTGGCTCAAGCAATATCTGAGGTTTCATCATAGGCAACTCATGACTACAGCATAGCATGATGTATCATTTAAACACTTCAACAACATAAGCGTCCTCACCATAGATAAGAATCGTTATGTACCAAAGACTTCTAAATATAATGCCAACAATGCATTATTAGAAGCATAGCATATTCCCCCCCTGAACCTGTGCCAACTATTCATTGTCAGATCTGATCATTGCATATATCAGTAAGAGTCATCAAGGCATCATCATTAACTAGTTATACATCAAGTCAGCAACAACTTATGAGGGTCAAAAGCACTTCTAAATAACATCCACAGACTGTAGTCATCAATTATCAACACAAAAATTGATAATTGTCTGAACCATATCAGATCACTTTTCTGAGTCTGTCCCACTGCTTCTTCATCAAACCAATATATACACGATTGTGCAGCTTCGAACTCGCGTATATACGCGACTTGTATTTATGATAACTGCGTATGAGAATTAGAACACTGAAATTTCATACTTTCAGTTCCTCCTAAGTTTGTTCTGTCTGTATGTTGAGTTATGCCACATTTTTCTGACTATAATTCCTTCTTCTTCCATACCTTGGAGTGTGATGATGTTTTCTCCTTTTGGTATGTTGGCCGAAATTTGCTCCTGCATTCTTTTGCTATATGCCCAAACTTGTTACAAGCATAACATCTTATATGTTTCATATTCCTTCTATAGTAATCAATGGCTTTGTGACCAAACATATTGCAAGAAAAACAATATCCCTTAAAGTACCTGGAAGCTGATGATCTTTCTGTGTGACTGTTATTAGCTTGAACCATTCTACTTCTGCATTTGGCTGCAACATGTCCAAAATTATGACATATAAAACATTCAACATTATTCATCATAGGAAATAACCAATTATCACTTCCATAGTTAGGAGTAAATGATTTTCTTTGATAGTTAGGAGTAAATGATTTTCTTTGAAGTCTTTATTTCCTTGGCTGTTGATGGGGTTGACCTCTTATCTCCTTGTTGAGCATTTCAGATTTTGCATTAGAGTTCCTTGCCTCATCTTGTGAGCTAGATTCACCTTCAACAGTTTCATGAAAACCAAGACCAGATTTGATGATAGGAGACCTTTGACTACTAAGAATATTATCCAAAATCTTAGTACTATCTTGAAATCGTAAAAATTTATCCTTTTCTTCTGATTTACCTTTTAGGATATTTACCTCAACCTGATATTTCTATTCCTTTTCCAGATACTACTTCTTCATGATTTCTTCAACTTTTCTTCCTTCTTCCACTTGTTTTAATTTGAGAATCTCATTTTCTTGTTCTTCATCTGCTTGAGGTAGTTCTTCATTCTACTTATTTGAATTTTCAAGATCTTCTTTTAGAGAGACCATCTCAGCTTCAATACTTTTATAGTAACTAGATCTTTCTATAAGTTTCTTGATTGTTGTATCCTTTTCATTTACTTCATTTCTCAATGATGTCACTTCATCCTGCAGCCTTTGACATTGATCTTCCTTTTCCTTGTACTGCTTCCTTACTTTGTTTCCTTCCTCCAATTGAGCTTTTAACCTAGTAACTTCTTCTTTGTAGGCACATTCCCTTTTATCAATTAGATCTTTTTGATCTCTAATTGTGTCTGTGAGCTTTTTAAATTTTGTCTCTATTCGATTTCTTTCTCTTTCACCCATAAGAGCAAATTCAGTTGTTTCGTTGTCACATTCATTATCTTCAAATGAACAGAGAAATGTATCACTAGAGGACAACAAATTCATACCTGATAATTCTTTTGCTTGTTCATCTTCATTCTGAGGTGATTCTGAATCTGAAGAGTTGCTTCCACATAATAGCCAATCGTCTCTCCCACTGTCACAGTTCCTTTGAGATGTCTTCTTCTTTTGAGGTGCTTTCTTCTTTTGCTTCTTTCCCATTGTTACTACGGATCTCCTTCAAGCGATCACGTCTCTGCCAAAGGCCCTGCTCTGATACTAATTGTTGGGAATAATACTGAGAGGAGGGGTGAAACAGTATTTACAAATCAATATATTTTTTCATTTCATAATCAGATTTACATACGCTTTTTCAGTGAAGGGAACTCGCATGTGCACGCAACTGTTCTTAAGGCAACCAACGTATATCCAGTGAACTTATGATTCAATTAATTCATCATATGTTGATCTTTAATCAGTGCATCAGTACTTTATTAAACATTAAACAGTAACCATGTGCAGTAATAACAGAATAAACCATCACACATAAGCAACACACATGAACACCAAGATTTAAGGTGGAAACCCAATGTGGGAGAAAACCACCTGTTGTTGTCTCTATCTTCTTTTTAATATAGAGAATAATCTGTTTACAATCTTGTACTTGTGCAGACTCATACCAATATGCAGGCACCCACCTGCAGAAGGCTACAACCTTCTCTCATTCTCCAACTTTTACTGGAAGGGAGCTGCAACCCCTAAGCTCTTGTACTAGCCAATATGTTTACCAGTACGTAGGAGTCGACCTACAGAAGGCTACAACCTTCACTCGTTCTCCAACTGCTACTGGAAGGGAGCTCCAACCCCCTAATCAAATCACCAGCCACTACTGGCAGGAAGCTTCAACTTCCTTACTGAAGGCTCCAACCCTTAGTATCCTCTAGGGACCATGTTTCATCAAATTGTCACACTGGACCCTTCAGTAACATTGAAGCTCAAAATCAATCACCACTGCAATACATCCAACAAATACATTTGCATCAACCTATCGCTGAAACCCAATCATCAATCTCTGAATCAATCAATCACCTCTGACATAACTGAATCACCCAATCATCAATTTCTGAATCAATCATCACTGAAAACTCAATCAACTGATATTTAATCAAAAATTTAACCAATCAACTGGAACAGACAGATCACTGTAACCAGTACATAGATCTGAATCCAGAACACAGCATCAACAACCAGAACCAACTGCAACCCCAAAAATTATGTCAGAATGTATACGCTACTTCAATGAAGCCAACCTACGTGTATATGCTACTTCCTTTAGCCAAACCTGCGTATCCCTCCAAAATTACTTAATCATAAAAGCCTCTGAATCAAAATTGTAATGACATTCTGAAGATCTACTGTCATATTACAAAATTCTAAATAGATAGCAGTAGAGATAACCCTTCTCACTCAATCAATCAATCAACCAGACTCAATCTCCTTATGCATTCAGTTCTACTTTCAAATCTAAGAAGACATCATTGACAAACAACAGCACTGATCAGATAGATCAATCATCTCTGAACAACTAGCTTTTCTTTTGCATACGCTACTTGGAAGAGCCGAACCAGCGTGTATGCGCACCTTCACCAAGGCGAACCAGCATATATGTCTGCAAATACTTATAACCTTACAGCTATTCCAGACTTCAGACATACCCAGATCATAACATATACAGGATAAAACATGCGTTAGCATTCAGATCTAGCCCATCCATTATCAGATCATACAATGATAAGTCATGTCAGGACTCATGATCCTGATCCATCATTAGATCTCATCCATCATCAAACACTCAGGTGCATACTTAGTTCAAATCACGCAAAGCACCAGAAACCCATGACATGCATATTTGCTTTTGATCTGACACTTCATAAGATATTCATTACTTGTGCACTTCGCCCTTTGATCTTCTCCTTATATAGTTTTAGCCTTTCTCAATACCTCAAACCAAAACAACACTTAGAATCTATGGTATTCTTAGACGGGATCAAGTAACCGTTATTCCGCTCAATATTGTGGGCTAATACCATGGTATGGACCCTTGGTATTCTTTCACCTTAATTTCCTTAATTTTTCATCCCATACGCACTTTTCCTCTTGTGAAAGTGCATGCATACGTATACGCTCTTTTTGTACAGTGAACCCGCTTGAATACGCTCTTTTTGTACAGTGAACCTGCTTGTATACGCTGTTTTTGTACAGTGAACCCGCGTATACAACTTAACATACCTGAAAACATTATTTTTCTTCAATTGCTTGATTCTGATTTGTAGTCCTTTGTTCCATCATCCTGTTCTTCTGTACCATTACTTTGTTACCTCTGAATAGACCTGTTATAATGTGATTTGCCATTGTACATTACTTCTGAACTGATTCCTTTGAACTACCCTGCATTTTGTCACATCTATAAACACAACTGCCATGCATTCTGTCACATCCTGTTTATACTTTTATCAATTAGTTCATTCATCAAAGAACAACTCTTATCAAGGACAACACACACTAACAATCTCCCTGTATCAAACCTTTAACCATTATTTTGATCCATCATTCTGTCACCTCTGATATCTCTCCTGTAGATTCATCTAGTTACCATATACAAGTGAGTTGTTCTGCTACTAGTGGGTTGCCATCAAGTACAACACATGCATCATAATGCCAACACGTGACTATACAAAATTATTCCATATACTATACGAGACTAAGCACTTCTCAAAAATATCTCTTTCCTAGCTATTTGTGCTCTCTCCCTCCCTTTGTCACTCAACTTGCTCAATTGCTCATGTGTGTGTTGAAAGTCTCTACCTTGCCCTATCTTTATACTTTTAGCAAAGAATCTCTGCTATTCATGAGATACAATTTTAGACTCAACTGCTAAATATAAGACTTTCACTTTTTTACTAAAGAAAGTTACAAAATAGAATTACTTTTCCAAAAATGGAATTATTTTTCAAAAATTTCTCAAACTACTTCTCATACACTCACATTGAACCTATACGAAAGTTCTTATTCAAGCTATAGCTCTCAACAAAAACTTTAAGGTTGGTGTTATGGTTGATCCTTCAATGACAATGTTATAAGTCATAACTGCTAAATGATTGATGTTATATGTGTATTAAATGGTGGATGTATTAATGATCATCATTAATCCATTAGTTAAGCCTATGTTTTCATGTTTTCTGCAACTAATTTGACATTCACATGAATTTTAATATATATGCATCAAAATATATTACAATATATTATATGAAAAGTTGTTCATGGAAGCTTTGGAGCTTCCCACTATTACCCCTTACTTCCTACTCCCAACAACTTTGGGTTAAACTTTGGGGTTTGCTAAAAACCAATCTCCCCAACCACACAGAACTTTTTTGCAGAGATTTGAACATTGTTGACAACCCCTGAAGATGAGTGTGGGAAGTGCTTTAGTCTAGGACTTTCCATTCTGCCTAGGAACTTTTCAACTTAGAAGTTTTGGAAGCATCAAACCAGTCATTTTTTATGATTCCTCTCTACAATTGAGCTTTAATTTTTACTTCAAAGAGATATGATGCCCTCTTGCTTTATGCAACATTGGGGTTGTTCTCTTTGTAATACAAACCAATGTTGCAGGGAACGCCACCGAAGGCCAGTTATCTCCCCCCCAAGCCACACTCCATACAAGAGCATCCAGGGAGCGCACTTCAAACCATCTTTACACGCTCCATGTCAAATTGGAATTGTCAAGCTCCCTATTGAATTGGAACCGCCACATTCCCTAGGACACTCCTGAAATCAAGAAGTGTGCTCCCTAAGTGCTTCTAGGACTCTCTCTATGCCAGTCCCTAAGAGTTTAGGACACTCCTTCAAGATAATAAATATATATATGTGAGATCTAGGGTAGATTTAGGGTTTGGGGAAAGTGAGGATGAAAATAAAAGAGTTCTTCCCCCTCTCCTTTCCATATTCTTTCATCTTTGTTTGCTTATGCTTACAATGAAGAGAAAAAAGAGCTTGGAAGAGAGAGCAAAGAAGAGCTTCGAGGCTTGGAGGAGAGAACAAAGGAAAGCATGGAGGAGTAGACAACGAGGAGGTTGGAGGAGAGACAAAAGGTTACCATCTATTTCAACTTTCAGAAGCTAAAAAGGTGAGCCCAAACCCCAACTCCGTTATTTCCTTGTGTCATTTGTTTGTGTTTTTTCCTCTTCACCTACCTTTCCCATTCCTTCTTCTCCCTCATTTCATTGAAATTTGTTCATCTAAGACTTGAGAAAAATTATCCTCGTGTCCAACATTCTAGCCACGACACTAGGGATTTCATCTTTAGTTCCATCTACATCATCTTCTACACAATTGCATCCTGCTTCAACACCACCACGTGGAGGCCCATGTAGAAGTTGTGGTGGTCCAAAGGGGAAGGAATAGTAGATAGAAATAAAGGTATAAAAATAATTGTTTCTCCTTTTGCACTACTTTATATGTCATAAATGATAGATTCATAGTATTTAGCTGTTGATTTGGGGTAGCATCAGATGTGCTCTAGCCACGAAATTTGGTGGAGAGGCTAGGGCACATGAGATCTCCAATACCCAGAAAGAGTTTGGGCAGATTCTAAACAGATCGGGAGATATTAAAATAATTAATATTTTTAATGAAGTCCCTAAGTCTAAACTTAGGGAAAATAAAATATTAATGTGTATTAATATGAATCTGTGTTAGAATGGTCCAAAAGACATGGATCAAGCCAAATCTAATCTTAGACGTTGATTAGGGACTTAATCTCGGCCGTTGAGATGTCAACAGGAAAAGTACAAGAGGAGGCTTGAGGGTCACTTGGAGAATACACCAAAGTGATCAGCCACTCTATTCTCTAGAGCAGGGTTTGCTAAGAGAGATAGAATCAGTGATCGGAGAGCAGCTGAGGGGCATTGAGTACAGAGAGACCGAGAGGCAGAGATAGTGCCGAGAGAGCAGCAGAGCAGCCAGAAATAGTGATGCAGAAGCAGCCAGTGCTCATGCAGGGCCACGCAAAGGCAACTAAGTGTTGCGCAGAGCACCAGAGAGGACAGCGTCGCTGACGCAGAGGCTCAGAGAGCTGACGCAAGGCCTCCTGGGGCTGACGCGGGCCAAGATAGGCTGACGTAGGGCCAGCGCTGGGCTAGGAGAGGCTAACGCAATCCAGATTGGGCAGACGCTAGGGTTTTTGGGGCAGATTGGTGTTGAATAGCTGCCGAAAGGATTATCCTGGGTTTTAGCCAGTAGATTTGTCAAAAACGGAGAGGTATTACTGCTAAGGAAATTCTCTGTTGGGTAGGCTAGTTTCGGCACCCAGATTGTACTCTGATATTGCTTAATAAGAAAACCCTCAGATAGCTGCACTAGTTTTCCCACATTGGGTTTTTCCAGGAACATTAGTCCAAAAATAATGGTGTCATATGGTGTGTTTGTTTCTGTTTCTTTTTAGTTGTTGATCTGTAATATGTTGAGCATGCACTAGTGTTTATTTTTAGTATTTACATTGTAAATAACTTGTTAAAGAAAATAACAAGTAGGTAGGAATAAATCAGATAAAGTGCATGGAGGGTTTCTAACTAAGTAAACTTAGAAACTTCAACATTAGCAACTAACTCAATTTATTGTTGTGGACATTTCAATCTTCATACTTCGGTGTGTAGAAGGCCTATTTTTGTAAACATAACTTTTTGGTCATGATTCATGTTATTATTCGCAGTTGTTGGATAACCATTTCATTCCTACTTTCTACCACATGGCTTAAAAATTTGTATGTTTGTTTGTAATTGCTACAATCTAGATGGTTGATGCTTGAATGATCAACCATTAATATACTATGGAAACCCTCTCTATCTTCATTAATGTACAAATATGCATATATATAGTATATAAAACAAACACTTTCAAGATGTTCCACTCCCAAGAGTTTTGGGAAAATGATGCTCCCAACGGCCATGCTTTGTGCAACATTGAACCCCCACCCCAACAAAGGCAAGCCAAGCATGGTGTTAAATTTCCATGAAAAACTCTATAACTACTCAAATGAATAATTGATAACTGAAACTAGTTAACTTTTACCAAGATATAGAGCCTCTTAACAACTTATAAGCAGCGAAATAAAAACACAAAGATAAAAACACATGCACAGATTGACATATTTTTCTCAGGAAACCCAACAGGAAAAGTTGCTTGCTTGATGTGGCTATTTTATTGATTATTCTTGATAACTAGGATCTATTACAAGGCAATTTGTCTCTTTGAGAAATTGTTATGCTTCTCACACAAAACTCAACAAATACAATTGATCTTAGTTGGCCTTGATCCTGCTTGATCTCGTCCCTCTAGCACACAATTCTTCCTCCACTGCCTCCTTGACTTGCTTGCAAAACCTGCTCTCTGTGCACTAGAAGCCCTTATTCCTTGTGCAAATTCCTACGCACTTGTGGCCTGCTAAATCTTAGTGCACAAGCTCCTCAAATCTACGCACAATCAATCTCCTAAATCCTTGTGCATGTGTGGTCTCCTATTCCTTAGGATACAATCTCTGTGCTCTCCATAATCAAGGCTCCTCTCACAAACTCGTGAGTTGTCTTGTTACACAAACCTTGTGCACAAAATTTGTTATTTACTTGTGCCTTTGTCCTCTCTTTATAGATTTGATCCATGCTAGATTAGGCTAGTTCAAATTTAGAACTCGATTTGTGATAGTGTTAAAATTGGCAACTAGGGCCAAACTCCATGTGGGTCATCTTATTAATGGCAGTTGATATTTTTCTTGGATCCCTCTCATCGAGAGGTGTAGGATTGATCTAAAGGTCATCCAATTCCGATAAGTATTCATGGAGATATGAATTTATTTGTGTTATGGGACAATTCGTCAAGGTCGGCTAGCAACCAAATAAACCCCTCTTGTGCTCAACGTTTTAGTATAAATAGAGGTGCCTTGAAAGTCATTTGTACACACATCCTCTTGGTGATCTCTTCCTCTCCACTTGTCTTTGGGTTTTGGTGGGAGGAGAAATCTAAAGAGGATACGCTGCCCTAGAGGATGCCCTAGATCCCAACGCTATCATGGAGGAGATTTTAATGCAGTGAAGAAAGGGTTCTACGCAGCTAGTCAAGATGCCTTCTATGCAGCCCTAAAGGAGGAGTCTTGGAGGAGCCCTAGCCGCAGGTATACATGCCCTAGCCGCAGTCAAAGGGAGCTCCAATTCGCAGCCAAAAGGAGCCCTAATCCGTTGTCTAAAGGAGGCCTAAAACGCAGTCTAGAGAGACCTAATCTAAGGTCATCTATCCGCTGTCAAGAGGCCCTATTCGCTGTCAAAAAGGAGGCCATAATTCTGTAGCAAGGAAAGGCCACATCTGCCGCAAGAGGAAAGGTAGAAGAAGCCCTTAACTGCAGCTAAAGCAAGCCCTAGCCGCAGCAAGAAGAAGTCTGGACAGCGAGGTCATTTGAGGGCTATTTCAGGGGTCCGTTTAGAGGACAGAGTGACTGTTCTTGGAGGCCGAGGCAAGGAGGGTTTGCTGGAGGGTGCAACAACTATTTTAGGGCGACAAGTCCATACGTTGGGCTTGGAACTGCCCTCAAGGAGCAGCGTGGAGGGCAGCATCCTATTTAAGGACAGCCGCAGCAAGAGGAAGCAATTTTGGGTTAGCTTGCGGGTTGTTAAGGACTGTGGTTGGTTGCCCTAACCAGTCCAGAATTGCAGCAGCCTAATTACCCTAGAACAGTGAGCTAGTGCACACATCTTGGAATGAATCTTGTATGTGTTGAGTCAGTTTGATGGCTGTAAAGTGCAGCCATAATCCGCAGCAAAGGGAGGGCTGATCAGCAGTGGAATATAAGCTTTATATACAGTTTGAAGGCAGCCCCAATCCACTGTTAAGAGATGTCCATTATCAGTCTTGTAAAGACTCTTATTCACTGCCCAAAGAGACCTAGTTGCAGTCACTTTAACTGCTGTCATAATACCACATTGTTGTAGGTGACAGCATGGCCTAATTGTAGACTATTTGGGCATGTTGGTGTAGACTCTATAACTCAGTGTTGCTGGACATATTATGGGACAGCAGCATAGTACATGGGACAGCTGCAATGACACTAGGACAGCTGCAAGCATGAAGAATCATGGACAGCAGCAGCATGGTAAAGCATGGACAGCAGCAAGTACATTGGGACAGCAGTAAGCATGGTGCAGCAGTGGCACTATGTACAGCAGTGCTAAACACTGGGACAGCAGCAGCATGAGGTCCAGCATTGTGATGATGGGTGCAGCATGGTGCAGCACGGTGAGGTGCAGCATGATGACGAGATGCAGCACTATGATAGGTGAAGGAGTCACCTTGGAGAATCAGTTGAAGCAGCATGTCTTCAACTGATCTCATGTATCATCATCCTAGGAGATGATCTATGCTCTTATCTAGATAAGTCAAAGTGTTGACTTCTGTTGTAAATGTACTATCTCTCTCTCTGCTAAACTATTGAAGAACATATAAGAAGAATTGATCAAGGGTTTCCCCACATTGGGGTTTGTCTCTGGCTAGCGCCACATCTTGTGTCCTCTTGTCTTGCCTTGTCTTCTGCGATTTATATTTATGTTCTATCTGCAGTTTATTTTAATGCTGATGTGATTGCTAATCTGGAAAAGATATTGAGCTAACTGTGAAAATTGAAATAAATTGCTCTGTAGTAAGACCAATGAAGACTTCGCTTAACTGAAGCTCCAACTCTACGCATGCTAACTTGATGATTATTCCAGTAAACTGGAAACAACTCATCCTAACTGAAGTCTAACTCATGAGGACAATTCTAGGTCTTCAATGGCTAAGGCACAAGCCAAAAGGCCTTGCTCACTACACTTTCAACACATGGAAGAGAACCAGGCAGTGCAGACAATGGGGCAGGTCCCATAGTAGGCATTCTTCCCATAGATGATTAGTAAGAAAGTACACTGAGAAGGTAATCAGCTGTAGGGAGGCTGAAGTACAGAATGCAGATTGTTGGCTACCTCACCACCATTCGGAGGAAACATGGGAGATCAGTCAGGGTGGAGTGCGAATATGGACAGGAATCCTAGGAGATCAGCCAGCATGGAGTGCGAATATGGGCAGAGACATTGTGGACTGTGGCAGGGTAGGGCAATGAACGATCTAATGTGAAATATACTGGAGCTCCCAAATGATTAATTGGTAATTACAGTATGGAGCATAATTTCGAATTGTGAACTTTGGTTTTCAACCTCAATTTTGATTTATTTTTATTACCATATGATTTTTACTAGGGTCAGTTTTGTTTTGATGTGTTGACCTTGCTAACTAGTGGTTTAAGATTCTAAGCACAGTGTTGTCCTCTGCCTCTTTTTTATTTTCTATCTTCTTCATATTTTACATCTCCTTAAAAGTATCTGGAGATTTAAGTGGTTAATTTTATCTTCAGAAAATGACACTATTTCCGATCAATCAGTGCACCATTTTCAGGGGAAAAACATTACCTATCTTGGCATGGCAATTATGAGGTTATCAATAAAGGGTGTGTTGAACGCAACAATAGCCGAGGCCCAAAAGCTTTGTTTTGCCAAACAAAAGTCTCAACTACCTACAGATAGTACAAGCATTATAATAGGAAACTAATGCACAGAAGCACACGGAGAATACGCACCCACATATGTATCTATAGTGTCATGAAGATTACAGACATTGTACCTTGACTGATCCACAGAGTTGTGGAACATCTCTGAGATGGTTCAGGACACTGTCAGCAACCATCCTGGAAATGCCAATGAATTGAAGCTCCCCACTCTTGTCATGCATGGCATACACACCTGTAGCATATGGGAGTTTTTCAGCAAGACTCTTTGGATTCTCTTCAAGTGGAATTGCCTCTGTCTCTGCAAGTTTTTTCATTGAGCAAACTATCCCCCTGGGCTGCCTCCTGCTGCTGGTCCTTGCCTTTTCAAAGACATGGGGTCGCTGAATAAAGCTTAATCTGGGAAAAGATCGATGTGGGTATTGCTGTAAAAACATAGAGGTTGTACAAGCTGGTATAGAAGTAATTGAGGGTGAAGCGTTGAAGGTATTTGTGGATGGGAATCGGATATTGAGCCCTGTGGATACTG
This sequence comes from Pinus tabuliformis, assembly GCA_031772625.1. Taxonomy (NCBI): domain Eukaryota; kingdom Viridiplantae; phylum Streptophyta; class Pinopsida; order Pinales; family Pinaceae; genus Pinus; species Pinus tabuliformis. The sequence goes on along the minus strand of CM062815.1, from coordinate 706,136,711 downwards.
CTTCCATGGCTGTCAGTCCAACGAAGGAACGTATAGAAATGATTGAGTGTGGAGGAGCTTAATCTGGATTGAAGGAATGATTTGTTAGTGCTAAATAGCTACGAGTGCCGAAGATATGAATGGAATCAGATGCTGCAACGTACGTCGGTGCAAGTTTTCTAGTGACGGGTTCTTATTGTACCACTGGGGGGAAGTGCATCAAGGGATAGGGGTAATTTTCTCCATTAAGTCACAATCCGAGTCCCTGGGCGGAAGAGATTTATATGGACGAGTTCAGGGTCTACTCATTGTTTGGTTCCTCAAATGTTCCCAACGATAACCTTACGCTGGCTAAGGCTTTGCTAAAGCTACGTTTTGTGTAAGGCTGCTTATTATTGGTTTGTTTTTTTGGATTATTTATTTAAACGTGGTTAAATTAAAATAATGAGAAAATAAATATGAGAATTTTTCTCAACTTAAATAAATAATAATAATTTAAAAGTGGATAATTTTTATTTAAATTAATATTATTTTTATTTATATTGATTAGTATTTTAATATTTTTAAAATTTTAATTTAATTATCAATGATTATTAAGTAAATGATAATTTAATTATCAATAATTGTTAAGTAGATGGTAAGGATTTAACATTTATAGAATATTTTTAATGGTATTAACAAATTAAAGTTTGAAATTTATTTCAAAATAGTTATGTTTTTTTGTCTTTTTAATTAAAAAATAGCATATGAATATGAACATGTGGCATCTCAACATGAGTTATGGTTTTTTGGGCATTTGGTATTAGTAAGTCATGGTGTTGGGCATGTTACCCACTTCATGTGGGTAGTATGCATATGAGAAAAAATTTCTCCTAGATGGTCCTCAGTCAGCAATCAGTAGCCCCTTGCAGCGACCATATAGCTCGATGTGTCATTTTCTCTGCCACCTAAGCCAGCTATGTGGTCCCTCGCTCATCTGTTATGAATGTATGTTTGAAGGTGGGCCTCCCGACCCCGAAGGTATAACTCCTCATTGGTTTAGTTGAGTAATTTTGTTTACTTTTCATGGACGCTTTTGGGCATGGATTGGTAGGGGGATTTAGCAAAAAGATTAGGCTAGGTCGGTGTTCTTTTCTCCTCCACCCGATTTGGTGTTTAGCCTTGTATCCTAGTCCCATGGGATCTTCTTTACTGGCCACTAGCTTTAGGGTTGGCACTACATGAAAAATCTTGATTTGGTCGCGTGGTCCCACTTCCCAACAACATATACATGCTCCTTCCTGCTCATTTTGACCCCATTCATCATTTTTCCCATCCATGTCCACATGTGTCCACTAGGTCCACATAGGGTTAGTTGCCCCGTCCCCTTTCCCATGCCTTGGGTTGCGCTTGGAACGATGCCCCGAAGGTTGATGTAGCTAAAAAGAAAGAAAAAGCATAATTTGGCCACTCCCAACAGGAAAAGGTACCACAAAATGCAAAAGATGGTCGGGACATACAGATTTAGCACATGGGCAAAAGCCAAACATAAGCTCTACCCCTCATATATGGCCATCGCCATGGTTCCTGTGGGCCCTAGATGAGCCCCCTCCACATTAAGGAACCCATGATTGTCCCAACCCCTGGTCGACAATGAAATGGCACGCCTTAAAAGGGGGTACATATTGTTATATACCACACATCATACTCTCATCCCTTGGAGCCTTGAGCAATTACGAAGAAAAATCAATAAAAGGCAAAGGGCGTATGAAGAAGGGTGGAAAAACTAAGGACGTGGGTAACTTATGTACCACAATTGCTCCCTCCTACACTCATATACCCAAGTGTGGGCTTCCCTCATTATAGCTACTCTATGTCACATCACATGTGGCCTAGACCATTTCCTTGACCCCACTTTGTTCCATTATTATATCATTTGCCACCTTCCACTTGATAAATGTACCATGGACATGTCACCCCCTTTAAAGGTTGAAACCACCTAACAGGGTCCTTGGCTAACCCCCTTATTGAGCTTGGAGACACTTGCACATGCCAAAGCCAACTATGGAAGGCCATGCCACCATGAAGTGCCTCATTGATTCCATGATTTGTAAACTCTTTTACTTAGTTATTCTAATGATTTGTTGTATTTGAGAGCAAGGGGATGCATTGGATCTTATTTAGGATTGTTGGTGGGCTTCCATTTGGGGCTTGGTCTCTTTATATGGGGTCCTAGCCCTCCAGAGGGTCACATGGGCACTTGTAGGGTGAGCTTTGAGAGCCATGGGCCTCCACCATAGCAAAGATTACTTCATGGATCCCCAGCCTCAATCATTGATTTCTCATGTTCCACCTTTTGGATGGGGATGATGCACCTAGTTCACTATGTCCATCTGGCTCCACACTTGCACCATACACTTGGCAGATGTTCCAGGGTATAGAGGATGTCACCCGCTCCAGAGGGAGGGCGTATGTCGTCATCCTAGCCCTTACAAATGGTCTACAATAATTTTTTATCACTTGGAGACCCATGAGGATGTCCTTGTGCCCCCACACCCATTTGGGAGCACCACAGGTTCTTGCTTGGAAAACAAGGGGCCAACCCCTTGTCCACTATGTTTGGAGTCCATTCTCTCATCATGGCGCACTTTGGACTTCATTTGACCTTCTCAATGGCCAACGATTCATTATGTTGATCATTCTGCCCTCTTGAGAGGCTTATTTTGATGTGATTGAGCTATTTGGTGGGCTTGTCACCAAAAGTATTGTTATTATGCACATTATTTTATTTTAGGGGCATTATTAGTCCAAATTAGGCCATTCGAATTCATTAGTGATTGTATAAATAGAAGTGAGGTGATTTGTTTTCATCATCATCAGTTGGATGGGGTTATTAGCTCTTGTGGGATTTTCGCTATCCCTTTTGGAGGATGAGTTTGGACGATATGGATGAATTTTGACATTTGGATCTATCTCTCTTGTCTTGGAGCTTCATTATTGGCATAATTTGATGATTGGATATACTCTTTTGTACATGTAAGTTATATTTTCATGTTTATTCTTGTTATTTACTTTGTCACATTAATGTTGTTGGAATTTTCGTTATACAAGTCTGAAATTTACTACTTTTCTATACAAATTTGTGGAAATTTTGCTCTTTTATAATGTTGCATCATGTCATGGGCCATGTATGAATGGGTGAATGTTCCTAGAGATATTTGTGTTAAATACATCTCGATAATTCATCAATTATTGAAAATCGAAGTATAAATTTCTTGAAGTAGATGCTCTCATGCCCTAATGCCATGCGAAGTTGTTTAAAGACTTCCTTGATTGGGTAAATTCTTTTCTAACAATAATATTTCCTTGACTCCATTTCTCCCAAAGAACAAGGCACTAATCCTCCATAGATGTTCATTTTTAAAGATTACTTCTCTCACCTCTCTTTCTCTTTCTAGGCCTAGCCTCCATAGGTCACCTAGGGCATCATTTATCTCATGTTCTAGTCATCAAAGGACTTTGATCTCTTGCCCATAATTGTGTTAGGGTTTCCTTTATAGGCCCTCCAAATTTCAGGAAATTTTGATAGTGTGATCTTGAGATACACCAAGCCCTAGCTCGAAGATCGTTTCTTGCCCTAGGTTTCCCATAGCTAGTTGCCTCATTGGGATCATTGTGTTTAATCAAAAGAAAATTTCTCCATTGATCCTCTTCTCCTCCCTAATTAGGTCAAGCCCCTCCTTGGTTGATCAACTCCATACCCTTGACCTAATTTTGGGTCCACTCGGTCTCATGTGGTCCTACAACCTATTAACACCAATTTCACAAGGACCACATAGGAGCCAAGTTTCCACAAAGATCTCTAGGTCTAGGAACCTTCTTGAAAAAAATATACTCTCAAACCCTAGCCCTAAAGGTCCTCTTAGCCCTTCCTAGAGAGCCTGTCACCTTGCTTCTAAAGAAAGTAACCTATCTAATTGAGTCTCTTTTGTGAATAGGCCTAGGAATCACTTCCTTATCTTATCATTGACTATATATTCTTGTGATTCCTCATATATCGAGACTCCTCCCATCAGTGAAAGTTTGTAAAGAGCAGGGAGCCTTAGCTGAGGTGACAGTGGGCTATTGCTCCATTGTTGCCTTCGACCTAGTAGTTGCTCTATAGAACCCCCTCCTAGGACCCTTGCTAGTTTTAGTGGTAATAGGGCCATAGTATTATAACAAATCATGTTTACAAATTAAGAATCTCCATCATAAAAAGGAGGTGACTCTTTATAGCTTGTTTTATAAATGTGTATATATTTAAATCATATATTAATTATTTTTATAATTAATAATAATAATAATTCAAACAAAGAATTTTATGTTTCATGAAGTAGTGTTTTGATGTCGAGGGTTGTTGCAAGTGTTCTTGATTGTTGCTCCGTCGATCCAAGGGACTGGCTTACAGTGTTTATCTAGTGTGTTGGCTTTCATGTGCTCTAGTTTTTCTTCCGCAACAGTTTTCTCTCTAGCTGTCACGATTTTCCCCGGGTTCCTCTATCTTTGCATTTTTCTTGTGCTCTTTCGGTCTGTGTCTGTCCATGTTTTTTTTATCATGCACAGGTGGCTCCCTCCTAGTCCCTCTCTTTCTGATTAGGCGATGATTGTCCCCCGATAATGGGGGGTGAGGAACCAAATGACTATAACCAAGATTCCTCAAACTCTCAAGTCGTTTGGGCCCAACAGTCATAGTATGGTTCTGGTTCTCATGGTGAACCTGTCAGTTGTTCAATTGGTTTGTCATCTTCTGCTTTCACAGTTTCCCTTGTACATCAATTCATGGGCCCCTACTTGACCAATGTAAACGTGGTTTTTTCTTCTATTAAGGTTTCGGCTTTCTTACTCTTTTCCTCCGTTATCAATTGTTTTCAAGGTTTTCACCCTTCTCCCTAGTGTTATGGTCTTCAAACTCCTTCTATGATGCCTTTATTTTCCTCAGAATCCCAGGACTTATGTTTTGGTCCTCTTTTCAACATCACTCTTGTTTTATCTTCTAAGATCCATGGTTTCTGTGAGGGTTTTCTTATCCCAGGGTTTTCTTCAGGGACTTCCCTTCCCTTTATTTCATTAGATTTGCCCTCATCTAGTAAGCTTTTGAAGGAGTTGGTATCTTAAGCATGGACGGAAATTGTAACAGCCTCGAGTTAAGTTTCCATGTAATAAATGGGCATTGTAAAAGCAAAAATAAGACCAAGGTCATGGGACATGTATTCCAAGCTGAATGAGGGGGGAAACATTACATTGGGATCCACTTGTGGTTAATTATTTATTGGCTATGGAAATTGGCATTGGCAAGAGGCAAAAGGAAATAAATGAAAAATTAATTATTACAGACTAGCAAGGACATGTGGCAAAGTGCAAAAGAAATAAAGTAAAATGAAAGAAATTCCACTTCAGCAAGTGGGGAAGAGGAAGAGACAAGAAAAGGAGAAAAATAGTAAAAGAATATGCATGCAAGGGAAAATGAAGAAAAAGGAAAAAGAAAAGAAAAGAAATTGGAGAGAGAACATTCTATCATTCTCACTTGGACAAGGAGAGAAAGAGAGCAAGAGAGACAGGACTTGGAGAAATCACTTGGACAACACTTAGACACAAGGAGGAACAAGCAAGGAAAGCAAGGAGTGCAAGAGGAAGATTGGATCGGTAGCAAGTAGGAGGATTTTTCCAGGTAACAATGTGCATATGTGATTTATCATGTTGGGATTTGAATGCATGGTTCATGCATTGGATTATTGGTCATTTTTTGTCATTGGCATGGAGATTTTCCTGGATTGGCAGTGATGTACAACCTTGCCTATGTCATTTCCTAGATAACCATGATGTAGTTGGTTCCATATTTGGTTAAGCTTTGGATTCCCAATAGATTTTGGATCCTGGTTGAGGTGGTATCAGGAAAATCACAAGGATTGAGAGTGGAGATGGTTTTCTCTGGGAAGCTCTTGACAGGCGGGTGGAGACAAGAAAATTCATCTAGGTGTGGTGAAGAAATTCTAAGACATGCAAGCTTGTATTGGTTTTGGTGATTTCTGGACCTGTTTAGGTGAAATCATTGTGGCTTGAGGGTGGAGGTGGTTTTCTCTGGATTCCCTAATTTGGTTATGTTTTAGTTTATCCCATGTGATCCCAAATTCAAGCTTGGAATATGGCACGAGGATGATTAGGCTAAAAGAGAGATTTGGTTCAGTCCCAATCTATGGTCGGGTGGTACGTGGAAGTCCCTGACTTGGTTGGCATTATGCATATGATAATATGTGTTATTCTTTATTGAGAACAATGAGCACGAGTTCTCGTTTAATGCGTGATTATATGACTAGTTTGTTATGGCTTCATTATGGTTAAATGTTGGTTACATGCATGGTATATTTCATATTATATGTCGTGCTCATGTTATTGATCTTGTTCATGGGTTGAAAAGTTATTGAATAATTATATGAATGCGTGAGCTAATAAATGTTTGTTGCAACTAGGATGAGAGGGTAATAAGCGTTCTTGATGAGCCTTCGATGAATCTATTGATGTAGTGAACAATTATGCATTCATGATCCACAGGTACCATGTTCACCAAGTGTTTGTATAAATTATTCATATGTGTTCGGCAAGCTTGGGCAATATCTGAGCATAAGAATAGATTATGCAGACTCGTAATTATCATTATCAAATTTCTAGAAAGTTCTAGACAGATATGGGCAGTTGGCCTGTAGTGTAGCCCTAAAAATCCAAAACAAGGTTTGTGGTCACACTCACAGTTTAGGGAATTTTCGGCCATAGCTACATGAACGACGGGTTGTGCATGTGGCTGGAGCCCTCTCACTGCACTGGCAGGCCTACATGCGTGTGACTAGGCTGTAAAGTTAGGTTGAAGAGTGGCCTATGCTCAGGGAAAGTGACCACTAGGGAAAGATTGTCTGATGTCAGCGTGATCGTGTGTCCCAAGGCAAGCAAAAGAAGGCCAACTTTGTAGAACTTAATGGAAATATGCAAATGGCTTCTGCTCTTGCGTTAGATGTGGCCATTCAACAAGCATAAGATTTCAAGTGTAGATATTTGGTTGGCAGGATTCCTGGCCATAAATTTGGCTTACCTTTCCTTCACAAATGTGTGGAGTCCTTGGTTTGGCCTTTGACTAAAAACCCTATCTTTATTAAGGCGTTGGCTAAAGGTTGGGTTCATTTGATTTTTCAGGATGAGGAGGATGTAAAACTCATTAAGGGAAGGGTTCTAAAAATTGATTCCTCCCCTGCTATCTTTAAACAATGGACCCCCTCTTTGATGCTCAACATAAGGGGATAGACACGGTTCCTATTTGGGTTCGCATTCCTGGTCTCTTGGCACATCTATGGCATGAGAAAAATTTTGTCACATTGGTAACCATATGGGGGTCTATTTAGAGCATGACTCCCACCAATGACACTTGTATGGTTGTATTCTCATTAGTGTGGATATCAGAGGGTGAATTCTAGGTGCTATGGAATTGGGTCTTGAGATGGACTCTATTATCCTGGATTATGAAGGTATTCTCTTTCGGTGTCAGTGTTTCCATCAACATGGGCACAATGCGGAGGATTGTGTTCTTCTGATGCACAGACCCTCTAGTGCTAATATGGTGGGTGGTTTGGGATCAAAGCCTATTCTCAAGCATCGACACCCCTAACTTCCTAGTCAGTTTCTCTAGATGTTGCTACTTTGGATCAAGATGCTCTCTAGGTATCAAAAGGATCTTGTCCAAATGTTCATCCTTTTGGTCCCTTAACTTTGGATGGTGAAGGTACTTCACCATGTCCCTCCTCTTCATTTTCAATTTCATGTTCAATCAATGCTTTGATTTTTTTCTCATAGCCTTATTTGTCCTCCCATGGAATCTAATGTTTTGTGCAATGTTAACACCTCTTCCCCACGTCTGAAGCTTTCCTCTCATGCGGTCCCTGCCATTTTCCCTTTTCCATCTCCCAGGAGACTTGCATTTTCCATCCTCTTTTTCTTCTTTTCTTCCCTATGAGTGTCATGGGGTTTGGGTCAGCCATCTCTTTATGTCATGGGCGTAAATATCTCCTTTCTATTGCAAAGGAAAAAGATATAGTTGACCTTGCTATTGGTAAACAAATTTCAATTTGAGGGACCCTTAGAGCATGCCCAATCCGTGTTGCATCCCCATAATGAAAATTATGTCATTCAATAATAGGGGTCTTACTTGCCCCTCTAAGAAAAAAGTTATGTAAAGGCTTGTTGAAGCAAATTTGTTGGATATTATTTTCCTACAGGAAACATTGGGGAATTGTGTGTCGATTTCTTCATGTCTCGAAGGCATTCTGAAGGGCTTGTCCTTTTCAGTGGTGGACACATTTGGTCACTCTAGGGGACTTGTTATGGGTTGTAATCCTTATCATGTCCTTGTTTCAAATATTTGGAGTATGGAGTCGATTATGGGAATTGAGATTTCTCCTTTGGTTTTGGGTCTATCCATCACTCTCATCAATATTTATGGGCCCTCTTGCAATCGGTATGATTTCTCGGAATTGACTCTCAATAAATCCTTTATTTGTCTGAACAATGTTGTTGTTGGTGGTGATCTTAACTTTTCTATGGGTCCTTCTGAATCTCGGGGTCCTCAAGCTAGGTTGAATCCATAAGTGGATTTTTTCAAAAGCCGACTCGCCCGAACTATGTTGGTGGATGTGGAACCTGTAAAGTTATCTCCCATCTAGGGGAATCAATGCTCTGGGGATGATTGGATTGTCGAGAGAATTGATAGATTCATTATTGTTGAAGATATTTTGGACTCCCTTCCTCTAGTTAAGAAATATATTGAAGAGGGAGGCATTTCAGACCACTCTCCCATCTTCTTGGAAATCAAAGGGTTCCCCAAGAAAACTGCTAATCCCTTCAAATTGGTAAAATGTTGAGGATCTTATCTCTTTGATTAAGTCTTCTTGGATTCCCTTTGCCCCTTCAATGAATGCTTTGAAAATTATTCATCTCAAATCTAATCTAAAAAGGACCAAACTTAAAATAAAGGAGTGGGCGAAGCAGAAGAAAGTGTTGGAGGTTCGGGAGCTTGAAGTGATCGAAAAGGTGCTAGAAGCTATCTCATCCTCTAAAGGGGAAGGCTTTTCTTCTCAGTTGAATCAAGTGCATGTCATAGATCCTTGGAAAGAAAAAGGATAAGCCTCTTAAAATCCAAGGAGGAGGAATGGTGTCTAAAACGTAGAGCAAATTGGCTTAAAATTGGAGATGAGAACACAAAGTTCTTCTAGGCCTTTGCAAAGGGTTGGAAGGTGTTGAACACCATATGGAATTTGCAAGATGATCAAGGTTCAAAGATCTCTTCCTTCGATGGTCTGGAAAATTTGGGAAAACATTTCTTTGAAAACTTGTATAAAGCACCTCAGGAATCTATAATTGTAGAAATCATCCAAATTACTCAGTTCTTTCTCAAAATGGTTGATGAGGAGTGTAGAGATTTAATGGAGGAGGTTTTTGTGTAGGAGTTTAAGACAGTGTTGCATACCTTTGAGAGAGATAAAAGTATCGGGCTGGATGGTTGGGGAGTTGAATTCTTCCTTGAGATTTTTTAAATCATGGGTCATGACCTGGTAGTTGTTATTGAAGATTCTAGGAAGGAGGGACACATTTGTCTTGCCTTCAACTCTATTTTTATAACTCTCATTCCGAAATCAAGTCATCCTCTCTCTTTCTTTGACTTCCAGCCTATATACCTATGTAATGGAATATACAAAGTTATTGTTAAGGTTATCGATGTCAGACTTAAGCCCATTCTCTCCAGATACATATCCCCTGAACAATTTGCTTTCCTTGAAGGAAGAAAACGTCATGAGGCCATTGGTGTGGCTCAAGAAGGATTACACAACATCAAATTCAAAATCTGAAAGGGGTGGTAATCAAAATCGATTAATCCAAAGTTTGTGATCAAATAAATTGGATTGTTATAAGGCTTCCTCTTACACATCCGTGCTTTGCCTTAATTTCATTAATTGGGTTATGTCATGTATCTAGCTAGTATCTTTTGCTATGTTGATAAATGGTTTGGCGTCCATTTTTTCAATGGTCAAAGAGGCTTTCCCTAGGGCTAACCCTTATCTCCTCTTCTCTTCTTGTTGATGGGGGAGGGTTTGAATCGACTTCTTATTGATGCAAAGAGACTGGGGGGATTTCCATCGAGTGCTTTTAACTCGGAACCTGTATATTACTCATTTGTTATTTGTTGATGATATCCTAATATTTTGTGGTGGATATGTTAGGCATTATCAATGTTGGTGGATTTATTGTCATTTTTTGGGTGTGCCACTAGCATGTCTATTAACATCCAAAATTCCTCTATCTCTCGTCACAATATTTCTTAGGTGGAGATTCATCACATGTCTCAATTTCTTCCTTATGCCTCTAAGCCTTTGGAGCAAGGTTTAAAATACTTAGGTTTTTAGTTCAAGTCCAATGGTTACTGTAGAAATTTTGAATAATATGACACTTATTCACAGAGATTATCCCGATTATACACTATTGCAGAATGCATGCATAATACATAACCTCCTCTACGTTGATCATCAATTTTGCGGAATTAAAAACAATGAAACATCAATCGCATTCGCACATTAACACAGTATGTAACCCGGGGAAAGCATACAGCTAAAAACCCCACACTATCTGTACATTATAATGATAGAGAACATGTAACAATAAATAGTACAATACTCCTCACAAGTACTCAGTACTATCTCCACCTGCTACACACAAACTAGCTCAGATCTGAATCAAGTCACAGGTTCAAATCTCCTCCGCTGTCTGCCTGCCTCTACTGCGCAATCCAATGTGAGAATAGGTCTGATCCAAACTCGTTTTCCCTTGACTTGTACCACGCAATCCTCATTGGCAATCTCAATCATTGATTGTGCAAATCTCATGCACAGCTATAGTCACAACTGATAGTAGTCTCCACCTCTAACACCTGTCTCCATTGAACTGTCCATGCACTGAGTTAACTGATGTATTCTTTAGTTGCTTTATGAGTTAATAATTAGTGAATTAATTATTAATTAATTCACATCACTCATCACTAGTGTATTATGCAGTTAGACTAAATACAACTAGTTCAACTTTGTCAAACTGAACACAACTCCATCAACTCCTCAATCAAATCCACCAAACTCAATCACTTGAGTTCTAACTGAAGTCCATCATGCAATAGCTCAACTAACCCATAAGAAAAGCGTATTTCCTTCTGGCAGTTGCATGTGCCACATCCGTAGCTCGAACTGAAGTGCTCCAAGAGGATAAGATAATGTTTATAGTCCAAATATTATTAAGAGCTAATAATATTCGATTGTTCTATTTTTAGCTTGGCAGTCTAAAAATAGACTCCACCCATATGTCTAAAAATAGAAGTCCATCTATTTTTACCAACATGACCAATCATCCACAAATAGCATCCTGCAACTCATAGACCATGATCCATATGTCTAAAAATAGACATAGTCTAAAAATAGACTTTGTGCCAAAAATAGCCTGCGGGCCCACTTAGTGAAGGCGACTCCTTTCCACTAAGCTCCATCATCTTGTTGCATTTTCAACACTCCCTCTCAACAAGATATGGATTATCTGCAACCCCTATCCTGCCTCTGGAATGTTCTACATGCAACACATTTTCCCGGTCCACTTGCTCCAACAACACTTGGAACAAAAACACTCCCAATTGACCACTCTGTTGGGCTAGGAACATACTTTGATGCTGAAGCTCTACCTGCTGCTAACAAGTGCTCCCTCTCTGACATCTGCACTACTGCAACATCTCCATGCATCTCGCACCATTGCACACCTCTTTGTGCCACCTAGCACTGTGCAAAACACTTGTGCCTCTCGCATTGCTGCAGCCTGCTAACTATGCGCTGTCCTGGGATTCCCTACACTGTCGCTCTCTCTGCCGCTCCATCCGCATCTGTCTCTACCCAATCAATCAGTTCTTGCTACTCCACATCGGAGCTCCCGTAGCAAGGTCTCATCCAAGAGGTTGGGTACGTCAAGGATCCTGCCCCTCCTCCTTGGGACGATCACTTTATATCGCCCCACCTCCTACCTGGAGGTATGGCTGCATGTGATCCCTCAGCCCACCTGGCTCGAAGTTTCCCCCTACTGGAGGTCTCTGCATGAGTAGATGTCTCTACTCGATCTCCTCTCAGCTTCCCTTGTTGTGGCTGCTCCACAACCTCCTGAAGCTGCTGCACCAATCGTGGCTCCTCCACAATCGTCTGAGACTTCTTCTGGCTCTACATGTTGAGAGGTAATATACGCTCCCTCTCAACCACCAAGTCTCCATCAGTTGCCTCGTTTCTCAAGGCTTTGCATGCATCTTGAACCTCAAGAGCATACATGTTCTTGACCCGTGAACCAATCTTCTTCACCTGTCTAGTGATGATGTGTCCAAGGAAAACCTTTCCCTTACTAAAGACTACATCACAGCCTCTGTCTTCCAGCATCGCGATCGACACCAAGTTTCTCTTCAGTCCTGGTACATACTTGACATTGGTCAAGGTAAGGCGAGCTCCATGCTCCCTCTGAAAAATAACCGTGCCTACACCTAAGACACTATACTTCTCATCATTACCCATCGCTATGAGTATCTGGAGATCTTTCTCCTCCAAAGTACTGAACAAACTCTTGTCACCGGTCATGTGGAAAGAAGCTCCACTATCAAGAAACCAACCACTTCCCACCATGGATGAAACCATGCATGCAAAGAGTGTGAAATTCAACTCAAACTGTGAAGCAAGTGCCTCACCTTCAGATCCTTCCCCAGATCCCTTCTTGGATTTCCTCCGTGGACAATTTGCAACATAATGGCCCACCTCATGACAACGAAAGCATCGCACTTTCGATTTGTCAACCTTCTTCCCATCATTGGAAGAACTGGATTTGGAAAGAGAACCCTTCTCCTTCCCCTTCTTTGCTTTGGCAGCCAAAGCGCAATTTTCTTCATCATATGCCTTTGATGAAAATTCGTCCCTGGTATTCTGCCTGATCTCCTCTTGCACAAGATCTGACCAAAGTCTTTCCCATCCTGGCAATTTCTCCCGACCATTGACAGAGTCCTGATAGGAATGCCAACTCTTCGGAAGACCAAGAAGAGCCAAGCTCACAAAGTCCTCATCATCGACAATCACCCCCACACTTCCCAGCTCATCCCGGCATTGGGTGAACTTCGTGAGATACCTGGGCATACTGTCTCCATTCTCACACTTAATGTTTTTGAGTTTATCCTTGAGCGCCAACTTCCTCTGGTCGCTCTTGCTTTGGAATAGATCTGTCAACGCTTTCCACATCAAGTATGGAGAAGCCTTTCCATGCAGGCTGGACACAATGTGATCCTTCACGCCCTCCAACAGAATCCTTCGACACTTTGTTGTCTTCTTTTGCCAAACCTCAATGTGAGCAGCATCAGTAGGCTTTGGGACCTCAGCCTCTATGAACTCCTTCAGCCCATTGTCATCTAACACCGCCTCCATCCTATCTTTCCATGCAATATAATTCGAGCTGCCCTCAAGAGCATACTCCAATCGCAATCCGTTGAAAGACATTTCAACTTTGACACCAAGAAAACACTGCTGCAAATTCAAATTCCACCAGCTCAAAACTCAACCGCTTCTGATCTAAAATTCGTGAGAACAAAGTATTTCTCGTACAGAGATTGACTGTATGGGCTTTTACCGGATATCTCACCTTCCAAAAGAAGGATGAATCCAGAGGCTACCTGGCCCGATTACAGACTCTGCCTGAAGAAATAAAATGTAATCACTTTCTGAATAATAGATCTGATGATCAACTCTGCTCCGATACCATGTAGAAATTTTGAATAATATGACACTTATTCATAGAGATTATCCTGATTATACACTATTGCGGAATGCATGCATAATACATAACCTCCTCTACGTTGATCATCAATTTTGCGGAATTAAAAACAATGAAACATCAATCGCATTCGCACATTAACACAGTATGTAACCCGGGGAAAGCATACAGCTGAAAACCCCACACTATCTGTACATTATAATGATAGAGAACATGTAACAATACATAGTACAATACTCCTCACAAGTACTCAGTACTATCTCCACCTGCTACACACAAACTAGCTCAGATTTGAATCAAGTCACAAGTTCAAATCTCCTCCGCTGTCTGCCTGCCTCTACTGCGCAATCCAATGTGAGAATAGGTCTGATCCAAACTCGTTTTCCCTTGACTTGTACCACGCAATCCTCATTGGCAATCTCAATCATTGATTGTGAAAATCTCATGCACAACTATAGTCACAACTGATAGTAGTCTCCACCTCTAACACCTGTCTCCACTGAACTGTCCATGCACTGAGTTAACTGATGTATTCTTTAGTTGCTTTATGAGTTAATAATTAGTGAATTAATTAATAATTAATTCACATCACTCATCACTAGTGTATTCTGCAGTTAGACTAAACACAACTAGTTCAACTAAGTCAAACTGAACACAACTCCATCAACTCCTCAATCAACTCCACCAAACTCAATCACTTGAGTTGTAACTAAAGTCCATCATGCAATAGCTCAACTAACCCATAAGAAAAGCGTATTTCCTTATGGCAGTTGCATGTGCCACATCCGTAGCTCGAACTGAAGTGCTCCAAGAGGATAAGATAATGTTTATAGTCCAAATATTATTAAGAGCTAATAATATTCGACTGTTCTATTTTTAGCCTGGCAGTCTAAAAATAGACTCCGCCCATATGTCTAAAAATAGAAGTCCATCTATTTTTACCAACATGACCAATCATCCACAAATAGCATCCTGCAACTCATAGACCATGATCCATATGTCTAAAAATAGACATAGTCTAAAAATAACTTTGCGGCAAAAATAGCCTGCGCGCCCACTTAGTGAAGGCGACTCCTTTCCACTAAGCTCCATTATCTTGTTGCATTTTCAACAGTTACTACAAAGATGATTGGGCTTGGTTGGTTACTAAGGTGGATAAACAATTGAACTATTGAAGTCACAAATGGATTTCTTGTGTGGGTTACTTGGTTCTTATTAAATCAATGTTAGAGGCCATCCCAGTTTACTGGGACTCCCTAGCTTGGATCCCCAAATGTACTTTGGAGAAAATTAGGAGACTTTGCTCCTTTTTTCTTTGGTCCAGAAAAAATGAAAAAGAGATTTTTCCATGGGTCAGATGGGACTATATTGATAGGCCAAAAGCTATGGGTGGTTGGGGTTTAAATAATTTGTTTCACTTTTAAAAAGCAATGGCCACTAAATGTGGTTGATGTTTGATTTCTATAGATAGTCTTTGGACTGAGGTGGTTAAGAAAAAAGATATTCCTCCTTCTCTCTTGAAGATTGGTTATGGAGATCAGATAAATCTTGATCAAATATTTCCATAATATGGTGAGTGGTTCTAAATTCTTTTGATATTATCGGAAATGGGCTAGCTTGGAAGGGGCGATAAGGTTCATCTCAGTCTTGACCCCTATCCTAGTTGTGGTATTCATCATATGCACCCACTCCCCCCCACCCCCATTGATTGATTGGCTCAGGGATTGTGGTTATAGCAAGCTTGCTCATATTGCCAATCCAATCCTTTCATCTTTTTGGCATCAAGGATGCTATTCTACAGAGGATCTAGGTATCGAGGTGGAGTATAGGCCATTTGGTAAGATTATATACATGTTCTTATTGATATTCATATTCGTCTAACGGACATACCTGAGGAACTTATCTGGTGTATCTCCCTTTTTGGTGTCTACTCTCCAAAGTTGGGTTTTGTTTTTGTAATGTCCCCAATTAATAATTTGCTAAGGGAAATTCTCAATTTTGCAATTTTGGCGAACAATAAATATTTTTAGATAAATAAAATTAGGACAAATAAGTTGTGGAGGTATTAAATAAATTTTGGAGAAAAGGAAATGGTTGGGGCTTAGGAAAAGAAGAAAAATTAAAGTGAACATAAGTTGTGGAGGTTACCAAAAAGGGAAATCAAACCATGGTATCAAAGCATAGTGTGAGAGAAATCGAACCGTGGGATGAGGAAGGGAAAGCAACAATAAAAGGAAAGCTATAGCTTCATTTTGATCATTCTATTTTGGCATTTCATTTCGGAATTAGAGAATTTGCTTGAGCTGATTAGCCAAGTCAACCAATGTTGTTTAGCACGAGGAATGTTTAAGCGGAATTTCCACTCTCATTTCAGAGAGCTTCGAGTGTCTCCCTAGTGAGGTAATTTGGAGAGTCCAATTCAGGATTTCCACAAAGCTTTATTGCAAGTATTCACTTAGTTTGTCACTTCTTGGGCATAAAGACAGTTCGAGTGGCTTATTGGAGGATCAACTATTATGACTTAGATTTTGAGTTATTTTGTAAAGGTTGAGCAAGTAGTGTTTTGCCAGGTATTGGGGATAATTTTGGCCAGAAGTTTGAGGAATTAATTTTATGGTGATTTAGTGGAGTTTCCCTTTAGAGAAATTGTGCATTCTTGCATCAGTTCGATTTTTGTAGCTCACTAGTAGTCGGTGAAGGGTACATGCAAATTTTGGGGTTTCAATGACTGGTGGATTTAGCCCAAGAATTTTCTAAGTTTTTCTGGGTTTTCTGAGAGGAGTCAGTGGTTAAAATTTCAGAATTTTCTGGATGATATTCCAGTATGAAATCGTCATTCTTATAGCAGGACGAATTGCTCATTTAGCTGAGATTTTCACACTATTTGAACATTTTACGTCAACTGGAATTAGCTCAAACGATTTCTATGTTTTATTGGTTGGGGTGTGAGGAGCCTCTCTCTCATTTTTTATAAATTTCGGAGCAATTTTGAGGGGTCATATTGCAATTTTCTTCTAGCAGGAGTAGTAGCAACAACAACATTATTTCTAGGAATTTGCACATTTTGGGACTTTCCAGGTTAGTTGGAATTAGCCCAAGATTTTCTGGGTTTGGTATATTTGGGTGAGAGAAGCCTCCAGTTAATTTTTTAGATTTTTTGGAGCCAAATTTGAGGCTTCAAATATCAGTTTGTCTCCAACAGTAGCAATAGTAAATTTTTGGGCATAACATACAACCAGTGAGTCGTTTCAACATGGAGTTTTCTTCATTCTCACCTGGGTTTTGCTTTCTTGCTTTAGCAAGTCTAGGTACACACATTCAACTATATTTTATACTCAACTTCTCATTGGATATTTAATAAAATGGCTCAAATCTATTATTTCTGCTCAACAATGTTCTAAATTTGTTGTTCTTGTGGAGTTTGCAGATTGCATGTTTAGTTGTTTTCTGTAGCTAGTTCATGTTTTGATATTTCACTGTATTTCTCTAGTTAGAATATTACAGTGGTATGAGAGCATGATCTTGGCTAGTGGTGGGGAATCTAGCAACATCATGGAGGTGTATGCATGCATGCACAGTGATTGGTGAAATTTTATGGCGCAGAAGGGGAGGAGTAGACAGGAAATCATGGAGGAGATCCTTAGAAACAATGAAGAGATGATATAGACATTGGCCCAATTGTGTATCAGTAAGGGAATAAAACCAAACTATATTCAACCTTATAATAGAGGCACTAGAGGTGTGGACACCACGGGAATGAAGCCACTTACACCATGTGGGAAAAGTCAACAGAATCAAGGCACCAAACCTCCTCAAGAGGAGTGGATTAGACGAGAGCAGTTAGATGATGGGACCAAGAGGAGATCTTACTTTATATCATGGGGCCTAGGGCAGGGGTATATTGACAGTGAGCTTGAGGAGGAGGTTGATCAGGATACTAAGGGCATGCAAGATTGTGAGGAGCACGCAGATACACCCAGTGTGACACATGAGCCACCCTTGTTGGAGTTTCCTTTGGTAGCCTCGGTTGACACATTGGTGGAGATAGTTGAGTTACGCACCATTGGTGAGGTTCCAGGAGACATATCCCTAGCTCATGAGGTGCTAGGAGATACAAAGGTATCTAGAGTTGTGACTTAGTTTACAGATGATAGCCACCCACAACAGTTTCGATAGCTCCAATTTGACCTTCTAACATTGAAAAGGAAGGCCACGACAATCCGAGAGACCATTCTGCAGCAGAACAAGGAGTTGGATGGCATGAGAGCAACTTGTTCCAAGAGAGTGACCAAGCTAACTCATGTTGGGGAATGGTTGGATTCCCTAGTGACACAACTAGAGGAGTACACATTGGAGCTTCAAAGAAACCCTCTTCAGACATACATAGTTGGGCTTGTAACACAAGTAGGTTGCCTCTGCATGTTGGAGAGGAAGAGGCAGAGTCACCTTGACAAATTTTATGTGTTGACCAGGATGGTGAGATGAGGAAACATGAGATGCGTAGGGTGCAACATTCACAGGATGGAGGTCTTGTTCTTTGTATGGGATTTCATGCATTTGATTCCTCTCTTGGGGTTGGATGACGAGAGATTCTGAGTTAGTACCCAATGGAGTGGGATAGATTTATGGAGAAGGTGGTAGTCGGGAGTAAAACTCAGTAGGATCTTCTAGCCATTGGGGATACTAGAGGCCCAGGTTGGCATTGGGATTCAGGAGGGGCTTCCTACCATAAATCTGAGATGCACAATGATGATAGTTGGGATCTCGGTGGGATTCCCCACCACATCTTGGATGTGGCTAGTGAGGGAATTAGAAGTGTGAGAAATCAAGTGACTAAGCATCCACACACTTTCGGATCTCCATCAAAATTAGTGATGAGTTGGGTTGACAGGGGAGCAGGTAGATTCCGCATGTCGCTTGAGCATGTTGGTTGTGCATGGAGTCACAAGATGATCAACATACTCTTGCAAGAGTTTTTCGGAGGAGGTGGCATTAGAAGGTTGCTAGATAGTGCCTTGTATGGGGCCGAGGGTTATCCCTAGTTATGTGGGGGACAATGGTCATGGAGGAGCATCACAGTGGTGGTATCACCACTATTACATGGGGGGTTCACCTCTCATGTCTCTCAGGGAGATTTTGGAGGCAAGGCCCATACATGAAAGGGTGTGGTGATGCGACAATGGAGGTGGCAATACTAGTAGGGTGAGGGCTGACGTGTACTATCCCAAATTTAGATCATGGCATCCAGTGGCATGTGGGAGCATGCATCGTCGAGCAGTGGTTTGCAGATGAGCACATAGATGCATGGTAGTGTGTTGTGGTGTGTAGATTTGCACCATGGAGTGGGAGGAGCGACTTACACCACATTGATTTTACTAGTGGAGTGGCAGATGCACTAACACATGGAATTCCATATGGTAAAGGGTGGTACGACAGTGAGCGTTGATATCCAGTGGTACACGGAGTTGTGCCTCAGAGTTCAATGTTATGCAGAGGAGTGTACGTGTGCGTATTTATGTACAACAGAGCATGATGATGCACAACAGGTTGTTGGAGTGTTTCCATCGGAGAGATCTCCTGACGGGGACGTCAGGCACACCATTAGGTTTGGCACACCTAGATTTGGAGAGCGAGTTGAACACAGGGCTGACCGTGAGCTTCCATTTATCACTCTCTAGCATTGCACACTAACAAAGTGGACTTGGCTATTATCTCTTGATTCTCTCATCACAAGTAATAGGACCCAAGAGGTTCATCTGAGACAATTGGATAGGATATAATGCATCATGAGAGAGGCTTTCTAGCCATGGCATATGATCAAGGTGCGAGTTGGTAGGCGTAGGCTTGGGGATCATCCAATCTGCTGTAGGAATAACATGTGCTCCACCCTTGAGCCCACATTTAGGGGGATGCATGACACCTGTTGGGTGAGACATTCTGAGATGTCTCAGGAGCACATATAGTGGTTGGTGGACCCATCTTACAAGTGGATGTTTAGACTCCAGGCAGTTTTAGGCAGCACCTACAAGAGACATGATATGAGATTTGATAATGTGGTATGGTAGGCACAGAGAAATCTTCCACACAATGGACTGATTCATGATGTATGGAGTACATATACTGATTTCACGTAGGGACCGGAGACGTGATACGAGTTTGTGCCAGCAGTTGTTAGGACTTTGTTGCAGCTAATATGGCTATGGGATCCAGGGATTCGGTTAGATGATTGGTCACTCTATTTTGTGACGAGCGGGATCAAGGCAGAGAGTGACTTAACTCACTCTTGGTTTGACATATGGGGGAGCATTGAGGCCTTTGTCACATGGGAAGGCCAATTTTCGTTGTTACTACTCCATATTGAGATTAACCATAGATGGCTAGACATTGATATCATGGAGATGCTAGGGCAGGATGAGCTTGGCCTTCACATATTTTTCGCCATCAGGTTCTAGGAGAGGAGGATACATTCTGCACACAATGGGAAGTATGTCATATTCAAAGTGGTGCAACGTTGGCATGTTGGAACCCCTTTGAGCCTGGCATGGGAACCAGGCATCATAGTATTTCACAGTTCAGCTACTCTTAGGTTCAGATCTTCCATTGGGTTTTAGTGGTTTTCTACTGGCATGGGGGATTTTACCAGCATGGCAGGTTGGTCAGTAGGAGGATACTATGGGAAGTTCATGTAGGAGAGACATCATCTCCATAGGGATTGTGTTGTGTCTTCGGGAGTTTACTCTTGGAGTGAATGAGGTGGACTACTCAAGAGGGAAGCTTCATGTGGAGTTAGACAGAGTCCTACATTATCATGATGCTCTACTTATTGCTAATATGCATAGGGCTTCTGGTACTTGTATCTAGTTGGATAATGAATGGAGAAAGGTGTGCTTCACATTGATTAGGATGGCTTGGGATCATGGTATTAAGGGATTCCTTCATGTCAAGACAACGCTGAGATTGGGGATGACTCAATGGTACATTTGGGACCCTGGTATTGCTTGAGGACAAACAATTTTTGGTAGGGAGGACTGTAATGTCCCCAATTAATAATTTTTCTAAGGGAAATTCTCAATTTTGCAATTTTGGCGAATAATAAATATTTTTAAATAAATAAAATTAGGAGAAATAAGTTGTGGAGGTATTAAATAAATTTTGGAGAAAAGGAAATGGTTGGGACTTAGGAAAAGAAGAAAAATTAAAGTGAACATAAGTTGTGGAGGTTACCAAAAAAGGAAATTGAACCATGGGAAGAATCAAACCATGGTATCAAAGCATAGTGTGAGAGAAATCGAACCATGGTATGAGGAAGGGAAAGCAACAATAAAAGGAAGGCTAGAGCTTCATTTTGATCATTCTATTTTGGCATTTCATTTCAGAATTGGAGAGTTTGCTTGAGTTGATTAGCCAAGTCAACTAGTGTTATTTAGCACAAGGAATTTCCAAGCGGAATTCTCACCCTCATTTCGGAGAACTTTGAGTGTCTCCCTAGTGAGGTAATTTAGGAAGTCCAATTCAGGATTTCCACAAAGCTTTATTGCAGGTATTCACTTAGTTTGTCACTTCTTGGGCACAAAGGCAGTTCGAGTTGTTCATTGGAGGATCAGTTATTGTGGGTTGGATTTCCAATTATTTTGTAGAGGTTGAGCAAGTAGTGTTTTGCCCGGCATTGGAGCTAATTTTGGCTAGAAGTTTGAGGAAGTGATTTTGCAGGGATTTGGCGGAGTTTCCCTTTAGGGGAAATTGTGCATTCTTGCAACAGTTCAATTTTTCTAGCTCACTGGTAGTCGGTGAAGGCTACATGCAAATTTTGGGGTTTTAGTGACTAATGGATTTAGCCCAAGAATTTTCTGAGTTTTCTGAGAGGAATTAGTGGTTAAAATTTCATAATTTTCTAGATGATATTCTAGTATGAAATCGTCATTCTTATAGCAAGACGAATTGCTCGTTTAGTTGGGATTTTCACACTATTTGAACATTCTATGTCAGCTGGAATTAGCTCAAACGATTTATGGGTTTTATTGGTTGGGATGTGAGGAACCTCTCTCTCATTTTTTAGAAATTTCAGAGCAATTTTGAGAGGTCATTTTGCAATTTTCTTCTAGAAGCAACAACAACAACATTATTTTATGGTAATTTGCACATTTTCAGACTTTCCAGGTCAGTTGGAATTAACCCAAGGATTTTCTAGGTTTGGTAGATTTGGGTGAGAGAAGCCTCTAGTTAATTAATTAATTAATTTTATTTATTTATATTTATTATTTATTTATTTATTTATATTTATTATTTATTTATTATTATTATTATTATAATTATTATATCTATATATATATATATATATATATATATATATATATATTATTTTTATATTTTTTTTTCAGAATTTTTGGGCAAATCCTCAAATATCGATTTGTCTCCAGCAGCAACAATAGTACATTTTTGGGCAGAGCATACAACTAGTGCGCCATTTCAATTGGATTTTTCTTCATTCTCACCTAGGATTTGCATGCTTTCTTTAGAAAGCCTAGGTGCACACATTCCACTATATTT
Source organism: Pinus tabuliformis (assembly GCA_031772625.1). Lineage (NCBI taxonomy): Eukaryota > Viridiplantae > Streptophyta > Pinopsida > Pinales > Pinaceae > Pinus > Pinus tabuliformis. Next base: position 706,114,307 of record CM062815.1, on the reverse strand, counting down.
TGTACTCAGGTTCCCATTGAATATTTGATAAAATGGCTTAGCACTATTATTTTTGCTCAACAATGTTCTAAATTTTTTGTTCTTGTGGAGTTTTCAGATTGCATGTTTAGTTGTTTGTTGTAGCTAGTTCGTGTTTTGATATTTCATTGTATTTCTCTAGTTAGAATATTTCAATTTTCCTCATTGGTGCCAGATTGGACCTTGAGGAGAAATGGTGGTGGAAGGCAGTTTGGAAATCCAAATGTCCTCCAAAATCCAAAATCTTCATGTGGTGTATAATGATGAAGAAGGTTCCTACTTGGGAAGTACTTCAACAAAGGTTCATGTGTTGTCTTGGATGGTGATCTCTGTTGGGCCATATGAATTGCATATTTTTGATAGTTTGTTACCCTACTTTTCATTCATTTTGCACTTATCCTCACATCACTACACTACTATTTTGAAATAAAAAAGCTATCAAAGCTACATAAATAAGCAATAAGGTAAAAGTATATTATTCTCTCAATTTTATATGTTTTGCGTTGTAAACTTGACTTAATTTGCATGATTTACATAATTTGACACATTTTGCAGTCTCACTAATATTTTGGAGCATAATCCAAGGTTTAAATAGATCCCATGGAAGATAGATCAACCAAAGCACATGGAAAGATGCCAAATGGTGCCTACATGGATTTCCACCTATTGGGTGTAAGCAAAAGAATCTTGGTTGACCATAACATCAAAGTCAAACCTTTGGTCAAACGGTGACATGCCACATTCAAAATATACTTGGCATTAGAACAAAGTATCAAGCGAGTGAGATCATGAAGGAATGAAGGATCTAAAGGATGATGATTTGTTTTTCACATGATTCGCTTCCTTGATAGCGAATCATGTGAATTAGAGTTCTCATAGAAATCAAAGTCTGGGATGTCGATTCATAGATCTAGCTTTTAACAATTAGTTTCTTAGGGTAGTTATTTTAAAACACTATAAAATGCTTCACTAAGAAGTGAATCATATGTTTAATATGCTTAGTTGTTATTATTTTTGAATGCAAGTGAAGTTCTTTTGACTGTACACGCATTGCTCAGTTAATACAATTCTCTTTTATGGTTGTGCCTTCATGAAAAGAATTGGTGTTTGATCAATAAATTCTCTGAGTTTTCCATCTCTCATGCGCCTTAGGAGGACCCCCTATTGAGTACGAGTGTATATTAGTTTCCCTTATTCTTAATTTCTACAAGATTTCGTTCAAGTATTTCATTTCATGCTTTATTAATTTATGCACTCTCTTTTACTCTTTTTCTTCTTCTTTTGTATATACAAGTGCTTGAATAAACCTCTGAAAAACAACAAAAACATTTGTTAATTGTTTCTTGCTATTAGTATTTTACCTTTGCATTTGTTTTAGTCTCAGATTTATAGATATTGCACAGACATGAATGAACTCTAAACTTTGTACATGCACACCAGTCAATCTAAGTTTACTTTGATCTCATAGATAGTTGTCATTTCAAATTGATCTTTCTTAGAATAACATCTGCTCATTTTCATAGGATAATTTGTCTTTATTTTCCTTATAATAGAGTTCAATTGTTATTTAGAAACACAGTTTAAATGCTTTCCTAGAATAGAGTTTTCAATTAAGTTCTCATAAAATAGATTATGCTTGCTTTCATAGAGTAAATTTGTCTTTATATTCATTATAATAGAATTTAAGAGCTTTCATAAAATAGACTTAAGAATAGATTTTAAATACCTTCATAAAATAGATTTAGAATAAGAATTTCAAATACGCTAATAGAAATAGAGATTGGAAGTTTTTCATAGAGTAAAAGTTTGATTGCTTTCATAGTATAAGAATCTAGTTGTCTTTCATAGCATAGAGTTGGTTTCATAGAATAGAATTGCATAGATTAGAATTGCACTTTCATTTCACATAGATTAAAATTTCATTGCTTTCTAGTTTAGAATCTATTGCTTTCTTTAGATTAAATCTTATTGCATTCCTAGAATAATTTGTGTCTTGCTTTCATAGAATGAATTTCTATTTTTCATAAGAAAGTGTGTGCTCATTTTGGATATCATTTCATGAGTAGAATTTTATTTTAAATTTCAGTCTTGCAATTCCTTTCAATAGATTAGATTTCCTCTTAAAATTGAAAGTTAATTTCCTAGCATATATTATGCAAGTGTGCTTCACAAGTTGTTGTAGCGGCTACAACCACCCTCCAAAATTTTGGCTCGCATGCAAATTTTGGAGCCTACCTCAGATCCTGTGATCGATTATCCTTGGTCACTTGTTGATAAGCTGATGATTTCAAGCTCCCCTCCTTGATCCTAAAGAGTTGTCTGCATTCTCATCTTATGTAGCATATGTCATTTTTGGGCACAGGGGTTGTTGTTTGTCATGCAAAGGGGATGGTGTCTTGCTTTAAGGGAATTGTGCATGTATGAGTGGTTGTCATCACATAGACATGTTTCACACTCACCTCATGCACTCACGTCACAAAGGTTGTTGCATCAAGAAAAGTATGTCTTATGTATTCTGGATGGTCTACGTTGTGTCACTAAGTGTCTGTGTGCAATCACAGTCGAGTCCTATCAATGTTTGCATATGTTTCACTGATCTCACACTTAGCCATTTTCCCAAGAAACCCAACCTCATCCAGCTTCCTGAAACTATACGCTTTGTTTCTGCAACCATCAAGCTTCCTCCCTTGCCTGCTGAAACCCCACAATGCGCAGAGACACCAACCTCCCTTGCCTTCTGAAACTCCGTAGCCCACAGAGGCGTCAACTGGCACTGCTCCCTAGAAATGCACAGAGCAATCCACCAGAACTACACTCAAAAATTGGGCAGAAGTGTCCTCTTGGGACCCCTGTCTCGCAGCAGTGCTTTGAGCCTCAAAACTACGTAGTGTTGTCCAAGTTGTCCTGTCAGTCTTGCATGTAGAAATAGCACAGACGAGCCTCCCAGGGCCTCATTCCAACAGAAGTCACTGTCTGCTGAAATTGCGCAGATCCACCTCTCAATGACTACAGGAAAAGGTGACAAGCTAAAATCGCTTCCAAGGAGTTGAGGAGAAGGACCAAGGAACCGAATAATGGAAAAGATTAAGACCGCATGCGAACTTCGTCGGATGCATGATCATATTGAGGGTAAGTATGGTAAGTATGGAACATCTTTCGAAGTACACCTCTTAGTTGAGTTTGCTTCTCATTGTCATATCATCCTGTCCTCAATAACATGCATGTGCACAAACTTGAAAAGTCACTTTACATGTTGCTTCTACATGTCGGGCTTCTTTTTCACTTGTTCGACCAATTATCGTCTTTTGCATGTTGATTGCTATGTCATGCTTATGGCCTCGTTCTAGTGATGTTCAAGGTCTTCGCTTCGTGTGTACATGTTGTGTTCACTATGTAAACATATGTCGCACTCACACACGAAGTTGTATGCACTGTCACGCAAGCGTCATCGCGGTTGTCCAACGATCTATCACAAGCGTCGTGCTTGTCGCTCGCACCGTCGGTCAGTCATGTTGAGCATGTGTGTCTTGATGGTTTGAAGCGTCTTGTCATCAAGTCATGTGAGTGTGTGTTTGTAAGGTCGCGTATGCACAAATTCACTCGCTCACACACTTAGCCACTTTGCTGAAGTTCTGACGACTGGATCCCCCTCTAACAGTCGAACCTTCACCCCGCCATCGACTCGATCGAATGTCACCCAGAACAACGCAGAAGCATCCAGCAAGCCATTCCAAGCTGTGCTTCCCGCAAGCTGATCAATGAACCCTCCTGCTGGTCAACTGGAGAGTTTGACTGGGCAGTCACCCCGGGACAGACTCCCCTAAAAAATTGCACAAAGGTTGCAGACCTTGCCTGCTTCGTTGACTGAGAAAATTGTGTAGATAGAGCGGATAGACACCCGATGCCCAGCCCTCTCTCCCTCAAAAAATTGCGCAGTTTTCCCAGTCAGTCACCCAGTCAGCCGGCCGACTGCTCACCCAGAAAACTGCGCAGATTTCATGAGCAAGCCTCCTACAGCCCGATAGTCCGCTCAGCTTAGAAACTACGCATAGATGGTCAGCAGGTCAGCCTCCCAACAACTGCACAATTTTTCCCGCCAACATCCCCATGCCAGCTCCCTCCAGGAACTATGCAGTTCTTCCTGCCAAGCTCCTGCTGCCCGCTCACTCTGAAAATTGAGCAGATTTTGCCTGTCAAGCCTTCTTGTAGCCCGCACCGCTTCTCCCAGAAATTGCGTAGATCTATCCTTTAGCCAAGCCAGATCCCGTGGACAGTCATTGTCGATCCAGATTGCCCGTCTCTGTCTCCTAGTGACTTCTGCGCAGTTTTCACCAACAGTGCCCGAAGCCCGCATCCCAACTCGAAACTTGCCTCGCACAGTTTCGTAACCTTGTCTTCTCTCTCGGTCACTCGCATCCGAAAATGATCATGCATCATGGTAGACTAGGAGATTTATGGATTTGATGTTGTCATGTCATGAGTGATTAAAGATACAGGTACATGAATAAACATGACGCGACGACAGATGGGATGAGAAGAGGAGAGTACAAGCAAGAGCACATGTCTGTGAATGAACAAACAAACGAGCCATGAAAGGAGATATGGTCATGAATGGACGACCATGCAAAAATGTGTTCGCGGACAAACGGATGGATGAACATGTGAAGATGTGTCCTCAGACGGATGGACGAACATGTGAAGATGTAATGGCGGATGGATGAACGGATGAACATGCAATTTTCACGGACGGATGAACATGTCAAGCATGCCAAAGTACAAGCAAGGAGCAACGTGTGAATGCAACATCAAGTGAACCCAATGACCATTGAAAACTCCGCACACCTTGCCATGCAAAGGTGAAGTTGTGATACACCAAGAGGACATCCATCACTCAACAGCACTACAACTCAACGTGGATACCAACAACAACATGAACATACCAGCGTTGTCATGAGTCATGTCAGGCAACATCACTACTGTGGGCCATACTGTGTAAATCAATGTAATGTAACGTGGAAGTCCAAGAGACCCACTTGTAATCTGAAGAGTCATGAAAGTCAAACAATCATGAGGGAAGTCGAACAGTCACAAGGGCCAATTTTACCCTTGGCTATAAATAGCCCTCATTTGTACATGCAAAATACTTTTCACCTTGGCTCCTCCCACATAGCCTTGAGAGTCTGTAATCTTTTCTTTGAGGAGCGAGCAGTGGCTCCAATGCCCCACCCATGGGGTTAGTGATGTAATGGTGTACCGATGTGTCCTAGAACTTTTTCTTAATTCAGAAGCTTACTAATAGGCCAACATGTTTTCACACATGTATTGTAACTATTTGTAAGATTTATCTTGGAACACTTGTAATGCATGTTGATTTAACCTGTGTTAAACAATTGAACTGTTTAGGTTGCTCTAATATGTATGTTTATGAAAATGTGTTGTATAAGTTGTTAACGTTGTCTTGCTCGTGTGGGCCACCTCACCGGACATCAGGCATAGCCTTTCCCATAAACTTGTTATAACGACCATCACACTCGCACGGACTGCCCCGCTCAGTGTTGTACATGCTACCCTTTCATTGTGTGTTTGTGATTGTCGCATTTGGATGGACTGCTCCGCCAAAAGTTGTGCATGTCCTGTGTGTTGTGTGTCCCTGACAGAGTTGGGACTCTTCCCATTCAACTAGAGACTCACCTCCACCCTCTCCCTTTGTGGTGAAGGAACCTTGACATAAGTAACCCTATCAATCACCAAGCATGCGAATTTCATTGTTTGAAGACAAAGCAAACCACTTTCATGTGATGACAAGCAAGAGTTAAGGCATATCTTTCAGATAATGGCAATTGGGCCATCATACTAGATGGGATTCCTACACGAAATGGTGTGAGGTCTAGTTGGGACTTCATACCGGGGAGATCCCCTGATGTTGGCGGGTCCAACACTGTCAACATTTTGGCGCTAGAAGGAGGGCCAGATGACAAGCTGAGCCCTCACAATCTATGTTGAATCTTTGCACATCTATCATGGAGTTTGTTATAGTTCACCCTCTGAAATTTTTGTCCAATGGACACATCTTTCATGTCGAGAGGGAGTTTTAGGATGACTTGTCACAAATCACGTATGATTGTGAAAGTGAAGTGGACTAGCCTAAGCACTTAGATGACTTCCATGCGCTCATGGAGAACGTGGAAGGTTTTAATGAAACAGAGGTCCGTTCGCTGCTCGCATACACACTTTGCGACCACCCATTCCGATGTCTAATCAAATCAAATCTGTTTTTCACCATTTTGATCCTGAAGCACTTGATAAAAGATTATTAAAGCAACGGAAGGCCCCGCATGAATCACCTATGGATTTTTCACAGCACTTCCGCCTATTCATGTTTGAAGCTTCGAAAAGTCAGATGAAATTCCAGTATCTCATGGACAGATTCGAATATTGTCTTAACAAATAAGTCAGTCCCAAGAAGAAGTTAAAGTTCAAACCTCGTTCAATATACTTCGGTGATGGAGCTGCAAAATCACAGAAGGACACGGTTGTTGTCACAAGTGACTGTCTGCCATCCTCTCATCAAACGGCTTCACCACTGCAGAGTGATGTGGGAAAACATCCACACATGTTTGTTCAACTGTCACATCCTCCCAACATCACTTCTCTCAATTTTCGCGCAGATTTGGTTGCGAAGCCCATGGGTTGTCACATGCATCTCTTACCTCAACCTCTGTCTTCGTGTTCTGCTGATCCTCCGGATTTCACTGTCTTGTGTTCTTCCATTCTGGACTCTACACCTATTGTGAATGAGGATCAAGCCATCGACAAAGTTGGTGTTGCACAACCAACCTGCACTGGAATTCATGAAGAGTATGACCGGGAGCCTGAACATCAACCCGCGGCGAAGGATGAACCCCTTCTATCTGCGCCTCCTCTGCTTTTCCCTGACATCTTCAATGATTCTTCCATCCCTGATTTTTCTTGTGTATCCCCATCTACGGATGCACCCATTGTTGATCACTCGTAGAACACACTAGATGATAGTCCATCATTCGACAATGGAGAGGACAAATCATTCATTGAACATCCACTTGATTTTTCATCTGCTTTTTCTGGAAACGTAGAGGGTGAACATTATTGCTTCCCATCTACCCCTTAGTGTGATTCATTAAATCATGAGGATGCCGACAAACATCCTAAATTTTCTGTTCTTAGTTTTCGTGATCTCTGTGCTTCTTCATTTGATCACGATGTTGATTCACTCATTGTTAATCTGTCTAAGACACTGGTATCCGATGGTCTATCTATTGACAAGGTGGGAACCCCACAGGCTGTCAAGGCACTTCAGCCTGAGCTGATGGTTATGTCAGGTCCTCGCTGTCATGAGGTTAGTTCCACTTCTGATCAGAAAATTTGCGAAACACCCGAGGCTCCTCATCACTCATCTCTATGCACTGAACGTCAATCCAACACTCATATTTCACTTCCTCCACTCGAACTACATGATCCCATTGCTCATGCATTGGAGGAATCTTACACAGAAAGCACACTTGCGTGGCGCAAGTTGTCTTTATTTCTCTCGTTTTTTTTCATGTCACAGACAAGAGTATGCATATGCTTAACATCTGCACGGAATGTCGCACAACACCATGGTAAGTCCACACATTACACGTCATGCACTTGCACTCAATTATGTTCTCTGGATGCATTTAAACTCAGAGTGTGTTTGTCTTCATTGTATATCTTTCATGTTTGCTGGTTCGTACAACTGTGCTGTTCGTGAACCATGCCTTCACCAACGTGGGTTGGCCAAAGCGCCGACGGCTGCATTGGAAGTATTACTTTATGTAAGCAGACCCATGCACTATTTAGCATAGGAGTAGGAGTAGTGTTTGCTTCCTTGCTTTGCATTCTGGTTTGCGTATTTTCTTGCTTGCTTACTTGCTTTGGTTTGCTTGCTTGATTTATTTGCTTACTTGTTTTGCCTTTGCTTTACTTCTGCTTTTTTCTTTTTGATTTCTTCGCTTGCTTGTACTTGTAGGTTAGCCTCTTGTATCGTGTTTAACTCTCGAGACAAGCCGGGCGAATCTAAGAAGACTTGTTCAACTATAAACATTTGATTATCTATTGTCCTCTCTCTTATGAAGAAGTTGTTGTCTTCAGTCGATGATGCCTTGATGAAAAATATGTTCTGTTTAGAGTGAGTCTTGGTGAAAACAAAATGCTTGCGCTCTAACTAGCACCACTTACTCTAGTCGGTTGTTTTGGGTTAACCCTTGTTAGCTCAGTCAAGTAGAGCAAGGTGAGGGGGAAACCTTAACACGTATGTCAGAGGTATACATAACATGCTTCTGTTAAGGAACAACCTCTTTTTCTCTCAATAAGTCGGGATCCCTCTTCCACCTCTGAAATAAATAAGTGCCTATGCATGGTTCTTTAAAAAAAAAAATAAATTAATAAGGCGAAAGAAGAGAAAGTCTTCCTAAGAAGAGAGGTGATGAAAGTAACTCGCCGGGGTACTGACAAGGCTCGCTGGCAGCAGAGCAATGCTTGTGTTCCTGCGTGAATCTGTTGGGGTACTGTCCAGGCCTGTTGATAGCGTAGCAACACTAGAGATGAAACTTAGACTCTGACTGTCATATTACTTGTGCACCAATATACCTCTCATCCCCAATCGAAACATCCGAGTTGACTTGGCTTGGAATGTATGCTGACCGATCAAGAGAATGGTAGGGACTACATCTTTCAACCAAGCTCGTGTGGGAACCATGATGATCAAAGATTTGAACAATACTTTCAGAAAGGTTAGACTTGCTTTTCACGAAGTAAGGTCCATACAGAGGGCTGGAGTTCTACGAGTGTGTCGCCAAGTGTTGTAGTGGCGACAACCACCCTCCAAAATTTTGGCTCGCATGAAAATTTCAGAGGCTACCTCGGATCGTGCGATCAATTATTCTTGGTCGCTTGTTGACAGGCTAATGATTTCAAGCTCCCCTCCTTGATCCTAATGAGTTGTTTGCGTTCTCATGTTATGTAACATATGTCATTTTTGGGCACAAGGGTTATTATTTGTCATGCAAAGGGGATGGTGTCTTTCTTTAAGGCAATTGTGCGTATATGAGTGGTTGTCATCACATAGACATGTTTCACACTCACCTCACGCACTCATGTCACGAAGGTTGTTGCATCAAGAAAAGTATGTCTTATGTATTATGGATGGTCTACATTGTGTCACTAAGTGTCCTTGTGTGATCACAGATGAGTCTTATCAATGTTTGCATATGTTTCAATGATCTCACACTTATCCATTTTCCCAAGCAACCTAACCTCATCCAGCTTCCCGGAACTATACACTTTGTTTATGCAACCAATAAGTTTCCTCCCTTGCCTGCTGAAACCCCATAGTGCGTAGAGACACCAACCTCCCTTTCCTGCTGAAACCTCGCAGCCTACAGAGGCCCCCTGTAGCACTACTCTCCAGAAATGCACAGAGCAGTCTAGCTACACTGCACTCAGAGATTGTGTAGAGGTGTCCTCCCGGGACCCCTGTCTCGCAGCAGTGCTTTGAGCCTAAAAAATGCGTAGTCTTGTCCAAGTTGTCTTGTCGGTCTTGCATGTAGAAATTGCGCAGATGGGTGTTACACAGTAATTTGTCACCGACCCCGCATTCCCTGATTCCGGACACTGCCAGTCCATGTTGTTAACATCTGCCTTGTGTCATGTTGCAAATTATGTGTCAATGTATTCCTTGTCATCTCAAGAAGAATACCTCAGTTCACTACTCCTGGAGCAGACCCCTTTTACGTATGTTTTTGGGTCGTCGCAGGACAATAGTTGGTCCACCCGCAAAGATGGCCAAGATTGCACTAGACCTAGTGAAGTCTTCACTCTGTCTCTGTGTTGCACTCGCGACAAGCTACTTTTGGAAAGTTTTTTTAACAACTCGTCGAAGCTTCGAAGTGTAACAACTTCATGGGTGGTCCTAGGGTTGGTTGTTGGATCAGATGAGCTCGCCTCTCTCCTTTGGGATGGTTGTTCCACCTTTTGTGCAACCTCTCAAAGGGATAAGCTCTTTCTCCCATCTCTTATGGAAGCTCCTCCTCCTATAAATACCTCCTCCATGGCTAAGATCAGCTAGCTTGGTAGCTTCAGAGTTCAAGAATTCAATAAGTAAAAGTAGAGAGTTTTGCTAGAGTGTAGAAGTAGCCTCTTATGTAACTTAACTTGGGATGGTTTTGAGTGGAGTTGGCTTGATTGCAAGAATGTTCTAGCATTGGCCTTTTGGGTAGGAGAGAGAGTTGTTTGTCCTTTTGGGAGACAGTCCATGAGTGAATGCTTGCGGAGACACGCTGATAGGACCCTTCAAGGAGACTTATGACGTCAAGGCTTGGTTGTAAGTTTTACTTCAATTTACATTAATACAAATCAATAGCTTATTTCCTATATCGTATGTCGAATTGCGTATTGATAGCTTGAAGCTCCTTGACTCTTTAAGTAGATTGTTTTTGTCATACTCTATTATGTTTGTGGTTGTGTTTTGTATGTTGTTTTCAGGTACAAGTGATTAGAAGAACGAGAGCTGGAGCAACACAACAGGGACTTCATCGAACGACGATTTGAAGGTAGGCCTTCATGACATCAACTTTCTAAGGAAATTTGCTTTGGTATTGTCTTTGTTGTGACTAGACCCACTCTAGGGCTAGAGGGGTTGCCTCTATCTGTAGAGGGAACTTGCCTGCGTCACAAGTTGGCGACCATACTGGGGATCTTTGTCTTTTGTCTCTTGATTTGATTTTGTTTTTCTTATTTATTGTCTCCTTTACTTTCGGGATGAATTCTTCATGTTATGGGTTGTTTGACTACTCCTGGTAGTCTTCCCTCTATCATAAGTGATAGGTCTGGCCTTCCCTCAGCTGGATTTTGAATTTTTTCCTTTGATTTAGGGTCGTCGCAGTTTATTTTATGACAGTTGCAAAGATAGTCGTGCCTGCGCTATCTGATTAGTTGTGCCTTCTACTATTTGGTGCGATTAAATCGCCTCACAGTCGCGAAGAGCTCTGAAATCGGCTTGGCGCTATTAACTGGTGTACTTCGGTGACGACGTCGCAAAGTGACTAGTTAGGGAGGTGCAATGTTTCATTGTCGGCGCATGTTGTTAGATTTATGCTCGCGAAGATTATTGTAGGTTTAGTTTTTGAAGTTTTGTTTGCTGATTGGCCAGTGTGTCCTATCCTTTTGAGCTTGTCTTCTGCCTCTTTATTGTGTGTCAAATTGTTGATTGCTAGAATATTTGATTCCGGGTTTCATTCCCTTGAAACTTCTCCTTTTGAACTGTGTGACCTGTTTACCTTAGGGTTTCTTGAAACATTAGCTTTTCTTGGGTTACTTGTTCGTTTGGATCTTTGGGCTGTGTTTGGCACGATCCCTTGCTTTGTTTGAGGCTTCTCCTTATTAACTGTTTTTTCATCTTCCTGATTGGTACGTGACATTTGGTTATCAAACTTGCAAGTCTTGTTTGTTTGGTTTCCTTCCATCACTTTGGCATAGATCACATTGCTTCCCGGTCAGTGAGAAAGCTTTCCAGTTTTTGCAAAAAGAAACATATTCTTGGTTTTGAGTCTTTGATTCATTTTCGAGTAGAATCTCTCTTTACTTATTGAATGATTTCATTCGAAAAAGGCTTAAAACTAGCATTGTTTTGAGTTTTGCATTTGGTTGCTTGTCATTTATTTGAAAAATCAAAATATTGCATTCATTTTGTGTTAGGAAATGAGAACAATCTTTTGCATTAGTAAATTCTTGACATTTAGTAATTGAAAAGCGAAGGACGTGTTTTTCATTTTCTTAATTAGATTGCTTGCAAGTTAGTGAAATATAGAAGCATAACTCTTTCCTCTTGATTGGTTTGCTTGAGAAATGATGAAAAGTACCATTCTTGCATTTGCTTTCTTGTTGCTTTGCTTGCTTTGAAATGAACTTCTCAATTTTCTTTAGTTAGTCATTCATTGAAAAGGAATGGTTTGTTTACTCATTTAGTTGCATTCTAGGAGCTTTTGAAGATACATTTGGTAGGGCCTTGGAATTGAGACCTAATTCAAGATTAACTGTTAAAATTTATTGAATTAACCTAAGGAAGCATTGAAACTTAACGCTCATATCTAGAGGTCTAGGCTAGAGACATGTTCTGACGTCGTTAAACCTAGTGGCTGTTGTTTTCACTAAGGTTGGGTGATTCCTCCTTTTGTGATTCGATAAGTACTAGTACGGACTTGTGCTCCCTGTACCGTCGTGTATATGATGGGAGACCCCACTAGGTTATAATCCTATTATCCATAGGAAGCCGAGTCTGCCGCCTTACGAATCGTAACGCACCGAACACAACATTCAAGAAGATTAGCTGTCGTACGGAAAGTCCTTGGTCATTTCTCTTTCATTTTACTACCAAGGTGTATATGCAGTTTTGCGATTTGTCTGGTAAACCCTTTGCCTAGAATTCCAGAGTAGTCACTTTCATTCCTTTTCGACTCTTTAAAAGTAAAAGGATCATCCGAGCACTTGTCCTTTCAAGCTCGTTTCCAATCGAAAGTGATAGAATCACCTTTCGTCCTTTTCTCGACTCTTAAAACATGAAAAGGCAGAGTTTTGTTTCGGTGTTCTAAAATTAACTTCCCATGAAATATTCCTGGTAAAAGTTATCTTCCTTAGTAATTCTTTAGGGCCGATTCCAATGGAAACATTTCCAGAGTCTACCAGTCAAGGATTCCCCTTGAAAGGGAATCCTGGTCCTTTTCCTTCTTTTGGAAACGCTGGTGCTCCTTATATGGCAACGTTGTCCCTTCCTGGGTTAACCATTGGTTTACCTGTCTGGTTATTTTCGACCTCAGTGATCCTGAGTGTCTCAACTCCTGCCTCGCCGTCTCCTTCATTCAAATCACAACATGATGATTCTAAGGTTGACCCCTCGCCTTCTTCCCCTATTTCTTCACCTTCCTCTTCTACTTCGCCTGGTGAAAATTTCAAATCTAGTAACCAGGAGGCTAAGAAGAAGAATAAGAAGAAGACAAAGAAGAAGAAGTCAACTAATCGAGGGGCCGACCGTGAAGTTGTTACTCCAAATGCACCTCCCATCAGCAAACCTTCTGATCCTCCACGGAAGGTCAAATTCCCTTGCAGGTTGTGTAAGGGTGACCATCTCCTTTGAGACTGTCCTGGTATTCCCAGAGTCTTAGAGGTATGGTATCAAAATCTAGATCGACCATCCCCATCGACCTCTGGAGATCATGTCGATGTTGCACTCTTGGCTAGCGATGGTAAGAAGAAAGGGAAGGTTAGATTTCCCTGTAGGTTATGTGAAGGGGAACATCTTCTTCACCTTTGTCCGCTTATGGATAAAGCTTCCAAAGTTTTGGAAGACCTTGTAGCCTCTCAGTCCCAACTCCTTGTTGGTTATCAAAGGCTTTCTTATAACCCTCCCCCGATTAGTAAAGATATTGACATGGAATCATCTCTTGCCCATCCTGCTCTTCTTGAGCCTGGCTCTCTTGTGTTTGTTCCCGACCAACCATTGGTAGGAGAGAGTGTCGACTTGGTTTCGCTACCAGTTGTTCACTTTGTTCCAGAAGAAAGTGGTGATCATACTGCTCATGTTCTTCTCATCTTCTCGGATTCTCATGAATCGAAGAATGACTATCCCATCCCAGTTGTTCAGGGCATGAGGGCAATCATATGATACCCCCACCAAGTAGTTCTGTTGTTTCTTTCGATTGGAGTCACTTGACTGCTTATTGCTTCCCATCTTATGTGCCTTTCTAGATTGTAGTACAAGCCTATAATATGGTAGTACCTGGCACTATATTAGATGAAGGTGCGTCTGTTAGCATCATGTCTTCTACTACTTGGCAAGCTTCGGGCTCCCCATGACTTGTGCCTATCACCTAGAATCTGTTGGATTTCAACGGAGGAACCAGTCAACCCTTAGGGATCCTTCTGCAGTTTCCTATTACTTTGGGAGGAAAGACCGTCTATATAGACGTGATGGTAGTCCAAGGTTCGTTAGATTTCAATCTCCTCCTTGGACATAACTATGTTAATGTCATGGAAGCTCTTGTTTCTTTGCTTTTCTGTGTGGTTTGTTTTCCGCACAAAGGAAGAATTGTGACTATTGATCAGCTGTTGTTCATTGGTCACCAGACGTTTCCTTTGCAACCATCATCCCCTATCGGCTCTTGTTTGCAAGCAGTACCGTCCCTGCCACAGGTCAATTATGTGGCTACCCATTCCGTCTCCACATCTGTTGATGATCACACAGATGGTATAGTACATTGTGTACTGGGGGCATTGGAACCCGATCTGTCGTTGGTACCAAATGACATGTATTCCTCCCGGAGCGTGGTTCTTCCATCTAGTGAGGATCTCTTGGGAGCCATGTTCTCGTATGGTCCATGAACAGATGTGAAGAGGATGGTTCCTTGTCTTGTGTCAACCTCATTAAAAAATGAATCAAGATGTTTGAGGATAGTTCTTGGTCTTGTGTCAACCTCGTTAAAAAATGAAACAAGGGTTCGAAGCATAGTTCTTTGTCTTGTGTCAAGCTCATTAAAAAATGAAACAAGGGTCTTGAGGATAGTTCTTTTACTGTGTCAACCTCATTAAAAATGAAACAACCTCCTTTTCCAAATCGAGTCTTTGATTAAGATCTCGTAAAATCCCAGTCGAATATTTCCAAGATCTCGAAAGTGAACCTTCATTCCATCCATCTAATTGAATGAAATGAAGCTTGGGGGGCATGTACCTTGATTTGAGTCATTATGCTGGGGGCATGCAAACTTATAGCAAGCATAGTTTTTTGTTTCAAGCTTGTGTAAACATGAAACCGAATCCAAGTAGAGTTCTCCATGGTTCAAGCTTGTGTAAAAATGAATCCATGCCTGATTTACATCTCGTGATTGCCGTTTTAATTAGCTGATTTCTGCTAGATAAGCCTTGGTTGTTTCATTCCATCGCCACCATCTCTTTGGGCGATCATATGCTTTCACTTGGTTGTTTGTCCTTTCCTGAGGAACCACAGTGATGAGTGGTTTTATTAGCCAACCTCTTGACCATTACATGTTTTGAGCAGTTCCACCATTGTCGGAACCAGTTACTACCCTTTATACCACTCGTTCCTCCAGGATGAGTAACCTTTAAGCTCTTTTCTGACTCATAAAAGATGAAAAGATTGTCGAGTATTTTTCCCTTTTTGACTCGTTAAAGAGAATAAAAATGGGGAGTCATCTTTAAGCTCTTTTCTAACTCTCGAAATATGAAAAGATTGTCAAGCTCTTGTCGCTTTGAACTCGTTAAAGGTTGCAAAGTGTCATCTACCCAATATAAGTTTACCCCTTTTACAGACTGGGATAGATTACTTACGAAAAAGGTATACATTGATCTATCATGGTCAATAGGTTCCCTTGGGTATTGTTTTCTACCTTTTCAGATTCGAGGGACAAATTTACGAAAAGGGACCTTTGGAGTTTTCTTTTCCGTGTCTTTTTCAAACTCTCTAAATATGAAAAAGACTCCGAGTTTTACCTATGTCGGACTCGTTAAACCTTGATGACATTGGACTTGTCATCATGACGAGATCGAGCTTCTCCTTCCTAGGGCTCATTAAAACTTACTAGGTCGGATTTGTCCGAAGGACAAACTTACATTACAAGCATATGCTATCCCCTTCAAGCTTGTGTTTCAAAAATAATTGGGGTACTCGCCAGAAATGGTGGGGGAAATATGGAAGTATTCCGTTGGTTGTATTAATTATTATGACAACTTGTCGCTCTTGAACATCAACACTCTTTCTGCTTCGTGTCCGGTTGGGATATCCTCACTCTATCGTTGGCCTTCATGGTTTTGGGTTATCCATTTTGCCTCATTCCATCTGATCCTTGCTGCATCATCATGACCTTTGATCCCTTGGTACCAAAATGCTGCCAAACTCCGGAGTCGTGTCACCGATATGTTCAAGAGCTTAATCCTTCTGCAGTTTGTATCCTTACACACCTTCCTCAGATTCTTTGTCTCATCCACATTCATCTTGTTCCTTTGTCTCACGTCGATGATGTGGGAAACATTATGGCCCTCCTTTGACTGATCGCTTCCTGTCGACTTCAGCTCATTATCCGGGAAGTTGATCTAGAGACTCCTTTTTGGTACCTTGGAGCTTGCATGCCTTAATGGAAAGTTCTTCGCATTCAATGATAGGTTTTCATTATTGGCCTTTGATCGGGTGATTTCACAAGTGTTCGACTTCAAATCATTCTTCACACCTCGTGAATTGTATTAGTGGTACCTTGAGAACCATTGACATCACTGGTGGTCTCTCTCGCGCTTGTTAATGGTTGACATCATTGACTGGTAATCCAATGATTTTCTAATATGCTTGAATTCAACACATCTATTCGCATATTAGAATTTGTACCATGATCGAGTTGGGATTCAAGACCCTGGGCTTAGATTACACAAGTCCAGGTTGTGCGGATTGTATACATGACTCTTTTGCTTGGATGGCTGCGACCATACCTGATTCTTTCATATGGTCCTTTTGATTGGATGGCTGCATCCATACCACAGACCATTTATGTTTCTCTTATGGATGGCTGCGCCCATGCCTTATGAACATATATTTCCTTTCACTATGTACTCATGTATTAGAGATATCAGTTGTACTTGCGTTTGCAGGTTCTCCGCGATGGTGTTCTATTTTAGTTATGGATTCGTAAAGCATTTCACCCCTCCCACTCTCTCGACCTTCATGCTTTAGGGGGAATCTGTTACACAGTAATTTGTCACCGACCCCGCATTCCCTGATTCTGGACACTGCCAGTCCGTGTTATTGACATCTGCCTTGTGTCATGTTGCAAATTATGTGTCAATGTCTTCCTTGTCATCTCAGGAAGAATACCTCAGTTCACTACTCCTGGAGCAGACCCTTTTTACCTATGTTTTTGGGTTGTCACGGGACAATAGTTATTCCACTCGCAAAGATGGCCAAGATTGCACTAGCCTTGGCGAAGTCTTCACTCTGTCTCTGTGTTGCACTCGCGATGAGCTACTTTTGGAAAAAAAATTAACAACTCGTCGAAGCTTCGAAGTGTAACAGCTTCATGGGTGGTCCTAAGGTTGGTTGTTGGATCAGATGAGCTTGCCTCTCTCCTTTGGGATGGTTGTTCCACCTTTTGTGCAACCTCTCAAAGGGATAAGCTCTTTCTCCCATCTCTTATGGAAGCTCCTCCTTCCTATAAATACCTCCTCCATGGCTAAGATCATCTAGCTTGGTAGCTTTAGAGTTCAAGAATTCAATAAGTAAAAGTAGAGAGTTTTGCTAGAGTGTAGAAGTAGCCTCTTATGTAACTTAGCTTGGGATGGTTTTTAGTGGAGTTGGCTTGATTGCAAGAATGTTCAAGCATTAGCCTTTTGGGTAGGAGAGACAGTTGTTTGTCCTTTTGGGAGACAGTCTATGAGTGAATGCTTGCGGAGACATGCTAATTGGATCCTTCAAGGAGACTTACGATGTCAAGGCTTGGTTGTAAGTTTTACTTCAATTTACATTAATACAAATCAATAGCTTATTTCCTATATCTTATGTCGAATTGCGTATTGATAGCTTGAAGCTCCTTGACTCTTTAAGTAGATTGTTTTTGTCGTACTCTATTATGTTCGTGGTTGCGTTATGTATGTTGTTTTCAGGTACAAGTGATTAGAAGAACAAGAGCTAGAGCAACACAATAGGGACTTCATCGAATGACAATTTGAAGGTAGGCCTTCATGACATCAACTTTCTAAGGAAATTTGCTTTGGTATTGTCTTTGCTGTGACTAGACCCACTCTAGGGCTAGAGGGGTTGCCTCTGTCCATAGAGGGAACTTGCCTGCGTCACAATGGGCCTCCCAGGGCCTCATTCCGGCAGTAGTCATTGTCCGTTGAAATTGCGCAGATCCACCTCCCAGTGACTACAGGAAAATGTGACATGCTGAAATCGCTTCCATGGAGTTGAGGAGAAGGACCAAGGTACTGAGTAATGGAAAAGATCAGGACCGCATGCAAACTTTGTCAGATCTACAATCAACTTGAGGGTAAGTATGGTAAGTACGAAACATATTTTGAAGTACACCTCTTAGTTGAGTTTGCAGGACTACTTGTCATTGTCATATCATCCTGTTCTCAGTAACATGCACATGCGCAAACTCAAAAAGTCACTTTATGCGTTGCTTCTACATGTCGCGTTTCTTTTTCACTTGTTCGACCAACTGTCGTCTTCCACATGTTGATTGCTATGTCATGCTTGTGGCCTCATTCTGGTGATGTTGAAGGTCTTCGCTTCATGTGCACATGTTGTGTTCACTATGTAAACATCCGTCACACTCACACACGAAGTTGTATGCACTGTCGCACAAGCATTGTCGTGGTCATCCAACAATCTATCACAAGCGTCGCACTTGTCACTCAAACCGTTGTTTATTCATGTTGAGCATGTGTGTCTTGATGGTTTGAAGCATCTTGTCATCAAGTCATGTGAGTGTGTGTTTGCAAGGTCGCGTATGCACAAATTCGCTCGCTCACACACTTAGCTACTTTGTTGAAGTTCTGATGACTGGATCCCCCTCTAACAGTAGAAAATTCACCCCGCCATCGACTCAACCGACTGTCACCTAGAACAATGTAGAAGCATCCAACAAGCCATTCCAAGTTGCGTTGCCTATAAGTCGATCAATTAACCCTCCTGCTGGTCAACCGAAGAGTTTGACCGTGCAGTCATCCCAGGACTGACTCCCCTAAAAAATTGCGTATAGGCCGCAGACCTTGCCCGCTCCGTTGACTAAGAAAATTCCACAGACAGTCCAGACAGACACCAGGCGCCCATCCTTGTCTCCCTCAAAAAACTGCGCTATTTTCCCAATCACTCAACTGATTGACTGCTCACCCAGAAAACAACGCAGATTTCATGAGCAAGCTTCTTGTAGCCCAGCAGTCCGCTCAGCTCAGAAGTTATGCAAAGGTGGTTAGCAAGCTAGCCTCCCAAAAACTGCGCAGTTTTTTCTGCTAGCAGCTCCCAGCAGCTCACTGCCAGCTCCCTCCAGGAACTGCGCAGTTCTTGCTGCCAAGCTCCCGCTGCCTGCTCACTCCGAAAATTGTGCAGATTTTGCCTACCAAGCCTTCGTGCAGCCCGCACCACTTCTCCTAGAAATTGTGCAGATCTGTCCTCTAGTTGAGCTAGATCCTGCAGACATTCACTACCCATCCATATTGCCCGCCTCTTTCTCCCAGTGACTTCTGCGCAATTTTCACTAGCAGTTTTGTAACCTTGTCCTCTCTCCCAGTCACCCACATCTGAAAATGATCATGCATCATGGTAGACTAGGAGATTTATGGATTTGATGTCATCTCATCATGAGTGACAGCAGATACAATTACATGAATAGACATGACACGACGATAGATGGGATGAGAAGAGGAGAGTACATGCAAGAGCACATGTCCGCGAACGAACAAATAAACGAGCCATGCAAGGAGATTTGGTCATGAACATACGACCATGCAAAGATGTGTTCATGGACGGATGGACGGATGAACATGTGAAGATGTGTTCGCGGACGGACAAATGAACATGCGAAGATATGTTCGTGGATGGACGAATGGACGGAAATGCTATTTTTGTGGACAGACGAATATGTCAAGCATGCCAAAGTATAAGCAAGGAGAAACGTGTGAATGCAACATCAAGCGAACCCAACGACCATCGAAGACTCCACACAGCTTTCCATGCGGAGGTGAAGCTGTGATACACCAAGAGGACATACATCACTCAACAACACTGCAACTCGACATACGCACCATTAGTAGCATGAACATACCAGTGTTTTCATGTCGAGTCATGTCATGAGTCATGTCAGGAAACATCACTACTACGGGCCATACTGTGTAAATCAATGTAATGTAACGTGGAAGTCCAAGAGACCCACTTGTAATCTGAAGAGTCATGAAAGTCAAACAGTCATGAGGGAAGTCGAACAGTCACAAGGGCTAGTTTTACCCTTGGCTATAAATAGCCCTCATTTGTACATGCAAAGGACTTTTCACCTTGGCTCCTCCCACATAGCCTTGAGAGTCTGTAATATTTTCTTTGAGGAGTGAGCAGTGGCTCCAATGCCCCACCTATGGGGTTAGTGATGTAATGGTGTATCGATGTGTCCTAGAACTTTCGCTTAATTCAAAAGCCTGCTAACAGGCCAACATATTTCACACATGTATTGTAACTATTTATAAGACTTATCTTGGAACACTTGTAATGCATGTTGCTTTAACCCGTGTTAAACAATTGAATTGTTTCGGTTGCTCTAATACATATGTTTATGAAAATGTGTTGTATAAGTTGTTAACACTGTCTTGCTCGCATGGGCCGCCTCACCGGACATCAGACAAAACCTTTCCCATAAACTTGTTATAACGATCGCCGCACTCGCGCGGACTGCCCCGTTCGATGTTGTACATGCTACCCTTTCATTGTGTGTTTGTGACTGTCGCATCTGTATGTACTGCTCCGCTAGAAGCTGCGCATGTACTGTGTGTTGTGTGTCTTTGATAGAGTTGGGACTCTTCCCATTCAACTAGAGACTCACCTCCACCCTCTCCCTCTACGGTGAAGGAACCTTGACACAAGTAACACTATCAATCACCAGGCATGCGAACTTCATTGTTCGAAGACAAAGAAAATCACTCTCACGTGCTAACAAGCAATAGCTAAGGCATATCTTTAAGATAATGGCAACCGGGCCATCGTACCAGATGGGACTCCTACACCAAACGGTGTGAGGTCTAGTTGGGACTTCATACTGGGGAGATCCCTTGATGTTGGCAAGTCCAACACCTTGAACACAAGTTTACAAACTTGGATTGATAATTTAATTTTAAGTAATTTAAATCAAAATTAAATTACCCAACATTTTTAGCATCATTGTTGGGGAAGTATACATAGGCATTTACTTTAAATTTAGGATATATTTTCATTTCACACAACTCTGATTAGGAGGAATAATAAGACAAGAGGTAAGAGCTCGCGCATCACGATTGCGGGGTTCTTCAGTTGTTGCATTTGCATCTCATTCTTATTTGCATTCATTTTTAGATGCATAATTAAAATTCATATTAAGTTCATTTTAGGATGTATGTATAGGGAAAGAGACTCTAGGGGTAGATTTGTTAGAGGACATACTTCAATTCCATCATCACCAACCACCCCCACTAGACCACGTGGTGTATTAAGAGCCACATCACCAATCATATCACGAATTTTGTCTTTTGTAGGTAGAATAAGACTTCTTGAGGTACAAAGATCATAGATTTTACCTAGAGAAGAACCAACTTCATCTATAGAAGTAG
The DNA here is from genome assembly GCA_031772625.1 of Pinus tabuliformis. Lineage (NCBI taxonomy): Eukaryota > Viridiplantae > Streptophyta > Pinopsida > Pinales > Pinaceae > Pinus > Pinus tabuliformis. The sequence continues at coordinate 706,092,887 of CM062815.1, read as the reverse complement.
TGGTAGAAGAACCTTCATCTTCAACTGAGGGAATCGTCTTCCTTTATTCAATAGGTGAACAAATTATTGTACAAGAATTAAATTTACCTAACGAAGAAGGAGAAGAAGAGGAGGAATAATAAAAAACTTTTCCTAAAGAACCATTGGTAGAGTAGCTAGAAGAAGACAATCTAGTTGAGGAACCTTACATAAGCTCTAAAGAATCAACAATGGTAGAAGGAGAAGGAGAAATACATGATGGAAACACCTTGATAGGAGGAGGAGAATAAAGACACCACTTAGTGGTGGCAGAGGAGTAACAAAGCCTCCTCCTGGAGGTGGTAGAGGTGGAAGAGGTAGAAGAGGAAATGATGGAGATAACAATGAATATGAAGATGCCTTTGGATTTCCTATTCAAGATACTGACACTATTGTTACTATGAAAAACATCTCCCCATTCGTTCTTCCTAACTTCCATGGTATGAGGACAGAGGATCTGAAAACATTTCTCTTTGAATTTGAAGTATTATGTAGATCTTATGATTATTTTCTTGATGCTCAAAAGTTGAAATTGTTTCCAGCCACATTGAAAGATGGGGCTCTCAAATGGTTTACGGATTTAGGAATTAATTTTGTAAGGTCATGGGATGACATGAAAATATTATTCTTAGAATAATGTAAGGATTATTGTATACATCAAGACCTTAGAGAGGAAGTTTTTAAAATGAATCAAAAAGAAGATGAGAACCTTGAGATAATTTAGGACGATACATTAAAATATCTCTTTCTTATAACTGTAAGGGATGAATGGATTGATATTCTTAACCTCATGGGTAAAATAGATGTGTCTCAACCATCATTTGAAGACATTTTGAATTATTCAAACATATATCAAGAGGGAAGAAAAAATATGGCAGGAATCCTAGAGATGTAGTAATGACAAGAGTAAGTAAATCCGCATCGGGATCAGTAAGTAGAAGAACTTGGCAATTTGCTTGATAAAATTTAAATTCATAATCTTGGTAATCTTAGTGAACAAATTGATATGCTAAGAATGCAAAACAAGAAAAAAGTTCAAAATGTTGTTTTTTCTATATTATGTCGTAGATGTAGAAAGAAACATGCATTACGAGAATGTCCTCTTGACAATATTGAAATTTGTGTTATTTGTGCAAGGACTCATGCTACAAAATATTTTCCTTCAATACCATGATTAAAGGTTGTTTACCAGTAAGAAGTTGGAGCAAGTCAAATACCATAACAACTTTGCTATCTTTCTCCTAGAAGGCCTTGGCAACCTCATCAACCAAGTATGGCACAAGATCCTAATGCACAATTTCAATCTTATGCACAACCTCAGAATAATTGGAGCACACAACTACCTTGGGAAACTTGGCCACCCCAACCTTAAAGTCATCTTGGTCACAAGAATGACAAGGTTCCTATGCTAGAAATCCACAATACCCTCAATATTTTCCACAATATCCTCAGTATAAACCTCATATTATTCTCCACCACAACCTCCATAGCCTCCGTAATCTCAATTAATTCCTCAATTGACCACGAGTCAACCCCTTCCATTACCATATACTTCATTTCCTCAAAGACCAAATGAACTCCCTACACAATCACTTAGATCCAGGAGAGTTTTACAAAGAAAAAACCTCTCGTTGTCATTAAAGAATATAAAGAGGATGAAACTCCTAAAATGGAGGGGACTCCTCAAAAGAAAGAATTTCATAAACAAATAGATGACAATGAAAAAAGATCAACTCCTACAACTCCTCTAGCTGAGAAACCCTCTATATCCTTACAAAACCCTCATTTTTTGGAGAGATTACAAATTAATAAATGTGTAGAGAAGCAAATTGTTTTATCAGATTATAATATGTTGGATGAGTTGAAGAATGTTTGAATTAAAATCCCTTTGGTTCAAGAAATAAACGAAATTCCTATTTTGCAAAAATAATAAAGGAGTTGTGTATTAGAAAAATTGGAAAAGAAAGAAAATAAATACAAAAAGTGCAACTCATAGGGAAAATTGCAGAAATTATGATGGGAAAGTCTACAATTGAAAAATACTTAAATTCAAGAAGTCCCATTGTAAAGATTCACATTAACAATGTTGAAATCCAAAATACATTGATTGACTTAGGTGCAACTATAAATGTCATGACAAAGAGTACTATGGATGAATTATGATTAACTAATCTTCAATATACTTTTACTTTATTGCAATTAACATACATATATGTTATTAAACTACATGGCAGATTAGAAGATGTATTAGTATCCCTAGATTGATGGGAGTATCCAGTTGATTTCATGATATCAACTTCAAGGAATAATCTAGGAGGTCATTCATTGATACTTGGTAGGCCATGGTTAGCCACGACCGATGCATTTATTAGTTTTAGGTCTGGTGACATGTTTATTTCTGATGGAAATTCAACCAAAAATTTTACATTATATCCACCAGCAAGAGAAATAACTAAAATAGAAAATGAAGAATGGATTGAAGAAGATGAACAATGTTATGAAAATATTCAACCAATGTTAACTACCTCACAAAATGACGAGGAAAATCAATTAATGAATCTTATGAGTAACCATGGTTTTTCTCAATGTTTTCAACAAAATTATTGTGTGCATATGTTAGATGAAAGTTTTCAAGAAATTTGTAGTATTGAAGAATTTTCATCTCGATAATCCAAGCTATCATTAAACTCCATGGAATTTTTTTCCAATACCCTTGTAGAGATTAACTCGGGGAAAACATTAAATATCAATAATAACTTGGAGGATTTTCGAAAAGAACAACTGATTAAGATGTTGCAAAAACATTCCTTTGCATTTACACGAGAATATACAGACATGAAAGGAATCAATCCAAATACATGTGTGCATCATATATATACACAAGAGAAAGTCAAAATTTTAAGACAACCCCAAAGAAGGATGAATCCTAATCTAATGGAGATTGTTAAAGAAGAGTTACATAAATTGCTCAATGTGAACTTTATTTATGCAATTGCAGATAGCCAATGGGTTTCACCCTTGGTTATTGTGCCAAAGAAAAATGGAAAGTGAAGAGTTTGCATAGATTATAGAGAATTGAATAAACCAACTCTAAAATATCATTTCCCATTAGCCTGCATTGATCAAGTTTTAGATACACTAGCAGGAAAGAAATATTTCTCTTTTCTTCATGGTTTTAGTGGATATAATCAGATTCAGTTTGCACTTGAAGATCAAGATAAGACAACTTTATGTCCATGGGCTACACATGCTTATAGAGTACTTTTGGATCGTGCTATGAGCCTACTACATTTCAAAGAGCAGTATTGGGTATCTTTTGTTTTCACTTGATCTATGATTGTGTAGAAGTATATATCGATGATTTTACTATTTATGGGAATAATTTTGAAGACGCTTTAGAAAAATTGGAAAAAGTCCTTGCTATATGTATAAAAACTAATCTTTCATTAACTAATGAAAAATGCTTTATGATGTTTTATGAAGGAATTGTTTTGGGACATTATGTTTCAGGTTCTGGAATCAAATTGGATTCATGAAAGATTGAAATCATCTCCAAATTTTCAGTGCCTAAATGCCAAAAGGATGTTCGAAGTTTTCTTGGATTCAAAGGTTACTATAGAAGGTTTATAAAAAACTTCACAAAACTTGCTTCACCATTTTTCAAATTACTCACCAAAGATTGTGAATTTCATTGGGATTCTTATTGTCGAAAAAATTTTGAATTGTTGAAACGGAAAATTTCTAAGGCACCCATTTTAAGAGGGCAAAATTGGTCCCTTCCATTTCTTATTTCCACTATTTCCTCAAATACAACTTTAGGGGTTGTGTTAGGATAAAAAGAATTAAGTTCTTATGCTATATAGTATACAAGCAAAAATTTTCCTGCAAAGTTGAATTATATAGTCATAGAAAAGGAGTTATTGGCTATTGTTCATGCTATCAACAAGTTTAGACACTATATTACTACATATAAGGCTTTTATTCACACTAATCATTCTAATATTAGAGATATTATGAATAAACCAATAAATAATGACAAGATTACTCGATGGATTTTACTATTGCAGGAATTTAATTTTACCATTTTAGATAGGCCAAGAAATGAAAACATAGTAGCTAATTTCCTTTCCATGATGCAAAATGATAGTACTAATATTCTTGTAGTAGATAATTTTCCTTTCCAATATCTACTAAAACTCCTTGGTTTGCAGATATCACTAATTATTTGGCTACATGAAATTTTCCTCCTCATCTAGCAACAAAAGAAAGACAAAGAGTTATCAAATTCAATGCGCCTTATTCCTGGATAGAAGGAGAACTATACTGAACATGGGTTGATTTGATCATTAGAAGATGTGTTTGAGAACATGAGTTACCTGAAATACTTAAAGCATGTCATGATGAACCTTGTGGAAGATATTCTGTCGATAGATAAACTGCATATAAAGTACTTCTTTTGGGATATTATTGGCCTTCTCTTTTCAAAGATGCCAAAGAATATGTCAAGAGATGTGATAGTTGTCAAAGGATGGGGAAATCTATCCAATCTGATGAAATGCCTCTACAACCATAGGTACTAATAGATCCTTTTGAGAAATGGGCTCTAGATTTTATTGGACCTATTAATCCTCCTTCCAAGTAGAAGATGTACATACTTGTTTGCACTGATTATGTTACTAAATGGGTAGAGGCTAAGCCACTAAATTTTTCTACTGAAATGTTGTTGTTACATTTCTTTTTGAGGATATTTTCACTCGTTTTGGTGTACCAAGAGAAATTGTGACAGATCAGGGTGCACAATTTACATCCAAGCTTGTGCAAAAGATCATGGAGCAATACAAGATTAGGCATTGTAAATCCACTCCATATCATCCATAAGCTAATGGAAAAGTGGAATCCACAAATAAATTTCTTGAAGCCATATTGAGCAAGACTGTTCATATACATAGAAGAGATTGGTCAGATAGATTTCTAGAAGCGCTTCGGGAATACCAGACTACATAGAGAAGCACCATTGGACATACTCCTTATGATCTTGTTTATGGAAATAAATTTCTACTTCCCATTGAATTCCAAGTGGAAACATGCAAGACAACAATAAAATTGGGACTAGATCTCTCTGAGGCCCAAAAGCAAAGATTGGCACAACTAAATGAATTGGACGAGATTAAACAATATGCCATTCAAAGGAAAAGCATAATCCAACAACAAAGGACAAGATGGCATGACAAGTTTATCAAGGTCAAAAAGTTCAAACCAGGTGATTGGGCCCTTCTCTTTGATTCCAAATTTAAAGATTTTCAAGGGAAATTCCAAACACATTGGTTATGCCCTTATGAGATAGAACTTGTTTATGAAAATAGAGCAGTAAGGATCAAGACCCTTGATGAAGAAGGAATCACTTTTCTCATTAATGAGCATATATTAAAACTTTATCATAAGCCCTTAACAAGAGAAGAATTTGTTCAAAGTTTGCAGAAAAGCTATGAGTTGAAATTGGTGGAAAAGGGGGATTAATCCTAGTTGAAAATCAAGACTTTTGTCAGCTTGGATTTCTCCTTTCCTTTTTGCAAAAAAAAAATTCAAATCAAACTAATCAGTTCGAGGAATTTTATTCTCTTTTAATAAGATCCCATCAACATTAGAAACAACAAGTGTCCTTGAAGAATTTGAAGCAAATCTCAAAGATTGGTAACATTTTATAGCTAGTGAAACATTTCGTAGCTGATTCTTTCTAAGGAGTAGTCAAGTATTTCCTTCAGACCTGAAAGTAATCAATTTCAAAGGCACAAATGTGAGGTAACTTGAAAGGTAACATGATGTATAATTAGTCAATCTATTAAAGTTTAACTATAAGATTTGAGATGTATACATGGACTAGTTTATCATTATTTCTTAATAGAAATCTCAAAGAAGCCTCAAATCCTAATGATGGCCTAAATAAATCCATATTTTACCACCTCGCTTCATAATATCCTAAGGACTCCTTATCCCATTCGAAAAATGTAAAATCAAAACCTATATCACAACTCAAGATTTTTTAATAAAGCTATTACGGGTAATTATTATGGGAGAGTCCTATTCTACTACCACTATACAATCTTATCATAACCATTCTTCCATTATTATCTGTCGCCATCTTCATTCATTTCACCAAACTATTCCATATGTCTCTCACTATTCCTTGTAACAATTATTGAAGTGTGATTATAAGGTAAAGCTTCCCTTACAACCATGGATTTCATAATCTATCATGAACTTGAAGTAGTGAATTTATTGGTTGCTTATCCAAAGGTCAAAATGCAATTGTAGAAAGTTGGATGGTTTGATTTTGTTAAGAAGTTTGAAGGTTATGATACTAAGGTCACAAGGGCATTCACAAGTGCGTTCAATGAAGTTGAGGCCAAAAGTGGGGACATTAGATCGAAGGTGACAAAATCATTCTTAGCAGAGGCTATAGGGCTTCTGAGAATCAACGAAAATTGGTTCAATTGCCATAAAATTAAAGAGGATGTATGGAAATCCTTCCTGCAAAATCCAAACATGGACATCTCAACATTAATAAAATGTATTCTAGTATCTGCATTTAAAAGGAAATGGTGAAATTTGTTACTTGTTTTGAAAAAAATGATTGCATGTGAAGGCGGATATGGATTCATCTTGTTTTACCATGCTTGATTGTTGATGCATTTTATAAAAGGTAAAGAGTTGAATTTTCCATATTATTTGTTGAGTAGCCTAAGAAAAATGGATTTCAATCTTAAAAAAAACTCAAGGAATGTCAATAGGGCTATTTATCATCATGGATTGGTCAAAATCATTGTTGAAGCAGAATTGAAAGCCCAAAATGACAATTTGAAAGGATTTTTAGTGAGAAATCATTTTGTCGAAGTCTCAGATGAAGAAGTGTTTCCAAGAGCATTAAAAGGGAGAATTAGGGTTCCTCCAAACCCTGATCCTCAGGAGGGAAATGAAAAAATGAATATATTCCAATACATGAGACAAAGAGCAATGATGTAGCAGAGACAATGGACATCAATACTGACGAAACAAAGTAATACACCACATCTGAAAGTCCACTAAAAGGGAATCCAGATATAATTGAACCATAAAAGAATTCAAATATGCTAGATACTCTAGTGAAACCAAAAAGAGGAAGGCCTAAGAAGAAGCAAAGTGTCAGAGAACAAAAGGAAAAGGTACCAAAACTGACCAGAAAAGTTAAAGAAAATAAGTCACACATTATTGTTTCGCCCGAGCCAAAAAAAAACAAAATACCAAGAGGAAAAATTCTCAAGGAACAAAAGAGCCAGAGCATGGAAAGAAGTGTCGAATAATTACAAGAAGCATGTTGAAACAAATTAATTTTGATTCATCAGAGGTTATAGGTCTTTAGGACTCATAATCACTACAGTCACTAGTTCCAAAAGGAAAGAGTCTAGAGGTAGATATCATTCAACAACATGCATATGATTATTTTGAATCATTGGAGAAAGAAGTACACTAGGATAAGGTAAATCCTTCCTTTGAATATAATTTCAATGATGATGTTCCAATATTCAATAGCCCTGTACAAGATGATAGTATTCCTTTCCATATGGAGCAAGAAATTATTAAAACATTAAAGGAGGAGATAATTGAACTTGAAATACTAAAAAATCACGTGAAAGGAGAGAATAAATTGCTCAAACACATGTATCATTGGTATCAAAAGAATTTAAAACTCAAGAAAGCCAACAAGTTGCTCCAATATAAAGTTAAAGGATTAAAGGCCAGAATATTAATGAAGAAACCCAAGTGGTCAGTCTCTATGCAGAAGAAAGGAGTTCAGAGTAACTTGGACATCTTAATCCAAGCCTCTGGAAAAGTTCTTTAAAGATCAAGTGCTACTACAATTTTGAAATTTTACATGTTGTACTCTAAGATAATTCCAGGTTAATTAATTATGCCAGAGCATCTAAAATGTTTTGTTGTCTTAAAAGTTTTTGGATGACCAATGTTATGAGCAGATAAGGAGGTGCTTAAACCTTAATAATATGAAAATTAAAAAAGGGTTGATTCTTTACCCCTGAATAGTAATTTGATTAAAAAATGTGTGGAAAGGCAGAAATATAAGAAAGTATAAATATGCTCTTACTCTTCTCTAGTCTTTGAGTTCAACACTTTGATCATAGATGTAGCCTCTGCTAGTTTTTGTCCCAATGTTGTTCTGACTCATTCAATTGTTGTCTGGAACCTGTCAATTAACTCTTCCTGCTCAAATATAATTTGAATGGATGGCCAAACCTTAGTTATGGCATGATTGATATCTATGCAAATTATTTCCTTAGCTTGGGCCAAGGTTTGAGCCATCAATGACTAATTTTCCAATTGATCTATCTTCTCGAAGAGTTGATAAGATTTCCGCATCTCTTCGACCAAGAGGGTATCATTTTTATTTTTTGTGCTTCTAAGTTCTTTAGCTTATGCTGGAGCTTATCATTTTCTTGTCTCTGAAGTGATAGGTCTTGCACAACCTTATTCAAATCCTCTGGTGTTGATGTAGATTCCCCTGTTGTCCCTGTAACTGTGATGGGTATGATTGTTACTAGAGCTACAGTTAATTGTGTAGCCTCTTATTTTTCCTTGAGTAGCTTCTCTATGTATTCCTCCATCTCTTTTATCTGAATATTTTGCTCAATGATCAATTTGAGCATATCTTCTTTATGCTGCGCACTTTCTTCTATCTCCTTTGTTAGTGGATCCTCTGTAGAAGGTAATTTTAGTTGTTTCCTGAGTGTTGTTATGTATACATTCTTTTTCTTGATGATCTCCTCCATTTCTTTGACATCACTGGGATCATATCCCAACTTGATCACCAAATATTCTAATGTTTTGATTCTAGTGTCCTTTGCTAATGAAGAAATTTTCTCCAATTTTAATTGTGTCTGGACATTTGCAAGAGATGTCCTTAACTTTGACAGTTCAATAGCAATATTTGTCATAGTGGAGAAAATCATTTCTCCAGACTGTCTATACATATCCATTTGATTAATGGGATGTATAAGCTTTGCATCAAATGAGAACATAGTCTTCTTATAATCTACAGGATTTTTTGGATATGGTACTTGGGCTTGTAAGAATGCCATTTGCATCCTTCCTTTCTCACTATCAAATGTTGTTAATAACCTGTGTTGGGAGGTGGAATTATGCTTCCAAAATTGAGCATAGGTATTGGATTTGAGTGTTTCATTCTTCTGCTTAATCTACAAAAACTTACTGAAGATATTGGGACCCAATTCTGTTTACTGTGATTTTTTTGAAGGATTCTGTGAGGCCAAGGAGGATGGGGTGTTAGGGAGATGTTCCTCTGACCCTGTGGAAAACTTTAAACCACTCATAACAATGGTTTTCTATTCTTCTCCATTATTAATGGTGACATCTTTCAGATGTGTTTTCTGCTTTTTCTGTGGAATGATGAATTCTTGAGCACTTATTTTTGTACAAGATAGAGATGAAGTTTCTTATCTTTGCCCTTTCCCCTGTTTATCTTGAGGTATTGGAATGTGGATGGTAGCTGTAGACATAATCTTCTCTTTTGCTTCTTGAAGTGTATTCTCCTCCCATGGGTCTTGATTCATAAACTTCTCAATTTTTGGCCTGGGAGTATGATTATAAGGTGTGGTTTTGAGTTCCACCCTTAGATTAGAAATAATGTTGAATGGATCATATGACCAGGTGAAACTAGGCTGAAAGTTGAATTGCTTGAGAATCAAATCTGCCTCATCACCTGCTGTTCTAGTATTGCATATAAATGGTCCTACTTGAGTCTTGATCTTGAATTGTGATTTCCTTTTACCTGATACAAAATGGATTTCATCCATATTGATCATCTACCTTATATATTCCAGAGAGAAAATTCTCATTGGAACATACTTAGGCAACTTGTAGGGAGCCAACTCACATCCATATACTCTTATTTCTGTGTAATTATAGTATAAATACTAGTCTCCAGTCTTTGTCTGCTCACTCAAGTGAAAAACCCTTTTGATTTCTAAACTGATCCTTGGCTCACTCTGACTGCTAAGAAGCCCTGCAACTGTATGAACAAAATTGTCAATGAATTCTGCAAACTTAAACTCTGTTGAGTTTCTCTTGACTAATGAAGTCCACTGTATCATAGATTGATTGATGCCCTGATCATCTTTCTTGTGTGAATTCATTGGAAACTTATTTCCTTGCTGAAAAAGAAACATGTAGACTAGTAAATATGCATAATTAAATATGCCTTATGTTGCAATCTTCATCATCTGTTGATGCATATTATCAACCAAAAATTGGCTAAAATAGAACATGAATGTTGGCTTGTGCTTATAGGAGAAAATTGATAGAAAGCCTAGAATAGGCTCATCTACCCATTATTTGATGGATACCCTAAAAGGCAAGAAACTAAGGAAATTATCTGCTTGGATTTCTCTAGGAACATAGAAGCTGGGTAACGGGGATTTTTCTTAGGAAGCTGAGAGTCTTATGGGAGAAAAATCTCAATTTTTTTGGCTCTCTGAGGAAAGGTTAACTTATGGTATAGGTCCATTAGAACAATTGCAGAAAAATGGCTAAGGGAGTCATTTTGAGGAATCAACAACATCTGGTTTATGGTTTCAGGTGTAATTGAAATCAGAATGTCTCCATTCTAGGCCACAATGGTTTTGTGCAGTGGATTGTATCTAGCTTGACACCACATAACCAGATCAGGGAAATAATGTGTCTGTGGAAAGATAAACATAGGTAACAGGGATTCCCAAAGATTAATGTCATCTTGCTAGTCTAGGTAATTTTGCTTTAACCAATGATGTAATTCGAACAGGTCGAATTCACACTCGGTGTCAACAATCTTGAAGTATTGGTCTGCTAATGGCATGTGATCTAGGTCTAGGGTAACAAAGGTCTTAGGGTTATCATCACTTTTTGTTTTGCTGCTAGAAGATTGGGTTTTTCCCTTTGGTGCCATGACTGAGGATTTTGAGAAAGAAAATGATATCAGAGGATAGAATTTTGGCTTGAACAAGTACTTAAAATAATCAATAAATCTTTGTCAAGGGTATCAGGGCTCTGAATTTCCAAAATTGATAGGTGCTGAATAGTAGGAGTGTAGAAGCTTACCTGCAATTTGAAAACAATAATAAAAGTGGGTAGGGGAATTGCACGAAATGAGTCAAGGTCATTTTATAGGGCTTGATTGATTACCGTTGCGATGGAACCATTACTAAACAGAATTTAGGTATATTAATGGGTAACGCAAATATGGTAATGGATAAGCGTGTAACAAGCACATTATAAGGGTAAGAGATGTGAGTGAATGATAGATGGACATGTGGCGAGATGCGATTAGTGGAGGGAAATGTGACCGTTGGCGGGAGCAGAGGAGCGATAAGAGGATTTCAGGGGGGGGGGGGGCGGGGGCGATGGTAAGCAGTTTAGGATGAGGGGGGTGTGAATTCATGAGAGAGTGCCACGTTGTGTGGGGCCCGGGAAAAGCAATACCACTTTTTGGACCCCCCCAGCGTTAACGTGAAATGGGATGAGGGGTGCGAATTGGTTTCCATGCCATTGGCCATGAAAGGTGCCCTTTGGATATCACAAAATGACAAAACATCAAATCATCTCCCGACGTAAAAATAAAACTCAAGTTTAATGCTTATTACATGGTGCTAATCATGTTTAAATGACATGATTAGTTTATTATTTAACTAAAATAAATCTATCAAAGCATGATTAATAATTCTAAAGGTGCATTTGATCAAGCATGCCCTTTTATTTCCTAAAGTAACTGTTAACCCTATTCTAGTGCATAAAATGAAATTGACCAAGATTAAATGCTTTGGTCACGCTTTCCTCTAATCTATCCTACCTTCTAATTTCAACCAAGATTAAACCGTTTGGTTGAATTATTTTCTAATCCTCAAACATAAATTTAAACACGTTTGATCATGATTATACTATATGATTCAAACAAGATTTATTTCAAGTGGCATTTCAACTTGCTCACTTGTGCAGTAATTTTTTCTTTGATGGCGTTTCTTCTCATATTTTTTCAACTATTTTCATATTTTCATTCTTTTATTCTTTTTTTTATACCCTCTTTTATAAATATTTAACTTATCAAAACCATTTATGTTACAACATCGACTCCAACTGGGGACTGCTTCCTCTTGCAGGATGCAGAGAACTTGCAGATCCATGTGCCTTCTCCTCAGGCTAATAGGGTCTTTGTTGAAAACAATCACACACTACATATAAAAATAAAAACAATACAGTGATGTACAAATGAATAATTAATGAAGGAATTTCAATATTGGATATAACACTTCAAATATTTCCCATTGACAGGCAATGAGGAATATTGTCCTTCGAAGTTCTGCAAGATAAAAGTATTGTTTCCTTTAACCTCTGTAATACTAAAAGGTCCAAACCATAGAGTATCAAACTTTCCATGTTTTCCTTTATCTTCCCTTCTTGCATCCCATATTAATACTAAATCTCCTTCTCTATCCTTTCTTTCAAACATACTCTTCATTTTGTTCTGATATTTCTGAAGCTTATAATGAACTTCATCTATGTTTTCATTAAGTTCTATAATCTAATTGATTCTCCTAGAAAAATCATCAGGTTCTTCATTTGCTTCTTGTAAAAATCTCATGACAGGAAAAGCTAGATGTGTAGGAAATATGGCTTCCTTACCATAAACAAGTTGAAATGGAGATTTACCTGTTGACCTCTTTGGAGATATTTTGTTTTCCCAAACTGCATATATGAGATGGTTGTCCCAACTCCTTTTGTGGTCTTCCAGTGTTTTCTTAATGACTTTAACCAAGCTCTTGTTTGAAGACTCTGCCAGTCCATTTCCTTGTGGATAGTAGGGGGTAGAATGATGCAACAAAATTTGGTATTTCTGACAAAATTCAATCATTTTGACATCACAGAATGCTGCTGCATTGTCTGTAACTATTTGTTGGGGGAATCCAAACCTAGATAGTATATTCTCTTCAATAAATTTAATAACTACAGTGTCAGTTTCATTTCTAACTGGAATTGCCTCTACCCATTTAGTAAATTAATTTGTGGCAGTCAATATCCATCTATGCTGGCTACTTGATGCTGGATGAATTTCCCCAATGAAATCCAATCCCCATTGTAGGAAAGGTGCTTGAACTAGTACTGGAACTAGAGGAAGTGCTGCTAATCTTTGTTTTCCAACAAACATTTGGCATTGGGTACAACTTCTAACCTTTGCTCCTACTTGTGCAAACAATGTGGGCCAATAAAATCCCGCTCTTAAAATCTTATATGTTATAACTCTCCAAGCATAGTGTCCTCCACAAATACCTGCATGAAATTGATCAATAATTCCTTCTGTCTCACTTTCTGTCAAGCAAAGTAAAAGGATGTTGAGTGGGTCCTTCCAATATAGATTTGCATTGATGATACAATATTTTATGGCCTTCAACTTTAGTGTTTTGCATTGATTCTTTGTAAATTCAGATGGACACTCAAAATCTCTAAGAAAATGTACAATATTAGTGTACCATTTAGATAACAAAAATTTCTCATCAATATGGATAGGAGTCGATTGGATTGAAGATAAAGGTTATTGTGGATTCTCCCGTGCTGAAGATTGAGAAGGTTCTTGTGGATTCTTCCCTTTTGAAGTCTGAGAAGGTTCTTGTGGATTCTTCTTTGCTGAAATTTCAAAAACAGAATTTATTACCAAGAATGCAGTTTGACTCAACTAAGAGTTTAGCCAAGCCTTGACCCTTTACCAACTTTGTAGTTTTGATAATGAGATCAAATTCTAATATCTTAGTAATCCACCTTCCTCTTCTTCCATGGGTATCAGGTTGAGTTAACACAATTTTAAAAACACTATTGGGAACATAGGCAATAATGGAAGAATGGAGGACATATACTCTAAAAGCTTTTAGGCCTTGAACTAAGGAATAAGCCTATTTTTCAATTATATCATATTTGAGTTCAACATCTCTCATAACTTTACTGAAAAAAGCAATAGGTTGGTCATCTCCATTCTCATTCTTTTGCTAAAGGATAATAACTAAGGTGGTTTCAGAGGCAAAGGAAAATATGCTAAACTGTTCAGACATCGGCCACACTCACACACAAAGTTGTAAACACTGTTGCGCAAGTGTTGTCACGGTCATTCAAAAACATATTTCAATTGTCACACTTGTTGCTCTTAACCTTCGAGTCAGTCTCACTGAGCACATGTTGTCCTATTGGTTTGAGTTGTCTTATCGTCGAGTCATTCTAAGTGTGTGATCGCATTGTCATGTATGCACGAGTACAATTGCTTTCACACTTAGTCAATTTTCTTGAAAATTTATGAACCAGAAAACCCTCTGTCAACCAGACCCGATCTCAGTGACCTTGCACTATTGCCTAGAACTATGTAGAGCTTGAGGCCATCCTTCGGGAAACCTGCTCTGCGTAATTATGGAAATGATCCAACTGACTGACTCCTAGAATTGTGCAGAAGTTGTCCCAGCAGCCGATCCAGTCTGCGCTTCCCGCAAGACCTCCCATTAAGCCTCCCGTTGGTTAACCAGAGAAAGAATTTGAGTTGTGACCCAGGGCTGTACTAAGCTCAGGAATTGCGCAGAGCTATCCTACCATGCCCTTCCTACCCGCTCTGCAAACAACCCAAGGATTTCACAGAGATGTCCTGTCCTACCCTTCCTTCCCGCTCTGCAACCAACCCAGGAATTCCGCAAAGCTATCCTGCCTTCCCAATCCTTCTTCCTCGTTCTGCAACCAGCTCAAGAATTGCGTAGAGTTGTCCTGTTCAACCCTTCTTCCCTACTCTACAACTAGTTCAGAAACAACGCAGAACTATTTGAGCCCAGATTGTCTCTTAATATTGCGCAATTTTTACCAGCAGCTCCTGCAACCCGACTTTGTGCTCCTCTGGAAAACTGCACATATTTTTCTGCCAGTGCTTGCTGCTGCCCGCACTGTATTCCCTGAAGAAATTATGCAGATCCCAGCTAGATGACCTACCCAGTGCTCCCTTGGAAAATTTCACAGATTGGCCCAATAACTCCTCGACACCCTGCCTAGCCTTCTTCTCGGAAATTACGCAGTTCTGCCTCCTAGCTAGGTTTTTACCCCGTAGTTGTCACTATTGTCTTGGATTGTAAAAATTTGTCTCCTAGTGACATCTGTGCAGTTTTTCCCGATAGTTCTCTGGATCCTCACATCCCGTCCTGTGCTGTGCTCTTACAATTTCAGTACCTTGTCCCTCTCCCTATCACCTGCACCGAAATGGAAAACAATGCATCATGATAGACTAGAAGATTTTTTGGATTTGATGTCGTCTCGTCATGAGTGATTGCAAGAACGAGTACATCAATGAAACATGGCGCGATGATGAACGAGATGGAAAAGAAGCGGATGCTAGAAGACTTTCTCGCGGTCAAACAAATATATGAAGCACATCGAGCAAGCGAGTGAAAGGGACACATTCACATGCACCATCAAGCAAAGACCAAGACCATCGAAGAACCCACACACTTTGCCATGCAGAGGTGAAGACATGTTACACAGAGATAATATCATCACTCAACAACACAAAAACTCGACACAAGACACCATAGTCAGCCAATACATGTCAACAGTGTCATGTCTAGTTGTGTCATGAGTTGTCTCAACCACATCACTACTATGGGTCATACTTGTTGTAATCAATGTAATGTAAAGTGGAAGTCCAAGGGATCCACATATGAGGTCGAAGAGTCATGTAAAGTCGAAAAGTCATAGGAAGTGAAACAATCATGTGGGAAGTCAAAGTGTCACAAGGGTCAGTTATACCCCGTTGGCGCTATATACCCCTTCATTGTATGAGAAAATGAATTTTCACCTTGGCTCCTCCCACATAGCCTTGGAGAGTCCATGGTCTATTCTTTGAGGAGAGAGGAGTGGCTCCAATGTCCCACTACTAAGACTAGTGATGTATAGTGTACATATGTGTCTTGGATATTTTGTTTAATTTAGAATCCTATCTCAGGCCAGCACGTTTTCACGCATGTTTTGTATCCGTTTGTAAGAATGTTCTTTAAACGCTTGTAATGCATGTTTACTTAACTTTTACTAAGATAGTTGAGTTACTTCGGTTATTTTAGTACTCATATTGGTGAATATGTGTTGTATTTTTTATCGCTACTATCTCGTCCGTGTGGACTACTCCGTCAGACATTAGACAAACCATCTTTGTGTTTCCTTGGTTATAACGACCCTCACCCCCGTGTGGACCATTCCGTTGGATGGTGTATGTGTTTTGCCTTGAACTTTGGTTTTCATGATTGTCGCATCCGCTGTGGACTATTCTGCTCGATGCTGGATAGACCCCTGTTGTTGTTCGCTTGTGTTTCTTCCTGGGCTGGGACTATTCCCTCTCGTTAAGGGGATCACTTTACCTCCCATTTTTGATAGTAAGAGAACCCAGACACATAGTTACATTAAGCACTCTCCAGGTACATTCACCTCAGTTTATTGAAGTTTCAAGCATAACACTCTCATGTGCTGAATGACAAGAGCTAAGGAAAATCTCTAAGATAATGGCAACTGAGCCATCGTATCATACGGGACTCCTACACCAAATGGTGTGAGGTCTAGTTGGGACTTCATACCAGGGAGATCCCCTGAATTTTGGCGGGTCCAGCACCATCAATATTTCTAGCGCTAGAAGGAGGGTCGCCATTTTTTTATGGTTGAATGTCCTCTCAACCCCACGTATCTATCATCTGGTCAAGGAAGTAACACGAACTCCATCTCTCACATGGACAACTCTGAAGTTGGTTACTCCTCACCTCCCAAACCCGAGCAAGAAATCTCATATCATCACCTTCGGTCATTTCGTCCCATCACTTGATAGTTTTCCAAAGATGTTAGACTGATCCTAGGAGTACACAACCTTCCCTCTTCACAGAGGAAGCAAAAGACTACACCCCTAGGAGTGGTAATATCATCTGTTGAAGAAGTAATCCTCGCCACTCTTGAAGAGATGGCTGAAGTTGTTGGGAACAAAGAGGAACCTCCTGTTTTGTTACAAGGAGAAGAAGTTAACAACACACTCTTAGGCTCAGGTTCCGACAAAGGTAGTGGAGGGGAAGGCAGCAGAGGAGGCAAAGACAAACCAATAGATTCATAGGTTGAACCATCTGATTCAGAAGAAGAGGAGGAGTACGGAGAAGAAGAAGACATGGTTGATCAAAATTTGGAATGGATGGCATAGGGCCCATTGGCACTCCATGATATCTTTCACAAGATGCCAAGACACATAGAGAAGATGTTAACGAAATATGACCCTAACAGAGTAGTTAAGGCAAAAGATCATCTAGGCATGTTCTACCTACATATGTAGACACTCGAGGTACATTATGATGATGTTGAATGTAGACTATTTCCATGTACCTTGGATGGCAGAGTAGCTGTATGGTACCATAGCCTTCCTGTCAACTCCATTCAAAATTGGGGGATGTTCAAGTGAATTTTCCTTGAAAATTCCACTGATGACAAAACCCCTGGCATGTTGTTGAAAGAATTGGGTAGTCTTAAGATGGAACCGAAAGAGACAGTGAAAGGCTTTAACCAGAGGTTTAATCGCATCGTGAACAAGTTCACTGCAGACACTAAACCTCATGACTCTATCACAATTGACTACTACACATCTGCATTACCAACCAACATTGCGCAGTTCGTCAAGCGAGCTGTGAAACCAACGCTATCCGAAAATTTCCAAGAAGCAATTGATGTGGAGAAGGACCTATGCACGATTGGACTCATTGTAGATGATGAATCAATGAAGGACTCCAAATACGTGGGTAGGAGGTCCTAGGCTACTGTGAGTAAGGTGAAGGAAAAAGAAACAAGTGAAATTGAGACCCTTACTTGTCTCCTTAAGTCCTTGACAACTGAAGTAGCAGAACTCAAGCAATGGACAAATGAGACAACAGTAAGCAACAAACCTTCCAGTTTTGCACGCATAAAGAATGCAACATCATGTAACAGCAGTAGTTACCTGGCTAAATATTCATAGAGTTCAAATGTTGTGTTCCAAATAGACCTGCTTGGTAAGGATAACTTTTGTGATTTCCACCAAGAACGACACTTAAAGAAGACCTGTGTAGATTGGAACTGAGTTGTGGGCTCCGTGGCTTCAAGAATGAATGATCATCTTAATGCCAGTGAGCAGGTTCAACCGAAAGATGAAGATGATGAAGAGGATGTTGCATCTGATGAAGCTCCAAGTTCTGGGCACGTGGTTAACATGTATCAGTGTCTAAACGCTTCCCAGAAGAAAACAACCACTGAGAAGGAGGCCCCAAAACAGAACGGTCGATACAACTTAAGAAGTCAAGGGGCTCCTACTGTGATTGAGGTACCGAAAGAGAAATTCAAGAAACTATTCAGAAAATTTGAACCACTGGTACCCTCAACACAGAAAACACAAAACAAGTCTGGGAAGACAACTCCAACGAAAGATACGTCCATGAGCAGCTCACTTTAGAACAATCCACCAAACAATATAAACATAAGTCTTCCCCCGAACAACTCAGTGAGTCTTCCCGCTGTGGACTACAATATTGTTGAAGACATGGAGAAGACCCATGCAAACATCTCTATGTACGGACTCGCCAAAATCATGGGTCAACGTGATATTCTGTTGCGCGCATTGAAGCAAACCTCCACAAACAATGTTGCCTCTTCCAATAAGGGACCAAGTAAGATTCTCAAATCACTCGCATATGTACTCAATGCGCTTTGCAATGAAGAAATGAACTCGCTCTGCCCACCATTTTTGTTATCATTCGAAATATTCAACTTCAATGTCCACAACTATTTGGTTGACTCTGGCGCATCAGTCAATGTCATGCCACTCTCCATTGCTAAACATATCAATGCGCAATGGAGCATTACAACTGTGCAGATCATCCAACTTGATCGAACATGTGTACCAGCCATTAGTGAACTCTAGGATGTGATCATTCAGTTATCGTCCGACGGACGAGTTCACCAGTGCATCAACATTGTGATAGTGGACATCTCGGAAGCATATGGCTTACTGCTCAGTAGAGACTGGTCCAACAAGTTGCAAGGATATTTTGCTATAGACTGGTCACATTTATGGCTTCTGTATCAGGGCAAAAGCAACCAGATTCGAGTGTTGTACGAGAGGTATATGAAGCACAACATTACTCCCTTCGATGGTTAGAATGAACTGTTGGCTTTCACAGAACTTTTGTTCGACAATTGCTTTCTGGAAACGTAGCTGGGGTGCTATCTTGCACAACTGAGCCCCACCCCACCAGATACACAATTGGGTCTCCTTCCTTGCCCAATTGGTGAAAATGAAACTTGTACAATACTTTGTAACAATAGTAGTAGTAGTGTTAGCAGTACTAGCATGGAAAGCAGTCCTTGTATAGATGACCTGTGGACCTTGTATTTTGATGGATCCATAACACAATATGGCTCTGGAGCTGGGTGTGTTTTGATTGATCCAAGGAAAAGAAAGCATTTAGTCTCAAGCTGCTTGGAGTTCGAGTGCAAAAACAACACTGTTGAATATGAAGCACTCGTCTTGGGTTTGCACAAAGCCCTCAGCCTCAATGTCACTATGCTTAAAGTGGTAGGTGATTCAGAGATTGTGGTACGACAAGTACGTAACACCATACATTGTGTCTCACCTCGTCTTAAAGGTTACCAGCAAGAGGTATGGTGGCTTATTTCTAATTTTCAAGCTTTTAATATCATATATGTACCAAGAATGTGCAATGGAGTTATAGATGCTTTGGCAAATGCAGCGGTTATGATGACACCGCTTAGTGATATATTTTCTATTGACATTTTGTATAAGCCATCTATCCCTGACAACATAACTAATTTGCGTGTTTTTTATGATGATGAATAAATACTACATTTTATGGCCAATGCTGATGTTTTCAAAGACGCAACCATAGATGAAGACGTGCACGAGCAGTCTCTGCAAGACACACTTGATGGCAACAAAGGTAACCTCATCCCCAAGGGTGTGATTTCTCTTGAAAATATCTATGATTTGCAAAATTGCTTCAAAGGGTCTGGGAACACCAAACCCCACAATTCCACAATGATGCACGAACATATCAACTTGGGAATAGAAAGAGATCCGAAGTTTGTAAATCTTGGTACATGTTGCACACTAGAGGAGTGACAAGCCTTTGTCTACGTGTTCATATAGTACCGTGATGTATTCACATGGACATATGATGATTTGAAAACATATGACACACGAATAATCCAACACGTCATTCCAATAAAAGAAGGGGTCAAGCCATTTCAGTAGAAACTTAGAAAAGTCCATCCATCACTTGAACCCCTCATACAAAAAGAATTGACTAAGTTGTTGGATGCTTGGATCATATACAAGGTTCATAATTCTACTTGGGTTTCGAATTTAGTTCCTATAAGGAAGAAGTCCGGGGAGATTCGCCTGTGCGTAGATTTCTGAAATCTTAATAGGGCCTCGGACAAAGAAAACTACCATGTGCCGTCTATGGAGCACATCTTGCAGACAATATCTGGAGCTGAAATGTTTTCTCTCCTTGATGGATTTTCTGGATATAACCAGGTTCTGGTAGCAGAACCTGATAGACTTAAAACTACTTTCGTACCAAGTGGGGTATGTTCGCTTACAAAAGAATTCCATTTGGGCTTGTAAACACAGGTGCAACCTTTCAAAGCACTATGGAAATCATCTTCCATGGTCTCATCGGGTAGAGCGTGGTGGTCTACCTTGACGATGTGACAGTCTTTTCGAGAAAATAGTCAAACCACTTACACCATCTTAAGAAGATCTTCGAGCGATTTCAAAAGTACGTGATATCCTTGAATCCCAAGAAGAGCATATTTGAAGTGTTTGAGGGGAACCTCCTTGGGAATATCATTGCCAAGAGTGGGATCAAGGTTGATTGAGACTTAGTTCAGACTATCACGCAGATTCCTCACCTAGTCAATAAGAAATCTATGCAAGCCTTCTTGGGAAAGATTAACTTCCTCTGGAAGTTCATCTCAGATCATGCACAGATTGTCAAACCTATCCAAGACATGATCAAGAAGGATGCGATCTACAGCTGGGGGAAGAAGGAAAAGGATGCATTCACCCGTATCAATCATGCAATAGAAGATGCACCTGCGTTGTATAACCCAGATTTTAGCAAATAGTTCTTGCTATATACATTCGCTTCTGAAAACTCGCTCGCTGTAGTGCTCACACAAAAGGATGAGTTGAACAACAAATGTCCCATCTCCTTCATGAGCGTGAGCATGCAGGGACCCAAGCTCAACTATCCCACTGTGGATAAGCAAGCATATACTGTATACAAGGTGGTGAAACATTTTAGATCCTACCTGCTGAAAAACCACTGCATAGTCTTTGTGCCACAACCAACAGTTAGAACGTTGCTCGTTCAACAAGAGCTGGGTGAAAGATGCGTGAACTGGATGATAGGAATTCAAGAGTATGATGTCAATATCAAGCTAGTTCACACTATCAAGGGTCACGGTCTCTGCAGACTTGCGGCAGAAGCAGTACACGCACAAGAGGAAGAAGAAGAGCTCGCCGGTTGGGAGCAAGAAATCGATATGTACAACATAGAGCGAGCACCACCCAATTTGCACAACAACTATTGGTATGGAGAAGTGCGTCAATACCTTGAGCATAGCACCATGCCCTCTCACTTTTCCATGCGAAAAAAGAGGGCACTTCGCCTCAAAGTCTTATCTTACCAGTTGGTGCATGAAGTGCTTTACAGAAAGCACAACAATGGAATTTTGCTCAGGTGCCTGGAGGCACAAGATTCAGAGAGAGTGTTACATGACATGCATGACGAACCAACCAAAGGTCACTTCACGGGTAACACAATTGCGCATAAAGTCACGAGAGCCAATTTCTACTAGCCCACATTGTTTAAGGATGCACATGCTTATGCCCACAAGTGCCTTGTCTATCAGCGATGCACTGACAAAAATGGTCTTGCTGAATCAACAAAGAAGAATCTTGTTCGAATCATCAAAAAGACCATTTACTATGAGTAGTGAAACTGGCATTCCGTCCTGGTGAATGCACTTCGGGCTGACTGAGTTACACCCAAGCCCTCTCTGAACACACGTCCATACTTCCTTATATACGGTAAATAACACATCTACTTTCCCGCTCTTCAGTTATCCCAAGAATCCCGGGGCAAGCCGTGTCTATTAATTCAGTGTAGGATGGACACATTATACATGTTACAAGAAGAATGGATGAAATCAAAAGAAAAATTTACACTCCACCAGAACTATATCAAGAGATGGTTCGATCATAATTCTGCAGAGAATGCTAGCTTCATTGTGGGTGACTTAGTCTTGAAATGGGATAAACCCCATGAAGACAACGACAAAAACACGAAGTTTTGTCTCTGTGGATTGGTTCGTACATGGTTCACAAAAGACTTGGCCAACACACGTATCGCTTTCAATCACTTGACGGGAGGATTGAAAACCTTCCTGTCAATGGCCAAGATTTAAAATGTTATTTTCAGTGATCTGGGGCCACGCCTCAGCCATGTACATAGCATGCTTATTGTTGCTCTGTTGCTTTGTTGTTTTTTTGTTGTTGTCACTTTCCTGTTTTTTTGCTTTGTTTTGCTTTGCTTTGTTTTGGTTGTCTTGTCATTTTGTTTTGTAAATAATTGATGTCCTATACTGTGTTTTGGCTTTTGAATAAGTATGTGGCTAAATTTAAAAGAGTCTTGTGACACTGCAACACTTGGCCAGTCTTGTGTCCGTCTTCTCTATGCTTAGTTGTAACTTTTGGACGATGAAGCCTGGACAAAAAATATGAACCGTCTGTAAGGGAAGCCTTGGTAAAACCATGAACCTGTGTCCAAAATGGGAAACCCCATGCCTGTACTCAGTCTTCTGCTCTGTGTTCAAGATTAATCCAACTAGTAGAAACGAAGAAGGGGAAAAATATAAACAAGATAACCTAAATCAGAGGTCTTACATGCTTCTCTTGAGGAACAAACTCTTCCACTCTCAATAAGTCGGGATCCCTCTTCCGCCCCAAAAATAAATAAGTGCCTATGCATAGGCCTCTTTTAAAAAAATACTAAGGCAAAAGAAGAGAAAGGCTTCATGCGCAGAGAGGTGAAGTAGGCAACTCCACCAGGGAACTGACCAGGCTCATTGGAAGTGGAGCAATGCTTGTGTTCTTGCGTGACTCCGCCGGGGTACTGTCCAGGCCTACTGGCAGCTGAGAAACACCAGAGATGAAAACTCATACTGTGCAAATCTTAAACTCATAAACCTAACTACCCTCCCCGATTTTGAAACACTGTGATCTAGCTGAAAATTTTGTTGTGTTTGATTGAGTTGGTACAAGGTGAATCATGTCTATCCATGGGTTAAGTGGGGAAGCCAAAGTAACATGCACAACAAATCAATACTTCCTAAAAGGCCAAGGCCCTGTGCTGCAAATGAATCGAAATAGAGAAGCTGGTGTTCATCCAGTGTGTCACCAAGTGTTGTAGCAGCTGTGACACCCTCCAAAATTTTGGCTTGCATCCAAATTTTGGAGCCTTCCTTGGTTTTTACCATGATGGTTGCAAACACTCGCGCTCATCCCATGAGCTCTTGTTGAGTTTTCACACCCTCTTCTCTTAATTGATCACCAATCATCTTTTGGCATGTTAATCACTATGTCATGCTTGCGAGGTTGTTCTGGAAATTGAAGGCTTGTCTTTGTGTGTATGATTTGTTTTCACTCTGTTGACACTGGTTGCGCTCGCACACAAAGTTGTAAACACTGTTGCATAAGTGTCGTCACGGTCGTTAGAAGACATATTTCAATTGTCGCACTTGTCACTCTCAACCTTCGATTCAGTCTCACTGAGCACATGTTATCCTACTGGTTTGAGGTGTCTTGTTGTCGAGTCGTGCTAAGTGTGTGATCACATTGTCATGTATGCACGAGTACACTTACTTTCACACTTAATCAATTTTCCTGAAAATCTGTCGACCCGACAACCCTCCATCAACGAGACCCAATCTCAGTGACCTTGCACTGTTGCTCAGAACTACGAAGAGCTTGAGGCTGTCCTCCGGGAAGCCTTCTCTACACAATTTTGGAAATGAGCCAGCTGACTGACTCCCAGAACTGCGCATAAGTTTTCCCAAAAGCCGATCCAGTCTACGCTTCCTGCATGACCTCCCGTCAAGACTCCCATTCATCAACCGAAGAAAGAAATTGAGCTATGACTTAGGGCTGTACTAAGATCAGGAATTGTGAAAATCTATCATACCCTTCTCTTCCTTCCTGCTCTGCAAACAACCCAAGAATTGTGCACAACTGTCCTGTCCTTGCCTTCCTTCCCGCTTTGCAACTAGCATAGGAATTGCGCAGAGCTATTGTGCCTTGCCATCCCTTCTTCACCTCTCTACAACCAGCTCAAGGATTGCGTAGAGCTATCCTGTCCAGCCCTTCTTCCCCACTCTGCAGCCAATTCAGAAACTACGCAGAATTGTCTGGGCTTGAACTGTCTCTCAGGATTGCGCAATTTTGACTAGCAGCTCCCGCAACCCGACTTTGTGCTCCTCTAGAAAACTGCACAGATTTTTCTGCTAGTGCCTCTTGCTGCCCGCACTATCTTCCTCAGAGAAATTGCACATATCCCAGCTGGATGAAATGCCCAGTGCTCCCTTGGAAAATTGCACAGATTGGCCCAACAACTCCCCGACACCTTGCCTGGCCTTCCTCCCATAAATTGCGTAGTTCTGCCTCCTAGCTGGGTTTTTGCCCCGCAGCTGTCACTGCTATCTCAGATTGTGAAAATCTATCTCCCAGTGACATATGTGTAGTTTTTCCCAACAGTGCTCCGGAGCCTCGCATCTTGGCCTGTGCTGTGCTCTCGCAGTCTCAGTGCCTTGTCCCTCTCCTAGTCACCTGCACCGAAATGGAAAACAATGCATCATGATAGACTAGGATATTTTTTGGATTTGATGTCATCTCGTCATGAGTGATTGCAGGAACAGGTACATCGATGAAACATGGCACGATGATGAATGGGATGGAAAAGAGGCACATGCTAGAAGAATTTCTCGCGGTCAAACGAACATATGAAGCACATCGAGCAAGCAAGCGAAAGGGACACATTCACATGCACCATCAAGAAAAGACCAAGACCATCGAAGACCCCACACACTTTTCCATGTAGAGGTGAAGACATGTTACATCGAGAGCATATCATCACTTAGAAACACAACAACTCGACACGAGCACCATAGTCAGCTAGTACATGTCTGTAACAGCCCTAGTGAAAATTCCATGTAAAAATATATAAATACCACGGACGATGGGACACGTATTCCAAGCTGAATGGTGGGCAAGACATCCTAGGGGGTGTTCATTTGGTTGTTTATGGCAACGGAAATTGGCAAAGGCAATGGCTAAGGCATTAAAGAGGCAAATAGTTATTTTGGCACATTTATTTATGAAAATAATGGAAATTAGGAGAAAAGGAAGGTAAAAGGTCACAAGTTGCATGTGAGGAGGAAAATGAAGGAAAATAATGGAAATTAGGAGAAAAAGGAGGTGAAAGGTCATAGGTTGCATGTGAGGAGGAAAATGAAGGAAACTAATGGAAAATGAAGAAAATAGAGGCCTCATTAATAAAAAGGCTTTTGAGGATCAGTGGGCAAGACTTGGTCAGTTTAGTTTTGGAGCTCTCTCATTATTCTTTCTCTCTCATACTCTTGGACACTTAGATTTTTCTTGGAGCACTTTGGCATTGGAGCAAGAAAGGCAAAGAAGGCAAGAGGAAGCAAAGATCAAGCAGGGAAAGGTAGGATCAAGCAGCTACAATAGGCTTCATTGCAAGTATCAACTTGCATGTGTATTTTCCTTGCTAGATTTGGCATGCATGGGATTGCATGTGTTTCTTTTCTACCATGGCATGGGTTTTTCCAGGTGTGACAATATTTTCAGCCTAGCCTTTCCATTTCCTAATAGATTTGATGAGATGGGTTCTCTCATGTGTTTTGTGGGGGATGGCTAGATTGGATTCAAAGCTGAGTTTGGTGGATCTCAGAATTGACAAACACATGGTGGTAGTGGTCCCTGAACCAGACCGAGGATACACGAAGCCACTGGCCTAGTGACCCTTGAACTGGACTGTGGGTTGCGGTAAAGCCAGATTGTGTGCCTCGGTGGGCGTAGGAATCCTTGCTGGTGAATGGCGAGATATACGGTAAAGCCAAGAGGTGGATTTTCTCTCCGTTGGGTCTAGTGATTCTGGGATGGAATGCATGGTAAAGCCTGGAGAGTATGTCTCGGTGTAGGGCCTACTGATCCTTGGATTAGACTGCAGATGCACGATAAAGCCTGAGAGACTAGGAGGCACTCAAATTCCTCACGGTGTAGATGGAGAACTCCGGTGGCATCCACATTGATTGGTGTTTTTTGATGTGTTCTATGAGTCCCACATTCATGCTTGGAATAAGGCACAGGGGTGATTGGATGAAGAGAGACTTGGTTCAGCCAATCTGTGGTCGGGTGGAACGTGGTAGTCCCATCTCCGGTTGGTTCATTGCATTTATTAATGAAAAAAATTGATTCCCTTGATTTTCATGTGCAAATGTACTAATGCATATATGGATTTTGATGGCTGATATGTTTATTGTATTTCTGTTCCTATTATGTTGTTTATATGCACATTTACCTCAGAGGGTGTTACAATGTCAATATTCTCATGCTGAGTTGTGTCATGGGTTGTCTCGGCCACATCACTACTATGGGCCATACTTGTTGTAATCAATGTAATGTAAAGTGGAAGTCCAAGGGACTCACATATAAGGTTGAAGATTCATGTAAAGTCGAAAAGTCATAGGAAGTCAAACAGTCATGAGGGAAGACGAAGAGTCACAAGGGTCAGTTATGCCCCCTTGGCTATATATACCCCCTCATTATATGAGCAAAGGACTTTCACCTTATTTCCTCCTGCATAGTCTTGAGAGTTTGTAGTCTGTTCTTTGAGGAGCGAGGAGTGGCTCCAATGTCCCACTATTGGGACTAGTGATGTATGGTGTACATATGTGTCTTGGATATTTTGCTTAATTTAGAAGCCTGTCTCAGGCCAACACATTTTCATGCATGTTTTTTATCTGTTTGTAAGACTATTATTTAAACGTTTGTAATGCATGTTTGCTTAACCTGTACTAATATAGTTGAACTACTTCGGTTATTTTAGTACTCATATTGTTGAAGATGTGTTGTATTGTTTATCACTATTGTCCTGTCTGTGTGGACTACTCTGTTAGACATTAAACATACCCTCTTTGTGTTTCCTTGGTTATAACGACCACCACCCCTGTGTGGACTATTTCGCTGGATGGTGTATGTGTTTTCCCTTGAACTTTGGTTTTCACGACTGCCGCATCCACTGTGGACTATTCCGCTGGATGTTGGACATACCCTTTTTGTTGTTCACGTGTGTTTCTTCTTGGGTTGGGACTATTCCCTCTCATAAAGAGGCTCATTTTATGTCCCCATTTTGACAGTAAGAGAAACCCGACACATAGTTACATTAAGCACTCACTAGGCACATTCACCTCGCTTTCTTGAAGTTACAAGCATAACATTCTCATTTGCTGAACAATAAGAGCTAAGGCAAATCTCTAAGATAATGGCATCGAGCCATCGTACTAGATGGGACTCCTACACCAAATGGTGTGAGGTCTAGTTGGGACTTCATACCAGGGAGATCCCCTGAATGTTGGCGGGTCTAGCACGATCAACATGTATAAAGGGTTATTTCTTTTGAAATGGTTGATTTATGGGTGAAAAGTAGTTTACTCATTGGTAAAAGGTTATTCCTTAGGGTATAAAGGGTTGTTGCTTTTGAAATGGTTGATTTATGGGTGAAAAGTAGTTTACTGATTGGTAAAAGGGTTTTTTTTTTGTAATATATATGGGAATTATTATTGACTATTACAAGAAAAGTTGATTGCAAAAATATTTAAGTGATAAAATACATTTTATTGGTATTAATTCTTTTTAACGGTCTCTACAAGTAATATAGGGTAATATGGACCAATTTTTGTTGGTAAGAACAATGAATTTTTATCCATGAGAATGAATAGATTTTTACAAGTACATGAATGTTGGGAAGCAGTTGATGATGACTTCACAGGAACTTGATCAAATAACTTTACAAAGAATGTATAATGCTAAAAAAAATGCTAACAGAAATGAGGAAATATGAGAACAAGGCGAAGTTTTGGATCCAAAGTTCAACGTATGACTCAATTTTTCCCAAAATAAATATGAGAACAAGGTGGAGTTTTGGATCCAAAGTTCAGAATATGACTCAAATTTTCCTAAAATAATGGGACCTTCTAGTGCAAAGTAAACTTGGGATATCGTAGCATTAACATATCAGGATAATGACAAAGTGAAGATTATGAAGCTTCAAACCCTCAAGAGAGAGTTTGAAACATTGAAGATGAAGGAGATAGAGAACATTGACCAATTAATGATTAGAGTGATGGGAGTTCATGAAGAGATGATTGAAGATCGAAAAATTGTGGAGAAAGTTCTCAAGAGCTTACCCAAGAAGTTTGAGATGGATATCATTTCCATATAGGAGTTTAAAGAGTTTTTCAAACTAACAATAGAAGAATTGATGGGATCACTTTTGTCCCATGAATCAAGAATCAATATGGGAGAGAATTATTTAGAACACGCTTTTAAGACTTAGACATCGACTGGTAGATCCAAAAGCAAAGCGGAGGCGAAGGTTAAAGAGGTAGAGGTAATCGTCAAGTGAAAGGAAAAATTTTACCGGAATAGTCAGGACAATTATATTAGCCTAGACACCCTTTGAATTAGAAAGGGAGATGTAGAAGATGGATGGACAAGTCCAAGGTACAATGTTATTATTGTAAAAAAATATGGACACTATGAAAGTGGATGCAGAAAAAAGAAGTCGGATCTAAACAAGGGAAGATATAATGTCTGCAACACTGAGGAAAGGACATCTCAATCAATGTTCATGTCATGTCAAATCATCGAAGATCACAACAAGGATATTTGGTTGCTGGAAAATTTGCAACAACAACATGACATGTAACTAGAGGTTGCTTTCCAGTATTGATAAATATTTTCAATCTAAAATTAATTTAGGAGATGATCATCATTTCAAGGCCATAAATAAAGGTGTTGTTTCTGTCTCAACTAAGAAAAATGATATGTCTTTTATGATGTTTCTATATTTGTGATGTCTTTTATGTACCAAATCTTAAGAATAATCTACTAAGTATTGGATAATTAAGTCAACATAGTTATGATGTCAAATTCAAAGACTCCATGTGCACAATATTAAATAAGTCACCTAGTAGAATACTTGTTGGAAATGTTCAAATGACCAAGTATAGAATGTTCCCATTGAATGTCATATTCATATGCAAAAAATGTTTCAAGGATATATGAGATTTGGGTATGTTCATATACCTTTTAGGAGTCTTAGTCTCTTGCAAAACAATTTATGGTTAAGAGGTTACCCATATTGAATGTGAAAACCAACAAATGTAAAAGATGCATCCTTGGAAAGCATCAAAGAGATAGTTTTATAGGGGCCTCCTACAAAGCTAAGGAGCATATATAACTTGTCCACACAAATCTATGTGGACCCATGAAAACTTAGTCCATTAGTAGGAACTTTTATTTCTAATGTTTATTGATGATTTTAGTAGGAAAGTTTGGTGTATTTTTCTAAAAAGTAAATAAGAGACTTTCAAAAGTTTCAAAGAATTTAATATTGTTGCAAAAAGCAAAGTAGAAAATATGTCAAAATGCTTAGATCAGATGGAGGAGGAGAGTATGACTCAAAAGAGCTTGTAATTTTTTGCAGAAAACAAGGAATTAAAAGGTAGTTCACCACTAGATATACTCCAAAATAGAATGGAGCAGTTGAACATAAATAAAATCATTATGAACATGGAAAGGAGTATGCTCAAAGTGAGAAATTGTCCCAATGATTTTTGGGTTGACATTGTTGCTTGTTTAGTCTACATATTGAACAAATCTCCAAAAAATAGTGTGAAAGGTAAAGTGTCTCAAGAAGCATGGAGTGGCACAAAGTCAAGTGTTTCTCATTTTATATTTTTTTGGTTGTATTGCTTATGCACATATCCCAAAAGAATTAAGGAGGAAACTTGAGGACGAGAGTGAAAAATTCATTTTCATTGGACAAAATGAACAATCCAAAGCTTATTGGATATATAATCTAGTCACTAAGAACCTTTTGGTGAGTACATATGTAAAATTGTTGGAGGGAAAATATTGGAAAGATCAAGTGAATTAACTAACGTATAGAAGATACCCATCTCTCCCAATAGACGAATAGGTGGAAAGTTAAGGTCAACAAGTCCCTCTAGAAATATTTCTAAGGTTACACGAGCAAAGACAAGAAGATAGTCCTTCCAACAGAGAGTCAATAGATTTAGTAAGAAATTAGAGAAATAGTCCTTCTTCTAGTAGTGAGTTAGTATATTAATGAACAATTAGAGGATAAGGATCCTAAGGGAAATATATGAGTAGTGAGATGATATGGATAAGCAAGATAATTTTACCTTATTATCCTATCAACCTACTTATTTAGAATAAACAATGAAACAAGAGCATTGGGCACATGCGATGAATGAAGAGATTGGATCTATTGAAATGAGTGAAACATGGGATCTTGTTGATATCCTAGCAGGTAAAACCAACACAAGTGTTGAGTGGGTGTACAAGAAAAAACTGGATGAGAAAGGAAAGTAGAGAAATATAAGGTGAGACTAGTTACCAAAGATTTACTGAGTAACCAAGTATTGACTATGGTGAAACATTTTCTCTAAGAGAAAGGTTGGATACTATTAGAGTTGTGTTAGACATTATAGCCTAGAACAAATGGCTAATCTGCCAAATGGATGTGAAGTCAACTTTCTTGAATGGAAAACTAGAAGAGGATGTATATGTTGATCAGTCACCAAGATTTGAGGTAAAAGACTAGGAGTACAAGGTATACAATGTAACAATGCTGGTCAAAAATCCATGTAATAAAGTCAAAATAATAACCAAGGTCATGGGGCAAATATTCCGAGCTGAATGTTGGGAAAAATACATAGTGATGGGGATCACTGGTGATTAATAAATGGCTATGGAAATTGGCAAAGGGAATGACAAAGGAAAAGTGGCATTTATTTGACATTTTATTTATGAAAATAATGGAAAATAGGAGAAAATGAAGGTGAAAGGTCACAGGTTGCATGTGAGGAGGAAATTGAAGGAAAATAATGGAAAATGAAAAAAATAGATGCCTCATTTGATAGAAAGGCTTTTGAGGTTTAGTTAATGGAATTTTGTTAGTTCAGTGTTTGGAGCTCTCATTCTATTCTCTCTCTCTCATACTCTTGGACACTTAGATTTTTCTTAGAGCACTCTTGGAGGAGTGTGGCACACTTGGGATTTGGAGCAAGAAGGAAAAGGAAGAGCAGGAAAAGTGTAAGGGAATAGCGAGATCAATGATTACAACTAGATTACTTTGCAGGTACCGAGTTGCAGGTATCATTTCCTTGTTAGTTTTGGCATGCATGACATATGCATGTGATTTCTTGGT
This sequence comes from Pinus tabuliformis, assembly GCA_031772625.1. Taxonomy (NCBI): domain Eukaryota; kingdom Viridiplantae; phylum Streptophyta; class Pinopsida; order Pinales; family Pinaceae; genus Pinus; species Pinus tabuliformis. The sequence goes on along the minus strand of CM062815.1, from coordinate 706,061,142 downwards.
TATGATCTGTCATTGGCATGGAGGATTTCCTGGATTAACTGTGTTTTTTCCTAGCCTTTTCATTTCCTGGATAGCCATGGTGTTGTGGGCTTTTCCTTTTGTTTCATGGTTCGTGCTTATGTTCCTTATGGATGTGGGTTGAGTTATTAGGTCCTAGAGCCTTGGTTGGACAAATGCTCTAGAAGTCCTGTAACAACTTGGGTTGAGTTACAAGTGCTGGAAGCCTTGGTTGGAAAAATGCTCTGGAGCCCTTAGTGGGTTGAGTTACTAGTCATGGAAGCCCTAGTTGGACAAACGCTTTGGAGTTCAACAACAACTCTAGGGTGAGTTACTAGTCCTGGAAGCCTTGGTTGGAACAAAAGCTCTGGAGCCCTTGTAAACTAGCGTAGATACTGATCTAGTGATGGTTAGTGATGTTTGACCATGAGGTGGAATCACTGGTTGAGGGTTGAGGTGGTTTGGCCTCTGGAATCTATGGTTTGTTTTTCTTGGTTTATTCCATGAGATCCCACATTCATGCTTGGAATATGGCGCAGGGGTGATTGAATGAAAGAGATATTTGGTTCAACCCAATCTATGGCCGGGTGCTACGTGGAAGTCCCTGACTTGGTTGGAATTGCATATGTTAATAAGATCTCATTTTCCTTTGGTATTTTATGTGTAAACGTGCTTATCATTATGTGGCTTTAATGGTTATTTCATCATTGATATATCTCCGGTTATTCGCTGGTTATAAGCATGCTTTATGACAATCTTGATTTATGGCTCTCATCATGTTTTGGTTAGTAGATGAAATGTTAATGAATGAATGACCTAATAAATAACAATGAAACTCCTAGGAGGAGACATCAATCCTCCTTGACGATTCTCAAATAAGTATGAGACCCCTATGATCATATGTGTATTTATGACATGTACATTACATGTTTACGATATGTTTGACAGAATGTTTGTCGTGGATGGTAGGGGTTAGGTCAAGTCCTTGTTCAAGTTTTTGCATTAGTAGCCTTATTTAATGTAATTTATCATTTCTGGGAGTTTCATGAAGTTCTGGGCAGAGGCCTGATTCCTAGCCTTGAAAAAGTGGCTCAGAATTTGGGCTCACTAGCATAGAACTGCCTGAAAAAGGTCGCAATCGCATGAATGCCTTGTTGTGGGAGTGATTGGAGGGTTACAGTCACTTAGAGGGATTTTCATGGGAGTGACTAGGGGTTTAGTTAAGAAAATTATCATGTTGTCTCAGGGTTGGACACCTGGAAGGCTCGGTTGACTCTTGAAGGTTATGTAACCTCTGAGGAAGGTCAAATTGGTCTTGTCTTATCGATTCCACTTCCTTAACTGTACATGGGGATTTGAATCATATCATAGTAACTCTTCATCACATGTTTTACCTCGGTGGGATGGTTAGCTTGGGTAAATGTGGGAGGAGGGTGTTACAATGTGGTATTAGAGGGGGTTCTGTTCTCTTTGGGGAATGTCTGGTTTCTGTTCTTTTTGGGTGTTATCTGATACCACATAGTGGTATCAGAGCATAGTTTTGTTTTCCTTGGGTGATGTCTGGTTTCCCTTTCTCTTTAGATGAAGGTGTTGTCATCTGTCATGTCAGTTGCGTATATGTTCATTATGCTTGTGGTCTATGTGTTGCTATGTATGCATGGTAAGGGATATCGTTTCCATTGTATTGTCATGAAAAATTTGATGAGGTCATTGTTGGGATGTGTTCAATATGAATGTATGTTAGTATTTATATGAATTGGTTATGCATGTTAGTGTCTATATGTTGTTATGCATACGTTGTCATGGTTACGATTGCCATGCATGAGGTCATGGTATGTAGTTGGTGTTTTCATGCATGATAACTGGATGACAATTGAGATGATGTTTATATATTATTATGATTATGATTATACATGTATCGTGCTAATCTGGTTGATCTTGCAGACGAGATATCCTCCCCTGAACTACATTGAGGTATGTTGGTTATGTTTATGTTTTGGTTTATCTGACATAGTATGCCTACAGGAAGAATATCAAAGATGACTAGAAAGATGGTAGACTACAGTTCATGAGATTCTCCCTATAGATCAGATGGCTAGCATGGTGATGGGCTCTCTCTTGACATAGTAGACATACTAAGAAGTTTGGATGCAGAAATAAGAAGTTGCAAAGTAGATAATGACAAAATCATTCAATCACACAAGAAACAATTAGAGGTTAATGCAGTTATCCTTAAGAGCTTGTCAGACTTGCAGAGAAAAGGACCACTTAGAATCAGTCATGGATAGTAGGATAGGACTAATGGAGCATATGGTAGCCGGTCACATGGTGGGCACAGGTTGGATAGAGATGACATGACCAGAGATGGCAGATTCTTGGATACACCTGATAGGAGAGGTAGTGGACATGGGATTTACAGGAAGAGTGAGAGGGGATATTTTCTAGATGAGTCCAAGAAAGAAAAGTCACCTACATTTGATGGAGAAATGAATAAGTCATAGGATGCTGAAGCATGTTGCTTGGGATGAATAAGTTCTTCAGGTTGCATGAATACTCAACGAACAAGAAGGACATAGTAGGTATGTTCAGTCTTAAAGGTAAAGCAAACATTTAGTGGGAATATGTAAATAACATCAGAGGCATTTGGTAAGAGGAGTTGACTTGGAGTGAGTTTGAGAGACTTTTTAGGAAGAAGTATCTATTAGAGAGATACTATGATGACAGGGAAAAATAATTCTATGAGCTGAAGATGGGATCTATGACCGATGAGGAGTACACTAGCAGATTTCTGGAGTTATTGAGGTATGTGCCTTATTTGAAGGAGGAGAACAGATTCATCACTAGGTTTTCGATATAATTCAAAGACAAGATTGAGTTTGATGAGCCTAGATCATTGGAGGAAGCCATCAGGAAGCTAAATCATTGTTATGAGCAATCAAAGCGCATATTTGAGAATAAGCAGTATTAAAAAGGTAATGAGAAGAATAAAGGAAAATGGGATGAGAAGCGAACGAGCCCTCAGGACACAGGCAACAAAGAGAATGCAACACCGCTTAAGAAGTTCAATGCATTTGATAGAGGACAAGGATTTCAGTTTGAGGAGAAGAACAAGGGTGATGGTATGAAGCCTTTACAATGTTGGACTTGTGGTAAGGATCATCATAGGAGAGATTGTCCACAACATCAGGGTGGTAGGCTTTAGATCTACAATGTAGATGAAGCGTAGATGGTGGAGGGATGTTGGACAGGGTATTCCTCAAATTTATGCAGCGTTGGATAACAGGCAGTCAGATCACCATGCATCTATTATCGAGGTGGACGGTAAGCTTTGTGATCAAGTTGTTTCTATTTTTTTGACCCTGGATCTAATTATAGTTATGTTAACCTTGACCTAGTGGATAAGTGTGGTTTGAATAAAGAAGTGCATGTAAAATATTGGTTAGCATAGTTGGCTACAGGTACAAAGAAAAGAGTTTATCATTAAACAATGTAAACTTTGAAATGTGAACTGATATGGTTACCCGTTTCGTAGAGATAGCAAAAAATTGACCCGATTTTGAAACGAGGCGATGCAAAACACACATATTTTTTTAGAGCATAGTTTTTGGCACTTTATTTTTTTTATGTACATTACGTTTTAGAATGTTAGTGATTTGCATGCTGATTTAAAAAAGTGGTGATTCTGCATCAAGCCCTTTTTTTAAAAGACCTATTTTTTGAATTTAAATTTTCTAATGTATGAAATGTAAATAATTATTTTCTAAATTTAATAATTTTTAAAGTGGTATTTTTCTTCATATTTTCTTGTTTTTTTTTTTTTTGTAGTGAGGTTTTTATTGTTTTGCATATTTAAAGAAGAAGGTCGATATTTTGAAGTTTCGATATTCTACATATTTATACATCATTAATTAATTTTTCAATGCACATGAAATAATTGTCTCTAAAAAACAATAATTTTTAACAATTGACATAAAAATAACCATTTTCAACATAAATATAACTAAAAAATTACACATTTTGATAATTTTTTGTAATTTTTTGCTAGAAATGACATGTCAAAATCACAATTTTTATAGGAAAATTTTAATTAAAAATAGTCAAATAATAGTTTTTTTTTTTTTTTTGTATGAATTTCATGTAAAAAAAATAATAATCACAGTTTTTTTCAAAAAATAATGATTAACATAAAAATTAATGTGAAAATCACATAATACAAATATTGAACACATAACAACATTAATTGAATGCTTATTCTTCTCATAAAATGTCAAAGTCAAAACATTACAAGTATAACTAATTAATAATTACAAAAAATGAGTTTGATTTCCAAGCATAACTTAAATTTAATCAACAATATCACGTAATCCTAACTCTTCATCCTCTAGAGTTTCAACATTGTCTTCTTCCACAATATTTTTGCTTCACTTTGCTCATTTTCCACTTCTAATGGATCTTTGATGTCTGCGAATCTTTCAATGTATGCCTTTCCAATCATTCCATGTAATGGTGGTTGAGGTTCCTTTGTTTTTTTGCCACACGTGATTCACTAAAGTCCCCTTTCTTCAACCCGATTTCTTGCATTGCATCTGGAAGAAATTGAAGAGCATTAATTCTTTGCTAAATAAAATTGCACTGTACTAGATCTTTTTCAATAGTAGTGCAATTTCTTCCTTTTTGAAGGCAACATGTTAGTGTTCTACCTAATTATCAAGCACAAAAAAAATAATGAAGTAAATTAGTACAATGACATATAAATTAAGAAATAAGATATTGAAATTCAATTCCATATAATAAAACTTACCTGAGCCAAAAAATAAATCCAGAACCCAATCTCCTTCATTTGAACATATGTCTATAAGGTAGTTAATCAATAACTGTGGTTTTTGATAAATGTTAACTATCTCTCATTTTTCTTCTTTGTCTTCATATGTTAGTTTTCTTACAACAACATCATAAGCCAGTGCTTGGCTATGACTCTTTCCATCTACCAGATTAAAAATCATAGACATATAGCTATCGTCTTTTGCCCAACTATCAATATGGATGAACTCACAATCATTTATAAATGGTTGATCTTCACGGTTAAGAAGATTTGACTTTTGTCTGTAACATGAAATAGTAAAAGTTCAATTAACTTGACATAAATGAATTTTTTAATATTAATGAAATATACATTTTCAACATCTTACCATGTAAGCTGCATCCTTGAGTTTGTTTTCCCTTGAAGCTTGACAATAACATTGCCAATTGTGTGTTTGAATGAAATGTCACAAATCTCCATAATGGTGATGATGTGACTTCTAGAAATCTCGCAACCACTTTACTAAGAGCTTGATAAGTATAAGGGTCACTATCATAGTCAATGTTTGGGATATTGAAACCATGGGGAATATCTGCAATAACTAGGAAATAATCCCTTTTAGGTATGAGTTTAGCAATGTCTTCACAGTCGCCTTGTATTACTTGATATTGAATAGTGTCAAGCCCATTCCAAATGAAATGAGTAAGAGTTGGGTCAAGTTCAACATTCCTTAAGACGTTGCTTCTTCAGCGTTTCGATCTTAATTTTTTCAATAAAGGTTCTGAAACTATCTGGTGCTTCATTTGCATCCTTCCTCATCTTTAATAAAATAAACAAATATATGTATAAGTTATAAAATAAAAATAGTATACAAATGAATAAAAATGAATGTATAAATCAACATACCTTTTTAAATGCAAGATAATTTTTTTTAGTGTTGATGTAGAACTTGAATTTGGATAGTTGCATACAACATCATCCCAACTATCGTCATTCAACAATTTAACCATTTGTTCTTGTATTTTCATGTAAACTTTGTGACTGCATAGATAAAGTAAAAAAATTTAATATAATGATATGTATAACAAATACCACCAAGAACAATATGTTATATTTAAAAGAAAATTATAATATAGAAATAAGTAAAAATAATTCAACAAACTTACTTTTGAAATTCCTCAGGCATTTCCTCCAATGATAATTCTCCTGACCTCACACGAGATAATATTTCTTTGACAAGTTTTTCATCCTTCACTCCTTGCAATGCTCTCCAAGGTGTGATAGTCATATCTTCTAGAAGCTGCTTCATTTCAAGGCCTGATTTACTATTGCTACATATCAATGGTTAAGACCTTTTAGTCTTCTGGTTTTTAATGCCAATGTTCTCCCACATGATAAAAATCTCATTAATCAATTCCCATATCTCTCCAGTTCTAAATGCCAACTGGAAAATGTTATCAATACCTCTAAATAAATCAGTGTTTACTCTGCCTCCTTTTGAATTGATTTTCTCCTCAATTTGATAACCTATTAGCATACAACATTCCCTTCGGAAATCTACAGTAACATTTATTTTATCCCCACCACATTTTTCTTCAAACTCACTATGGAATAAATCTAACCCTTTGGATGAAATTCATAGACATCCAATATTCATTATCTGAATTATGATCCCATGCCACTAACTTTGCTTTTGTATCTAATAAACCAACGTAAAAGATACATTCATTGTTTCAAAACGTGGGTTATTGGGATATTCCTCCATCAATTGTCTTTCAGCTTCTACAAAATGGTTCCCCCCAAGCACATAATAATTGTATTCAAAACATTTTGACTTATCAAATGCTTCTTTGTCGGGAACTTGAACTGGATCAACAAGAAGCACATAATTAACCACATGAGCATATGGATTGTACCTCATCAATGTCTTCAAGTTGTGAACATGCAGGTGGTGTGGCTTTTTGATTTGATATTTACATTATCCTTCACTTGCCTTATAGATTTGTCTCACATTAAGTTGAAATGTATGACCACCCTCAATTAAGTTGGTCTTTATTAAGATCTGTCGAATGGCATTTTGTTTTGTTTTAATAATGCCATCCTCTAAATCAGCTCCTGGTGTAATGATTTCTTTTGAAGTTTCACTAGGATCTTCACTGTTGGTAATGACTACTTGAGAATGTTCAACTTTACTTTTCTTCCTCATAACATTCTCATCATTAACTAGAACAAATTTATTCTTGGGCATTGTTACTTTTGGTCTTTTACGACTATTCTCCTTTCTAACATCAGTTCCAATGTCATCCTCATTAACGACAACATATTCTTTAGTGTCGGTGGATATTGGTGGCCACCCACCAATTCCACTTAGACAACCACCATTATTTCTTTCAGTTTTCAGTTTTTTAATTGTAGCACAATTTACTATTTTTAGCAGTTTTCGGGTCCTAAACTTCCGAAGCCGTTTTGAGGCCCTAAACGATGTTTTTTGGAAATCTACCGCCAACGATTTTTCTATAAAACCATATTTTTTGTCATAGTCCTGAGAGGGATCTTTCCAATGGGGTATCATGCGCGTTAAATGGAGATAATATGACCAAGTCACGACCCTGAGAAGTTGGCTATCCAACTAACCCCAACAGAGCCCATAAACTCTTGGTGTTACATCTCCTCGGGTTAGGGTTTAATTGTTTAGGGTTTTCTTTTATTGTTCAATAATAAAAAGGCCCTTGAGCCTCATTGTAATGCAGTTCAAAGACATTTAGCCGCCACATCTCTTCTCAGAGATAAGCTACCATCGCCCGAGCTAGTTTATTTCCACTTCTGTTTGTAAGCATATTTCAGTATTTTACATTAATGAAATGAAGTATTATTTCTGCTGCATCACTGTATTTATGGTTATGTTTGTAATTTGTTGCGTTCCTGTTTGAACCCGGATCATCGGTATCGAGCGGTCTGCTCTTTCTCCGTTTTTCTTTGCATGTCTCCAACGAGGTCGGGATATAAAGAGTTAGGGCTTGAACTCGTCAAACCTTTGTAAGACCAGCCTCACAAATCCCGAAGACCTCCCATGGCAGATGAAAAGAAAGATGAGGGGGCAGGAGATCCTATCAAGATCTTGCTTGAAGAGGCCCTCGAGCGACAAAGGAACGCGATGATGGACAACTCTGCCCGGATCCTTCAGCGGCTACCCAGAGGCGACACATCTACTTCTAGCAGCTACTCTGGAAGCGCCACACCCTTTAAGGTACAAGTTAACTTTGACATTCCCATATTTGAGAGTCAGATAGATGCAGACATTGTAGATAAATGGTTAAATCTGTTAGAAGGGTATATTTTTTGTTTTGATATTTTTTTTCGAGCGGGAAAAGATTACTTTCTCTCTTCTCAAGGCCTCCCCCCACGTCAAGGACTGGTGGGAAACCTAATGCAAGAAGAAGGATGAAAGTATGGCCTCACTGTTTTTAGCTGCACCCACTTGGAATTCATTTCGGGTTGCCATTAAGGAGCAGTACTACCCTGTCGGAAGCTATGAGGATAAATACATAAAATGGACCACGCTCTGGAAGGGAAGGTACCAAGACGTGCCAAGTTTACCAATATTTTTCATACCCTTCGCACAAAGTTGGGTATCAAGGATTTTGAACAACATTTTGTACTCAAATACTGTAGCTGCCTACACAGGTACATCTAAGATGAGATGGAGTTCTTGAACATCTCCTCGCTAGAAACGATATACCGATACGCTGTCAAGATCCTGCAGTAGTTTAAATAGAAGAAGCGAGACTTTGGATTTGTGAATCTGAAGAAAGGGAAAGGTGCCTCCAAACCAGAGAACAAAGGACAAAGCCAAGGTGGGGTGGCCCAAGACAACCTGCCAAAGCTGCAAGAAAAGAACAACACCGCAAAGCGAAGAAGGACACCAAAAAGTGGTGTGAGTTCCATAAGAGCTCCACTCACAATACAAGTGAGTGTCGGGCCAAACAGTCACTGGTGGCCGAGCTAAAGGCTTCGAAATCAGATGCATGTTCTGACTTTGAGTCAGAACCTGACAAGGGGAATGAAAAAGGGAAGCAGATTATCAATGTGGAGCTCAACGCCACCGTCGCCACCACGAAGATCTAGAAGGAGGAACCCGAAGATCCAGAGGAGGAGGAGCGCCTCTTCCACTCCGAGATGTGGGTGAAGGGTTCCACACTACAGTTCATTGTCAATAGAGGGAGCCAAAAGAACCTCATTTCAGCAGAGGTCATGAAGTGGCTAGGCTTACTGACCACAACACATCCCCAACCGTACACCATCGAGTGGCTTCACCAAGGACGAGATCTTTACGTGAGCTAGCAGTGTTGCCTTCCATACAACATCAAGCCCTTCATGGATGAGGTATTATGTGACGTTGCTCCCCTTCATGTTTGTGATGTATTATCAGGTCAACCATACTTATGGAAGCAACATGATGTGTATGAGTCAAGGCCTCGTGCTGTTATTGTTACTTTGGGAAATAAGTTGTACGAGATACTGGAGGTAGCACCGCCTACCGCCATCTCTTTGGTTACTGCAAAATAATGTAGTAAGCTCATTTCCAAAACCAAGAAATTTATTTTCCTGATGATACACCCTCAAGGAAAGAAGAAGACGGTGGCCATGACCTCTAGACAAGACCCCTCCGCACGATAACAATAGATGGACAAGGTCATGGAGGAGCATGAGGACATATTCACCTCCCCCGCAGGGGTGCCTCTACACTGTCAGGTCAAGCACTGCATTGATCTGACCCCAGGTGCATCGTTGCCCAATCAACAATCTATCGGCACTCCATTCTGGAGAACAACGAAATCAAGAGGCATATTTAGGAGCTGTTGCAAAAAGGTCACATCCGACCGAGTTCATCGCCCTATGGGAGTCCGATCGTGTTGGTATAGAAGAAGGATGGGACTTGGAGACTCTGTATTAACTATCGGGCGTTGAACAAGATCACTGTCTAGAATAGGTACCAAATCCCACGGATTGATGACCTTCTGGACCAACTGAAGGGGGGAAAATATTTTATCAAGATCTACTTGAAGTTAGGATATCACCAGGTACCAATCGAACCCTCAGTTCATACAGATGCAAGGGAAGTTGCAAAATGATTGCCATCAGAAGTGGTCCACATACCTGCAACTGTTCCATTTAAATATCAAGTATAAGAAGGGTAGCACCAATAATATTGCAGATTGCCTCAGTCAACCATCGATCATGGCGTTTACCACCGTGCTCAACTCTTGTGGGCACGAGACTTCTGATTGGCCACTTCTCTACAAAAGCGACCCACAATTCAGCCACACATACCAGACACTCATGGAGGGTCAGCATGTTCCAGATTTTCACCTCCAGGATGCCCTGTTATGCCACCTGGGTCACCTTTGTGTTCCTTCAAGCGAGTGTGCCAAGATGATTTGGGAAGCGCACTACAGTTGGGCTGCTAGGCATTTTAGGGTTGAGAAAATGGTGGCAGTGCTGTAAAATTATTTCTATTGGCCGAATCTTCCAAAGGATGTCAGGAATTACATCAGATCTTGCACTGCCTATGCCATTGCCAAAATGACCATTAAGAAGTAAGGCCTCTATACTCCGCTACCCACCCCTAGTCAACCTTGGGAATCCATCTCCATGGATTACATGTTGAGCCTTCCTTCTACTAAGCATGGAAATGCTTGTGTTTTTGTGGTCATCGACAGATTCTCGAAGATGGCCATTATGGTGGCCTGCAAGAAGAATATCATAGCAAAAGCCACTACTAAACTCTTCTTTGAACAAGTGTGGGTACAATTTGGGAACGCATATTCCATCATCTCAGATCGGGACAACAGGTTCCTCAGTACATTTTGGTCCAATCTCTGGTCGATGCTAGACACCAAACTCACTAAGTCCAAAACTTTCCATCCCCAAACTGATGGCTAGACAGAGGTCGTCAACATGATGATCATACACATTCTGCACATGTATAACTCAAAGCATCCACGCACATGGGATGAGAGCCTCCCCTATGTTAAACACAACTATAACTGGGCTCTCCAGAGCTCGACTGACCACAACCCTTTTTAGGTGGGCTTGGGATTCCAGCCACTATGTCCCATTGATGTGGCCATGCCATTTGAAGCTACTCAGGCAGATTCGGCTCATGCCAGTCCGAAATCGATATGGAAAAAAACTTCATTGAGCACATCCAACATATCCTCCAACAAGTCCATGACATTATGGAGAAATCAAATGCCAAGTACAAGCAACGACATGACCAACAGCGGGTGCCACATAAGTTTCAAGTGGGTGACAAAGTCTGGTTGCATTTGCAAAAGGAACGCTTTACTGGAGCCTATCGGAAACTCAGATCACTCCGATATGGTCCTTACCATTACCAAGGCCATGGGAGACAATGCATTTGAGCTCAACATTCCCCCATTCCTTGGCTTGCACCCAGTGTTCAATGTGGACTGCCTTCGGCCATACTTTCCACCATTACTAGACACATCTGACATTGCAAAACAACTCACACCAATAGAGTTAAATCCAGATTGCATGGAACAAGCTCCAACTAATTAGATCATGGACTCGCAGATCAAGCACACTCGCCAGTAGAAGATCCAACTGTATCGAGTTATCAAAGCAGGCCAACTCCTTCACCAGGGCAAGTGGCTCACCAGGGACCAAGTTCAGCAGAAGTTTCCTCATCTCATGGAGGAACTCAATGCAATGGGGACCATTGCTTCCTAAGGGGGGAAGAATGATCCAGGTGGATATTGGTGGCCACCCACCAATTCCACTTGGACCCCCACCATTGTTTCTTTCATTTTTTTCAATTTTTTTAATTGTAGCACAATTTACTATTTTTAGCAATTTTCGGGTCCTAAACATCCAGAGCCGTTTTGAGGCCCTAAATGACGTTTTTTTGGAAATCTATTGCCAACGGTGTTTTTATTCAATTGTCTTTTCAATCGTAGTCCTCGGAGAGATCTTTTCAATAGGGTATCATGCGCGTCAAACAGAGATAATATGACCAAGTCACGACCCCGGGAAGTTGGCTGTCAACTAACCCCAACGGGGCCCATAAAAGCTTGGTGTTACATCTCCTCGGGTTAGGGTTTTGGTTGTTTAGGGTTTTCTCTTATTGTTCAATAATAAAAAGGCCCTTTAGCTTCATTGTAATGCAGTTTGGAGGCATGTAGCTGCCACATCTCTTCTTAGAGATAAGCTACCATCGCCTGGGCTAGTTTATTTCCACTTCTCTTTGTAAGCATATTTCAGTATTTTACATTAATGAAATGAAGTATTATTTCTGCTGCATCTCTATGTTTATGGTTATGTCTATAATTTGTTGCGTTCCTGTTTAAACCCAAATCACTACCTTTGCTAGATTTATCCACTAGAGGCATTTTTTTTTTCCTGATCCCTTGGATGTAGTTTTGTAGCATCATAAATTACTACCTTTTGTTTGTTTTCCATATCTTCTTTTGACACCGAGTAGAAACTAATGACAACATTCTTAATATCATGCTTTATGAAATCAATGCCTCCCAACATAATTGGAACACTTTCAACAAAATTCTGTCAAACAAAATATCACATGTCAATAAAAACTAAGTTATAAAAATATAATGAGACTGTTACAATAACGCAAAACACAAATATAAATAACAATACTTACGATATTTTGTGTCATCTCATTTATGATTTGTTTACACAACTTTGTAGATACCTCTCTTGTGTCATACAATGAATATAATAACTGATACTTAATCCTTTCATGTGACTTGGGCGGTTTTGTAAGTATATAAACAACTTCACTGTCTGGTACTAAACACATGTCTATGACCTTTCCCAACACCTCATAAATTCCACTATCGTTAGGTATATCAACATATAGATATATTTGCACATTTTTGCTTTCTTTTTCTTTCTGGCAGTCTCACTTCTTTTGATTTCTTCCAGTGTAAAATCGTCTTCTTATCATTTGAGGCACTTGAAAGATTTGTAGTTATCAGCTCAGATTTGGTTCGTTCAACAATGCTTTTTGAGGATCCACCTTTAATACTCTTTGGTCCGGAAAGATTCAAAGAAATCTTCTTTGATGCCATTTTCCTGCAAAAAAAGGCACATATATAAATCAGTAAATTACAAAAATTAATAGCTTAAATTAACAAACAAAATGATAAATGATAATTAATTTTTTAAAACATAACAATTTAAAAAAACATTAAAACTAAATAAGAAATTTAAAAAATATAGCCCCCTGCCGCCCCACCCCGGAAATCGGCCCGCCACCTGGGCGGCCGTTGGGCTGCCAGGGTAGGGTGAGGGGCTAGGTGCCAACCCCCCTACCCCACCATGGCGGCCCAACGACCGCCTCCCTTCCCCATCCCAACATTGCCACCCCACCCCGGCGGCCCCAACGGTCCGTTGCCCTGGCCAGTGTTGGGTCACCGGGGTGAAGTGGGGGGGATGGCGCCCGCCCCCTGCCCCACCTCGGTGGCCCAATGCTCCTCGGCCCCCCGCCCCACCTCGGTGGCCTAATGCTCCCCCGACCCCCTGCCCCACCTCAATGGCCCAACAGTCGGTCGGGGCGGCGGGCCGTTGGGGTGGGGCAAGGGCTGGGCACCAGCCCCCCCCCACCTCGGCGGCCCAATGGCCTGCGCCCTAGCGGTCGTTGGGCCGTAGGGGTGGGGCGGGGGCTAGCGGCCAACCCCATGCCCTACCCCGGTGACCCAATGGCCCGTCACCCCAG